>CM045492.1:38977124-40177124 GCA_024704745.1 Rosa lucieae
TCCACTGCTCATCATTAATACATATCCTAGCGAATAGCTCATCACGAATCCGCAATTCATACCACCGAACGGAATACATATATCACTGTCAACATTTGTCTCAAATCAGTTCTACTCCTTATGGGAAAGATTAGCCTCCATCCCCACTTTCCATTACATGCAGTGGAAAGGGTAGTTATCAAATGAATACAAAAATAAAATTACAGTCTGCTACATGTAATAGAGCCTTCGCAACTATTTTTGACCAAACTGGAGCTGTCCCAGTTCTATCTATCTTTTAGCTCCTGTTCAAATTGAAGTAATTTCTCACGAACAGGCTGCAAAAATAGCTTCAGATTTTGGCTAATTTGCAACTTATCTTGATGCAGAAGATCCTTCTCTTCACCCAACCGCACTTCCATCTACAATTTGCGATTAACAAAAAACAGAGTGCAAATTGTTAGAAACAAATGTATTATAAAATATGAAGGCAAATTAACACATCATAATCACATTACAAGTTACAAATAATCTCAAGTCAATGAATAGGAATAGATTTCTGGTTACTTAACTGCAGCTAATTTTGCAAGTTCATGACAGAGTACATGTCAATAGAATAATTTACTTAAATACCAAAAAAAAAATATATATATATATATATATATATATATGACAACTTAAACAAGGCTCTGCTTAAATGAGAAGAGAAGTTGGAATATTACATATGATCTTCTCCAAATTTCCGAGTTCCAGTATGACTACGGACAACTACAAAAACTTTTTGACACATTCAAGCACGACAATAGGGCTTAAGGGCAAATTAAGCTAAGCTCGAAGCTGAAGATTATTTTAGAAAAATGATCTCTTTTTGGCCATTAGAGAGGAAAATGATAAATAATAATAGAATTGCCGATGTGCTATTTAGAAATGAGGAATTATATAATTATCATTGTTTTAGAGCATTTTGCTCCGTTTCTTTCCAAGTATCAAGTCTACTAAAGATAAGTCCTTCACCAGTCAATTGAACTTGTTGGGCCAGTATATCCTCTAATCTTCAATATGAATTTCTAAAACCAACCACACATCATTGTATGCTGAGGTCAATAAGGCATAATTAGATTAAAACCATCTTATTCTCCATCATAATTACATCATATCCTTCTCTGTAGCTTGAAAGTGAGTATAAAATACCTGCAAGTCATCTAGTTCCCCATATGAAAACTCTGGAATGTCTATCTGGCCCTTTACCATCTTTTTCTCCTCTCCGGTAATCCATTCCCCTGATTTCATGAAATTCAGATTAAAAATAGAGAAAATACAAAAGAACCAATTCTACAATGCAGCTACTTACCTTTGACTTTCAAGGTTAGTTCATAGGTGTAGCCAACGCGTTTCTTGTTTCGCACAGTCACCAAGAATGCCTGATCACTCAGTAAACATCAACTCATGAGGGATGATGAGTCATGAGGCTATTACTGAATCACCAGACTCAATAGGATAACAATCTCTAGTCACAACTGAAATAACATAATTAAAGAATGAAACATGAAAGATTTGGGCTTTAGTCACACTCATACACGAGGAAACTGCTATTAAAACAAAACAAAAGCAGATCGATGAAACCAGTACGCCTATGGACTAAAAAGCATCCAAAGCTCTAGAACATTAAATATTCCAGGAAAGAAAACAAATTGAAGGGGAGAGGGAAAGGACTAGAGAGTAGAGACCTGCAATCAGCCTTTTCAGAGACGGACTTTGGCATACATGACACATTACAAAGAGACTGACTTGAAAGGGAAAAAGAAAAGAAAAAAACAGTAACAGAAAAAAGTGGGTTTATGACTCACATCCCCTACACACTTGGAGACTTCTGATATTTGTGCTTTGCCACCTGGGAACTCCACGGAACCCACTGATACAAGCAACTCCTGCAAAAGATTTCAACTTTCAAAGCTACAGCGATGATAATGACGCAGTTGCAGCCCAACAAAGGAATATTGGATTTTGTACCTTCATTCTATCTGTCGCCCATTTATTGACATTCTTCTCCTCCCAAGTTCCAGCCTAAATAGAGATAGATATGCGAAATGGTTAGAAAGAGTAAAAATCTAGCTAAGGACAAAATCAAGGACAATACCCGATTCCAGAGAGAGCCGAGGGTGGCAGGCTCAGATTGGGCGGAGAGAATATCCTGAGATGAGAGCTTTCTGGGAACCGGGGGAGGCGCCGCTTCCTCAGTCACTTGCCTCACCCAATAAGTGTAGGACGTCCCCTGCTGCTCGTCTTTCGCATTCTCACTTGACAATGGCATCGCACCACCGCCATCCCCTTCCATCTTCTTAACTTGTTACGATTACCACCGAATCAGATCGAGTTATAGCACTTGGTCAGCGGCGGCCGACGACAACACTGGCTTTATTAGGGCGACAATTTTTTTTTTTTTTCCTTTTTCTTTTTCCTTTCTCTCCTATTTGGACCGAGCACACCAACCAACAGATTACAAAACAGCTTATTCCGAATAATTAAGGGGAGTGAAAATTTCACTTCCCTTATTTAAACCACGCTCCTTTTATTGTTTATTTCAAAAATACCCCTAGTTCTTCATCTCTTCTCTTTTTTTCTTTTTTCTTCTTTTCATTTCTTTTAGTTCTCACATTATGATCGAGTTCTATGGGAAAACATTTTCTTCTCGTCCTGTTCAATAATGAAGGCTTTGCTGCCATTGCTTAGCAATTGAAATTTCTAATTTATGGTTAGACCACTAATGAGCCTAAATTTAAGTTGGAAATCACCTCATCCCCAACTCGATGAACTTCAATCAACCCCGGTTTTGATCAAATCGAAACCAGCGTTCATGGATCTGCTAAGCTACTTAGAGGGTGTAAAGTGTGATTATAACAAACGTATTGAGACTCTACTTCCTCTAAATGATGAGCTCACAATAGTTAGCTGCTGCATAGATGCAATAGCAGCAATAGCCTCAAAGGCTCTCGTGGAGCAAATTGGTTCAAACTTCTTGCTCTCAGGCCTCGTTTGTTTCGCGGAAAGTAAGCATCAGGAAAGGAAAGTTATTCATTTCCTGTGTTTGGGATGCAAAAGGAAAGGAAATACTTTCCTGAAGCAAAGGAAAATAGGGGGGAAAATGGTTCCTTCCATACTCCAAATGAATCACTTTCCCCCCTTCTTTCCTTGCATTTATTACTCACAACATATTATTTTATTTCATTAATTACATACTTTTTAACAACTTTCCGGATAACTTTCCTTACATTACCAAACATCGGAATGGAAAGTTCTTCGGAAAGTTCATTTCCCTTTCCATGGGAAAGACAAAGGAACTACTTTCCTTTCCGCGAACCAAACGAGGCCTCAGAGTATAGCAGCTCAGGATCGCTTCACACGAACAGGCAAGCCAAATGTGATGGGCACTGGTGGTTAGACGATCTTTTTGGTCTATGAGTTGATGTGGGAGTAAGAGAGAGAAGATTCTAGGCAGATGAGCTGCAGAAGGCAATGAGGGGTAAGGAAAATATAGAAAGATGGTAAGGGTAATTTAGAAAATTTAATGAACAAAAGAGATAATGGGAGTGTGGTTTACAAAATGGGGAGTGCGAATTTCACCCCCTTGAATTAAATACGTATATATCACATGATTTTCTCGAATACAATTTGCAAAACATCACTAATTGTTACTAACTGACTCACTCACTGACTTTCTAAAAATATTACTTAATCCATTCATATTCAACATTATCTTACACTCAATGTCGTTAAATCTCTCATTAGAAGCCGTTAAAGTGGAGAATATATTTAATATAAGCGGAAAACCAGGACTGTTCTACATCTAGGGTTGAGATATTCTTCTCATCCGGTGGTGCTAGCGATCGGCCTACCAAGTATGGGTTGTTGTCGGACAGGTGCTTGAATGCTATTGCTTGGGCAGGTCAGGAGAGATGTGTTTGGCTGGCTGGGTGGCGAAAGGTTTTAGGCGGCACCTTTGGGCGTGGAAGTAGTTTTCTATACGGGGATGGTACGCTTCATCGAGGACTTCCAGATCCAGTGACGGCGTTTTGGAGCTTCTGAGCTACGGAGCGAGGTGTTGATTAAGCGGAGCGTGCTCGTAGGGGCCTCGTGGCAGAGCATTGAATCGGCGGTGGCTCGTGGCAACGTTGGTTTTTCTTGGCGAATGCTCGATGGTGCGATTCTCGAGGAGGGCTCGTGGCGAGGCTTGAGGCAACGCTGGTTTTGTGGCGGGGCTCATGGACAAGGGAACTACACCGGCGCTGTACAGGCAGCTAATGGGTGTTGGAGATGGTGTCTGGGCTTGGGTGAACCATATCTTGTTGGGCCTTGAGTTGGGCCTCTTCTCTTGGGTATGCCCTCTTGGGTTTTCTAATTTAGGCTGGGGTGTTTTGCTCTAGGCCCATCCCTATGTTTTTTAGTTTATCTAATTACAATAATTTCCTTGTATTAGGAAACTAAGCATTTATGTGCACTCTATGTACCTTTGGCGCCTATAGAGTAGTACCAAATGACGATTCTCGCTATGTCTACGTATTTAATTGTCTAATAAGTGAGTCAATATCTATGTACCACTGTGGGTACTACCACTATCTTTTTGTCTACTGCAGAATGGTATGTAACGGCATATTCTTGCTTGCGATGAATATATTGACACCCGATTTGGGTTTGATTAAAAAAAAAAGTACTAAAAAATATATTTCCAACTTGAAATTTTTGTGTTCCGAAGTTACTAAATTTTTGGAGAAATGATTAAAAAAAAAAATCATCATGACTACCTAAATGTTAACTTACATGGTTTTGTCATTTCAGTCCCTGACCTTCGAATTTCACTTAAAAAATCCCTGAACTATCAATTTCCTCCCATTTCATCCCTGCCGTTAAACTCCGCCGAAATTATCCATTAAATTGTAGTCGTGGCATTCCTCACACGCTGAAATGTCTAATTTACCCTCACTTATTTTTTTTAATTTTTTTTTCTTCTCTCTCTCTCTCTCTCTCTCTCTCTCACCTCTTCTTCTTCCGTCTCTCTCCTCCTCTGTTTATCCGGGTCGCATAGGTCTTTCAGGGGGAGGTGGAGAGAGCCAACTAAGGGTTTGGAGTGGAAGATTTTGAGGGTAAGGAAGGAGTTGTGGAGGGAGAAGGAGAGGGGGAGAGTGAAGCTCTTATTCTAGACTGGTCGGGTGGAGCTAGAGTTGTCGGATTTGGTGGCAAGGCGGAGGTTGGGGTCGACCCAGAAGACGACATAGGGCTTGAGGTCGTCATTCTTCTAGTTGATGTTCTTTAGGTGCTTGGCGGAGACGATCGTGAGGTCAAGATTGGGAGGCTTTAGCAGCGGAGGGCGAGAGGAGGCCATGGTAGTGGTGGTGGTTGTGGTGCTAACTTGAGGGGTGAACCGCATGAAAGGGGGGCAGGATAAAGGGAAGGGAAGGAAAAAAGTGTGGTGTGGCCATTGCTGAAGAGGACGAGGATGAGGAAGAAGAGGACCATGAGGAAGAAAAAGGGTTTTGCTGGAGATTGAGAAAGAAATGGGCGCCACGGCAACGACAAGGTCCTCATCGCCGCGGACACCTGATATGAAGGCAGTGCCGCCGCCGATGTCGGAGTCTAAGTGTGTGGCTTAGGACTATTTCTTCATGGTGGATAACATGCCAGGGCATAGCTTGAGTGAGAATAAATGGGAAGAGTTTGGTGAAGATGAGAATGTGGAGGATTTGGGTGATGGGGATGAGCC
This sequence comes from Rosa lucieae, assembly GCA_024704745.1. Classification (NCBI taxonomy): domain Eukaryota; kingdom Viridiplantae; phylum Streptophyta; class Magnoliopsida; order Rosales; family Rosaceae; genus Rosa; species Rosa lucieae. Next base: position 38,982,859 of record CM045492.1, read on the forward strand.
CAAGACCTCGGAAGCAGAGGAGATTCAGGTGAAGCCGGAGGAGATTTCAGTGTCTCCAATAACTCTAGCGACAATTGAGCATTCGAAGACAGCCCAACCAGATTTTCAGAGGATGGTGATGCCCGGTTTTAACTTTCACAATCCAGTTGTGAAGTTAGAACAAATTGGGAAAATATGGAAGTTAAAGTGAATGTTGATGATGTTGTGGAGGTGGGTTCGAATGAGGAAAAGAAGTGGAGGAGGCTGAGGGAGCAGGAAGTGAAGATGGAGAGAGCTGGGTTTGTTTTTGGAAGAAGAAAACAGAGATAAACAGAGAAGGATAGAGAGCTGGAAGAAGAAGAGGTAAAAAGAAAAAAAGAAAAACAAAAGAGAGAGAGAGAGAGAAGAAAATAAACAAATTTAAAAAAAAGTAAGTGAGGGTAAATTAGACATTTCAACACTTGAGGAATGCCACGTCAGCAATTTAACGGACAATTTGTACGGAACATGACGGCAGGGACGAAATGGGAGGAAATTGAGAGTTCAGGGACTTTTTGGGTGAAATTTAAAGGTCAGAGACTGAAACGATTAAACCTTATAAATATATGGAGTAAACAGTAATTAACTCTATACAAAATTAGTCCATCTACTTTTAAAGTTATATATTAAAACTAATTAATTTGGTTCCTACCTTCAAGGCAAATATATCCTCGTCTATATTGTCGGACCTGCGCACTAATACGAACTGCAACATCAAGAATCGACAAGATGTTGGGCCGAGCCGAGACCTGTCGTTGGAGATTTCATCAACTTGACTCAAAAATCACCAATTGTCGTAGACGATCAACGCCTCGATGCCGTTGTAGTTGATTCTGAGTTTTCAATTGGGGTTGGTGGCGAGGAGGCTGATGTCCTATGTGGCCATTAACTTAGAGCAAGTCATGATGAGTTGGGACACGGTGGCCAATTCAACCTTGAACTTCGGGAGTTTGGGGTGCATCACTAGCCAATCCATGAAGGTTATTAAGATAATGCCAAACTTGCTTCCTAATTATTCGATATTTACCAGCTCTGCCTCAACTCCATGGAAATCGGGTCTCCGCAATTTTTCGGCAGCCCTACAAATTTCACTTCTAGAGGATGCGGTTAGTTTTTGCATTCGGGTCCTAGGGCCACCACAAAGACGCCGTGTTTGTTACATCCCGTATCTCAATTTACCTGTTTTACTAGTCATTTAGACGGTAAACGACAATTATTTTCACTTTTTACTTTGTTTAGATACTTTTAGTGGTCCAAAAAGGTAACCTTTTTGTATGGGTCAGTTTTTGACAAAATTTTCTTCACTGAAGTGGTAGAGGACGTTAAACCGAGTTCGTGGACATGTGGTACCCTTAAATCGGAGTTCGTTTGAGAAAGTTATAGCAGAAAAGCTAAAGTTACTGTTTGAGGTAAGTTTCTATATAAATGGAAAGTTACTATGGTAGGTTTCCATTTTCGAAAACCACCGCAGTAACCCTCCCTCTCTCCTCCCCCGCACTCTCTCTCCTTCTCTTCGGGTTTTTCTGTTTTCCGTCCAATCTTCTCCGTCCGGCCACCAAACCGCCAGCTACAGGTCTGCATCGATGCGTCTCCTCCCCCTCATGAAGCCTGCGGTGGTGGCTCACGGTGATTTGGCCTGAATTTTGCAAATCAAGCTTCCAAAGTTTACTATAGCAGTTTGGGGTCAACGCCGATTTCTCCAGATTCCGGCCACTTCCGGTGATGAAACTGACCATTCTGGAAAGCCTATCCTCCACTAGTGAATCCCTCCAAGTTTCATAACTCAATTTGAGGTGTGGTAGGAGAATCGACAATTTGAAGAAGTTACTGTGCAAATCGGCAGATTTCATATCAAGCTCCAATTCCGGCCAACCAAGGTAGTTTTAGACTTTGTTGTAGTTGAGAAAGTTGTTTGAATTCTTGAGATGGTATTGCTGTTGAAATTTGGTGGTCCGATTTGGAGTTGGCTGGCGGCGAGTGGGCCTACACGCCGCCACTGTGGGTGGCACGTGGAAGCGTGTAGGGCAAGATTTTGACTTCTGTTTTTAGCCAAATGTCTATAAATGTGATTTTGGTGGAAATTGGAGAAGTTTGTTATCGATTGTGAATTTCTAAAGTTTGGAGTTTCGGATGTCAATTTATGGGAATCTGACCTTTAGATTTCCCTTGTTTCCGCTATGAAATACTGTAATCGACGGATTGATATTAGTGGTGAAGTTTGAGTTAAACCAGAGAACTAATGGGGCTGTTGGTTTATGAGGGGTTTTCAGGTTTCGTTTTAGATTCGTATTTAATTGTCGAATTGTCGTTTATAGAATATAATTTTGTACCGGACGAGGTACCGATCCATCGCTCGACGAGGATCCATAGGCTTGGCCATGTTAGCTGTATACTGTTAGTGGACCTTTGATCTTAAATGATGCATGCAAATATTTTCCTAGTTATTGATTTTTTTTCATTTATCGTATCATTTATCGGGCATATATTTTAGTTTCGGATTATAATTTGATTTCGGAAATGAATTTGGTTTATCGATTGGTTTTCCGTCATGAATTTCGGATATGAGTTTGTTATTTTCGGATTTGGATTAATGATTTATGTTGATTTTCGACTAATTATTTTCCGAGGTGATTTCTGGAATTAAAATTATATTTTCATTCGTCGATTTTGAGATTTCTGAAAGGTTTTCAAAAATGGGATTTTCGAGGAAATCACACTAATCTATTAATTCTTGCTTATTTGTTGTTGGATTTGAGAACATTATTTTGGTGTGCGGGGTCACGTCATTGGTTTATATATATTTTTCATGTGAGATTTTGGGGAACCTTACTGATTTTCAATTTTCGTGGATTTTAACCCACCATGCTTGGGTCGTGTTATTTTGCTAGCTAGCCTATTAGTACCCCCCCCCCCCCGCCGCCGCCGCCGCCGCCGCTTACTATGTGTTTGCGGCTGAGTTGAGCAGAACCTAGGAGCTTCTAGAGCTTTGACCCGAGCCTAAGAGACTCCCTTACTTGTACGGTGATAACTTCTTCCCCATACCTTATTGTTACTTGACTAGTGGGCCTAGTCCAATTTTGTTTAACTAGCGGGGCTGGTCTTATTTTTCTTGTGCATTGGAGTTTTAGTCTTTTTACTTGGTTGTTTGTGACTAGCGGGGCTAGTCGGTTTTCTTTTTTGAGCTGAATATCATTCGGATTATTCTTTCTTAATTGTTGCATGCATCAGGTTTTTAAAGGAATAAATGTGGGAAAATATAAAATCCCTTTTCTTTTAAATTACTTATTTTTGTCCACTCACACTAACGTTTTTATGTGCTTTCCTCTTGGGCCCTTCTGTTTCAAATGCCCAGTCTGTAGAATAGCTGGTTCGACATATATAATAGGATTCGGGGCATAACATCTTCTGCTGTTGTATTCCTTATTGTAGGTTATTTATTGAACCTACTTGTATACCTTGATTTCTTTTTCGTCTTTTAGATTGCTCTGATATCCTGTGGGACAAATGTTGTAAAGTTTGGGAGTTACACTTGTGTATTTGGATTTGTATTGTCGGATTTTAGTTGTTTATTATGGAGTTGTTGTGATTTGAGGAACAAGGTGGCTCCAGAAGAATAAGGATGGTTTATTAGAAGTGTGTGTAACGTCCCGAACCTAAATTCACCGGTTTACTAGTCATTTGGACGGTAAACGACTTTTACTTTCACTTTTACCTTCGGTTTAGTACTTTTAGTGGCCCTAAAAGTTGACTTTTTGTTCGGGTCAAAATTTGAGGAAATGTTCTTCATGAAAGTTGTAGGGGACGTTAAACCGAGCGCGTGCATATGTGGTGCGTAAAAATTGGACCTAGTATGTGAGAGTTATGGCCAAAAATGTAGAATTTACTGTTCATGGTAAGTTATATATATATATATGGAATTTACTGTTGGTAGATTTCTATTTTCGAAAATCTACCTAGCCGGGTAACTCTCCCTTCTCTCTCTCCCCGACCCTTCCTCCCTCTCGGCCCGATCTCCTCCCCCTCCGATCTCTTCCTCCTCCGGCCGACCCAGGACGTAATCCGGCCACCCCCAAGCTCGGTTTCTTCCCCTTGTCACGTCTGTGGAGGTATTTTACGGAGATTTGGCCGGAGAAGCTCGTTTTGGAGCGGGGAAAGCCACTGTAGCAGTTAGCTATTATTGCCGATTTCCGGCGATTCCGGCCACCAACCGGCGTGCCACCGATCATCAGAGGAGCGCCTCCTCCCTCCGATCACCCTAGTAACCTGGGTTTTGGACGATTTAGCCGGAAAACCACGGATCGAAGCAAAACCTCCTCCGGCTGCAGTTTGAAGCTTTTGCCGATTTCCGGCGATTCCGGCCACCTCCGGTCCCCATCTCGCCGTCGAAGGTTCGGTTTTCATCACTGATCATTTCCCCTATGGCCTTGTATCACGATTTGAAGTGTAGAGGCCGGATTGAATTAGGGTTCTTGAATTTTCTGGGTTTGTGTTCTTGGATCGATTTCGACTGTTTGTAGTTGTTATTTGTAAATGTTGTAGTTATGAAGTTGAATCAGTGTGTTGAGAAGGTGCTACTGTTAAATTTTGGTGGCCATCGGAGATGGTGGCGGCGGCGCCGCCACTGTGGGCGGCGGTAGCGGCGGCTAGGGTAGTTTATAAATTTCAATTTTTAGCTAGTTAAATTCTATAATTATCATAGGGTATATATGTGAAGTTTGGTGAATTTTGGAGGAGTTTGGAATTGTTTGTGAATTGTTGAAGTTTGGAGTTTTGTGGTGGAATTATGGGAAATCCGACGGTCGGATTTCCCTCATTTTCATTATGGAATATGTAAATTGAGGAATTGGAATTGTGGAAGAGATTTGGGTTGAATTTGAGAAGTATTGGAGATAGGGATTTTCGGATTTCGTTTAAGTTCGTAATTATTTTATCGGATTACCGTTTATGGAAATATAATTGTGTACAGGGCAATGTCGCGAGATACGGCTAGATGAAGGAACTCGTTTGCGTGATTGCCCAATAGTACTGTGAGTGGACGTTTGTTTTAAATAAGTGATGCATGCATTTATTTATTAAAGCTTGTTCTATTTTATTAACGTATTTTCCGAGCATATAAAGATAATTGCGAATTATCTCATGGATTTACTTTTAAATAATGATTCTCATGAAGTATTTATGTTTTGTTACCGGTTGTGAGTTTTGGTTATGAAGATGTTATGCTCGGATTCGAAATTATAAATGATGTTGATTTTCGACGAATTGATTTTCGATGTGATTTTCGAGATTTATACTGTTTATATTATCTTTATAATCGTCGATTTGAGATTTCTGAAAGATTTTCGAAATGGGATTTCGATGGAATAAATTCTTGTTTATTTATTCGATTTTTGGCATTGGGAATGCCTCATTGACAATCTACTTATTTCTTTAGCGTGTGGGACACGCTGTTAATTATACGACTCTTTGAGTATTTCCGGGTACGGTTGGGAATCGTACCCGTGTTGTCTTTATACGTGGGATATGGGGAAGCTTTATTGATTTATCGGTTTTTAACCACCATACCCAGGGTCGTTAGATATATATTATATTACTGGCTAGCCTATTAGTACTCCTCCCTACTTACTATGTGTTCGTAGGTGAGTAGAGGAGAGCATGGGATGCTCTAGAGTGTGGGACACTCCGACCCGAGCCAATAAGGCTCCCTTCTTTTGTATGGTGAAACTTCTTCCCCATATTTTATCGTTGCTTGACTAGCGGGGCTAGTCCGATTTTCACTGTAGCCAGCGGGGCTGGTCTTATTTTATTGAGAAATGAGATTTCGGTTTTACGATATAGTTTTCAAATGTGGTGACTAGCAAGGCTAGTCGATTTATCGTTTTGGAATTCTTGGATTTAAAGCTAAATGTATTTTTCTAATTGTTGCATGCATCGGTTATTAAAGAGAATAAATGTGGGAAAGTATGAAATCCTTTTTCCTTTAAATTGTTTATTTTTGTCCACTCACGCTAACGTTTTTCGTCTACTTTCCCCTGGGCCTTTCGGTTTCTAATGCCCAGTTTGCAGGCGAATTAGTGGAGGTCGGGCGTACATGACATTTGAGGCATAGTTGTCACCACTTCCGCAGTGTAGGATCACTTGATCCTTTACTCTTCTGTTATATCCCTGTGTACAGTAGTATTGCTCTGCTTAATCTTTGGGATTAGTATTTTTGAGTTTTATGTTTTGTGAAAGTGGAGTTGTTGGTAATTGGGAGCAGGGTGGCTCCAGGAGTATAAGGTTGGTTTGCTTGTAGTGTTTTGTGTGTTTTACAGGTTTTGGGTAGTCCATTTTAGAGGTGACTCTGCCGAATTTTTGGTAGAGTTATCCCTAAGGTGGGCCCCACAGGGCCACCTCGGATTTCAGGGTGAAATTCGGGGCGGGTCCTGTCAATTTGGTATCAGAGCATTAGGTTGTTAGGTTCTGTAGACTCGTTTCTATTCTGTTACCTTATATGCTTGGTGTTGCCCAGTACCTCTCGAGTGATGGCCCGACTGCAGCGGTTCCCCATCGTGTACTCTTCGGTGCTGTGGTATTCATCAAGTGTGTAAGGTACAAAGTCAGTTGGTTTTCTTCTGGTGCTATGCCTCTTGTACGCCGACCTCCTAGGGCTTTCTTTGCGTATTCGATTGGTTAACTGTCTTGCGTCTATCCCTGGTGATGGTAGAGTAAAACTACTCTACAGTTTCGAGTTGTGCTACGAAATGTGATTCGAGGAAAATGTTGTGGTTGTCTTTTCCTTGATGCCAACAAGTTTGTTGGGGCAGGGATTAAGGTGCGGAAACCGGAGTTCGAGTTTGTGTTTGAGTGTCTGAGACGAGCGACAATAGCTTTGGGCTGTCTCTGGATGATATGATTGCTTCGGAAATCAGGATTGTGGGTGGAAATGGACTTGGTAATAATGGTGGTTTTGACTTTGAACCAAGTTTCAGGAAAGATGTTTTGTGATGTGATTGGTGGTTAAGTAGCATTTGAAATATTATTGGAAGTTTTTGGTGGTTCTTTGGGAACCTCAGTGTTGGAAACCATTTACAGAGAAAATTAAATAATTATTCTGGGTTGTTATGTCTAGAGGTTGTGTTTTCCAGTGACTTTGGTCACTGATGATGGCAAGTGAGAAGTGATGACAGTAATTGAGAGATATAAGTAGGATGAGATTTTTAGAATTGTCGATTTGGGTCGTTGACCTAACCAAGGTGTATGAGCATAGTTTTGCTCGGAATAAAAGAGATTGATTTTTGATACCATGACTCATAGTTTTGTCTACCTGAGTCTTGGATGGTAGCGAGTAGGGAGATTAACAAGAATGGGCTTTTACAGTTGATATGTGCTTGAAGTGCAAGAATCGGAAGAATGTTTAAGGTTTTATATTAGAGTTACGGTTTTGGTCGGTAAATAATTGGGAGAGTTGGAATCAACTCTTCGTATGTGATATTGTGCAAATTGGTGTCCTTGGTTATCCGCTTTTGAGTGAAACAGTTACACATAAGTTTGGGGAATAGCGGTAATGACCTTGTTGGGTGTCCATAGAAATTCGAACGGAATTACTATGTGATATAGAATCTAATTCGAATTTTGAATCATGGAGCCTTGAAGGTTGAAGTGTGATAGGCTCTTAGTAGAACTTTTGCCTGACGGATGGGTTGTGATAAGATATTAGTGATTGGTGTAATAACTTTAAGGAAATAAGTTTTCAGTTAGCTCCGGAAATATTTTAAGTCAAGGTTTGAACAGGACTCTTGTTATTTTGGGTGGAAGGTATTGTAGCATGCTTTTAAATGATGTACTTCAATGATGATTACTTTGAGGAAATTGGATCATTATTGTGGTGGGACCACGTTCGGATCCGGATACCGCTTGGTGTGCTACAAGATGTTGGACGGGTGTCCTATGATTTATATAAAGGAAAGAGCTTGTGAATTGTGTTAGCTACCTTGAGGAATTAGTTATTGCTTGAATTAAATATATTTAATGGATTCCTTTGGAGGGATTAAGCGAGTTTTGCCATTTTGGTGACCCTTAATTGAAAATGTATAGGAAGTTGGTACTAGTGAAATCCGGTCACCACTTGTCTAAAGGTAAGATGACTTGAAGAGGAAGTAGGAGTTGAGTTGGAATGAATTGATTGGGCTTATGCTCTATCATGGGTTCAATATATATTTAAGTAATAATTGTTGAGCTACTATGATTGAGTTATGTTATTGGAATAATTCTTGGTGAGAAGATTTGGAAAGTTTTTGGTGCAATTTTGGTTAGCACAGGGAAGTCATAGGAATTCTTGTTGTAGCTGAAATTTTATAAGTTAAGCGTCGATTGAGGAGTGGATTCGTGATTATCTTATCCTCTTTTTGGTAAGGGCAATTGTTGTTTATCAGTTTTGGCCTTAAGTTAAACAAAAGGAGTTGGCTATATTCTAGTACTTGCAAGTTCAACGCGGTTTGACATAACTGATTTCTAGTGATTCTTGTAACATCAGACAATGAACCTCTTCGATATCATATTTTCCTATCTTGGGAAGTAGACTCCGTTTCTGTGGTACATAAAGTGTTATTTGTTTAATTAAGTGACTTTGAGTTTTTCTATTTGGGCTCTTATTCGACTTTCTCTCCAGGTTGTTTTGAGCAAAAGAGTTTTTACGAATTTTTGCTTAGCAGTGGCTAAGAGTTTTCGATAATGTTTGAGGGCATATCTATACTTTAAAACTGTTGAGTCAACAAGGGATGCTGTGAATTTTGTTGGGATTGTTGCCTCTGACTAGATTCCGGCTTGAGGATTTTTTCCTTTTTAAATGTTGAATTTCTTTTCCTGTTGGTCAAGATTTGGATCAGATTTGGAGGAATTTCTAGTGTTGTTGGATAGTCCATTAGAGGTATGTGTCCATTAGAGGATTTGACACATACAGAATTTAGAACTTTTCTATAATGTCATACCTGTAGTAGAATTGTTATGAGGTGATGTCGGACAGATGGTTGGAAATGTTCTACTTGGAACAGGTGGAGCAGTTATGAGAGAGAGTTTTTCTAGTTATCTAAGGATCCTATTTTACTTAAGTTTAATCAGAATTCTAGTCAAGTATCTTATAATACAGGTTGTGGTGTTTTCGGTGGTGAGAATTTCATTGACATATGAAGTAGAATTATCAATTGTCGCATTAGAGGACAGCGAGAACGAAATGAATTTAACCAGATTTCTGACATATGATTATTAAAGAAGTGTAGCCTTAGTTAAGAACAATTTAAGTGATGCATCTCCTCCTGGATTTGAGTTTTTGGGCTGGAGTAGAGTGAGTAGTAATGGTTTTGCTTTACACCGAGTTTCGAACGACTGGGTACTTGTTGCGTACCGTAAGTATTATCATGTGGGGAATTTTAGCAGTTTTGATTGGGGACGTTGGTAATTAGTAGATTCCTTGAAACACATTTGAGTCAGAAAAGTATGGAATTGATATATTATCACAATATTTTTGGAGAACGGGGTGGATCTTCACTGTGTGACGTATTTGAAGAGGTTACGAATGCTACTATTTCGACCGAATAGTTTGGGATGTCAATACCATGTGCTATCTGAACTATAAGCATGTTTTGATTTGCTTGGGTAGTTGGGATTATAGGAAAATCTTTGGGGTTGTAAAGTGGTTGACTTGTGATTGTAAGAGAAAAATTTGACCAAGGATAAGTCGACAAGCTTCAAGGTTTTGGAAACATTGGATGAGATATTGTTTCGATTAGTCTTTTGGGAGACTATGAAAAGAAGTTCATTCTGGTTGTGGGTTATATCGTTATTTCCACATCTTGGTTTTCTTGACGGGCAAGACGATTATTCCTTATGCAGTATTCAAGATTACAGTGACTGGTCATATTTCTGCTTGAGGACTGTTCCTTTTTATATGTCGATTCCCTTATTTTATTTGGCCACCTCTTGGACTAGATCTAAAGTTTGTTTCTGCATGAGTTGAGCAGACTTGCATATCGATCGTGCGATATCATCCCCACTTTGTTATGATCTGAGTACTACCTTCGTTGAGGATGTTGCATTGCTGATTAGTACATGTGTGCTACCTCTACTTTAACAGTATGAAATTTCGAGGACGAAATTATTATAAGGAGGGGAGATTGTAACGTCCCGAACCTAAATTCACCGGTTTACTAGTCATTTGGACGGTAAACGACTTTTACTTTCACTTTTACCTTCGGTTTAGTACTTTTAGTGGCCCTAAAAGTTGACTTTTTGTTCGGGTCAAAATTTGAGGAAATGTTCTTCATGAAAGTTGTAGGGGACGTTAAACCGAGCGCGTGCATATGTGGTGCGTAAAAATTGGACTTAGTATGTGAGAGTTATGGCCAAAAATGTAGAATTTACTGTTCATGGTAAGTTATATATATATATGGAATTTACTGTTGGTAGATTTCTATTTTCGAAAATCTACCTAGCCGGGTAACTCTCCCTTCTCTCTCTCCCCGACCCTTCCTCCCTCTCGGCCCGATCTCCTCCCCCTCCGATCTCTTCCTCCTCCGGCCGACCCAGGACGTAATCCGGCCACCCCCAAGCTCGGTTTCTTCCCCTTGTCACGTCTGTGGAGGTATTTTACGGAGATTTGGCCGGAGAAGCTCGTTTTGGAGCGGGGAAAGCCACTGTAGCAGTTAGCTATTATTGCCGATTTCCGGCGATTCCGGCCACCAACCGGCGTGCCACCGGTCATCAGAGGAGCGCCTCCTCCCTCCGATCACCCTAGTAACCTGGGTTTTGGACGATTTAGCCGGAAAACCACGGATCGAAGCAAAACCTCCTCCGGCTGCAGTTTGAAGCTTTTGCCGATTTCCGGCGATTCCGGCCACCTCCGGTCCCCATCTCGCCGTCGAAGGTTCGGTTTTCATCACTGATCATTTCCCCTATGGCCTTGTATCACGATTTGAAGTGTAGAGGCCGGATTGAATTAGGGTTCTTGAATTTTCTGGGTTTGTGTTCTTGGATCGATTTCGACTGTTTGTAGTTGTTATTTGTAAATGTTGTAGTTATGAAGTTGAATCAGTGTGTTGAGAAGGTGCTACTGTTAAATTTTGGTGGCCATCGGAGATGGTGGCGGCGGCGCCGCCACTGTGGGCGGCGGTAGCGGCGGCTAGGGTAGTTTATAAATTTCAATTTTTAGCTAGTTAAATTCTATAATTATCATAGGGTATATATGTGAAGTTTGGTGAATTTTGGAGGAGTTTGGAATTGTTTGTGAATTGTTGAAGTTTGGAGTTTTGTGGTGGAATTATGGGAAATCCGACGGTCGGATTTCCCTCATTTTCATTATGGAATATGTAAATTGAGGAATTGGAATTGTGGAAGAGATTTGGGTTGAATTTGAGAAGTATTGGAGATAGGGATTTTCGGATTTCGTTTAAGTTCGTAATTATTTTATCGGATTACCGTTTATGGAAATATAATTGTGTACAGGGCAATGTCGCGAGCTACGGCTAGATGAAGGAACTCGTTTGCGTGGTTGCCCAATAGTACTGTGAGTGGACGTTTGTTTTAAATAAGTGATGCATGCATTTATTTATTAAAGCTTGTTCTATTTTATTAACGTATTTTCCGAGCATATAAAGATAATTGCGAATTATCTCATGGATTTACTTTTAAATAATGATTCTCATGAAGTATTTATGTTTTGTTACCGGTTGTGAGTTTTGGTTATGAAGATGTTATGCTCGGATTCGAAATTATAAATGATGTTGATTTTCGACGAATTGATTTTCGATGTGATTTTCGAGATTTATACTGTTTATATTATCTTTATAATCGTCGATTTGAGATTTCTGAAAGATTTTCGAAATGGGATTTCGATGGAATAAATTCTTGTTTATTTATTCGATTTTTGGCATTGGGAATGCCTCATTGACAATCTACTTATTTCTTTAGCGTGTGGGACACGCTGTTAATTATACGACTCTTTGAGTATTTCCGGGTACGGTTGGGAATCGTACCCGTGTTGTCTTTATACGTGGGACATGGGGAAGCTTTATTGATTTATCGGTTTTTAACCACCATACCCAGGGTCGTTAGATATATATTATATTACTGGCTAGCCTATTAGTACTCCTCCCTACTTACTATGTGTTCGTAGGTGAGTAGAGGAGAGCATGGGATGCTCTAGAGTGTGGGACACTCCGACCCGAGCCAATAAGGCTCCCTTCTTTTGTATGGTGAAACTTCTTCCCCATATTTTATCGTTGCTTGACTAGCGGGGCTAGTCCGATTTTCACTGTAGCCAGCGGGGCTGGTCTTATTTTATTGAGAAATGAGATTTCGGTTTTACGATATAGTTTTCAAATGTGGTGACTAGCAAGGCTAGTCGATTTATCGTTTTGGAATTCTTGGATTTAAAGCTAAATGTATTTTTCTAATTGTTGCATGCATCGGTTATTAAAGAGAATAAATGTGGGAAAGTATGAAATCCTTTTTCCTTTAAATTGTTTATTTTTGTCCACTCACGCTAACGTTTTTCGTCTACTTTCCCCTGGGCCTTTCGGTTTCTAATGCCCAGTTTGCAGGCGAATTAGTGGAGGTCGGGCGTACATGACATTTGAGGCATAGTTGTCACCACTTCCGCAGTGTAGGATCACTTGATCCTTTACTCTTCTGTTATATCCCTGTGTACAGTAGTATTGCTCTGCTTAATCTTTGGGATTAGTATTTTTGAGTTTTGTGTTTTGTGAAAGTGGAGTTGTTGGTAATTGGGAGCAGGGTGGCTCCAGGAGTATAAGGTTGGTTTGCTTGTAGTGTTTTGTGTGTTTTACAGGTTTTGGGTAGTCCATTTTAGAGGTGACTCTGCCGAATTTTTGGTAGAGTTATCCCTAAGGTGGGCCCCACAGGGCCACCTCGGATTTCAGGGTGAAATTCGGGGCGGGTCCTGTCAGTGTGAATATGTTTCTGCAGGTTTTTGGTAGTCCATTTTTAAGGGTGACTCTGCTGAATTTTTGGTAAAGTTACCTCGGATTTCAGGATGAAATTTGGGGCAGATCCAATCAATGTTAGAGGCTCTTAATGTTTTTAAGAGCTTCAAGGCGATTGAATTAGGTACGAAATCGGTGAATTTGTATTGTAGATTTGTGCTAGGTGTCGAGCAAGGAGGCTGCGATAAAAAGTTTGGGGCTTTGCTCGGAGAAGTGGTGTGGACACTAGCGAAGTATGTTTCATTAATTCAAAGCAAGGAACACGAGGTGTATGAGTGGCTACTTTGTATGGTTGAGGAGTTGGGTCCTCGGTTTAGGTCAGTGAATGTGATATTCTATTTTCAAAGAGTTATGTGTTTGGTTGCCGAAAAATTGAGAAATTAGAAATTCATAACTATTCAATCATTTGGGAGACTAAAACTGTTTTACTCTCTCCTAGTATTAGTTTGGGGGTGCATAGTCATGTTATTAAGTTTTTCAAATGAGCTGTCTAAACATTTTGAAGTATTAGTGTTCTTTCTCTAGTGTTGTGGCATACCTAAAGCCTTTACATTCATGATCATGTATTACTTGGTAGTAGGCTTACTACTATAAAATAAGAATTTATTGTGACATGAACTGTGAAATGTACTGTAACATGAACTATGACTTGTACTGTGACAATATTAGTCAGTGATTTGGTCAGCGACTCACCACCATGATAAGAGCATAAAATGCGACAAATATAATGTGCAACTTTTACACTTTTCTTAGCTATTTCCTTTAAAAAGTCAATTTTAACTTTGTTTTCTTTTTAGGTAGTTCGTGGAGTGACTCAAGAGAAATAGGAGATGAAAAGGAGTAACGAAGTTATGGATCAGGAAGTACTGATGCAGAGGACTGAGTTTCATCAACCTTTTAGCCAGAAATTACAAAGGAAGTCCACAGAAATCTTTGTGTAAAATAGTTGCTGCAAAGCAGAAAACTGCAGTTTCAGAATCAGTTTTCTGGGAACGATTTTGAGGAGAAATTCTTGCATTCTTCCAGATGCACCTTTGCAGAAAGGGCCAGCGAACCTTAAAGAGATGATGTTATAATTCAACAAGAGCCAAAGATCTGGTAAAAATCGTCAACGAGGCAGCAGGAAATCAAAGTCAATGCAGGCTTCCCGATAAGGCAGAAACTGTCAGCTTTTCATGAAACTTTTTGGGAGATCTTTTCCTTTGATTTACTTGGAGTTTTTCCATAAGGTTGTTGATCATTCTAGTATATGTGATGTCATAGAACACATAGGAGTCAAGAACCATCTAGAAAAGTGGCGAGAGAAAGGTGTTCCTTGTCTAAGAAGGAAGCTTCAGAGACATAAATTGAATCCTAGTCAAAACAGGGCAGTTTAGCCGAGACTCTTCTTTGGACGGATTTCTTGGGCATTTTTGGAATGTTATTGCTGCTGCAAATATCAAGGAGAGTCCTAGAATGATTCTTCAAGATTTTGGGAAGATTACTAAGGCTTGAAAATCATTTAATTGTGCACCAATTAGAGTAATCCTCAAGCAACTAGAGGAGGCTTTGGGGAGGCTTTCAAAGCAGAATTGGAAAAGGAAACTCGGGATGTGTATTCCATATATATAGAGGCTCTGAACATGTTGCAAATCACGACCCAGCGCCATCTTCTGCTCCCAAACCCTAGTACACAAAGTCTTAAAATTCCCAAGTCCTCTAAAAGCAAAAACCGTGCACCGTCATCCAACTTCCATCAAGTCTTGCCGTGTTCTCCATATTGAAGGAGTTCTTGCATCCAAGGCTGCCTAAAAGTGAATTCGTGGCTCTCATACTCTCCCTTTTACGGTTTTTATCCCCTTGTAATTTAATACTCATGTTTTTATTTGTGGAATCTAAGACAATGTGTAACTAACATTCTTTTTGTTAGGGGCAAGGTTTGAAGCCCCAATTAGGTAGAACATATGTTTGTTTAAATCTAGTTTCTTGATATTTGGAGTGAATTGGTTGTTTATTTCTGCTTGATTGAAAACTTTTTCATGTGTATGTTTTATGGTCCCGAACATAAGATTTATGCATGTAATTGGAGCTAGGATTTAGAAAATAATTCACCTAATAGTCATGTTTTCTAATCCACAAGTATGCAAGGCTTTGGACAAAAGCTGATGTTTTAAACAACTAGAAGAGCATGCTAGGTAGGTGCTCCACACTAGAGTGCAACTCTATAATCAATCGTTTCCGTGAGATCTTAATGCTTCAAATATGTTGACACTATATATGTTGTTGATAGGATAGCATTCTATACCTTGATTGCATGTTTGATAGGCTTAGCTATTGTGCGTTCACATAGACTAAGTAATTAGGGAAACATTAATAAGGGACATGATCTGCTCCGACTTGTTTCTTGGTTGGATTCTGTTCACGCCTTAGTAATTGAAATTAGGTTAACTTAACATTGTTCGAAAATAATTGGTGGTGGATTTCCGAGTCTCTAACGTTTTCTCCATATTGTTTTTCAAACTCTAAAATCGTTTTCCCTTTCTTATTTTTCATTTATTTTCGTTGAACTCAAAAACCCCAAATTTGTTTCACCTTAGGATTGCAGAGCCCCTTTATATCCCCTTCTGTTTCCTGCCATATTTTTCTCTCTTTTCTAGTATTTGACATTTTTGTTTTGTTTAGTTTCAGATTTTATTTGTTTGATTTGTGTTTTAGTTAGTTTAAATTAGTTTGTTTTTATTGTGTGAATAATTAGTTACCCTCAATCTCTGGCATCAAACGATCCTTGCTTACTCTATATTGCTAACGACTACATCTTGCAGGGTTAAGTTGAACGCTTAATTTTAGCGTATCACACCACTCAGTCAATGATATGAAATGTGAAATGACATGAACTGTGATATGTACTGTGAAATGAACTATGACATTCCTAATTAGTGACTTGGTCAACGACTCACCACTACTCAATTAGTGACATGAATTGTGACATAAACTGTGACATGATCGAACTGTGGTATTCTCATTTCTACATCTTTTTTGTCTCTATCAACAATTTTTCTATCATTCGATCTATGAGCCTTGTAAAAATTCAAAGGGTTTAGTGAGATCGTTTAAGGAATTAAACTTTCGATCTCGATGGTTATTTAGGTACTCGAAAATATTTATCTGAATTTTTCACAAGGTGAAATATGTGAGTTTTGGACTTGATAATAAAGTTCACGATGCGACGAGTCTGTGAAAATTTTTGAAAATTTTTTTGGACACCTAAGCTACTTTCTAGGAATTTTGGAAGTCTTGGGATTTTAGAAAATATTTAATGGAAAAAAAAATTCCTGCGGCGCAATCTGAGCCATTGGAATTAATCACCGCTTCATCAGAACCATCAGAATTCATTTAAGAGTAGACTATAAATAGTCGTAGATTGAATCAGACTCCTCAGATCGTTCTAGAGAGATTAGAGCTTGAGACTCGATTCCGCGACCCGGCGATTCGGGCTAGCGACCCGAAATCTAAGAGTGATCGATTAGCTAAGGACAAAATCAAATACCCAATTCCAGAGGGAGCCGAGGGTGGTAGACTGAGATTGGGCGGAGAGAATATCTTGAGATGAGAGCTTTCTAGGAACCGGGGGAGGCGCTGCTTCCTTCGTCACTTTCCTCACCCAATAAGTGTTGGACGTCGTTGCACTTCTTTCTCATTCTCACTCGACAATGGCCTTGCACCACTGCCATCCCCTTTCATCTTCTTAACTTGTTACAATTACCGCTGAATCAGATCGAGTTATAGCACTTGTTGAGCAGCAGTCGACGACAACACAAGCTTATTAGGGTGAGATTTTTTCTTTTCTTTTCCCTTTCTCTCCTATTAGCACCACACACCAACAAGCACTTCTGTTTATTCATATTAATTAAATACGTATATATCGTATACGATTTTCTCAAATACAATTTGCAAAAAGATCACTAATGTTTACTAAGTTTCTACATATTCAACACTTAACTCACTCACTGACTTTCCAAAAATATCATTGAATTCACTCATATTTAACATTATCTTACACTTAACTCAATGTCGTTAAATCTTTTATTAGAATTCGTCAAAGTTGAGGGCATATTTGTCTAAACACTAAAAATTACATTGCCAACTTGAAATTTTTGTTTTTCAAAGATATTAGATATTTGGAGAAATGACAAAAAAAAAAAAAAAGTCATTTTGACTAACTATAAATGTTAAATTAGGTTAAAGTTATTTGTTATCCTAAATTAGTCCATCTACTTTTAATGTTTATGTTAAATTAGTCCTTATATCTTTAATTTAGTTACTAATTTACCCTTCAAGGTAAATATATCCTTGTCTATATTACCGGACGTTAACTCTGCCATCAGGCCACCTCTGGCTGGCGCACCGGTGCTGATCGTTTAAGCTCGCCCTCGTCTACGTCTTCATGGCCTTGGATCATCTATACGTCGAACATGAAAGGAGAATCAAAGCCGGAAAGCCCTCGGTATTTCCAATGGTTCTTCGACTTTTTCCTGCGATTCCAAACATCGACAGGGCTGCATGAGGTACAAAATTGGTCTTCTCATCCTGCGCTATATCTCAGTGTAATTGGTTTTCAATTTTGGTTAGGTTTTGATCAAATTGTGTTTTGGGAGGTTTCAGTTACCGTCGCTGGAGTTATGTTCACGGCTGTCGTTGAGACCAGTGTCATTCACTTCCTCCTCTTGACGCCTATTTCATCCTGATCCTAACGCTTCTGCCGTCATTTAGCGAAGTTAAGTTGAAGGAGAAGGTTTTGACATTCTGACAAGTTTCTATCTTTCCCAGCGATTAGGACTGAAGTCGAAATCGTTAAGAAGTTGCAGAATTGGACTTGTGATTGATTGCGATAAAAGTATAATATGAATTTTGAATTGGGAAAAATTCACCAACGGTGTCTGGACACTTAGGGGACTTTCAGAATGATACCTGAACTTACAAAGTTATCAACGTGATACTTGAACTCATTTTTTTTGTATCAACGTCGTACCTAAGACCAATTTCCATCACGGAGTCGTTATTGCACGTGCATCGCACGTGAGTCACTTAATGAAGACAAAAAGACTGATTTACCCTCAAATTTTTTCTTTCTTTCTTTTTTTTTCTTTTCTTTCTTTCTTTCTTCTTCTTCTTCTTTTTCAATATGTTCTTCCCCTGATTTGAATCATCAAGATTCAAAATCATCTTGCTCGTCCGATTCCCACCGCCGATCGCTGATCAAACACCGCTGCTGCGTCTTAATCCACCTTCATGCACCGCAAATGTTTCTGGTTTCCCCCACTTCAAATCCTACCACAAATTGAAATTGTGCACTGAGGCTTCGCCGCCGCCGCCGACTTAACCACCACCATTCTCGTTCTCTCCTCCGACCCAGGGGCGGATCCAGGAATTCAACCTTGGTGGGGCTTGAATTTCATAACAAATGAAAAAAAAAAAAAAAAAAAAAAAGGCTCTGCACATCAGCAATATCCATGAACTCCATTCAAGTTTACACACAAATTCAGCAAACCCAACCCAGAAATCAAATTCATGTTTAAATGCACACAAAAATTCAACATACCCACAAAATCACATATACACAATTTCAGATACCAAAAAACAACCCAGTACCCAGAAGGCCAGAAATCAAAAAGGGTTTAGCTAATTAGCTTTATCAATTTCAATTTAGGTTTTATGAATTGGTTATCAGAATACCTATTTACCATCGGTGATTAGGTATTTCGGTGGACTCACTGATCAAGCCATCAAAGACCAAAGACAGAGCCAGAGGAGGAGGAGAATAGAGAAAAAATATGGAGTAGTGGTCGGTGGATTCACTGATCAAGCCATCAATGCATCAAGGGCCAAAGATAGAGAGGAGAAGAAGAAGAAAAGAAGAAACCGAGGATGCAGAGGGTTAGGCTGCCCATTGCTGAAGAGGACAAGGATGAAGAGGAAGAGGACCATGAGGAAGAAAGAGGGTTTCGCCAGAGATCGAGAAAGAAAATGGGCTCGATGGGCGCGACGATGGTGCTAGTTGAACTGATCGACCGGTGTGTTCTGGTTAGGGGTCATCATGGGCCGGGTTAGGGCCGGCCCTACCCTAAATTTTAGGGCTTAGGGTAGGGTCGGGCCGGGCCTAGTCAAAGTCAACAAAATTTAGGGCCGGGTAGGGTCGGGCCAGGGCTTAAATATGCTAACCCTTACCCGCCCGAAAAGCCCGATCCGTTAGGGCCGAAAGGGCCTGGTCGGGCCGGCCCTCAAATAGGGCCAAATAGGGCCGAAATGGGCCAAAAAAGGGCCTTATTTTGTTTAACAAAAAAAAAACATTATTTTTTTCTTCTCAAAATATGGCTTAATGGTATATATTGGTAATAAAAGACTCATTGTTTTTTATTGAACATATTTAATACACACACACACTTGTAACTTATAACATTTATTAATATTAGTTAAGGTGGTTATATTCAATTAACTATCTATGTAAATCTCTCAATATTAATTGTTGTGTAACAAAGAAAATAGAAATTAAAGAAAACAAAACTTATGAAATCAATTACAAAGAAATAGATAAATTGCATACTATAGAAAAAAGAGAAACATAATTAAAAAATAGAAAAAATAAAAAAATTTAGGGCTTATTCGGGCGGACCAAAAATTTCGAAATGGAAATTGATCAATCTGACAATGGTCATATGCATATACAACAGTAGTAGGTATTGTGTAAAAAAATTATGTCGATCTGCATTAAATAAGGCACCAAACGGAGCGGTCAACACTTTGTATAAGCAAACTTCTGTAAGGGGAGCGGCACCTTTTGAGGACAAACATCCCCATATTTTGACAGCATGTGATAGTCCCCCTCCCCATGAGAGTGTGGGAGCTGATAGATCAAAAAAAAAATTGCAAATTCTTGGTTATGAGCATATTTGTGTTAGGTTTTATTTAGGGTATGGAGTTGACCGGGTCGATAGAGACCCAACCGAAGGTGGAAGTCACTGAAATTTTTACCACTACCATATATTCATATACGGACGACATCCAACGGTGCATTTTAAAAAATTCCATTTCGTCCCCCATTTTGCTCATGGAGGATAACAAGCCTAATAAACGAGTTATACTACATTAATAGGCATATAAGAATTATATGTGATCGAAAAATTCTGAAATGGAAATCGACCAATCTGAAAATTCTCATATGTTTATACAACATTGATAGGTATTGTGTAAAAAAATTAGGCCGATCTGCCATGAATAAGGCGCCCAATGTAGCGGTCAACGCTTTGCACAATCAAACTTCCCTAAGGGGAGCGGCACCATGCACGGACAAACGTTGCGGAATTTTGACATCCATAAGTAGACCCCCTACCCATGAGAGTGTGGGAGCTGAAAGATCGAAAAAAGTGAATTGCCAAGGACCGGTTAAGAGCATATTTGTTTTATGTTCTATTTAGGGTATTGAGTTGACCGGGTAGATCGAGGTCCAACCGAATGCGGAAATTGTTGAAATTTCTACCACTAACATATATTCATATGCAAGCAACATCCAGCGGTTCATTTTAAAAAATTCCATTTCGTCCCCTATTTTGCTCATGGAGGGTAACAAGCCTAATAAACTAGTTATACTACATTACAATACATTTAAGGATTATGTGCGATCCAAAAATTTTGAAATGAAAATCGATCAATCGGAAAATTCTTATATGTTTATACAATAATGATAGGTATTGTGTAAAGAAATTAGGCTGATCCGCCGTGAATAAGGCACCTAACGGAGCGGTCAACGCTTTGCACAAGCAAACTTCCCTAAGGGGAGCGGCACCATGCGCGGACAAACGTTGCGAAATTTTAACATCCATAAGTAGACCCCCTACCCATGAGAGTGTGGGAGCTGAAAGATCGAAAAAAGTGAATTGCCAAGGACCGGTTAAGAGCATATTTGTTTTATGTTCTATTTAGGGTATTGAGTTGACCGGGTAGATCGAGGTCCAAACAAAGGCGGAAATTGTTGAAATTTCTACCACTAACATATATTCATATGCAAATAACATCCAGCGGTGCATTTTAAAAAATTCCATTTCGTCCCCCATTTTGCTCATTAAGAAGTTAACATTACATTGGTAAAATGGTTTCAACTCGACCAATTGATTATTTTTAGTTATGTTGATTACTTGATTTATTTCAAAATTGGTATTACATGAATATATTGTCCAATTTGAAATAATAGCTTTGTAATTATTACAGTTAATTAGTTAACAGTAATTATTGGTAAATATTAAAATACCCATAAGATTATATTAAAACGGCGGCGTTTTTGGTGAATTAACGGTTAATTCTTTTAAAAAATATATTTTTTTCTTCTCAAAATATGGCTCAATTTAAAAGACTCATTTCCTAATATGGCATATTGAAATAATTTTCTAACTTCCATAGTTTTATACATATAACACATGTAATAGAAAATAACAAAAATAAAATATAAATTTTAGGGCCGGGCCTAGCCCTTAAGGGCTCAATCGGGCCGGGCCGTAGGGTAGGGCCGGGCTTTATTTGTGAGACCCATACCCTAACCTAAATAAAAAAGGGTCGGGCCGGCCCGCCCTAATGGAAGGGCCGGGCCGGGCTTCGGCCCTACGGGCCGGGCGAGCTTAGGGCCCAAGGGCCATATGATGAGGCCTAACTAGTGGCAACCCATTCAAAAATGAGTGAAATAAAACAAAATTTGGAAAAGACTGAACCGAAATTTGGGTTAAAGAAAGAGTTAATAACATTCCTAGAAAATAAATAGTTAGTGCTTTCCAGCTGCAAATGCATTATTACTACTTGGACTGGAAAGTGAGGGGAAAAGAAATGGCCATCCCACTGAAAAAGTGAAAAGAAAAAGAAAGTCCGAAAGAGGCATCCCGCCAAAAGCAAAAGGTTAAGAAGGGGGCGTGTATCTTTCTACTTTCTACACAGGTAGGAATTTAGAACCCAATTCCCACTCAACTGAGAAACCACCAAAATTTTGAGATTTCCCTGAGCAGAGTTTTGTTGGTTCATCCATGGCTCTGTTCCGAGGCCACAAGGCCTCCCTTTCCAGATATACTCCCTCTCCTTATCCATTTAGCTATCACGTGTTCTTGAGCTTCAGAGGTGAAGACACCCGAAAGAACTTCACCGATCACCTCTACACGGCCCTTGTCAACGCCGGATTTCATACCTTCCGGGATGACCCTGAACTCGAGAGAGGGGAAAATATCAAGGAAAAGCTTGAGAATGCCATTCGACAGTCACAAAGTTCTGTGATTGTGTTTTCGAAAGACTACACCTCTTCCACATGGTGTCTGGACGAGCTTATCATGATCCTTGAACTCAAGAGGACCTCCGATCATGTTGTGTTACCGGTCTTCTACGACGTCGATCCATCCCATGTGAGGAAGCAGGCAGAAACTCTTTCAAAGGTTCCTAAATACCAAGAAAATCAATTGTCGGAGAAGTTGAATGGATGGCGGGCAGCGCTTAGTGAAGTTGCAGATCTAGCAGGCATGGTTTTACAAAATGAAGCTGACGGGTATGTAAATTCATCAAAACTAAACCTTGTTTTTTATATTCATGTCATGTAATTTGTTGATGTTATTCGCATATCTAATTGTTTGAAATTGATAGACTCATAGGCTCGTAGCTGGCTAGCTTGTATGATATATTTTTGTTTTGATTGCAATTTGTAGGCACGAGTCAAAGTTCATCCAAAAGATTGTTACAGTGATTCAAGAAAAGCTAGGTTGTGTGCCCCTAAGCGATGTCCAGAAGGAATTAGAGGAGAAGTTGTCTTATGTTAACCATGTTCTTGATGACACTGAGGGGAAGCAACTGAAATTCCCAACAACTGTGAAGCCATGGCTCCATAAGCTTAAAGAGGCTGTCTATGATACCCAGGACCTATTGCAGGAGATCAAGACAGAAGCATTAAGACGAAAGATGGAACCCGAATCTGGAAGTAGCACAAGTAAGGTACAAGACCTCAACTCTAGTCTTCCATCTCATGCTTTTGACTCAACATTAATTTACCCCAGGGTAGAGGAAGTTCTTAATAGACTAGATTCCATTATGGAGAAGAAAAAAGATGTCTTGGGTTTGGAAGCAAGCGCTGGATACAGGGTATCACAAACACTACCGTCTACTTCTTTGCTCGAAGACTCTGGTGTGTGTGGTACAGATGACGAGAAGGAGACACTTATTAAATTGTTGCTATCAGATGATGAGAGTGGCAATAAGATAAGTGTGATTCCCATTGTGGGTATGGGTGGTATTGGAAAGACCACCCTTGCCCAGCTTTTGTACAACAATGTTAGAGTTAAACAACATTTTGACATCCAAGCATGGGCTTGTGTTTCTGAAAATTTTGATGTTCTTCAGATCTCAAAACAAATTTATGAGTCCCTTATTTCAGATGCTTGCCAAATCGCGAACCTAGATCTACTTCAATCAAAGTTGCAGGCGGCTTTGATGGGGAAAAGGTTCTTCTTTGTTCTTGATGACATCTGGAACAAGAATTATAACCAGTTGGAATTCTTAAGGCGTCCTTTTCAGTCTGGAGCACATGGAAGCAAGATCATTGTCACAACACGCGATGAAAATGTTGCATGTAGGGTCGGTAACGTTGAAGCTCACCGACTGATGCCAATGTCTGAGGAAGATGGCTGGTCATTATTTAAAAATCATGCTTTAAAAAATGCAAGTGTTGGTGCACATACACATCTTGAAGAAATCGGTAGACAAATTGTTCGAAAGTGCAATGGTCTTCCCTTGGCTATAAAGTCACTTGGGGGTCTCTTATGTTCTAAGTTAGCTATGAGCGAATGGGAAACTATATTGAACAGTGAGATGTGGGAGTTGCCACAGGAGGAGAGTGACATTCTGCCATCTCTTTGGTTGAGCTATATGAATCTACCTCCATATCTCAAGCAATGTTTTGCATATTGTTCCATATTTCCCAAGAACTATAAATTCAGAACATCAGAATTGGTTTGCTTGTGGAAAGCTGAAGACCTATTGCAACCCAAAGGTAACAGAACTGCAGAAGAAATTGGACAAGACTACTTCAATGATTTAATCTCAAGGTCATTTTTTCAATCAAGTGATGATGAGTTTCAACTTTTCACCATGCATGACCTTATCAATGATTTAGCAAGATTTGTATCTGGAGAATTTTGTTTTAGGTGGAAGAATAGTGGTTCAAGCAACATTTTGAGCAAGACTCGTCATTTTTCATGTACGCTGGGTTATCATGATTGCAAAGAGATATTTGAGGCTTTACAGCAAGCTAAATGTGTGCACACCTTTCTATTGTGGGAGTCGTCAGGCAAAGCAGTGAAAGGACTATATGATTTATTGCCAAAATTACAATGTTTAAGAGTGCTCAAGTTATCAGGGGACAATATTAAGGAATTGCCTGATTCAATTAACAATTTGAAACATCTTAGGCACTTGGACTTGTCTTGTACTCCCATCAAAAAGTTACCTGATACAGTTTGTACTTTGTATAACTTGCAAGCATTGTTGTTGTCAAACTGTCTATACCTTACTGAACTGCCAGCCAACTTGGGAAGATTGATCAACTTGAGCCATCTTGATATTAGACACACATTCTTAAAAAAGATGCCACCAGATATGGGCAATTTGAAAGACCTCCAGTTGCTACCAGAGTTTGTGCTAGACAAACACACTGCTGTGGATAATTTGCCAGAGTTAAAGAAGCTTCAAAATTTGCGTGGAAGACTTCGTATCTCAAGGCTTGTGAATAGCAGCGGTTTAAAGGCCTACATTCTGAGGGACAAGGAGTTTCTTAATGAACTAGTTTTGGATTATTGGGGAGGAACCTATAATATAGTAGAAGAAAGAGAAGTGCTTGAGAAGCTTCAACCTCACGTGAACCTGGAAAGGCTTACAATTAAAGGTTATGGAGGCAAAATGTTTCCAGGTTGGTCAGAATATTATCCTTCCTCTGCTCTTGGTTATCTTGAACTTGTTAATTGTGTGGATTGTGTCTCCTTGCCACCATTGGGACAGCTACCTTCCCTCAAAGATCTTCGTATTTCTGGGTTACATGGGGTGGTGTCCATTGGTTCTGAATTCTATTATGGTGACGGCAATACTAGTACTTGTGTGAATAAACCATTTAGATCTCTACAGTCTTTAAAATTCTACAATATGAGTGGGTGGAAAGAATGGTCTTCTGTTGGAGGTGGGGTTTTTCCCATTCTTGTGGAGCTTGTTCTATCAAAATGTCGCAATCTTACCGGGAGATTACCGTTAGACAGTTTCCCGATGCTGAAAGAGGTCCACTGGAGTTGGATTAATTTATCTCTAGACTCTAAACTCTTATCCCTGAATAAGTTGCGATTACATTCCTGTCCAAATATTATAACTCTTATGGCCGATGGAGGGTTGCATTTGCCCAGCTTGACGAATCTAGAGATAGGGGTATGTTCGAGGTTCAGTTCATGGCCGCAACAAATGAAGACCCTTTTCCCATCTCTTGTGTCTTTGTCGGTATGGTATTGCCCAAAATTGGAATGTTTTCCGGAAGGGGGATTCCCGTCAAAGTTAAAGTCACTTATCATCATGCACTGTAAAAAACCGAACACTCAAAGTATGCAGTATCTGAACAAGGGTCTCCGAACTCTCACCTCTCTTGAAAGATTGTCACTTGATTTTGACTCTGACGAAAAAGTAGATTGGTTTGCGGAGGAGGGGATGTTCCCCAGCTCTCTCACTCATCTTGAGATTCACAATCTGAATTGTGAGACCATCGACGACGCCAAATGGTTTAGCCATCTCAACTCTCTTCAAATCTTGGAGATTAGCAGCTGCCCTGCGCTCCGGTGCTTGCCAGATAGCGGACTACCTTCTTCTCTTTCTAGTCTAATCATCCATGGATGTCCTTTGCTTGAGAAACGGTGCCAAAGAGAGACGGGTGAAGATTGGCCCAAGATTGCTCACATCCCCCACATACAGACCTGCCACAAGACGGGTACGAAGCATAACTTCAATAGCTACTACAAAAATCTATGCAACGTAATCTTTTTCATTGTAATCTTAAATTTTTTATTGAAAGATTTTAAGCAGTAGACACAATGTGGAACTATTTAGTAAATTGAGAAATTGAGTATATAGGTAAAGTTTACTCGATCATTAATATATTTTTTAATTGTGTTTTTGTTACCAGTGTGAAATGGGCTCCCTAGACATTGCAAGTTTACAACTATATGCAGTGCTGCCACTAAAGGTACGTGTACTTTTGTATTTGATATGAAATTGAAGAATGAATAATCTTATTAAAGGTTGTGGCTTCGGCCCGGCATTTTGGACATTTTGGAATCCTTATAGTCTATCAAAATCATATCTGCGGTTTAAAGTTTGACATTACATCGAGATTTAGACTATTATATGTGGGTCTATTATTGTAAAAGGGGAAGAATATTTATGTTTCCTTAACCACATTGTAATGCCGGTTGATCCTTAGGCCCTGAATTATATGTTAAAAAGCTGAATAATGTATTCTCTAGATCTGTTGCCTATTCTTCATATGCAGCATCTCAGTAAGAAAATATTTTTGAGGCTCTTAAGTATTGGACCTCCTGGAGAATCACCTCCTCAGAGAGGGAAAGAGAAAGCATTGGGGTTTGATGAATTTCTACAAAAATGTTTGAACTGGAGTCCACAGTAGTTTGTGTCTTCCATTTCCTCATTGAAAAACTATAAAGTATAAACAGTATCCCACACAATGTGGAACCAGAAAGTAAAATAAGCAATAGTGTACAGTTATATATAGTTTACTCGATCATTAATATCTTTACTAATCTCGGATGTACTTTCTTTCTTTTGCATGTAACTTCTGGATTCTCGTCTGACCACAGCTTCAGGGTCGAGCTGATAGTTAGGGCTAGCAAATCCAACCGATCCAAACCAGCCAACCGAGTCCGTCCCGAACCAAGGGATTCGGTTACCATCCATATCGGTTACCGATATTGTGGTACGGTACAACCGTACCGAAATACTGTAATTGATACGGTATCGGTATTGAATACTAACAAAATAAGGTATACCGTACCGTACCATATATTTAATATAATATTTAATTATTTTAAATATTTATTATATAATCAATCATAGCCGTTGATTTTTTTCTGTTTTATTCCATAGTAACTAACAACCGTTAGATTAAACTTTCCAAACCCTAATCCCAAATACCTCAATCCCTCTCTCAGTCTCTGCCTCTCTCCAGTCTGGACGACTCACCTCGTCTCTCACTCTCTCTCTCTCGAACCCGATCGAAAATTGACCTGAGCCTCTGTCTCTCGACCACTCCCTCAGTCTCTCTCTCTCTCGAACTCGAGCGAGGTTCTGACTTCTGAGCCTTAGTTCGAAGAATCGAATCGCTCGACCCATTCGATTTCATTTCACGTCAAAGCGATTCGATTCACATTAGTCAATCAATTGTTGCAGTACTGCTGGTGAGTACGAGCTCGGAGCTTCAATTGTTTTGGATTGTTGAGTTGAGGTTCGAGACTTCGATCTACTCAATTTGTTATATATTATCTTGAGATTTACCAATTTGTTATGGGTTTTAAACTTTTAATGGTTTTTCTTTTGGATAGGACGAGGGAATTTGTTCATACGGCTGTGTCACGATTCTTGCTCATTGCATTAGGTGCTGGTGTTGGTTTGGGAGTAAATATATTGATATATCCCATCTAGGCTGGTGAGGATCTACACAACTTGGTTCAGACATTCTGAATTTCTGTTCTTTTCCATTAGTCCATTCCCCTGGAATTGTTAAATACTCAATCTTCTTTTGTCTGTTTTGATGATGTTGGTTTGGGAGTAAATATATTGATATATCCCATCTGGGCTGGTGAGGATCTACACAACTTGGTTCAGACATTCTGAATTTCTGTTATTTTCCTTTAGTCCATTCCTCTGGTATTTTTATTATGGCAATATGATGATGCATAGTTCATTGCATTAGTAGAAGTGATATTATATGTATCTTTCTCAAAAAAGTGATATAAACATTTTATCTTTTTCCTTTTTACTTCTTTTGAAGATGGCGACCCATGACTCATTTACAATTTTACTTTTTCAGGTGTTCCAATCTCGAGTTCTCAACAATTCAAGAAATCTTACAATCAAGGCTTAGAAGTTAGAACTGGAGCAACGTAGGAGCACTGCAGTTGGTCGGTTTGGACCTACAGGTCAATTTCTTCTTCATTGATTGAATTTGCAGAACTGCCAGCATTCTTATTCTTTTCAACTAAAATTGATTTGCAGAAACTTTGAGTCTTTGAGTGAGGCAGGAAGCACAACAAGCAAATATGAAGTGACGATCAGATGAAAATTGAGTCTTTGAATACTTTGTTTTAAACTATTGTCCGCTTTGTTATTGTACGATTCATTCATTTGTGTGAACTGTAAGTGATGATATGAAGTGATGATGAGATGAGCTGTAAGTGATGATATGAATTATGAAGTGATGAACTGATGATGAGATGAACTGTAAGTGATGAACTGAAGTTGATGTGAGAGAATGAGAGACTGAGTGTTATAAGTTTTTTTATTGTTTTACATTTGTGTATGGTCTGGGCCTTTAAATTCATAAAAGTTATTTGATTGTTTTTCATTTGCTTTCAGTTTTTCAGTTGTTGACAGGTTGGGGATTTAAAATTTTCATTTGGGCCATAGCAGAAAGCTGGCCCAATCTTAAACTCGATTGGAGGCCCAACCAACCGATACTGAGAAGTCGGTATACCGACTTTTGTGGCCGGTAGTGGTACTTCATTTTGTGTACCAATAAGTTCTGGTATGGTAGGTGGTTTTGGACTTGAAGGTCCGGTACCGTACCGAACCCAGCCCTACTGATAGTGATGGTTTTTTGTTTTCTTTTGCCAGTGTATATCAGCTCTCTAGAAGTACGTTTGCAATTATATTGCGCTACCACTAGAGGTATTTTCACTTTTGTTTAGAATATGGAATTCAAGAATGAATGGTCTTAACTCTTAACTAAAGGTCATTGCTTATCTCGATGTTCCATTTGATGTTTAGCCTTAGGCCATGCATTTTGGAAAAGATGGAGAGATAAAGGTGAACTAAGATGTGCGATGTCCTGATCGTCCCAGTTACAGTCTTGCCCCTGAAGGTAATTTTAATTCGTTGTGGTGCTTTCTGTTTTTTTTTTTTTTTTTTTTGTTTTTTTTTTCTTGATACAAACTTCCTTATGCTTCTTTGCTTCCATAATTCCATTTTTCTGTAGTTAGGGCTGTCACTCGGTCGGTTCGAATCAGTCATAGGTCCAACTTCAAAACCAAAGCTTTCGGTTTCAAAATTGAGTTACCAATTACCAACCAAAATTTTAGGTTTTTAATCATATCTACCAAATTCAGTATTTTGGTTTTCTTACCAACTTAAGAACAAATTATTCTTTGTAATATAAATTAGGGTTAAATACTGTTTACTCCCTGAACCAATGACTAAAATATCGAGTATCGAGGAAATATCGATGGTTCGGAAAATGGAAATTTCGATGGAAATATTGAGAAAGTTTCGATATCGATAAATTTTAGAAAAAAATGATGGAAATTAGGAGAATATCATTGAAATTTTAAGTGAAACTTTGTGAACTACTTATTTGATCAATTATCTATTATATTGGGAAGAAAGAAAAAAAACAAACGGTGATCAAGCTTCATTTCATAGTGAATTATAGTAATTTAGAATAAATGTTTGAAGTTGCCCGTATAATATTTAGTACTTTTAAAATATATAATTCTAATTAGAAATTTTATAAAGTTGTAAAGCTATTCAATCAATAAATACAAATGAATTAATATTTCTACAACATGGCAAAAGTATTTAGGAATGTTAGAGTCAAAAATAAAAATCTATAATTGCTGAAGGCCTAAAACTATATCTTAGAAATTAGAGGTTTAAATTAATTGTCTAAAGAAATTAGTAATTTATTCTATTAAAATGACTATTAATATAAAAAAAAGCATAGAAGTACTAAATTGAATCCCAGTCGAGTTGGCTGGGGTGCTTTTTCACTTCATACTGAAGGAGACGGGTTCGAATCCCATCTCTGTCAAGGTTTTCCTTATATTTTGTTTGAGGAATATTCGCGAATATTCCCTAAAATTTCGGATATATCGCATATTTTCGAAAATATCGCGATATTTCGAAAATATCGCACGAAATATTGAGGGAAGTCATCTAAAATATCGTAGCCTAAAAAAAACGAAAATTTCGCCGATATTTCGGCGAAAATATCGATTTTTTAGTCTATGCCCTGAACTTTCAGGAAAAAAACAGTTCAGTCCCTCCCTTTTTAATTTCACACGTTTACTCCCTCATCTCTCAATTTTTGACCAATAAGTCCTTTCCATCATTCTCCTTCCAAAATATATGTTAAGTAGCTGACGTGGCAACATCCTCCCCGCTAAAATGTCTAATATACCCTTAGTTCCTTTTTTTTCCTTAATTTTTTCCCCTTTTTTCTTTTGATGCGTTTATTTTTTCTTTTTCTATTTATCTCTTCTTCTTCCTGCTCACTTCCACCTCCGAGACTTTTCTATTTGTGCCCTCACTTCCTCACTCTCTTCTTAAACTCTAGCTCTCTCCTTTATTTCTCTTCCTTCCTCAGATCTCTCTCTCTATCTCCCTATTGTGGCTAAGGCATACTCCTCTTGAGGAAGACGTTCTGGGAATCCTCGGAGAGGAAATCGCCGGCGACCGCGTTGCCCAGCTTGGAGGTTGAGTTGCATCGTATGGTGTGCCTTTCCATCGAGATCAGAGGTGAGCGTCGCCAAATCAAATTTGGAGAAGGACCCTGCAATGTCACCACGACGCACAGCTTCGACTCCTGCACCTTGTGGTCCATCATCCCATCCATCTCTCTCTCTCTCTCTCTCAAACTTTGTGTTTCTGAGAGAGATTGGAAGAAGAAAACCCTAGAGATTCTGTTATGATGGATTTGATTTGAGTTTGATGATAAGAGGAAAGATTTGATTTGATTTGTTCGACGGCGACTCTAGTGGGTGACGGAGGGTCTGGGAAAGGCAACGGAGGGACAAGATTTGATCTTGTTTTTGGGGAGCAGGGTTTTAGGCTGCGGAGTAGCAACTTTGGTGATGGCGGTGGGGATTGGGGCATGGATTTGGAGGTGGCATTGGAGGAAGATCAATATGGCTTTTTCATTCTGTGTTTCTGAAACTCTCTAATTTGGAGTAATGTTGTTTGGGGTAATGATGTTTATGTTTGGATTACTGATTTTGGGATTTTGCGCATTTTGGGTTTTAATTTTGGGGACAAGGTGGTGGCGGAAGGGTGTTGAGCGTGTGATAAGGGAAAATTGTGCAGCGGCGGAGAGAATAGGATAGGGCGGTGATGGGTGATGAGAAGGATTGGTGGATGTGAGATCGCGGTGGAGAAGATAGGATAGGGCGGTGATGGGTGATGAGGAGGATTGGTGGATGTGAGGTTGCGGTGGAGATTAATGTGTGAGGTGGGTGGAATAGGAGAACAGAGCATGTGAGAGAAATAGACAGTTGTCAGCTGTCGAGGGGAGAGAGCTGGGAAAAGAAGAGATAAACTGAAAAAGAAAAAAAAAAAAAACAATAAATTAAGGAAAAAAAAAAAGGATTTCAGGGTAGAATAGGCATTTTGCCGCAGAAAGACTGCCACGTCATCTAGTTAACGGAGCTTTTCGACAGAGAGTAACGGAATGGACCTATTGGTCCAAAATTGAGAGATAAGGGAGTAAACGTGTGAAATGAAAAAGAGAGGGACTGAACTGTTTTTTCCCTGAAAGTTCAGGAAGTAAACAATATTTAACCCTATAAATTACAATGTGTTGTAGAGAAACTGAAATTGAGAGGAAATCGCTGTGTGTTCTCATTGATAATAAGGGCCTCTTTATATAGAGGATTACAATGCATAGAATCTCAATCATATAAGGAAAGTAATCGTGCATTGAATAAGAATCTAAATCCTTCTAATTTAACCCTTTTACCACTAGAGCAAGTAACCTAGAGTTTGGGCCAAACACAAATTAGGGTTTACTTGAACACTCCCCCTTGTGTTGCCAAAACTCGGTGCTTATCTCGTTACCTCGTTAAAAACCTTGCCGAGTAACAAAAACCCAGTGGGACAAAAATAACCTCAGTTGAAAGGGAAAAAGAGCACAACACACCCTTCACGTTTCAAGGTGAACATGTAGAAATATCCCCCTGATGTCTGCGTCTCCCCCTGATGAGTACGATCATGGGAGTTCAGATAATATCCGCAAGCCAATTCTTGCCACATGTTTCTCGAACGTGGATTTGGGCAATGACTTAGTAAACAAGTCTGCCACATTATCTTCAGATCGAACCTAGTTCATTTTGGTATTTGAGGAGAGTTTGTTGTTGCTGATTATGCTTGGTGTTGTCGCTTTTGATGTAGCCTTGCTTCATTTGTTCAAAATGAACAGCATTATCCTAAATGCTCGTAGGCTCATCTTGTGGTAGACTTCAAACCACAATTGTTCGAACATGTGTGATTATGGATCCAATCCATAAACATTCACGAACCACTTCGTGAAGAGCAATAATCTCTGCATGGTTCGAAGATATAGCGACTACGGTCTGTTCTGTAGACCTCCAAGATATCACGGTATTTTCCCATGGTGAACACTTAACCAGTTTGGGAGCGACCTTTGTGTGGGTCAGAGAGGTACCCAGCATCAACAAAACCTTCCAAAACACTTATATCATTTTGGGATGGGGATAGAGAATGCAGGCCAGCGTTGGTGGCGTTTCTGGTGTGTGATGGGTCCGAATCCATCTTCTCTCTGTAGGGATAGATAGAACAAGCCCATATCAATCGTACATCTCAAGTATTGAAAGATATCTTTTACACCAATCAAAATGGACTCGAATTGGCGCAGAGCGATACCTTAGCTAATAAGTTCACTGCAAACGAGATGTCTGGTCATGTGCATTGAGCTAAGTACAATAATGCACCTATTGTACTCAAGTAAGGCACTTCTGCCTCTAGCACATCTTCTTCATCATCCTTCAAACGAAGAGGATCCTTTTCAGGATCAAGACTAAGGACGATCATGGGGGTGCTTGAAGGTTTGACCTTGTTAAAATGCCTAAGCATCTATCAACATGATGCTCAAGTTCCAAACAGAGACATAATCGTGTTCTCCCAAAATCCTCCATCTCAAACTCGGATTTGAAGTGTTCAGCGGTTTCCCTAAACTGTTTAAGGGCTTCTAATGAAGATCATGTCCAACATGAACCATGATGGAATCCGAAACTTGTTATGGAAACGCGTGGGCATATCCCTTCACAATCAAGTAGTCATTTTAGCGAGCGTTTCAACCTCTTTGTAAATGCGCTCCATGGTCTAGAGCCACTTGACTTGGGTAGATGAAGTTCACCATGAACCTTCAAGTATATTTCGTATCTAGATCCTCATATAGATACGTAGTGACCACATTTGTAAGCTGCATGTTTAGTTATTCGGAAACTACCAAACTGACAGGGTAGTGGAGTGCAATGACATCCATTACGAGAGAATATGTCTCATCGTAGTCGATTCCAGGGTGTTTTGTGAGAAGCCTTGCGCCATAAGGCGAGATTGCCATCTCTTTTTCTCATCACGCTTTCTAACGAAGACCCATCAGTCAATAGGTTTTATGTTAGGAGGTGTTGGCATCATTGACTCGAAAACCTTCCTCTTCGTTAGAGAATTCAACTTAACCTGGATCGCATCTTTCCATTTAGGCCAAATCTCTCTATGTTGGCATTCATTCATCAACGGAGCGTGGTTTGATATCATCGGACTCAACAAACTCATGTGCAATGAAATGCGCGACTACATCATCAATTATGATGGAGTTTCTATCCCACGTCTCATGTACACTAGTGTAATTTTCATAGAGCTCTATATTCTAAAGAATAGGTTCTGATGTTGAGGCGTCCCCCAACGATAAATATAACCCGGAAGATTCTCATGAGACGGATTTTGAGTATCGATGATCAAAGGATTGGAGTGTGCCAAAGCATCTTTCGAACCAACGGGCCTCCCACGCATCCTAACTGGGGTCATGGCTTGTAACGCCAGAGTGCCACTCTCTTTGGCGTTGGCGCCATGCCTACCTCCGTGTAAGGTGGCGCTACGTCCTCTCGTAGGGACGTCCTTCCTTGCAGGCTTGTTTGCAGCATATTTGTGTGATCTCATCACTTTAACAGGGATCGAGATGAGATATAGTGGGGATAGACCACGACAATTCCTGTCGTTCCTACTAAACATCCGTGTTCTTATCTCCCCCTAACGACGGGAAACCTGTCTCATCAAAGTGACAACCCGCAAATCTAGCGGTAATGAGATCGCCTTGCAAGGGCATTAAGTGGAGGACGATTGTTGGAGTCTCAAATCTAAAGTAGTTGCCCATTCGTCTGTAAGGACCCATCATAGAGCGCTGTGGCGGCGCAATTGGCACATAAATGGCTCACTCAAATATGCGTAAGTACGATACTTGTACCCAGTCACTAGCTGTAACGCAGAGGTAAATTGAGTGGCGGTGAGTCGTAGATGAATTAGCATAGCTGCATAAGATATTGCATCCCCCCAAGCGGATATAAGGAGATTGGTGCGCATTACCAATGTCCGGACTATCATCGTAGTCGTTTCTATAAGACCATTTGGGTGTGTACATGGGAATATGATGTCCAACATCAGTCCCATTGCAATATCCATCGAAAGTCTTTCGATGTAAACTCTCTAGCATAGTCAAATCCAATTGACTGAATAGGATGATCTTGGGAGTGAGCCCGTTGTCATATGATATGTGCTAGGAGTGTAGCATAAGCAGCATTTATAGGTGGACAATGGCCACGTGACCAGCGTGTTTGCGTGTCAACCAACATCATGAAATATTTAAGCGTCCGCAAGTTGGTTGAATCAATCCACAAAATTCCCATGGATTCTATGTAAGAACAGAATGAGTATGTTAATTTCCTTTGCTTAGGACGGTCTTAGTCCTAATTTCCCTAAGAAACAGGTTTTGTAAAACGAGCGAGAGGCTGTAGAAGCAACCAATGAATATTTTGGTTAAGCATGAGCGTCTGAAATGCTATTTGAAGCAAGTTGGTGATTGCAGCATCACCTGGGGCGCCATCACCATGATGGACGCTATCCATGGCGTTATGGATAGGGACTGTGCCATCCCTAGGCTGGTGGTGGACAGAGGCGATGCCCTAGGCAGCTGCGTCTGTCACACTTAGTCCAGAAATCAACTTTTGATTCATGATTCGTTTCGCTCGAAAGAAATGATGTCCATGTGAAGTCTTTAATAGACGGATCATCATATCATGACCAGGATGATCTATCATGTCGTGACATAGCCAATATGTGTCTAAATCCAACAGATCTTCTCTCATAACTTTATTAGATTAATAGCTCGAATAGTGACATAGAATCCACTAGAGATACACATAAACTTCTCTAAGATGCGCATTTGTTCGCAATCATTAGAGGTATTGCAAAGGAACTCATTTCCGTTCTCTACATGCGTTTTCGCATGGAATCCGTTGGCTATTCATAGGTGCGATTGGCATTAGGAGCGTAGAGAGTTTCTGTGACAGTAATTAAGGTGTCATTTGGCAAGTGGAACTTGGGCTATTCCATGTCCTTGAATTAATACTGATGGCCCAGCCATCGTAGTCACAAAAGTCATATGCTCAGAATCAAAATTGAGTCATAAAGAACTCAAAATTTTATTCATAAGCCAACGGAGTTACATCATTGTCTCTTTGACTAAACAAAATCTAATCCAAAATGATAGCTAATGCAAAGCAATGGTAGTCGTCTAACTTCTTTCGGTAATAAATGTGACCAAGTGAGTAGAGAGATGTCGGTGGAGCAAGGCTCGCTTAAGTACCACTAATTTCATAACCTTCCTAGACATCACACTTACTTTGAGTGAGCCTACTTTGAAGAAAAACTAAACCATTGGCATTTACTACAAAAATATATGGCAATTGCCTATATCTCTTGGAAAAATAAAGACTTAAACAGAATTGGCGATCTATTGATCCCAGCTAGATTTGTAGTCTTCAACCCTTCACTCTAGATCATCTTCTTGATCTTCTTGTTCCATATAGTGAGCTTCTCTTGCTTCACAATATGCTTTGTAGGCGGTGACAATTTCTTCACGAGCTCTACAAATGTGTGCCCAATGATCAGACACTCCACATTGAGAACATACATCTCTTTGCTCAAACTCCAGTGATTGAGGCGCTTTGAAAGCGTCATTCAGATGGCTCTTAGTGTTGGTGGCGCCACTAACATGGCCAGAGGCGTTGCCTCCTTCTCTCTTTCCACGTTGACCTCTTCGGTTCCGTGTTCGCCTATTTTAGCTATTATCTTCCCAAGTAGAGCGATTATATGGACCAGAAAGTCCAGAAGGATCCCTAAGATTAGGGCTTCGCTCTTGGCACATTCTCTTAAGGGCGCTACTATAATTGGATTCCAGAATATGCTCTGTTCCCACGGATCTCGAATTATAGTTCTTTACAAGGATATTGTCATGCTTTTCAACGACATTCATAGCTCCAATGAGCTCATGAAACCTTGTGATTCGTCTTGCAGTAACATCGATTCAATAGTTCTTAGCAACCATCAATGCATAGACGGGGAAAGTATAGAGAGTCTTCTCAATCAACATCGTATTTGTGATCTCTTTACCACATAATTCCATTAAGGATTTAATGCGAAATGCTTCCGAGTTGTAGTCAAGAACTGACTTGAAATCACAGAAGCGGAGGATATGCCATCTCACTTCTAGGTCAGGAAGCAGGGAGTCACAGACGTTGCCAAATATATCTTTGAGTGAGACCCACAGCCTTCTGGGGTCTTCTTCATTCATAGACCCGTACTGGAGCGAATCATCCATATGAGGAGTCATTAGGATGATGGCTTTCGCCTTATTTGCCTCTAAGGCTATTCTATTTGCTTCCAAACCCTGAGCTTGCTCAATAGTTAGCACGTCCTGACTAGGCTCAAGAATCGTATCCAAGATTCCATCGGCGATACTGGCGGATATCACGAACCCACCTGTGATATTCAGAGCCAGTTGTTCCCAATGGAGCAAAGTCCAATTTGTTCAGGTTACTCATCCAAAAAGAAAACAAGAAATTAGGGTTAGTTTCGGAGCGAAAAATGCTACCACGAAAACGAATAAAATTTCTGAACGTAGTCGCTTCCAATAAATTAGGAATTTCCGAGCGTAGTCTCTTCCAAGAAATTCGATTCCATGAGGGGTTGGATTAGATCGAAATAATGATGTTTGCGGTCGATCGTTTTATCTAAACTCTAAGTTTGGAGAACTCTACAAGCTCCAAGCTTAGAGTGAGCACAAACCCCCACAGTTCGGCTTAATTTGGTCTCCCCTATGATAAAGAAAAGGGGGTAAAAGAAGGGAGGTTGCAAGTCCCCGAAAAATAAGAGAAATTAAATTTAAAAACTCTAAAAAAACGGGAATGTTTAGTAAAAAATACTTCGAAATAGGTCGCCGGAAAGTTGCCGGAAAAGTCGTTGACCGGGCGTTGACCGAAGGGCTGACATGGCAGTGGGTCCTTCTGCTGACGTGGCAGTGCTGATGTGGTAGTGGGTCCCTGTGTTGATGTGGCAGTGGGCCTCTGCCTTGGGCTTCTAGGCTTCTTTTCCTTTCCCTTTTTTTTTTCTTTCTTTTCTTCTTTTCTGCCGGTTTAAGACTCAGATGCTCAGATGGCCGGTTCATGTATTTTTAGGCCCGTTTTTGAACTTTTTCTTCCGATTCTTGGAACTTCAGATCAGTGGGCTTCTGCAATTAAAATTTGGTGGAAATTGGAGGTCCGGAAGATGGTGAACCTGTGGAATATTTGCTACGAGTTGTATGGAGCTTCCGGTGGCCGGTTCGGTAGGTTTCAGGCCAGTTTTTGGGGTGCCACTGCCGGTTCTGGATTCCTGGAATTGAGTTCTTCAATGTGTGAGGTGGAGGCAGAAAAGGCTTCAAGGTTTTGTATTCGGATTCAAGGTTTTTAGCTTCTTGAATCAGGGTTTGGCTATTTGTTTCAGGGTTAGGGTTTCGTGCTGATAACATATTGTAGAGAAACTGAAATTGAGAG
This sequence comes from Rosa lucieae, assembly GCA_024704745.1. Classification (NCBI taxonomy): domain Eukaryota; kingdom Viridiplantae; phylum Streptophyta; class Magnoliopsida; order Rosales; family Rosaceae; genus Rosa; species Rosa lucieae. The sequence continues at coordinate 39,021,044 of CM045492.1, forward strand.
GAAATCGCTGTGTGTTCTCATTGATAATAGGGGCCTCTTTATATAGAGGATTACAATGCATAGAATCTCAATCATACAAGGAAAGTAATCGTACATTGAATAGGAATCTAAATCCTTCTAATTTAACCCTATTACCACTAGAGTAAGTAACCTAGAGTTTGGATCAAACACAAAATAGGGTTTACTTGAACACAATGAACAATACTAGATTTTTGAATTTTATAGTCGTAAACTTTGTATTGATTTACATATTATAACTTTCTTTTGCACATATGACATCAAGTTTTAACCATTTTTAATAAAACTAGGTTATTGTGATCCTATTGCTTGAACTCATTGTTTCCAGGGTTCTATATGTTGTTTTCTTTTCTTTAATCTTCTTCTTCTTTTTCACTCTTTTTTTTCTTCTGTTTCATAGTTGTTTAGGAAGAATGTCATTTTTCACCAATGGAAGGTAGGCATCTACTAGGAATCACCAACATCGATCCTGGTCTCTGGTCCCAAAAATGTTTAATTCAAGTCAAAGAAACTCAGCATGAACTAATTTTACAGATAATTGGGCTGTCTATTAATTTTCTTAAAAAAAAAAAAACAAACAAAAGTTTGAGCCCAAAGTCCATGGTAGTGTGTCTTCAATTTTTTCATTAAAATATTTTAAGTTGTAGACACAATGTGGAACTACATAGTAAATTGAGAAATTGAGTATACAGATAAAGTTTACTCAATCATGAATGTCTTTATTAATCTCCGGAGTACTTTCTTTTTTATGTAACAACTTTTGGATTCTCTTCTGAGCACAGCTGCAGGGTCAATCTGATAATATTTTTCTGTTTTCTTTTGCCAGTGTATATCAACTTTCTGATGTTACAAGTTTACAGTACTATATGCAGCACTATACCACTAAAGATGGAAAAAGGAAGATTAATTAGATGTGTGATGCCCTGATAGTCTCAGTGGCGGTGCTGCAACTGATGGTATTTTTACTTGTTGTTCTTTGCTTCCATACTTTCGTAGTACTTCTGCATTGAATAAAGGAAAAGATGTTTTGACTGAATGATAAATTGTATTCAATTGTGTAACATATATACAAGGCACCTACTGCATATCTTGTGGTTCTCCAACAAGTTAGGAGACCAGTAAGGAAACACAGCTATTACAATTACATTAGGAATCAAAGACTATACAGACTGTCCTAACAAATCAAAACTACTTAACACAAATATATTCTTACATATCAAGACAATCCCAATTCAATGCTGCGAGATATACTTTCCAACACTCCCCCTCAAGTTGGAGAGTGTATATCAATAACTCCCAACTTGCACATGAGCTGTTTGAACTTTTCTTTTCCCAAAGCTTTTGTAAACACATCTGCTAGTTGTTGTGAAGAAATCACAAATCGTGTAACGACTTCACCCATAACAATTTTGTCCCGAACAAAATGACAATCCATTTCAATATGCCCAGTTCTCTCATGAAACACAGGATTCTTAGAAATGTGCAATGCAGCCTGATTATCACAATGTAAAATAGCAGGACTTGGAATAGGCATATGCAAATCAGTCAATAAATAGCGTAGCCAAGTAAGCTCACAGCAAGTACCTGTCATTGCTCTGTATTCAGCTTCTGCACTTGATAAAGACACACTCTTCTGCCTCTTGGCCCTCCATGAAATTAAAGAATCTCCGAGGAACACACAATAACCAGTAGTAGAGCGACGGGTAATAGGACACCCCGCCCAATCAGAGTCACAGAACGCCTTCAGGTTTAAAGAATTATTGGCATGAAGAAGTAAACCTTGACCAGGAGATGACTTCAAGTAACGAACAACTCTAAGGGCAGCAGTCATATGTTGCAAGCGAGGTTCATGCATAAACCGGCTAAGAATATGTACTGAGTATGTGATGTCGGGCCTAGTAATGGTCAAGTAAATCAGCCGACCAACTAGGCGCCGATATGAGGCAGGATCTTTAAGTAATTCTCCTTTGTCTGAAAGTTTGGATTCTTCCATGGGAAACTCAACCAGCTTAGCACCCAAGTAGCCGCTATCTTTGATGATTTCCAAGGCATATTTGCGTTGAGATATGTAAATGCCTTTCTTGGAACGAGCTACCTCAATGCCAAGGAAGAATTTCAAATCACCAAGGTCCTTGATGAGAAAACGAGTGTGGAGGAACTGTTTTAGAGCATTAATAGACTCCATATTGTTTCCTGTTATCAAAATGTCATCCACATAGATTAACAATACAGTGAGAGATGTACCATGCTTTTGAACGAACAAAGAATAGTCAGCTTTAGACTGAGAGAAACTAGCAGCAAGAATGGCCTCTGTGAACTTAGAAAACCATTGACGAGAGGCCAGTTTTAGTCCATACAACGACTTGTGGAGGCGACACACTAGATTCTCCCCTTGTTGCTGAAGACCAGGAGGAGGGGACATGTAAATTTCCTCCAATAAATCACCATTCAAAAAAGCATTATTGACATCCAATTGATGCAAGGGCCAATTAAGACTAGCAGCAACAGCAAGAATGCAACGGACAGTTATCATTTTGGCAGTAGGAGAAAAAGTGTCATGATAGTCGATACCTGCGGTCTGAGTGAAAACCTGAGCAACAAGACGAGCCTTATAGCGCTCGACAGACCCATCAGCCTTGCGTTTGACCTGATACACCCATTTACAACTGATCAGGCGTTTTCCAGGAGGCAGAGGAACGAAACTCCATGTCCGATTATCAACAAGAGCTTGAAGCTCAGAATTCGTAGCTTCCTGCCATTTGGGATCAACTGATGCAACCTCATAAGTAGTCGGCTCCTCATCCCGACTAATATTAGCAATAAAACTGAGGTAAGCAGAGAATACTGATCATATGAAATGTAGTGACAGAGGGGATACCGCGTACTGGTTGTGGAACCGGACAAGGCGGAGGACGATGAATGCGGAGGCAGAATCACCTGCGAGCAAACGTAGTCCTTGAGGCGAACGTTGGCTTCTCGAGGGCACTGAGAACGACGAAGTGGCTTAGGGGGGACAATGGAAAGAAGATCATGGTGAACAACACCGACCGGATCGACAGCAATTTGGGGCGGATCGGGTAAATCGGCGGAAGAATCGGAAGTGGGAGAAGAAGACGGAGGGGTGGAGGCCGAAGAAGAGTCGTGCGACGCAGGCAGAGGAGGAGAGGACGATGCGACCGCCGGCGCTGGGACTGTAGGGTGGCGAACATAGGTTTGGATAGTGGAGGGCAGCCGCGGATTAGGTGGTGGAGAGTTCGGTGGATTGGGTGGTGGAGAGGGCGACAGAGGAAGGTGTGGGGAAGATGGCAATAGTGTGGTCTCTGAATTGGGGAAACACGAGTTCTTGTTTGGGGAAGAAGAAGAATTGAAGAAAGGATCAGATTCTAAAGGGAATGGAATGGGCTGGGCCATGGTATTGGTGTCAGGTGGGCTTGTGTGGGGTAAATGGTGGAATTTGTCCTCAAGAAAAATGACATCTCTATTAGTGAAAATTTTTCGGGTTGCAATATCGTAGAGTTTGTAAGCCTTCTGTCCCATGGGATAACCCAGAAAAATACATTTGGTAGCACAAGGAGAAAATTTGGAAGACGGATTGGGAATGGTTGCAAAAGCAAGACACCCAAATACTCGCATCTGAGAATAATCAGGAAGTTTATTATGAAGAATTTCAAAAGGTGTTTTTCGATGAAGCAGCAGGGTGGGAAGACGATTGATTATATATACGGAAGTGAGGACACATTCTCCCCAAAAATTAATGGGCAGATGCGACTGAAAACGAAAGGCACGAGCGGTTTCAAGGATGTGTCGATGTTTCCGCTCAACGACACCATTTTTCTGCGGTGTATAAACACAAGAACATTGAAAAAGAACATCTTCTTCAAGAAAGAAATTTTGTAATGAAAGAAATTCAGCCCCATTATCCGAACGAAGTTGTTGAACTTTTGTCTTGAATTGAGTGTGCACATAATTAAAAAACCGACGGAGTAAAGGTTGTGTCCCACTTTTGTGTCGCATTAAAAAAATCCAAGTAAATCGGGAAAAATCATCCACAATAGTCAAGAAATAATGGGCACCAGAAAGAGAAGGGATTTTATAACGTCCCCAAATATCACAATGAATAAGGGAAAAACACTTCGAAGTTGAAATTGAACTGGAAGGAAAAGGTTGGCGAGTTTGTTTCGCTAATGGACAAACATCACATTTATGATTAGAATCAAAATGAAAATGGAGAGAATTATTGGCCAAAAATTGAAGACGAGCAGAGGAAAGGTGACCCAAACGACGATGCCAAAGATCAGAGGATATGATGAGATTGCAAGCGAAGTGAGATGAAGGAGAAGTTGAAGCCAACGCCACAAGATAGTAGAGGTTACCACGTCGCTTACCCACACCAATCATCGTCCTCGTAGCCAAGTCCTGTAAAATACACCAAGATGGAAAAAAAGTCACTGAACAAGATAAATCATCGGTTGTTTTGCCAGCAGACATAAGATCAACTCTAAAACTTGGCACACAAAGGACATCATTTAATTGAAAAGAATCGTTAAAACGAATTGATCTAGTCATAGTAATTCCAGCCGTGTCTCCACTAGGTAAAGAAACTGGTGCCAAAGAAGGATGCTTAATATTTATCAATGATGTAGGAGAAGAAGTAATATGATGGGTTGCTCCGCTGTCGAGTATCCAACGATTTGGAGCAACATGTAACAAACCTGCAGCATATTCAGCTGTAGAAGTAGCATTTGCTTGAGGAATTTGCGGTGTAGGAGTCAAGGCAGCAATTACTTGAGTGTACTGATCCTTAGTGAGATTAGGAAGCATTCCTTGAAGTTCCTGGAATGTTGGGGTGGCATCAACATGATTAGCAGAGGTACTTCCTCTACGTTGTCTTGAAGAATTAGCTTCCTTAGGTCCTTTGTAGAGACGATGACTAGGAGGATAACCATGCTTTCTATGGCAAGTTGCTTCGGAATGATAATCCTTGTCACAATAAGTGCAATGCTTGATTGGGGCACGAGGATGAAAATTGCTGCCTTGGGTATTGCCTTGATTCCCTTGCATCTAAGGTTGTGATCTAAAGTTGCTGTGTACTGCCATTGCAGCGGTGTTAGATGGGGCAGTAAGAGAAGAACCAAGTTCAAGTTGTTTTCTTCTTGGACGAGGGAAGCATAAGCTTGTCTCACCGAAGGCAAAGGGTTCATCAACAAAATCTGTCCACGAGTAGCAGCATAAGATTCATTTAAGCCCATAAGAAATTGCATCAACTTACTGCGATCATTTTGCCCTCCACACGTGCAAGTGACAGTGTTGTACGAAGCAAGCTCGTCCCATAAGCCTTTTAGCTTTGTGTAGTATGCTGCAATGGATGATTGACATTGTTCAATACGGTAAATGTCTCTTTGAACTTGAAATATGCGAGGGGCGTTGCCCAATGCAAATCTCTCTCACAGGTCTTCCCAAACGGCATGTGGTGTGGTGCAACAGAGCACTGAATAGGCAAGCTCAGGTTCAAGAGAGTTGAGAATCCATGAAAGCACCATGTCATTGCACCTTTGCCATAGTGCATGTTCATCAGGTTTCTTTTCTGCAGAGGGTTCTTTAATGGTTCCGTTGATGAAGCCAGTTTTGTTCTTGGCACTTAGGGATATCCTCATAGCACGATACCATGAGTTATAATTGTCACCTAACAATTTCTTGGAGACAAGCAGAAGACCGGGATGGTCTGAATGATGAAGGAAAAGCGGATTGGCAGTGTCATCAGAGGAAGTGTTGCTGGTGCCAATTCCACTATCCTAAGTTTCAGAGAAAAATTCATCACCAATTGCCATTGAAAAAGGTTGCGAGGCTGCTACTTAATAGCAGAAAAGGCTGCTTATAATTGACAGAAAAAATTGGAATGGAGAGGCTGCTAGTGACGGCAGAAGAGAAGAAGAGCCAGGAATTATTCCTGCTCTGATACCATAAAGGAAAAGATGTTTTGACTGAATGATAAATTGTATTCAATTATGTAACATATATACAAGGCACCTACTGCATATCTTGTGGTTCTCCAATAAGTTAGGAGACCAGTAAGGAAACACAGCTATTACAATTACATTAGGAATCAAAGACTATACAGACTATCCTAACAAATCAAAACCACTTAATACAAATATATTCTTGCATATCAAGACAATCCCAATTCAATGCTGCGAGATATACTTTCCAACATTGAATTTGAAAATGAAGAACTAAATAGTATACCACAGAATGCAGCACCAGAAAGTAAAATGAGCAATTTGTATATATTTTACTCAATCATTAATATCTTTACTAATCTCGAGTCTACTTTCTTTTTGCATGTAACTTCTGGATTCTCTTTTTACCACAGATTCAGGGTTGAGGTGATATATATTAATGTTTTTCTGTTTTGTTTTGTCAGTGTATATCAGCGCTGTAGATGTTAAAAGTTTACAGTTATCTGCGGTGCTACTACTAAAGGTATGTTTACTTTGTTTAGAATATGGAATTGAAGAATTAGTGGTCTTAACTAAAGGTCATTGCTTATTTCTTTTTATCTTTGCCTTGGGCCCTGCATTTTGGAAAGATGGAGAGAGAGAGATGTGAATTAAGATGCGCAATGTCCTGACACTCCCAGTTACAGTACTGCCACTGAAGGTAATTTTTTTTTTTTTTGGGGTACAAACTTCCTTATGGTTCTTTGCTTCCGTACTTTTGTAGTATATGAAAATGGAGAATCAATTACTTCAAAACGTTGTGGCTCCTCTGTTATACCAGTAGAATTACATTAATCAGCAAAGAAACTTGGTGTCCATATATGGCAACAGACAACACATGACCAAATTGTATTGCATTTTGATTGAAATCAAATGTGCTACTGGCCTGTAAGATCTTTTCCCTTCCATATCAGTCCATTGATAAGTTTTGTTCAAGGCTTGTGTTTAGAGTGCTGATTAATTCATGTCAAAAAAATAAAAAAATGACATTGTGTTAAATACGAATAACTAATCACATTCTCGTTCCAACTGGTCCCCAAAACTGATCCTGTCATTGTTATCCATAAATTAGATTTCTATGAGTAGACTGAAGGTAAGTGTCGGGAGCTAAGAAAGTTCTCATGGCTGATTGATAGGGACCCATCTTCTACTTCAGAGGTTTTCTACAAAAATTTGGATGTATGAATGCCATTAGTTAAAGAGCTATTGAATTTGGATGTAACTTGGCCAGTGCATGTGCTCTGTTTCATTTTATATAAGCTGTGAATTCTGTATGCTAAATCTTCCTAACGTTGGCTGCAGATAGACAAAAGTGGGTAGGTAGTACTGAATTTCTGTTTTCCATTTGCTTGTGCCAACCTTTTGGAACCTCTTCTAATCAAAGCTTCTAGATTCTTGATCTTATGCAATGCTGCCAGCCTGCCTCTGAAAGTCTGAAGGTGGTTTACTTCCATAGTGATCTTTTTTTCTTTTTTTTTAATCTGAAATTGAAGAGTGATCTTATGTGGCACTTCTCTATTATCTCAGGTGCTATAATTCTGTAAGTTCATCAAATGAAATCTCGGTGCTGCATGTGGGCATGTAAACGATAAGATGAGGACCAACACTGTTGCACCTTCATTAACTAGAACTGCCCTAACTGGACCTGGAAGATTTTTTCCAGATACAACATTTATTTAAAGGTTTCTTCTTTATCTAGATTTCTAGATTACTTGGATAAAATTTTTGTTTAACTTTTCAGGTTCATGCGTGAGGAGTTGAGTGATTGGAAATAAGGCGAAAAAATCCTAAATTGGTAAGAGCCATTATCCTAATGAGCATAAAGTTTTATTTTTTATTATTGCAATTTGCGAATGCGAAACAGAGGCTGATTTGGTGTGAGATGCAGGAAATGAAGCCAGAGAATTAATCAAGCCTTCTTTTCTACTTGGTTGAGAAATCAGAAAGCTTTGTTCATTCCTTCATTCACGATGGCTCTTGTTAGAGCTCAAGGAGCCTCCTCTTCCAGTACGTCTGCTTCACCATTTTGTCATGACGTGTTCTTGAGCTTCAGATGAGAACACACTCGCAGGACTTTTACAAATCACCTATATACTGCCCTAGTTAATGCCAGATTTCGTACTTTCCGGGATGACCCTGAACTTGAGAAAGGGGAAAATATCAAGGAAAGCTAAAGAAAGCCATTCAACAGTCATCATGTAGTTCTACTGTCGTGTGAAATAACTAGAATTAGAAACTCAGCAGTAACCTCAACAGTTTATTACAGCGATCTATGAGTCTTTTGATCTTTTTCATTGTAACCCATTATTGGGGTGTGTATTGAATTTCTGAAAAATGTTTGAACTGGAGTCCAGAGTTGTCTTCCATTTTGTCAGTGAAATATTATTAATTGTATACCACACAACATGGAACTAGAAAGTAAGATGAGCAATTGAGTGTAGATAGAGTTTACTAGTCCTTAATATCTTACTAATCCCCAGTCTACTTGGTTTTTGAACGTAACAACTTCGGGATTCTCTTTTGCCCACAGCTTCAGGTCGAGTAATGTTTTTCTGTTTTCTCTTGCAAGTGTAGCTGGCAAGTTTACAGTACTACATCTCTGGATAGTAAAGTTTAGTTTTTTTTATAGATCATGGAGTTGAAGAATTAATGGTCTTAATTGAGAGGTCGTGGCTTATCTCTATGTCCATTACTCCATTTGATCTTTAGCCCGCCCTTGCATTTTTGAAAAGATGGAAAGAGAGAGGTGATACCAGATCAGCAGAATGAAATAAAACTCAAACCCCTTTCCAAGCCAACACTCTAGGATACAGAGAATTCACCACCTATAGTGTTTACCAAAGGATTCATGTAACAAACTCACCACTCGATGGACTTATCCAAAGAGATACAGAGTAGGAGAGAAGCGTCTCTAGGAAACTTACTGATTTATTCCCCAAAACTCACTTCTGCAGTACACAGGACTCCTCAAAATAAATGGACTCTTGGAACTACCTTCCAACCATAGGTTACTCTTCTCAAGACTATTAATTAAGGAGAACTACTGGTAAAGACTCGATGGAAAACTAAAAGACTCCTAGAAGCAAGCGAAAGAAACCAACAACAGAAGACAAACTAATTAATTCTCACACTATCCAACACCAGCTCAATCTGATTAGAAGACTATGGTTTAGGGCCTTCAACTTGAGTGATTAATGTGAGTAGTTGGAACTCCTTTGGTAATGCAGCCAAAGTAAAAGCTTCATACACCCCCATGTCAATCTCCCCGGGTTGAAAATACTCGTCCTCGAGTCTCCATGATTGTCTTGTTTATAATAGGGAGAGAGGTCTGCCACATTGAAGGTAGTTGAAACATTGTAGTGACTTGGCAATTCAATCTTGTAGGCATTTTCACCAATGCGTTGCAGCACCTTAAATGGACCATCTGCTCTAGGCTTAAGCTTACCAAACTTCCCACGAGGGAAACGTTCTAAATCTCCTTCCTTGAATTCAACATGTCTGTGATGCTTGTTGGCACTCTTTTTGTACTTTTCATTTTGCTGTATAATTTTACTCTGAACTTGCTCATGCAGCCTTTTGCTATACCGAAAGATACTTCCATGAGCTTGTTTCTGCTGTTTTTCAACTTTAAGGGCCAACTTACAAACATCATTAGGTCCAATACTGCTGTAACTAAACCACGTTACCAATCTTAGGTCTCAAACCCGCAAGTTACTGAGCTATAGTCTGTTCTTCCGGCTGCACTATATCACATTTAATCATGAGATCCTCATATTCTCTAGTAAAATCTTCTACAAACATCTCCTTTTGTTTAAAATTGTGCAACCTAAGAAAGTTATCTTGCCGATAGTCTTCTGGCAAATACTTTCTCTTCAGTTCCCTTTTCATCTTCTCCCAAGTCACTATCTTTCATCTTCCTTCTCGAGCTCTCTGACTCTTAAGTTTTTCCCATCAAGAGGAGGCACGTTTCCTCAATGTCACGGCAGCAATTTTCACCTTTCAATGATCTGCATGCAACTTCCTTCAAATCAAATATTCACTTCACAGTATGAAGCCGATCAATGAACTCATCAGGTTGTGAGCGACCCTCAAACTCCGGAATGTCAACCTTAATATCAAAATCTCATTGGCAATTATGATTTCTTCTAGGACGAGTAGGAGGAGAATCCTCTTCATTGGAATCTCGACTCGAAGCTCGGTAGAAAGGATTTTCATCATCACCATCTTCGCTGGAAACTTCATGTTCTGTATCATGAAGATTACGTCGATCCAAATGATTCTGAAGCTCCTACACTTGTCTCTATAACTCTTATATCTCAAGGTCATAATAAAGAGGCTCTTCATCAACTTGTGATCAGTGACCACCACGTCCACCACGATGCCTAGCCATCAGATCAGTTTTGAGCTTTGATCTTCCAAGCTCTGATACCAATTTGATACCAGATCAGCATAATGAAATGAAACTCAAACCCCTTTCCAAGCCAACACTTTAGGATACAGAGAATTCACCACTATAGTGTTTACCAAAGGATTCAAGTAACAAACTCACCACTTTATGGACTTATCCAAAGAGATACAGAGTAGGAAATAAGCTTATCTAGGAAACTCTTACTGATTTATTCCCCAAAACTCACTTCTGCAGTACACATGACTCCTCAAAATAAATGGACACTGGGAACAACCTTCCAAGCATAGATTACTCTTCTCAAGACTATTAATTAAGGAGAACTACTGGTAAAGACTTGATGGAAAACTAAAAGACTCCTAGAAGCAAGCAAAAGAAACCAACAACATAAGACAAACTAATTAATTCTCACACCATCCAACACCAACTCAATCTAATTAGAAGACTATGGTTTAGGGCCTTCAACTTGAGTGATTAATGTGAGTAGTTGGAACTCCTTTGGTAATGCAGCCAAAAGTAAAAACTTCATACACTCCCGTGTCAAAAGGTTGATTAAGATATATGCGATGTCCTGATATTCGGACCAGTTGCAGTGCTGCCATTGAAGGTATTTTTACTTCCTCAGTCGTGCTCTGCTTTCTTACTTTGTTAATTTTTTTTTTTTTGAGAGGAAAAGACCTTCAACAAAGCCAACGATACAAAGCATGGGAGTGGCAAGCTGTGATAGGGTAAAAACGTCAAATGGTACCTGAACTATTGTGAAATATATTTTTTGGTGCCTACGAAAATTCGTACCCCAAATGGTACCTGAAATATTGCACCATTACCAAATATAGTACCTCCGTTAAAGCCGCCTACGTGGCATGTATTTTCTTAAAATAAAACTTCAAATGGTACCCGAACTATTGCAAAATGTATTTTTTGATACCTATAAATTTTTTTTTTTACCCCAAATGGTACCTCAAATATTGCCCCAAATCTTTTTTGTTGATAAAATTTTTAGCTAAAAATAAATAGTTAATTTGATGAAATACCAGATTTTTTTATACTGAAACTTGTATTGTTTCAACCTATCTGTAACACTTCTTTCAATGAATGAATTTTCATATTATGATGAAAAAAAAATAGTAAAGGTGTAATCTTTGAGGTACCATTTAGGGTATAAATTTTTTTTACATGTATCAAAAAAAATACATTATGCAATAGTTTGGGTACCATTTGGAGTTTTTATCTAAAAAAGTACATGCCACGTAAACTATTTTAACGGAAAAGTTAACGGATGTACTATATTTGGTAACGGCGCAATACTTCAGGTACCATTTGAAGTAAAAAAATTTGTAAGTACTAAAAAATGCCTTTCACAATAGTTCAGGTGCCATTTGCATTTTTTACCCACTGTGATATCATCCTCACTCACAACCCGAGCAATGGGAGCACCACGCACAACCCTAAAGCAAATACTTGTTACTTGTTGAACAAATTGCATGGTCAAATACCAAAATGGATCTGGAATACAAGCACAAAAAGTTTGGCTTTTCCGAACATCAAGCAAAACTTCCTTTTAGGCTTTGGCCAACCAACTCTTATCCTTCTTGGGTTAACCTACAAGCTTTATTTGCCGCAGGTAACCTGCTAATTGGATCACTACCCATACCTCCAGAAAACATTGTATACTATGCAAAAAGTGACAACAAACTTACAGGAGAAATTTCGCCACCAATTTGCAAGCTGAGAACTCTTCAATACCTCGACTTATCGAATGACAAGTTAAGTGGCACCATTCGATCACAAATTGCAATCTCACAGGTCCATCTTGCTAGGATCCCAATTTTATAAATTTGAAGACTGACCTTAATGTGGAACTTCTCTATTATCTCAGGTGCTATAAATTCATCAACTGTTGTAAAACGATAGTGAAAGAATTTGAGAGAGAGAGAGAGAGAGAGAGAGTTTAGACTCAAAGAATGAAATGTTTCTATTCATCTCACCATGAGGTTTATATAGGACTACCTCAGGTATACAAAAGGTAACTATTAACAATTACACCAATCACTCGTCTAATTACAAATCAATCAATTGCTAATTATATTCTGTTGATTATTAGTCAATCTTAATTGGTGTAAATCATGCAACACTAATTGCTATATCATGAATAGCCACATTAATGTACAACAGTCCCCCTTGGATATTCCATGTCAATAATGTTGATCTTGCTGTGCGCTTCTAAATTTCCTGGTCAAAAACCTTATCAAGTAATGAAAACCCTGTGGGAAAAAAAAAAACATTGGTTGAAAGAGAAAAAGAGCACAACTCTCGTGACTGTGGCGTAGACGTATCAGAACTTCAGAGATGTGTAAAGTCTTCTCATCAGGATCATATATAGATAGTATGTCAACGGGAGGGATGCATTAGAGTTGCTGCACCAAAACCTTGCCCGGTGAACCCAGTGGGAGAAACCCGTGGTCGAAGGGAAAAGATGAAGTAATGCATATATGTCGAGTCAAAGCATCTTCAGGATGTAGTATAAGTGGGGTGACCATGGTAAAGATGTGCCTCGTTAAAACCTTGTCAGGTAACAAAACCCAGAGGGAAAAAATAACCTTAGACGAAGGACAAAAAGAGTACACGATGATTAAATGAGTATGCTTCAGGATACTCCCCCTGAAAACTACATACTAGGTAAAACTAATACCTTGAACATGCTTCATGAAGAGCTAGACTCTCAGCATGATTTGAAGAGGTAGCAACAAGGTTTGTTTCATATACCTCCAAGATATATTATTATTTTCCCAATAGTAAAGACAAAACTAGTTTGGGAACAAGCCTTGTGTGGATTTACATAGATAACCCGTGGCAACATATCTAACAAGGCAGACATCATTCCGAAGATCAAGGGGGTTTGATCCATTCCTTGATGCATAGGGATAGAATAAGCTCATTTCTGTCATACATTTAAAGTAGCGGACAATTGTCTTTTATGCCATTTTTATAGGCGGCGTGTTGGCACAGAGCTATATTTAGCTAACAAGTTCACATCGAATGAGATGTCCGGTCTAGGGGGTTGAGCCAAGTATAATAATGCGCCTATTGCACTTAGATATGGGACTTCTGGCACTAATATCTCTTCGTTATCACCTGCAGGACGATACGGGTCTCTCTAGACTTCGGACGACCATAAGAGTGTTTGAAGACTTCAATTTATCCTCATTAAAGCGTCTTAACATCTTCTAGATGTAATTTGAATGATAGACCAAAAATTTTATCTGCACTGTGCTCAGGCTCCAGGTTGAGACAATAATTTGTTCTGCCAAGGCCTTTCATCTCAAATTTCGACTTCAGGTGTTTTGCAGTTTCCTTGATTGTAACACCCCGAACAAGAATTGAAATTACCAGAATTTCAACAAGTTTACCTTTGATAAAGGGAATTTAACAGAGTCGTTGCTCTTGCATATCGCCTTCTAGTTGAAAAGGATGGAGTGTGTACCTCAACGTTTCCTCATCAACCCATGGATTAGCTAATGAGTTCTTCACGAGAATCAAACACGGTGATGCTAGTTTTGGTGTGATAAATTGCAAGAGAAGAGAGAGAGAAGGGAATTTTTCGATTGTTCCAGAGAGACCAAGAGAGAGAACCTGCTGCTTTCTCCCTTCCATCTATTTATACCTAAGATAAACGGTCCAGATTAGTCGGTGCTGGAATGAATGGCCCAAACTGCGCCATATTAAATTTTTTGATTAATTACTTAATTCTCTCTTCTTCTTCTTCTTCTCTTCTCTCTTTTTTTTTTTTTTTTTCCATAATATGTAATCCGAGTATTCTAAAATTCCTCCGAACTCGCTGTAAAACTTTCATCAACCCCTTATAAATTGATATTTGATTTCAAATCATCAAAACAATTTCTTAAGCATCTTGTTATTATATGTACTTTATAAAGTTCTCGGGTATTACAAACCCACCCCCTTAAAAAATTTCGTCCTCGAAATTGAAAATAAACCTAAATATAAATTACTCGCAATATAAAATCTCGTCAACAAATAATGTGCCGCAACATTATTAACTTATACGTGCATTTAAGCATTTCATCAGATTCTATGTTTATATTGCCCAACTCTTTCAGTTGAAGTTTCCTCTTATTTCCCATGAACACGATTTATCATACAATATAACACAATGTTCATGAATGAGGCCTCCAACTCATCTCATGGTTCTTCAGGACCGTGCTCAGGGTACACTTAATGTCCTTTGTTACACGTTTGCTATACATCATGATTAGCATTTGCAGTCCATTAAATTCCAGCTAGCATTCTTGATCCAAGTTCCATCAATTATGTAATATAAGAATTGTTAGTTTTAATTAAGATCAAAAGTTTTAAGCCAGCCACACTGCCAATGATATAGACCACTGAAGATGCTTGATCTACCTCCAAGTTTTAACATCCATGGAATCGTTAGGTAGAAACGAAATTAGTACTGCTTCGTTTTAACTAATGCTCTTCTAACCATCGTTTCAGAATAAAACCATTGGCTAATGGAAAAGCTTGATCAGATAACCAACATTCCATCTGGCCATCATGGTTACTTTAAAATTTATCAGATAATCCTTTATTTTCTCTTACTCTTTTCTCTTTTCCCATTTTATGCAAACTATCAACGAAGCATTTTCAATTTCGTAACATGTATTTGTTATACTAGTTGTCAAGTCTTCATGGTATCATTTTGAATTATGCCAAACACAGCTAAAAGATCCAATAGATCCATCAAGACCGTTTGGAAATAATTGAGTTGTTCATCGCATTCTCTGGTTAATCTCCCAATTACCTTTTCTTTCATATCAGAATGCATCATCTTTGACCATTACTTGGTCCAAATAGCCGAGTCCTGTAGAATAGCTGTAAATCTTATGTAATTATGATTCTTATTTATTTAGGTTATCATGTAATTATAGGAATGATTGTTTCCTATTAGGGTTAGACTACTCCTCTTGTCCTTGTATATATACCCCTTTGTGGGATGAATAGTATTATTATTGAAAACCCTAAAATCAAAGTATTCTTTTCTACTTGGTATCAGAGCAGGTTCAATCCTTTGAACTTGCCTGCATCCTTTGAATCCTAAATCCTGAATCCTGAATCCTGAATCCTGAATCCCAAAGCACACCACAAACCGCTGCGTACCACCACCATTAAAATCAAGCCATCCCTGAATTTTTTGAAACCCTAGAAAAAACAAACAAACCCCAAATTGCTCAATGGCCGGACCTGCAATTGAAGGCGAACAGTCAAATCCTGAGAAGACAATGGTGTCATCCTCACCGATCATCCATCACCACTACACCACCCAAAAAGACAACTCTGCTTTCCCCACAAGTGTTGTCTTGAATGAATCCAACTACACCATATGGGTTCCTCTTATGAGAATGCGCATTGGAGCACGAGGGAAGGTTGGTTATCTGACCGGAGTAAAGGCTGAACCCGCCATGAATTCTGCAGAGTATGAAGCTTGGGCCACGGACAATGAAAAGGTGAAAAGTTGGCTAATTGACTCCATGGAATCCTCTCTCATGAACCGGTATATTCGTCTTCCTACTGCGAAAGATATTTGGGAAGCTGTAGAGAAAACCTTTTATGATGATTCTGATGAAACCCGAATCTTTGAGTTGAATAAAAAGTGTTTTGAAGCAAAGCATAATGGAAGGCCCATTCCGACCTACTACAATGAGTTAGTGGCAATGTTCCAGGAGATTGATCAAAGGGTGGCCTCTCAACATGATAATGTTGCAGCTGTCGTTCAAGAAACTTCAGCAATGTCCCGTTTAGGTCATCTATCTTTTAGTTATCTTAAGAAGCCGCAACCTCATTTGTTTTCAGTTGTCAATGATTTGGATTTCCATTATGACATTTGTGAACTGGCCAAGAGCCACTGTATTTCATATTCACCAAGTCTTACTAAAAGTCCTGTTCATTTTATGAAAATTCACTCTGATGTCTGGGGTCCTGCAAAGATTCCTTCTCTTTCTGGAGCTCGGTATTTTGTAACGTTTATTGATGATTGCACTCGCATGACATGGGTGTCATTACTGAAGAATAAGAGTGATGTATTTGGAATGTTTATCGAATTTCACAAAATGGTGGCAACTCAGTATCAACAATCCATCAGAGTGTTTCAGTCTAACAATGGTGGAGAGTTTGTGAATGGCCCTATGATTGAGTTTTGCCGGTCACATGGAATTCGTCATCAAACCTCCAATTCTTATACTCCTCAACAGAATGGGTTAGCAGAACGGAAGAACAGGCAGTTGATGGAAGTTGTTCGTGCTTCCTTATTTGGCATGAATGTACCTCGGTCCTATTAGGAAGAAGTAGTAAAATCTGCAGCATATCTTATCAACCGTACTCCTTCACGGGTGATTGAGTTTCAGAATCCTCATCAGAAGCTTCATACATTTTTGACCATCCCTTCTATGCCTAATTTGGAGCCCCGGGTGTTTGGGTGCACAGCCTATGTTCATATTCCCAAGCCTCAACGCAACAAGCTTGATCCCCGTGCCCGTAAATGTATCTTTGTTGGTTATGCTGACTTCCAGAAGGGTTATCGATGTTATGATCCCCTTACTGGCACTTTACTTGTCTCTCTTGATGTTGCTTTTCGTGAATCCGAGCCTTATTACTCAGGGGGAGCTTCTCAGTCTTCCCTTCAGGGGGAGAGAAGTTGTGAAGGGAATCCTCGTTCTATTATTGATTTTGATGCAGATGGAACTATTATTAGATACAAGGCGAGGTTGGTTGCCAAAGGATACACACAACGTTATGGGATTGATTATGAGGAGACTTTTGCACCTGTGGCAAAGATCAATACTATTCGGATTCTAATCTCACTTGCAGCAAACAAAGATTGGCCCTTACACCAGTTTGATGTGAAGAATGCGTTTCTTAATGAGAATTTGGAAGAAGAAGTGTACATGGATGTGCCCCCAGGTGTTAAGAATTACCCAAGTGAAGTTGGCAAGGTGTGTAAATTGAAAAAGTCTTTGTATGGCCTGAAGCAATCTCCAAGAGCCTGGTTTGGGAGATTTTCAAAGTCCATGAGAGCCTTTGGGTACAGACAGAGCAATTCTGACCATACCTTGTTTATCAAGCGCAAGAATGGTAAGATTACAGCTCTTATTGTGTATGTTGATGACATGATTGTTACAGGGGATGATCCGAAAGAGATGAATGAGTTACAAAAATATCTGTCAAAGGAGTTTGAAATGAAGGATCTAGGGCAACTGAAGTATTTTCTGGGTATTGAAGTTGCGAGGTCTAAGAAGGGAATTTCACTGTCACAGAGGAAGTATGTTCTTGACTTACTTACTGAAACGGGGATGCTGGACTGCAGTCCAATTGAGACACCCATTGAGATGAATCACAGACTTGCCATTTATCTTGATCAAATTCCAACTGATAAAGGAAGGTATCAACGTCTTGTAGGAATGTTGATTTATCTTTCACATACTAGACCTGATATTGCTTATGCTGTGAGTGTTGTCAGTCAGTTTATGCATTGTCCTAGTGAAGAACATATGGATGTAGTTTTTCAGATTTTGAGGTATTTGAAGATGGCGCCAGGTAAAGGATTACTATTTGAGAAAAAGGATGAATTGGAAGTTGGGGGATACACAGATGCAGATTGGGCTGGTGATAAAACTGACAGGCGTTCTACATCTGGGTACTTCACTTTTGTAGGAGGGAACCTTGTAACTTGGCGTAGCAAGAAACAGACAGTTGTGGCCAGATCAAGTGCAGAAGCTGAATTTCGAGATATGGCACATGGAGTCTGTGAAATGTTATGGATTCGTAATGTCCTGAAAGATCTAGGTTACAAGCTTAGACAACCTATGGATTTGCATTGTGATAATAAAGCTGCAATTGAGATTGCACATAATCCAGTTCAGCATGATAGGACAAAGCATGTGGAGGTTGACCGTCATTTTATTAAAGAAAATCTTGACAGAAAGGTTATTCGTTTTCCATTTGTAAACTCAGAAGAGCAGTTAGCTGATGTTCTTACTAAAAGAGTGTCCAGGAAGATATTCAACAGCTCAGCTGACAAGTTGGGCATGATAGATATCTATGCACCAACTTGAGGGGGAGTGTAGAATACCTGTAAATCTTATGTAATTATGATTCTTATTTATTTAGGTTATCATGTAATTATAGGAATGATTGTTTCCTATTAGGGTTAGACTACTCCTCTTGTCCTTGTATATATACCCCTTTGTGGGATGAATAGTATTATTATTGAAAACCCTAAAATCAAAGTATTCTTTTCTACTAGTCCAACATGTTCATTCATCCATCAAGTGAGTTTGGCTATTTGCAACATTCATTCAGCATGCTTCTTTTGAACTTGTTGAATAACAATTTTTTTTTTGTTTCTTTACTCTTTTCCCCGATTATGCCCAATACCTCTCGAATTAAGGCCATCGAGAACACCCGAACAAGCGGACAACCTCAGATTAAGGCCATCGAGGACAACCCGTACTAAGCGGAATTCCCCATTGGGTTTTGGGTCTTTCACCCTAGGGAGGCACAATCACTACTTAATTATCCGCTCGAATCCACGAGCCCCAATCGGGTTCAGGGTCTTTCACCCAAGGGAACTCGATCCCTCCTTAATTATATCCCAGGCCTAACCGGATCAAGTTCATTAGAGCTCCGGTCCAATCATTCTTTACATTGAATTAAACTTTGCCATTGTTCTCAACTCATTTGATATCAATGTATAAATGAATAAAAGAACATACCTACAACTGTAAAAGTGGTATAGGAACTAAGAGGAATTTACCTGAATATATCTGCTTCCCAGAGATTACTGCATCCTTCTCAGGCTTCCACTTCCACATACTGACCCATTACATATAATTTACATATACAAATTCTTAAACAGACGATACATTGGTCTTACAAAAACAGTCCACCCCTTCTAATTGACAAACTTTCCTTAATGATTAACAGAGTTACTTCAACCTATCCTTTGCATTACCTGCAATCATTAACTACCATGTAGTTCCACAAAAACTAAATGATTCAGTTCATGTCAGAACACTACAATACTTAAATAAGAAACACACACCTTTCACTCTAAATCATGTATTGATTCTTCCATTATAGCATGCTAGAAGATTAATCTTCCAAAAGAGAATAACTACGAGTAATTAACCAAAATAGTTGGACAGAAACAGACCATAACAAAAAGAGTAGACGATTGCAAAATATTCTGTTAAGTCTGACATGACAAGTTGTTTCATCTCCATAACCATGTTAACCAAATTGCAAGCAAAATAAGAACTCCAGTAACCATTCAACAAATATAATCAAATTATGCGCTTACAACATATGAACTCACATTCCGCTGACCAGAAAAGAGCAACTTACCCGAAATAACAAGCAAAGCATAACACCCAAGTGGCTGTTATACATGTCTTCATCCCAGGTCACTTTAATGATTCTCAATGTCTCAATTAATAGTCAGTAGCTTACATGCCAACAATTTATGTATACAGGTGAAGTAATGGCGAGGAGGAAGCTAATAAGTTCTAGTCCCAACTTGTACTCTTGCAACACATTAACATTAATTTTTATCTGTCCACTTTACTACATCTAAACAACTGTCATATTGTAAACTTGGTACTAGTAGTGGCTATAAGTACTAGAGTCATCAGCATAGCTAGCTTCTATAGGACAAAATAGAACATACTAACATAGAACAAAAACAGAGGCTGTCACCTAAATGAAATTCATCAAATTTGATAATTTAATAATGAACCATTGCAAAAAGTTAAAAGTACGAAAATAAAGAACTACTTGTGCAGAACTCTTTAACATAATCTGCAAGAGGTTAAAGTTTAACTTTGCCACCAACAAGAAAATTAACACACGGGGATACCAACAAATGCTTTTGAATTCCAAGTGCAAATCAACAACAAACAGTCCAACAATAATCATAGATCTATCAGATCATAATAAAGATTTCTACTGATGACTCATAGAATAAATGAAGCAATAGAAGAACAAAACCAGACAATTAATTAGACTCCACCTAGTGATTTAACTAACCACAACGAGAAAACCCAAAAATAATTGTCACTCAAGCACCCTTCCTGCTGATCACTCAATTCATACCACTACTCTGTCGATTGTCTAAAGCAAAGAAGAACACACCCAACAAAGGTTCAAGAACTTATTATCACATACAAAAAAGAATATATATATATATATATATGTATATAAAGATCGAAACTTTCGGTCGCCACTGCTTCACCTCAGAAAACTAGCTACTCTAAAATCACAAAATACCCAAGAAGTTGGTCCGAGGTTTTAACCTAGGCTCTGATACCATTTGTAACACCCCGAACAAGAATTGAAATTACCAGAATTTCAACAAGTTTACCTTTGATCAGGGTAATTTAACAGAGCCGCTGCTCTTGCATATCGCCTTCTAGTTGAAAAGGATGGAGTGTGTACCTCAACGTTTCCTCATCAACCCATGGCTTAGCTAATGAGTTCTTCACGAGAATCAAACACGGTGATGCCAGTTTTGACGTGATAAATTGCAAGAGAAGAGAGAGAGAAGGGAATTTCTCAATTGTTCCATAGAGACCAAGAGAGAGAGCCCTGCTGCTTTCTCCCTTCCATAAATCTAAGATAAACGGTCCAGAGTAGTTGGTGCTAGAATGAATGGCCCAAATTGCACCATATTAAATTTTTTGATTAATTACTTAATTATCTCTTCTGCTTCTTCTTTTTTTTTTTTTTTTTCCATAATATGTAATCTGAGTATTCTAAGGCCATCTCCAACCCAAGGGCTAAAAATAGCCCTGGGACTAAATTTTAGCCCTAAATTTTGTACTATTCATTTATCTAACATCAACCGTCTCCAATCCGTCAAGGCTAAATTATAATCCTAAAATATATTTTTGTAAAAGTAAAAATGAATTGGAATTGGTTTACTCATTTCATTTCATAGTCCCTTTATATAGGGATAGAGTTACAACGGAAATATTAATTACATTAAATACATTGAATGCTGATTGATCTATAATTGTGTTGATTGATGGTAATCACTGATTCCTTGATTCCCTCTCCGTCAGTTGCTTTGACGAAGGCACACAATATGTTTTTCCTTTAACACTCCCCCTTGTGCCAAGTCAAAAACGAAATGGTGCATGAGTTGTTGCCTCACTAAAAACCTTGCCAAGTAACAATAAAAACCCTGTGGGACAAAAATACACCTTGGTCGAAGGAAAAGAGCACAACGCACCTTCTACATTTGAGAATGACATGTGTGTGTTAGACTCCCCCTGACGTCTACACCTCCCCCTGATCTTTACATTAATCAAGTGAGTTTGGAAAGTCTTCGCATTCCTATGCTTTTCACATGTTTCTCAACTGTGGCCTTAAGTAGTGATTTGGTGAACAAATCTGCCACATTTTCCTCAGACCTTACTTGATTCACTTGAATCTTGAGGAGGGTCTGTTGTTGCTGATTGTAGGAAAACTTTGGTGATATGTGTTTTGTATTATCCCCTTGATATATCTTAGCTTCATCTGTTCGATGCAAGCTGCATTATCTTCATAAATGCAAGTAGGCTCTTCAGTGGTAGAACTCAAACCACCAGTCCCTCGAATATGTGTAATGATAGCTCTTAACCATATACACTCACGAACCATCTCAAGTAAAGCAATGATCTCTGAGTGGTTCGAGGAGGTAGCCACAAGGGTTTGCTTGGTTGATCTCCAAGATATCGCCGTGTTCCCAATGGTGAGTACATAACCATTTTGGGAACGACCTTTATGTGGGTCATAGAGGTACCCAGTATCAGCAAAACCAACCAAAACGTCATTTGGTGTTTCAATGTAGTGAGTGGCGCTTTCGCCATCAACATTTCCTTTAGGGATTGCAGTTCCATATGCGGTCCCTCTTGTCTCTTTGTAGGGAAAGAACAGTCCCAAGTCAATAGTTCCTTTTAGGTATCGAAAATGTTCTTGATACCATTCCAGTGACGTTGCGTTGGCGCTGAGCTAAATTTAGCTAACAAGTTCATTGAGAATGCAATGTCTGGTCGAGTACATGCCTAAGTGCAATAATGAGCCTATTGTACTTAGATAGGGAATTTCAGCTCCCAACACCTCTTCGTCATCTTCCTTTGGACGAAATGGATCTTTCCTTGCATCCAAACTTCGACTGATCATGGGAGTGGTAGTAGGATGTGCTTTGTCCATGTTATATCGCCTGACTTTTGAACATATGCAGACTGGTGGATTAATATTCCACAAACTCGGTGTTCTAGTTCAAGGCCTAGATGGAATCGAGTTTTTCCCAAGATCCTTCATCTCAAATTCGGATTTCAAGTAGCTCGCGGTTTCTCTTATTTCATCAAGAGTACCAGTTATGACATATACTACTACAATTGCAAATCCGGAACTTGTTTTCTTTATGAATACGCAGGGGCATAATTCATCGTTCTTATATCCCTTCCCAATCAAGTAGTCACTTAGACGGGTATACCACATCCGTCTGGATTGGTTCAATCCGTAAAGTGAGCGTTTCAACTTAATTGCAAACGCACTCTGTGGTTTAGAGTCACTTGACTTGGGTAATGTGAGGCCATTAGGCACTTTTCATATATATCTCTGAATCTAGATCCCCATAGAGACATGCAGTAACCACATCCATGAGCTGCATTTCCAGTCCTTCGGAAATTACTAAGCTAACTAAGTAGCGGAACGTTATAACGTCCATTACGGGAGAGTATGTCTCCTCGTAGTCAATTCCAGGGCGTTGTGAGAAACCTTGCGCCACAAGGCGAGCCTTGTACCTCAGGACTTCATTCTTCTCATTACGCTTTCTGACAAAGACTCATTTATGTCCTACAGGCTTTACACTTGGTGGGGTTAGCACTACCTGACCAAATACTTGTCTCTTTGTCAGAGAATCTAATTCTACCTGGATTGATTCTTTTCATTTAGGCCAATCTGCTCTTTGTTGACATTTTTCAACATAGCGTGGTTCAATATCATCGTGCTCTATGATTCCTTGAGCAACGGTATATATCATCAATGTGTATGTAAGATCTTTCTATCAACTCATACGCACTCTCGTAATCCTTTGAGATTTCTTTGTTCTCTGGAATCATTTTTAACATCGGAGCGTCCTCCAGTATTGATTCATGGACATAACTATAATCAGAGGCAATCTCATGAGAGGGATTCTATACATTGATGATTGGTTTGTGCCTTACCCACCATCTTCTTCCTTGGGTGAATGTCAATCGAACCAAGTGACCTCCCCCTCTTCCTTGGGGAGCCACGGCCTCAACCACACCTCCACTAAGTGCGGTTGCAGTGCCTCTATCTGCGGCACCGTGCCCCTTGTTGGGCACTACTAACCTTGCAGGCACATTTGCAGCTGGTATATGTGATCTCGTCACTTTTACGATATCAGTAAACGCATCAGGCATCGAATCTGCTACGTTCTGAAGATCGATTATTCTTTTCACTTCACTTTCACTTTGTGAAGTGCGGGGATCAAAATGAGACAGAGTGGGGACAAACCACGACAATTCATGTCGTTCCCTTGGAAAATCCTTTTTCCTATCTCCCCCTAACGACGGGAAGACTGTCTCATCAAAGTGACAATCCGCAAATCTAGCAGTAGAGAGATCGCCTGTCAAGGTTTCCAAATAGCGTATAATTGTTGGGGATTCGTATCCAACATAAATACTTAATCGTCTCTGAGAACCCATTTTGGTGCGCAGTGGGGGTGCAATAGGCACATATACTGCTCAACCAAATATGCGTAAGTGTGAAATGTCAGGCTCATATCCAGTTACCAACTGGTACGCAGATAATGGTTGGCTAGCTGTGGGTCTGAAACGAATAAGTAAAGCTGCGTGCACTTTTGCATAACCCCATGCAGATATAGGCAGGTTGTTGCGCATAACCAATGCCCTAGCCACCATCTGTAGCCTTTTGATGGTGGCTTCTGCGAGACCATTTTGTGTATACACATGGGGTACAGGATGCTCTACATCGATCCAAATAGATATGCAATAATCATCAAATGCTTTTGATGTAAACTCTCTAGCATTATCAAGCCGTATAGACTTGATAGGGTGATCAGGGTGGTGAGCCCTTAAATGTATAATCTGTGCTAGGAGTATTGCAGCATTTCTTGTGAACAATAAAACAACATGTGACCAGATTGTCGAAGCATCCACCAGAACCATAAAGTACTTGAATGGTTCGCATTCTGGATGGATAGGTCCACAGACATCTCTTTGTATCTTTTGTAAGAATGGAATGTTTTGTTTTGTATCTTTAGCATAGGAAGGTCTCGATCCTGTTTTTACTAAAGGGCAGGCTTTGCAAAACGAGTGATGTGCCTTTGAAATAGTCAATGAGGCATAATGGGAGGGAGGTAGTGCATCTGGTACTTCAGAAGGCAATGACTGCATTTGGGCAATATTAGAACCGACACCTTGCAGTGTGGCGGATTTTTCTCCCATTTTTCACTCGAAAGAAGGGAAGTCCGTGTGAGCTCTTGAAAAATACGGATCATCATGTCACGACCTCGGTGCCATAGGCCGTCATGCAAAAGCCTGTATGAGTCAGTGTCCCACATTTCATTATTGGTGACAATATAGGATTCAATCATCCGAATCGTAGTGAGGTACGGTTCACTAGATTGACTCATAAGTTTCTCTAAGATGTGTTTCCTTCCACAGTCATTAGATGTAATATCAAGGTATTCAGTTCCATTCTCACGATGTGTTTTTACTGGATAATCGTTGGCACAAATAGCTTTGAAACATTAACAAGGTTCGATTAGCTCTTTGTGCATATAGAGCGTCTGTGACTTGAAATGTTGCGCCATTAGGCAACAAAAATTTGGCAGTTCCTCGCCATTTTATTAGTTTTGATAATTCAATCATCGTAGTCACAGAGAAATTATAGGCTATTGGTTCAATGAATAATTGCCTATTTCTTAATATTGTGTGGGTAGTCCCACTATCATCTAAGCACTCAAGTTCTCCTCCATTCATTCCTACAAATAAATGGGAGGTATTTAGAAAATATAACTCATATTCTTTAGAGTATTTCTATTTGCGTAGAATGGTATTCTTGTCATTCTAATAATTTTTCTCTAGATGTATTGCTTTACATCTTTATAGTGCTATGTCGAACCATGTAAATATGTGTATAGAAAATAAATTTGAATAAATTCAGTGCTTCAGAATAAAATTCGAAATTTATTAATAAGCCAACGATAATCAAATCAAGGTCTTGTTCAGAAATCTTATTCATCAATCCATGATTGAAAATAAACTTTAAGACCAAACAATAGTCTAATTAAAAATGAGGCATTATGCCTTCATAACTGTCTTTGGAAAATAAAATGAATAAAGCAGTGTACATACTAAGGAGTCTCAACTAGGTTTAGCACTAGCCCCTGGGCCCCATCGGTAATCCCAGGTACTACGCCATGGACCTGGATCACACCCCACCATGGCGGGCTTCACATAAGATGCCACCCCGGGCACCCAGGGCCCAGGGCAAGGCTAGCACAGCCCATCTATCTTTACAAATACAGGACTGATATGGCATCAGAAGAACCTGTGTCCCACATCGAAGATAGAGGAGACTCCCTTCCCACGCTTGAATATAAAGATTATAGCACAACCACCTTGGAAGGGTAAGAACTCCTTGACCCATGATTTATTCTACACAACTATTAGTTACTCACTCAGGCATCGGAGAGGTATAAACCGTCCGGTACGGTTTATTCCTCTAACATTGCGTACTTGCTACAGGATTTAGGTGCCGATCAGTGCTCCATGCGGTATAGCATTCTGTGTGAGGTACCCAGAGAAAGCCACCAGAAACATTGGCGCGCCAGGTAGGGGACTGATATGAATGAGCCAGAAGTGACAGGTGAGGGGAGAAGTGTCGCCCGGGCACTTGTTTTCTCCCCGGGAACTTCATCAGCAGAGGCGCCGACTGTTCGGGAGGAAATCTATGGTCTCAGATCCTTGGACCCAATAGTCCCGGATCAGGTGACTCCGGTATCGGAGTTAGAGTCTATACGAGCCGAGATCGCAGCCTTCAGGGAGCAGTCCAGGATCGATCGGGAACAACGAAGTACCGATAGGGAAACAAACCGCCTCACGTAACAGAGGATGCAGGATTTGGAAGATGAAAACACGGCGCTGGCCCGAGCACTAGACAGGAGGCACCAGCACAACGAGGCACTTACTCAGGCCCTGGCTAGAGCATCCCAGCTAGCAGACCTGAATGCTGCCCCGATAACAGGAACTACCAACACCGCACCTGCACCTCCCACGGAGGGCAGCGAGAGGTTAATCCAGGTACCGGTAGACTTATTCCCGGAAAGCTTGAGGCATCTACCACCACCACCGTTACCACAGCCTGTTCACAGTATCACGCCGGTACCCGACGCAAACACGGCATTACTCGTACAAATGAGCAACTCCTTGCATGCTCTGCAGGCAAGAGTACAAGCCATGGAAAATAGAGACACCTGGAGAGCTATGAACAGTTACGAGGACCGCCCGGGGCCTTTCACCCAACAGGTTAGGGGAGCCATTCGAGCGAATACATCGAAACCACTGAAAATTCACTATACGGGAGTTGGAGATCCCTACCAACATCTACAGGCTTTCCGATCGCAAACAAATGCCAAGGGATATACGGATGAAGTGTGTTGTAACATGTTCCAGGAAACTCTGTCAGGGGAGGCTTTAAGTTGGTTCTACGAACTGCCGGTCGGTTCTGTAGGGAATTTTAAGGAATTGGCTGATAAATTTGTCGCTCGATTCATCTTACGCACTGATGGGATACACACACCGAAGGGCCTACTGAAGGTCCAGCAGGGAGAAAATGAAACTGATTACATGCATTTATATGCTCGTAATTACATTCAAAACACATGAATTAAGTTAATCCTTAAGTCAATTATTATGTAATTAATCCATTTTTATTTATTGTGTAGGAAATAAGCGGAATTGAGGAACTCGAGAGAAAATGATAGAAAATTGAGCAAAATAGAGTTTCCGACAAAAGGACGAAATAGCCAATGCAATCAACCGTAGTCCAAGCTAGTGAAGAATCAGAATACAATTCATGGTTGTGTGCGCAGGTCCTTGCAATTATAAGGAGCAGAAAGAAAGAAAGAAAAAATGAAAATGAAAGAAAAAGAAAAAAAAGAAGAAGAAGGAATCATCGAGAGTTTACTGATATCGTAAAAGTGACCATGCATGCCCATCTTTTTTTATTTTTTTTATTTTCTTTTGTTCCACGTGCAGCATCAACCCATTAATTAAAACATGATCATCAGCTCTTTCTCTTCTCTCTCATGCACGCGGCACACCAGATCATTTTCTTTTGGCCACCAATCAGACGCTGACACGCAAACCTTATTCACTCCTCAAAAGCCAGCCATTTCTATTCATACCTATATATTCCTTTCTCTTCTAACCCTACAGGGGAACCCTAGAGCAGCCGCACCACACCAAATAGAGGCAGCCCCTTTGGGCTGCTCTCTCTACTCTCCTCTCCTCCTTCTCCTCCATTTTTCATAATAGTTTTGGTTTTCTTTTGGGTATTCATAGAATTTCTCACACAAGCTTCAAGGATTCATCAAAAGCTACAAGATTCAAGCTTTAGGTATTTGTGGGAGTTGTAATTCAAGGGAAGTCATATTAGCTTCCTAGCTAATTGTGGCTACCTTTGTGTTCTCCTACACTTCTATAATCTTTTCTCTTTGAATTTTGTATCTTTGATGTTCATATTTATGGGTTGTGAGTAATTTTCTTGTTGGGTTTTAGGGTTGTGTCCCTAACCCAAATTTTGTGTAAAAGATGTTTAATTTAATGTAATGATGTAATTTTCATATGATGGATGCTTATATCTATTTTTGTTGGGTTAAAATGCATGTCTAGGAGCCTAGTCAACTCTAGGGTGTGTATTTTGAGCATGTCTAGGATGGAATTAGGGGCTTGACTCCCTCTAATTCCTAAGCTAGAAACCTTCAATTTCGTATTCGAGGAGTTATAAGTATGGTGATTTACACCCGTTGCGTGATTGCGCGGGCGGGTCGCTTAGTAGTCTAATTCCTCGATCTCTACGCCTCTTGATGTGAATTAGTAACCATTGAACCGCCTCTAATTCATGCCAAGTGAGTTCCTACGGCCCTTGAACCGGAGTAGGAATACCATGAAAGGGAATTTAGGTCCTTGAGCCTTGAACCGCCTTGGATACGACTACCGCCAAAATAGGAAATATGCATCTACATTAGATTATCTTCCGACACATGAGATTTGGGTGAAGAAACCTCCCTAACACCCGACATTCTCATTTTTATTGTTTACATTTCATTTTTATTTTTATTGCTTTACATTTCATTTTTATTTGTTAAGTTAAAATCAACCCCCAAACATTAAACTCTTGCACTCATTTGTGCATATCCACCACTAGGCTCTTAGTTTTGATTAGGCTTTGGTGAAAATCAAAACCGAGCATTAATTGCTAAGGCTTGGTGCCTTAGATTAACTTTTTTATTTATTTTCTTTTTCTTTTCTTTGTTTGCTAAGTGTCTTTATTTCCGATTACCCAAGGATTGTGGGTTAGCCACTAATCCCCGTGGTACGATAAACTTTGGGCTTAATATTTCCCTATTTTGACAACGATACGTACGCTTGCGTAAATGTGTATCAAGTCAGAAACCCTGAAGTCTTTTGTAAATCAATGGCAAGCAGCCACCGCTAAGTGCCGGGACCTCAATAAGGAACTAGCTGAGCTGGCCTTCAGGAGGGGCCTCAGGCGAGGAGAATTTCTCTACGGGATCAACCATAATCCTCCAGCTAGCTACGATGAGCTGATGGCCACCGCCATCAGACATGCTCAGGCCGAATTCGAAACATACGGAGACACGCCCAGACCAGAGCTAAGATTTTCCACACCGACTTCGAGGATAGAGGATGAGCCACGAAAGAGGGAGTGGGTCCACAGTCATGATAGGTCACCCCATACCTCGAGCAAAAGAAGCAAAGAATCCTCGTCCAGGTCGAACAGTTTCGGGAACACCCACCCTGCTAGGGAGCAAAGGGCACAGCAGGGTCCAGGGACACCACCACCACCCCGGTATGAGGTGTTCACAATCCTGAACGCTTCATACGAGACTATATGGAATGAAAACAGGGATGAGATACCGGGACCACCCCCAAGGAAGTTCCCGAAGAGCAAACTTACCCAGCAGGATACCGGAAAATTCTGCACTTATCACGAGGATGCCGGACACAATACCAACCTGTGTGTTGCCTTGAAAAATACCATCGAGTCCCTCATCCAGAGGGGCAAGCTTCAGCGATACCTACCTGCTAAGGAGATAGGAGCGATAGACGTGTACGGCCAGATATTCACGATCCACGGTGGGGGTCCGAAGGAGTCGCCCGCCAAGGGGAAGAAACGAAATTCTAGTTTCGGCCGTCCGGAAATTTTCAACTTCCACCAAGCCCCGCAACAAAACAGTGGCACCAAGTGGACATCGGTGACATTCTTGCAGGAGGAGGAAGTCGATCTGAGGATGCCCCATGATGATCCCTTCCTAATCACACTCCAAATGGACCACTACATAATGTCCAGGGTGCTCATAGACACCGGGGCCTCGGTTAGCGTATTATTTCGCGATGCATACAAAGCTTTGAACAGAGGAAGAGCCAAACTGTCACAGGATAATGAGCCCCTCATTAGTTTTTCAGGAGACATCGTCCAACCACTCGGATCAGATTACCTATCGATCACGCTAGGTGAAAGTCCAAATTGTTCAACCATCAAGACAGAGTTCATCGTAGTGGACTGCGTCTCGTCCTATAATGCTATCCTGGGCCAACCGGCACTTTGGCGTCTGAAAACCTTCATAGCAGGTCACATGTTGATGATGAAGGTACCGACCCCGACCGGCACGGCAACGATCCGGGGTGATCAGTCCGTTGCAAGGAAATGTTATTCTCTAACGGTATCCCGCGGTAAGGGAAAGTCTGAAATGTTGCACGTAGCTACTAACCCTCTGTTGATCCCAGGGCCGATACAGACCTGGATGAAGAACGGCCCGGTGCCGTAGAAGACATTGAAGAGGTGGTGCTGTCAGAGCAGTTCCCAGACAGAACTGTTAAGATTGGTACAAAGTTGTCTCCAGTTGTCAGGGAAGGATTAATCTCGTTCCTCTGCTCTAACACATCCGCGTTCGCTTGGTCCTATAAGGACATGCCTGGGATACCACCAGAGGTAGCCACGCACAATCTTAGTATCGTTCCTTATTCAACACCGGTAAGACAAAAGCGGAGGGCCTTCACACACGATAAGTACCGGGCTATCCAGGTTGAGGTAAAGAAGTTGATTTCCATCAACTTTGTCAGGGAAGTAACATACCCCCGGTGGTTAGCCAATGTGGTAATGGTACCAAAGAAGTCCCCGGGAACATGGCGCATGTGTGTCGACTACACAAACCTCAATCGGGCATGCCCTAAAGATAGCTTCCCGCTCCCGCGAATTGATCAATTGAGCGACTCCACCGCTGGGTATCGGTTACTCAGCTTCATGGATGCTTTTAGCGGGTACAACTCGATTCGGATGAACCCGGCAGATGAGGAGGACACTGCCTTCACTACAGAAAAAGGTCTCTATTGCTACCAGGTCATGCCTTTCGGGTTAAAGAATGCAGGTGCCACCTATCAGCGCCTCGTCAACTCCATGTTTGAGGAAGTTATCGGTACTATCATGGAGGTATACGTGGATGACATGCTGGTAAAAAGTTCAACTCCAGAGGATCATGTAACCAACTTGTCAATCGTCTTCACCATCATATTGCGCAACGGGATGCGGCTTAACCCACAGAAGTGCATCTTCGGGGTCGAGGCCGGAAAGTTTCTCGGGTATCAGCCACAAGGGAATTGAGGCCAATCCAGATAAAGTACAGGCTATAATAGACATGGTATCCCCAACCTACCGGAACGAGGTCCAATCTCTTGTAGGCAAGGTGGCCGCCCTGTCAAGATTCATCTCCAGGTTGACAGACAAGTGTACCCCTTTCTTCAAACTGCTAAAAACCCAACACGTCGAGATGATAGCCTGGACAGTGGAGCACGAGGCTGCTTTCCTTGGCTTGAAGTCATATCTGTCACAGGTACCTCTACTCTACAAACCTGTTCCCGGAGAAATGCTCTACGTATACCTGGCAGCATCGGCAACTGTTGTGAGCTCAGTCCTGATTAGGAAGGATTCCGATTGCGAGTACCCAGTGTACTACGTTGGAAAAGGTTACACTGGTGCAGAGTCCAAGTACCCGGACATTGAAAGAATAGCACTGGCCCTCCTGGTATCAGCCCGGAAGCTCAGACATTACTTCCAAGCACATTCTATCACCGTTTTCACCAATCAGCCATTGAGGCAGGTTTTACAGAAACCAGAGACATCGGGCAGGTTAATTAAGTGGGCCATCGAGCTTGGGGAATTCGACATCAAGTACCTACCCCGGACAGCCATCAAAGGCCAGGCAGCGGCTGATTTTATTTCCGAATCAATCCCTTCCCATGACCCAAACAAGGAACCACCCGAACTGCTAGCCTCAGATCCACCTCCGCCAAGCACGTGGCGATTATACGTAGACGGATCATCCAACAAGAAAACTAGCGGAGCCGGCATCCTACTCATTAGCCCGGACGAACAAGTCTACGAGTACGCCCTCAAATTTGGCTTCAAAGCATCCAATAATACCGCAGAATACGAGGCACTCATAGCCGGTTTGCAGATCGCCCGGGAACTTGGGGTCCAACACCTCCATATCTTCAGTGATTCCCAGTTGGTCGTAAACCAGGTCAGCGGTAACTTCGAGGCAAAGGAGCCCCACATGTCCTCCTACCAGGCCTTGGCCCGGGCTTTAGTTTAGAGGTTCACCTCCTACATTTTTACCCAAATATCGAGGGCAGAAAACGACAAGGCAGACGCTCTTGCTAAGCTCGCATCAACTTCTCCAAACCCTACCTATGGGACCACTAAAGTCGAAATACTCATGGGACCTAGCACTTCCAAAACGGTGTCAGAAATATTTTCGGTGGATCACAAACCTTCATGGATGGACCCAATTTTGGAGTACATGGTTGATGGCCGAGCACCGGATGATAAGGTCGAGGCCAGAAGACTGCAGCTAAGGTCAGCTCGATACACGATCATGAATGGCAAACTCTACAGAAGAGGACATTGCTTTCCCAACCTGAAGTGTGTGACACCGGAGGAAGGTCACAAAATAATGACGGACATTCACGCTGGTGTATGTGGTAACCATGCCAGAGCTCGATCTCTCGCACACAAGACCCTAAGGGCAGGATATTTCTGGCCAACCATGTTGGCCCTGGCTCAAACTATATCCAGTTCTTGCCACAAATGCCAAATGTACGCAAATATCCCACGAGCACCGCCCATCGCCCTTTCCATCCTCCTTGCACCGTGGCCGTTCTGTCAATGGGGTTTGGACTTGATCGGTAAACTTCCCACGACAGTGGGACAGTTCAAATACGCCATCGTTGCCGTGGACTACCAAACAAAGTGGGTAGAGGCAGAACCTCTCGTCGCCATCACCACGGAAAAAGTCAAGAACTTCCTATGGATGAACATCTACTGCAGGTTTGGAGTCCCGGATACCATAGTCATGGACAATGGTACCCAGTTTGACAATGATGAGTTGAGGGCTTACACACAGAACCTCGGCACTAAGATCCTCTATGCTTCCCCGGCCCACCCCCAGACAAACGGTCAGGTCGAAGCTGTCAACAAGATAATCAAGAAAATACTGAAAAAGAAGCTTGACGAAGCCAAGGGTCTTTGGGCCGCTAAACTCCCGGAAGTGTTGTGGGCTATCAGAACCACTGCAACGAAGGCCACGGGCGAGACCCCTTTCTACATGGCTTTTGGATCAGAGGCAGTACTCCCTATCGAAACACAAATCGAGAGTCCTTGGATCGAATACTTCGATGCGGGTACCAACTCAGGTGGCCTACACCTCGATGCTGATTTACTCGAGGAACGAAGAGAAGTGGCGCATATGCATAACTTGGCAAACAAGCGGAGGATAGCTCGTTACTACGATGCCAAGGTACAGTCCCGGACATTAAAATTGGGGGACTGGGTCATGAAGCAAGTCTACCCAGAACCCCGGGGACTAGATCCATCCTGGACAGGGCCTTACGAGATCATTGAAGAGGTAGGTCCCGCAACTTTTTTCATCCGGGATATGAACGGGGTCGTCTCCAGGCATCCATGGAATACCCAGCGCCTGCGGTACTATTACAAGTAGCTCCGGGAGCATCTTGTCCTAGCTTTTTCTTTTTGGACATACAGCTATGACAAGCTACCCATCGGGTACTCATTCTGTATTTAACCACCGTGTGGTATTTCAATGGAAAAATGAATTATTCAGACCATTTCTAGCATTTTTTTTCACCTACCCCGGACATTCCCGGACATAGCTATTGTCAGTTACTTTATTCCGGTAATAAGTGATGCAAACAAATGCTCAAAGGTACGAAAATCCTAGAAATTTTAATTCCTTTCTAATTCCCATTCAAATCAAGGATGTTCCCATTCACAAAAAGTCTGGACTACCAGACAAAATTAGACAATAGTTAAAAATAAAAAAAAATTTACAACCGATCTCCATCGGTACTCTGAGACCCACCGGCACCGGATTTGGCCGCCGCCTCCTGCTCCTTCTTCCTTTTCTCCAGGAGACCCCGCCTAAATTTGGCTTCATCTAAGTACCTGGCCGCCACCCACTCCTTAAACTTCATGATGACAGCCTTATCTTGGGCAGCAGCCAGCATAGCGATAAGCTCATCCGAGGACTTGTACTCCTCCACGGCCTCGTGCCTCTCCGCGGGAAGGCGATCTTCCAGAGAGTCTACCTTCTCCTTCCATGAGACGGCAGACTTTGCGGCTTTTTTTTGGAGTCCCGGGCGTTCTTGACCTCCTCCCGCGCCTCAGTAACCTCACCCTCAAGCTCCGCAATCCGCTGCTTAGAGGTGGCCATCTCAGCCCTCAACGAGTCCCGCTCCTTCTCCAGCTTGGCCTTCTCGCCATGAAGATACTTCACCTGCCCGGAGAGGTTGCTAACCTCCTCCTTCAGATGAGTATCTTCCTCGCTGGCGTCGATGGCGTACACATTGAAGAGTGCCTGCAGGTATATCGATTAAAACGTATAACAAAACAGGTAGAGAGAAAATAAAACAAGAAAATCAAACAAGACATACCCGCATCATTGACTCCCGGGCGAGACGGCGATTCTCCTGGGGAGTATTATCTTTGGCTCGAACCCGGTTGAGGTCAATGTCCTTCAGATCCCCAAGCATCGACCGCACGAATTTTTCATCGGCAACCCCGTATTCATTCAGCAGCTGCTTGATGGGCTTCTTGGGGATTACAGGAACGGCAGGAGATAACAAGCCAAGAGAGGGCGACGGCCCTGGTCCCGGGTGATCTTTCTTCTGCCTCTTTGCACCGATACCCTGGACATCCCGGCCAGTGTACGTCACCTCCCTATCGGTTCGATGCCGGTGCTTGTGGGATCTCTTCTTCTCACCTGGGAGTAACACCTCATCGCTCCCAGTGGAACGAGAGGAAATGGGCACTGAGGCCGGTACTTTTCCCACCCCGGTGTCAGCTATCGTAATGACATCGGCCATGGAGGGTTGCGCGGCGCGGGTCACAGGGACGTCAGGATCAGGTTCACCGTATCCCTCATCGGTAATCTCCAACAGGGTCTCTTCAATAGACCGACTCGTGCCTTTCGACACTAGGTCGACGTCGATGTGCAGGGCATCTTCTCCCTGGCTCATAAGCATGTCCATTAATTGAGCATCATCCATCCTGTCTTCCTCCTTGCCTTTCCGGGGTTTCCTCTTCGGGGCTTTCACTGCAACCAATTCAAAGGTTAGTCGAAAGTAGAGAGGACGAAAAAGTATATACACTACATATACGTATAAAGTAAAAAGTCCCTTACCGGGGAGCCACCCTAACCCTAGCCTAAAAAGTATAGAGTGCCGGATGAACCTATAAGAGCTCCTCTCTTTATCTGACCACACGGCATATACTCAGGCTATCCTCTTCTTTTCTACTTCGGATAGCGTATAGGACTGGTCCCCGATAGCTTGGAAGGTACCGGTCAGCTGCCACTTTTTATTTTTTATCTGCCACCGCCCACCAGCTAGGAACACTTTGTTCCTCCACCTTTTGCTCATCGAGGTAGGCATATCGGTAACTAGCGGCTCGTAATCCCTAGCGGCAAAGGTCACCGTACCCGCACAAGACCGCTTCCTATAATACAGTACCCGGTGTACCACGCGGAACTCATTTATGGAAGGCCACCCTTGCTGGCACAGGTCCTACATGGCCACCATACTGCATATTTGACAAACGGCATTCGGGGTTAGCTGCCCCGGTGACAGGTTCAGCATCCGCAGCAGATACTGTAGACACCAGGGCAGGGGTAGCGATAACCCTTGGTGGAGCTGATTCTCGTGCAGTGCCACCCACCCCGGGGCAGGATTTGCGGCCAGTTCCCCATCCCTAAGAGGCCTAAGCTCTACTGCATCCGGTATCCCCCACTTCAGCCGCATGTCTACTATCTCCTTCATCGTCATGCTTCTCCCAGGTTCATCGCATACGGTCCCGTCCGCAAGTGTGTACCTCAGCTTCGGAATGCCCTCGGGAATGGCCACTATAACTACCGGGGCCTCCGCAGATCCACCCTCGCTCTCACCCTCGTCGGACTCCCCACTACTCTCCGAGAACACCCCAGTCGAGGACCCCGTGTTCTCCGCTAATTGGTCTACCCGGCCTAGGTACCGGTCGATGTCCATTTCAGCTGGCCTGGCAGAGGACTGGTACGACGATCCCGTCTCCCCACCCCTGGCTTCTGATTCCATCCTAACTATGGTACCGGGGACCTCAAATCTTGCTATATCTAGAACCAGAAGCACAAGGGTTAGCCTATCCAAAACCCAGAAATTCATCCCAAAACCCAGAAATTCAAAGGAAAACCCAAAAATTCATCCCAAAACCCAGAAATTCAAAGGAAAACCCATAAATTCAACCCAAAACCCAAAACCCACAAAATGAAGCAAACCCAAATAATCTACAACAACACAACAATGACACTGGCATTGTCCGTTTCTATATCTATGCAAATAAGAGCAACACAAACACAACCACAAACAAAAAAAACTGCCTTGGCAGTAACAGAAGCAGACCCAGCAGGAGAATAGGTAAAACCCACAGAGATCTAACCTTTTTTTCTCGACAGACGATCGATCTCACTCCACAAGCACTGACAATTCTCCCTTGGCTCTCCCTTTCTCTTCGCTGCAAACCTCCAAATCTCTCGAGCTTCTTTTTCGCGAAAAGTGAGGGAAAACAATCAGTTTCCCTCTTAAATTCAATCTCTAACACATCAGGACCGTCGGAACCGAAGCAACCTCTGCCGTAGGATCGCTACACGTGTCCCACGCGTTCTCCCATTTCTCGAAGCCTCGGCAGAGGAAGGGACGGGCATTTATTACACAACCTGGTCTGCCCACGTGGTCGACATGCAACGCCGACCCCATCGGGTACCACAGAGGCTCAAATCTTCTACCCCATCGGGTATCGAAGCCAAGCCCTCTCCGCCCCATTGGGTACCGGAGGCTCAAATCTTCTACCCCATCGGGTATCGAAGCCAAGCCCTCTCCGCCCCATTGGGTACCGGAGGCTCAAATCTTCTACCCCATCGGGTATCGGAGCCAAGCTCTCTCCACCCCCATTGGATACCGGAGGATCAAATTCCCTATCCCACCCAGTCCCAGGGACAACCTCATTGTCCCATGAAAGTGGCTTACCTAAGGCATAGCCCGCTCAAAATTTCTCTTCTGAGGGGACTTGGGGGACTACCTATAGGCACACTAGTGCCAAACCGTGAGACTAAAATAAATAAGTCCCCACCCAAGAAACATCTTGAATGGGAACTTGGGGGACTTGTACATACTAGGGAGTCTCAACTAGGTTTAGCACTAGCCCCTGGGCCCCATCGGTAATCCCAGGTACTACGCCATGGACCTGGATCACACCCCACCATGGCGGGCTTCACATAAGATGCCACCCCGGGCACCCAGGGCCCGGGGCAAGGCTAGCACAGCCTATCTATCTTTACAAATACAGGACTGATATGGCATCAGAAGAACCTGTGTCCCACATCGAAGATAGAGGAGATTCCCTTCCCACGGTTGAATATAAAGATTATAGCATAACCACCTTGGATGGGTAAGAACTCCTTGACCCATGATTTATTCTATACAACTATTAGTTACTCACTCAGGCATCGGAGAGGTATAAACTGTCCGGTACGTTTTATTCCTCTAACGTTGCGTACTTGCTACAGGATTTAGGTGTCGATCGGTGCTCCAGGCGGTATAGCATTCTGTGTGAGGTACCCAGAGAAAGCCACCAGAAACAAGCAGATTAGTCAAGATTGAGAGCATCCATTGACTTAGCAAGTT
This sequence comes from Rosa lucieae, assembly GCA_024704745.1. Lineage (NCBI taxonomy): Eukaryota > Viridiplantae > Streptophyta > Magnoliopsida > Rosales > Rosaceae > Rosa > Rosa lucieae. Next base: position 39,059,104 of record CM045492.1, read on the forward strand.
CCTCTTTGCCATTGGAGTCTGCAACTGTAAGGTTGACGTCTAGGTCGTGACCTCCTTCTTCCATATAGTGAGCCACTTGTTCTTTAGACTCTCTATACCTCTTGTAATTGGCTACTACTCTGTTGTTTGCTTGGCAGTTCTTGTACCAATGCCCAATGAATCCACACCTATAGCATGGTTCATTGTCAACTCTTTCCTTTGGCATCTTATTTCCATGATCCCCATGTCCCTTTCCACGTGGTGCATTGTTGCCACGTGGGTAGGGATCAGCACGTCTAAACCCCCTTACATTGGAGTTATTTCCACCTTTCATTTTTCCATAATTAGCCTCGGGAATTTTCTTTGTCCCAGTGGGCCTGACATTGTTATTTAAGAAAATCTTATTTTGTCTCTCAGCCACTTGCAGTAGACTTATCAACTTATTGAAGGTTGTGATTCTTTTGTTGTCATAATCCAACTGATACTGGTTCGCTAGTATAAAAGCTGAATTAAGAAAGGTGGTAAGAGTCTTGTAGATCATATCATCTTCTGTGATTTCCCTTCCACAGAAATTGAGACGTGCCTTTAAGCGCAACATATCCTTGTTGAAGTCATTGACCTTTCTATAGTCAAGCAAGCGGATTCCATTTCACTGAACAGCCAGTCCTGGGAGCAAAGTATCGTGAGTGTTCCCAAAACATCCTTTAAGGGCATCCCACAGTGCTTTGGGTGTCTTCAACTGAAGGTACTCCCAGCGTAGGCTAGGATCAATATGTCGCCTCAGAAAAATTAAGGCATCTGCTTTCACCTTATTAGATAGTTCATCATCTTTGGGATCAGTAATGGTGGCAGTGTAGTCTTTTGCCACAAAGGCAGTTTCCATATCGGAAACCCAACGATGGTACTCAAGTCCTTCTGAGTCCAAGATGTCAAACTCAGGTCGAGTTGGATCAGCCATCTACATAAAACAAGAGAGAAGATATAAATTACGCAGTCATAAAGACATCCACGTAAATTATTTTCCAAATATATGAATTAGATATCAAGACCAAGATTCGTAATGGTCACATTTTTTTCGATGCTATGTGAAAATTCTTCATCACGGTAATGTTGTGTGTATAAATGCGCATGAATTTTCATTATCATGGCAAAATGGAATTTTATATGTTGTATTACAAAAATAACTATAACACTTTTAATAATAAATAAAACATAGCATATATAAAAATAAACTACATGACATGCTCAAATTGCACAAATATACAACAAAATATATGCTACATATAATAATAATATATCATGCGTAAAAAAAATATCTATATATAAACAATAACATAATATAAAGGCATGCTTAGGAATAATTATATAAGAGTAAATAAAAATTCACAAAACATGCTCACAATTGCATAATAAAAACATAAGCAATAAAAATATAAAGCATGCTTAAACATACTTATAAATCATGCTTAAATATAATGATATAAAACATAAATAATAAGGCATGCTTAAAACAATCAAAATTATCTAATTAAACATGCTTAATAACAAAATATAATAAAAGCATAAACAATAAAGTATAAAGCATGCTTTGTTAAAATCATAATATAAAATAAAGAAAACATACTTGATTTCGATAAAACAATCCTAGCACACGCGCGTGTTGATGCAGGCGTGCGTAGCGATGTGTTTGGGTTTGAGAAAAACTGGGCCGCTTCCTCTTTTGCAGTAATGGGCCTTGTTTTTTTTTTTTTTTTTTTTCTGGGCTGCAAGCCTACTCTTTTTTTTTTCTCTTGTTTGGGCCGCAAGGCCTCTCTTGTTTTCCTCTAGGCCGCAAGGCCTATTATTTTTTCTGGCTGGGCTACAGAGAACCTTTTTTTTTTTTTTTTTTAAATTGTTGGGCCGGGTCAAACCTTTTTTTTTTTCTCTTTTTTTTCGCGTCTTCTTTCCTCTCTCCTCTTTCTCCTCCGCCTGTTCTTCTTTTCTGGTTTTCTGGGTTACGGGTGGCTGGCTGGTTGGGTGAGGAGGGCGCTGGGCCGAGGCTGGAGGGGTGAGCTGACGAAAGGTGAGGCCGGCTGTGGAGCTTCGTGTCCGGGAAGGATGAGGCCTGCTGCTGGGATTTGTCGGCGGGGCGCCGGGGCGCAGGTTGGTGAAGGTGGCTGCTTGTCACGCTGGGCTGCGACGGATCGCCGGGGCTGGGCAGTCACTCGGGCTGCTGCAGGAGGGATCGGTGCAAGCTAGAGATTCGGTGGTGTGCTGCAGGCCGGTGTATTGCAGGCGGCAATGCAGTGGGCTGTGGTCAAGAAGATCGATCTTGCTGTCCGGTAGCGGTGGTGTGATCGGAGCAGGCGACCGACTGGGCAGGCTGGAGGCCGGTCTGTGGCTGCTGGAAGTGGTGTGCTATGGTGGTGATGGCAGAGGGTGGGGCTGCTGCACGAGGAAGATTTTTTTTTTTTTTTTGTTTACAGCTGCTGCAGAAAAGAAAAAAAAATTTCTTCTTCTAGGGTTTTGGTTGTTTTTTTTTTTTTTCGACAGAAAGAAACTAGAAAATTAGGATTTGTTTCTTTTGGCTATTTGCTCTGAGCGTGCTGATAACGTGTAAAAATAAAAATGGATTGGAATTGGTCTACTCATTTTATTTCATTTCATAGTCCCTTTATATAGGGATAGAGTTACAACGGAAATATTAATTACATTAAATACATTGAATGCTGATTGATCTATAATTGTACTGATTGATGGTAATCACTGATTCCTTGATTCCCTCTCCGTCAGTTGCTTTGACGAAGGCACACAATATGTTTTTCCTTTAACAATTTTGGATTTGTTATATATATGTGTGTGTGTGTGTGTGTGTGTGCGCGCGTGCGCGCTTATTTTTTTAAGTCAATTGACTTATAGTAATTGAAATAATTTTTATGATAAAAAATATTTTTTTGGTTGTATTTTTTTTTTAAAGATAATTAAAAATATCTTTAGCTAATTTTGAAATGGAATAAAACTGGAATCATATTTTTAATATTTATTTTATTTATGATTAAAAAAAAAACCCAACGACTAGCTGACATTAGGGGTCATCATGGGCCGGGTTAGGGCCGGCCCTACCCTAAATTTTAGGGCTTAGGGTCGGGCCGGGCCGGGCCTAGTCAAAGTCAACAAAATTTAGGGCCGGGTAGGGTCGGGCCAGGGCTTAAATATGCTAACCCTTACCCTCCCGAAAAGCCCGATCCTTTAGGGCCGAAAGGGCTGGGTCGGGCCGGCCCTCAAATAGGGCCGAAATGGGCCAAAAAGGGCCTTATTTTGTTTAACAAAAAAAAAAACATTATTTTTTTCTTCTCAAAATATGGCTTAATGGTATATATTGGTGATAAAAGACTCATTGTTTTTTATTGAACATATTTTATATTCATATAATACTTGTAACTTATAACATTTATTAATATTACTTAAGGTGGTTATATTCAATTAACTATCTATATAAATCTCCCAATATTAATTGTTGTGTAACAAAGAAAATAGAAATTAAAGAAAACAAAACTTATGAAATCAATTACAAAGAAAGAGATAAATTGCATATTATAGAAAAAAGAGAAACGTAATTAAAAAATAGAAAAACTAAAAAAAAATTATGGCTTATTCGGGCGTGCCAAAAATTTCGAAATGGAAATTGATCAATCTGACAATGCTCATGGAGGGTAACAAGCCTAATAAACTAGTTATACTACATTATAAGGCATATAAGGATTATGTGCGATCCAAAAATTTTGAAATGAAAATCGACCAATCTGAAAATTCTCATATGTTTATACAACATTGATAGGTATTGTGTAAAGAAATTAGGCCGATCTGCAGTGAATAAGGCGTCCAACGCAGCGGTCAACGCTTTGCACAAGCAAACTTCCCTAAGGGGAGCGGCACCATGCGCGGACAAACGTTGCGGAATTTTGACATCCATAAGTAGACCCCCTACCCATGAGAGTGTGGGAGCTGAAAGATCGAAAAAAGTGAATTGCCAAGGACCGGTTAAGAGCATATTTGTTTTATGTTCTATTTAGGGTATTGAGTTGACCAGGTAGATCGAGGTCCAACCGAAGTCGGAAATTGCTGAAATTTCTACCACTAACATATATTCATATGAAAACAACATCCGGCGGTTCATTTTAAAAAATTCCATTTCGTCCCCCATTTTGCACATGGAGGGTAACAAGCCTAATAAACTTGTTATACTACATTACAAGGCATATAAGGATTATGTGCGATCCAAAAATTTTGAAATGAAAATCGACCAATCTGAAAATTCTCATATGTTTATACAACATTGATATGTATTGTGCAAAGAAATTAGGCCGATCTGCCTTGAATAAGGCGTCCAACGTAGCGGTCAACGCTTTGCACAAGCAAACTTCCCTAAGGGGAGCGGCACCATGCGCGGACAAACGTTGCTGAATTTTGACATCCGTAAGTAGACCCCCTACCCATGAGAGTGTGGGAGCTGAAAGATAGAAAAAAGTGAATTGCCAAGGACCGGTTAAGAGCATATTTGTTTTATGTTCTATTTAGGGTATTAAGTTGACCGGGTAGATCGAGGTCCAACCGAAGGCGGAAATTGCTGAAATTTCTACCACTAACATATATTCATATGAAAACAACATCCAGCGGTTCATTTTAAAAAATTCCATTTCGTCCCCCATTTTGCTCATGGAGTGTAACAAGCCTAATAAACTAGTTATACTACATTACAAGGCATATAAGGATTATGTGCGATCCAAAAATTTTGAAATGAAAATCGACCAATCTGAAAATTCTCATATGTTTATACAACATTGATAGGTATTGTGTAAAGAAATTAGGCTGATCTGCCGTGAATAAGGCGTCCAATGTAGCGGTCAACGCTTTGCACAAGCAAACTTCCCTAAGGGGAGCGGCACCATGCGCGGACAAACGTTGCGGAATTTTAACATCCGTAAGTAGACCCCCTACCCATGAGAGTGTGGGAGCTGAAAGATCGAAAAAAGTGAATTGCCAAGGACCGGTTAAGAGCATATTTGTTTTATGTTCTATTTAGGGTATTGAGTTGACCACGTAGATCGAGGTCCAACCGAAGGCGGAAATTGCTGAAATTTCTACCACTAACATATATTCATATGAAAACAACATCCAGCGGTTTATTTTGAAAAATTCCATTTCGTCCCCCATTTTGCTCATGGAGGGTAACCTCAATCATTTAAATGCAATGTATAAGTTATACAACTTTAGGAGATAAATTGGTATAAACCAACATATTTGTAATTAAATTTGAAATTTTTATCTTATATCTACGCACATCCATTGATGAAATATTTAAAAATGTGATGTAAAAAAATTAGCACGTTTTGCGGTTGTCATGCCATCGGTCAACCAAGAAAACATACAAGTGAATATGGTTGACCAATCCGATCGGGTTCGAAACTATGGTGAAATTGACTAAATTTTTAACCACAGGCATAATTTATTGTAATAATCACATCAAACGGTTGATTTTCTCATTTTCTTTGAATTGATAGAGGTTGCTCTTTGGAGTGTATGATATATAAATATAGATTTATAAAAAAATTAGTGTCCATTCTCTTTGGAGTGTATGATATAAAAATTAGATTTACATAAATTAATTGGGTTCAAATGTTCAATCTAATACCCATTCTCTAAAATAACATATTTCTTATTTCTTTTTATGTAAATATGTAATATAGAAAAATAATAAAAATAAAATATAAATTTTAGGGCCGGACCGTAGGGTAGGGCCGGGTTTCATTTGCATGACCCTTACCCTACCCTATTTGAGAAAGGGTCGGGCCGGCCCGACCCTAATGGAAGGGCCGGGCCGGGCGGGCTTAGGGCCCAAAGGCCATATGATGAGGCCTAGCTGACATCATGCTCCCGTCAGCATCCACTCATAGGGCTATATTTAGCCTTTTAACCCCGCCTTTAGCCCTCTAATTTAGCCCTTAAGTTTTTGGGTTAGAGTCCAAAAGGGTTTTATTTTGGCCCTTTAGCACTTTAGGAAGAGGGGTTGGAGAAGGCCTAAAATTCCTCCAAACTCGCTGTAACATGAACTTTCATCAACTCCTTATAAATTGATATTTGATTTCAAATCATCGAAACAATTTCTTAAGCATCTTGTTATTAGATGTACTTTATAAAGTTCTCGGGTATTACATTGATCTCTTAAACAGTATCAATCAAATTCATGTCATTGACATTGACAGCCACAGTTGCAAACTACACTACACCAAAAACGTTAACACACAACACTTTTTGCACAACGAAAAAAAAAATGTTGTGTGATGAAGGAAAGTGAATCACACAACATGTTTACTAAACTTACGTTTTATAAGCTAGGAGGTTAAAATTTTGAAGTTCTTGTTTAGAAGGTCATTGCACAATGGTTACAACAGTAATCTGTTGTGTGAATCATAAAAAAAATAGCAGCAGATTTCCCTCCTAGATCGACTCAAATTCGGCTCCAAATTGGTACTACATAGTACAACAGTATAGCTATAGCTCAGTATCTTACAGGTTTGAGACCTGAGATTGGTAATGTGGTTCAGTTGCAGAAGTATTGGACCTTCAATGATGTTTGTAAGTTGGTCCTCAAAGTTGAAAAACAGCAAAAAGGAACTCATGGAGGTAGCTTTCTGTACTTAGGTCATGATGCCTCAACTAGCAAAGGAAGTGATTCTTATTCCAAGGTCTCACTAGCTGCCAAACCTTCATCTAAGACCTCATCTAAGGGTGAAAACGGATCTGGTCATAAGTAGCAGCCCAATTCTTCGTGTACTAGCTCACATCGATGTTTCAAATTTCAAGGATTGGGACATATTGCCTCAGAGTGTCCTAACCGTAGAATTGTATCTCTTGTGGAAGAACTTGACAAGCACTCTGAAGAAGAAGGATTTGCAGGGGACAATGAACCTATCTTTGATAAAGAAGTCACATATGGAGATCAAGCGATAAGTTTGGTGGTTCGTCGCAGCCTAAACACTTCTCTAGCAGAGGAAGATCAGTCACAGCGAAACAATCTTTTTCATACAAGGTGCAGTGCTCATGGTAAAGTTTGTGAAGTTATCATTGACGGATGGAGCTGTGAAAATGTGCATGGTTGCTACTACCATGGTGGAAAAATTAAATTTCAACACTGAGAAACACCCTTGGCCTTACAAGCAATCCTAGATACGAAAAGGAAATGAGGTAAGGGTTGACAAAAAGTGTTTAGTTCGGTTTTCAATTGGTCCAATTTATAAAGATAAAGTTTGGTGTGATGTTGTTCCCATGGATGAGTGTCATTTATTGCTAGGAAGACCATGGCAATATGACAGAAAGGTTGTTCATGATGGGTACAAAAACACCTACACTTTTGAGAAGGATGGAGCGAAGATTATTCTTGGCCCTGCGAAGGAAATTGAGGCTGCAAAAAGACCAGAGCCTGTTAAGAAATCTAAAGTTGATTTTGCGAATAGAAGAAATAGAAACAACAACCTGCTTTCAAGATCAGAATTTCTTGAAGAGCTACAAGAACGGAGTGCAATTTTTATGCTTGTGATTTTGGAAGCACCCCGGGAGCACCTAGAAGTTGCACCAGAGTTGCGAGGGATGTTTGATGAATTTAGTGATGTTGTCACTGTAGAAATTCCTGCTGGGCTTCCCCCAATGAGAGATATCCAACACCATATCGATTTTGTTCCCGGAGCTGTCATTCCTAACAAGGCAGCGTACAGAATGAACTCTAAGGAATTTGAAGAATTACAAAGACAAGTAGATGAGTTAATGTCTAAAGGATTAATAAGGGAAAGCATGAGTCTGTGTGCTATACCTGCTTTGCTTGTGCCTAAGAAAGAAGGATCATGGCGGATGTGTGTGGACAGCAGAGCCATGAATAAAATCACCATCAAGTACCGATTCCCTATTCCTCGGCTTGATGATCTGCTTGACCAGCTTCATGGAGCTACAGTCTTCTCCAAAATTGATTTGCGAAGTGGTTATCATCAAATTCGCATGAGACCAGGAGATGAGTGGAAGACTGGTTTCAAAACTCGAGATGTTTGGGATATGTTATCATCAAACTTGTGAACCTAAAGAAGTGTGAGTTTTTGACCTCCCAATTAATCTTTTTGGGATATGTTATCTCCTGCAACGGAATCACAATGGATCCAACCAAGGTCGAGGCAATTGTCAATTGGCCTATTCCTACTACACTTCATAACATCAGAAGCTTCGATGGCTTGGGCTTCTTTTTATCGACGATTCATAAATGGGTTCAGTACAATTATAGCTCTTATAACAGAGTGTTTAAAAGGAGGAAAATTTCAGTGGAACATGAAAAGGCAGCAGAGTTTTGAGCTAATAAAGAAAAAAAATTACAGAAGCCCCAATCTTAGTGCTTCTTGATTTCAACAAGGTTTTTGAAGTGGATTGTGATGCTTCAAATGTGGGGATGGCGCTGTCCTCAACCAAGAAGGTAAACCTGTTGCCTTTTTCAGTGAGAAGTTGAATCATTCTCGCACTAGGTACTCTACTTATGATAAAGAATTATATGCCATTATTCGAGCTTTAAATCATTGGAGGCATTATCTTATTTGCAAGGAGTTCATTCTTTTTTCTAATCATGAGGCTTTGAGGTTCATTAATGGGCAGCATAAGTTAAATAACAGACATGCTAAATGGCTGGAATTTTTGCAAGCCTATACTTTTCATATCAAGCATAAGTCTGGGAGGTTGAATCAAGTAGCAGATGCATTGAGCAGGAGCCATTCCTTTCTAAATACAATGCAAGTTAAAGTTTTAGGGTTCAAAATTCTTAAGGAGCAATACTCAGAAGATCCATTCTTTAAGCAAATATGGACTAAATGTTCTAAGGGTCTTGTTGGCTTTTATTTGTTACAAGAAGGCTATCTTTTCAAAGGAAATAGACTTTTCATTCCTGAGGGGTCCTTGCGAGAAAATATAATTGCTGAAACACATGCTGGAGGTTTAGCTGGGCACTTTGGTAGAGATCGATAAGACTTTTTCACTAGTCAAGGAGCATTTTTATTGGCCTCGGTTGGAGTGGGATGTTGCTCGGCATATTGAAAGATGCAGAACTTGTCATATGGCCAAATCCCATGGTCAAAATATAGGGTTGTACACTCCTCTATAGGTTCCCACAGATCCTTGGGAAGATGTTACCCTTGATTTTGTGACAGGTTTGCCCCGGACTTAGAGGAACAGGGATTCAGTCATGGTGGTGGTTGATAGATTTAAAAAAATGACCCATTTCATACCTTGTAATAAAACCAATGATGCTTCTAATGTTGCTGATTTATACTTCAAAGAAGTTGTCAAACTTCATGGCATTCCAAAAACAATCACTTCTGATCGAGATTCGAAATTTGTTGGGCATTTTTGGCACACCTTATGGACGAAGCTGGGAACCAAGCTACAGTTCATTTTTTCACATCACCCTCAAACTGATGGGCAAACTGAAGTTGTCAACCGCAGCCTGGGTAACTTGTTGCGAAGTTTGGTTGGAAAGAATCTTCGTCAATGGGACTTGATCTTGGCATAAGCTCAATTTGCTTACAACTGGTCTCCAATTCAAACAATTGGTACCAGTCCTTTTTTTGTTGTCTATGGAAGAAATCCAATGAGTCCTTTGGACTTAGCTCCTTTCCTAACAATAGTTCAGTTCAGCAGTGATGCAGCAGAGCAAACCAAGAACATCAAGTAGTTACATGAGCAAGTGCGGAAAAATATACTCCAGAAGAATGCTAAATATCAAGCTCAAGCCAACAAACACCGAAAGCCAGCTGTTTTCGAAGAAGGGGATCTGGTGTGGATTCATCTTCGCAAAGAAAGGTTCCCTAGAGGAAGGCATGGTTAGCTGAAGCCTGGAGTAGATGGTCCTTTTAAAGTACTCCAACGCATTAACAACAATGCTTACAAGATTGAACTCCCTGGAAACTATGGTGTCCAAGCAACTTTCAATGTTGCAGATCTTTCTCCATACTATGAGAACGACTATGGAGAGAACTCAGTAACGACTTCCCGCAAAGCGGAAGCAAATGATAACGAGGAAGACTTTGAATCTAGACATAACAGAGGATTAGCAGCATTGATTGAAGGAACTGAGTTCCAAGGAACATTCAATTCAGATATGGAGTTCCCAGACCTTGGAATTAAGAAACCTTGGTGAAGCTGCAGTCAAGGCTAAAAATAGCTATCTTTATTTTTAAGTTTGAATAAGTAGTCTTTCTATTTTCCCATCCTTACGTACCCTACAAAAGTGGGATTTGCTTTTAGTTGTAAACAGACTTGACTTTTATTAGAAAATACGAATTCAAATTGGAGAAGAAGTTCTTCCTAATTATTATTTAAACTCTTATCTCTCAGGTGGATTCCTAGAGTGGCGAGTTTGCTCTTATCTTCTTGGTAGATTCCTTGGAGTGGCGAGCACAATCTATCAGCTGTCCTATATTGGTGTAGTGAGTTACCTCCAGCTGCTATATTTAGGTATCAAAGCCATTCAAGGAGAATCAAGTGATTCGATTTCAATGTTTGATGGAAAAAATCCAAAATCGGTGACATGTAGAATGCGAACGAAGTCATTTTCTGCCTCAATGAAGATGACCCGGAAGTTTCAATTCATGAAATAAAACGGTATGTAGCTGATAAAATATCATTCTGTAACTTTTTTTGATGCATTTGTTCTGAGGTTGTGCATTTGCTATCGCATGTACTTTTCTGTCTGTTTCTTTCTTTCTTTTTTTCTTTTTTTCTTTCTTAACTTGATCAATGTTTCATGTGTGTACTTTATGGATTAGTAATGGAGGGTCTAAGCATTAAGGGACCACTGTGATTGCATTAGTTATGAAAATTAAAGTTTCATGTAGTTCTAATCCCAAGCATTAAGAGACCGCAATGATTGCATTAGTTGTTGCAGGTGTAAAGGGATATTCCTTCCTTGTTGTGCTTTGGTTCCTTACTTTGAAGGTTGCAATGTTTAAGAATGCTCACGTTATCATGGTACAATATTGAGGAATTGCCTGATTCAATTAACAACTTGAAACATCTTAGGTACTTGGACTTGGACTCGCATCAAAAAGTTACCTGATACAATTTGTACTTTGTATAACTTTTTTTTTTTGGTCATTGAAATCATTCATTAAAAACTGAAGGGGAAGAACCCAATCGAAAGAGCCCAAACAAGCCCTAATTACAAGTAAACCTAATAAGAAAAATTACTACTTAACCCAAATCCACATAGATAGGGCAAAATAGTGTAACCCTAAAAATTAAGAAAAACATCATCTCCTACAATACAACAGCCGCCGCCCAAGCCATCCGTGCCGCTGTCGCTGCTGCTGCCCGGAGTAAAAAGATAGGGAAAAGTAGCATATCGAGGAGATAAAATCCAAATAACCGCTGCCCAAACAATCCCAAAATACAAATCCAATCGAAACCAAGGTAATGAGATGATAAATTGGAGCCAAACCCACACACTAACACTCTCTTCTCCACCAGAGAAACTCAAACCGGGAAGAAACCGACGCCACCGAAATGGGACAGAAGCCAATAGCAAAGAAAAAAATCCAATGGTGAATGGGAGGTGAAACACCCATGCACCTCTAGGTAAGTGTTTCTCACTTTTAAGAGGTAGCCATAAGAATCTTCAAGGAACAAGTCTTTGGTAGTTGGAGGGGAGTTTATGTGAGGAAATGGGTGAAGGGAATCATGGAGGATTGTGGATTTGAAAATTTTCTGGGATGTTTGACAAAGAAAGAAGGAACAAAGTCCTCTAAGTCTGAACATAAGTCAGGAAATCACCACAAAGAGGGTATAAAGCCACCACAGAGGATGTGAGAGAATCAAGAGAGATGAAGTGAGTGCAAGACAGAGCAAGGAGAGTGCCCCCCCCCCCCCCCCCCCCCCCCACTCTCAAGCCACCGATCGAGATCCGGAGGGATCACAATCTGGGGAAGAGAGAAGGGGGAGAGAGCTATAGTTCTAGATCTGGCTTCTCTCTCTAAGTTTAGAGATAGAGGCTCTCGACTGTAAGTGTTCTAGACTTGTACTTTGTATAACTTGCAAGCATTGTTGTTGTCAGGGTGTCACTTCCTTAGTGAACTGCGAGCCAACTTGGGAAGATTGATCAACTTGAGCCATCTTGATATTGAAGTTACACGGATACAAAAGATGCCACCATATATGGGTAATTTGAAAGACCTCAAGATGTTACTAGAGTTTGTGCTAGACAAAAACACTGCTGGGTATAATTTGCCAGAGTTAAGGAAGCTTCAAAATTTGCGTGGAAGACTTGGTATCTCAGGGCTTGTGCATAGCAGCGGTTTGGAGGCCCACATACTGAGGGACAAGAAGTTTCTTAAGGAACTGGTTTTGGATTGGGGACTAAGCTTGGAGAGGAAGGGATTTAAGTGAAGAAGGCAATATTAGTGTAGAAGAAAGAGAAGTGCTTGAGAAGCTCCAACCTTCACCTGAACCTGGAAAGGCTTACTATTACAGGTTATGGAGGCAAAATGTTTCCAGGTTGGTCAGGATATTATTCTTCCTCTGCTCTTGTTTATCTTGAACTTGTTAATTGTGAGAATTGTATCTCCTTGCCACCATTGGGACAGCTACCTTCCCTCAGAGAGCTTCATATTGATGAGTTACATGGAGTGGTGTCCGTAGGTTCTGAGTTCTATTATGGTGACGGGAATACTATAAACAAACCATTTAGATCTCTTCAAGTTTTGAGATTCGGTGATATGAGTGGGTGGCAAGAATGGTGTCATGTTTTAGGTGACGAGGACGGAGGGAGTTTTCCTAATCTTCTTAAACTTCATCTATTAATCTGTCCCAATCTTAGCGGGAGATTAGCGTTAGACAGCTTCCCGATGCTGAATGAGGTGATCTTGCGGGCCACTGAATTATCCCTAGTTACCAGATCAGCAGGCTCTAAACTCTTAGGCTATGTTTGGTCTTGAGAAAAAGCTGGCTTCTGCTTATTTCTGAGAATAAGTGGCTGAAAAGCAAAGCTGCTGAGTGTTTGGTAAACTGGCTTTTTATAAGGGCTGTCAGTGGCAGAAGCAGTGGCAAAGTGTTTGGTAAATCAAACTGGCTTGTGCTTTTTATTTGTGGAATGACCGAATTGGACATGAGAGATTATTTTGCTTAATTAATTGTATATAAAACAATATTGTTCAAATGATCTTGTTATTATTTTTAATCTTTATTATGTCCGTATTAATTTTTGTTAACTTTGAATTTTTATAAAGCATGGTGACTATTTGATTAATATTGGACAATATGATTATAAATCATGGTGACTATATTATTATAAATCATAGTTTCTAGTTCACATCAAATGTTCACGTTATCACGCTAAAATGGACTTTCTTGCTAAGATTAATAGACACCCACTCATTTTTCTGGTTTTCACACATTCAGAAAACCACTGCTATGTGACGCAAGTCATGCTGAGAACCATCACCCCGATACCCATCATAGATGAGCTCGCAGTGGCTTCATGATTATCAAACTAGTTTCAAAATTATAATATAAAAGTGACTGGTTTACTGCCAACCAAAACTTCAACTCTTGTACTACGATCCAAGATCGTGCATCATGAAACCAATTTAACCAAATTGCAGGCAGATTTCAGCTATATAACCACAACAGAAGAATAGAGAAAAATTGCTTACAACATACAAAACATATAGTAGAGTACAAAGATCCGACTTTTCAAAATAAAATCCTCATGCAGTGCATCCTTTCTACTTTTAAACAATTGCAGGTATCAAAGATGTGCTCAACAAAATCTTTAGCATTGATATAGCTACAAAATATGCAACAAGGTCTCCAAGGGCTTAGAGGCCAAGTTTTGAGAGAAGTTCACGCCATCTTGGAGTTTCTTCATCAAAAATGTAAGTCAAAGGGGAGTATAGAACCCCACTGCCTCCGATCTGCACAAATTATTGCATGGAAATTAAACCCCAGCATCAAAGGAAACAAATGCCTTTATCATAAAATCAGGTAAGTCCTACGTAAGGAAACAATTACCTGCTATTCTGGTTTCTAAAAGATATAACCAACAATTATAACAAGAACTACGACAATAACAAGAACTACGACAATAACAACAATTAGAATAACAATTAGAATCTTTGCAGAACTGCGAATTTAACAACTACGAACATAACAACAATTAGAACAACAATCATCATGTTCCATCTCAACATTTCATGAATTTCTACATAAAGATTAGAATGAAACTAACGAAATTCCTTGTATTCATAAGAAATCCTAGGGGCAGCTTGACATACATTACTGCACAATAGTCTTCCCTCCTACCATCCCTATAAATTAGAGTGCTTGTTTTGAACAAAAAAGGAAATCAAGATTTGGTATAGAGTTTGCACTTTCAATTTTTACGATAACATAAATATCTGCATTACAACCTGCAAGAAATACACAACTCAGTTTAGGAGTCAATAACATATAGAAGAGCCAAGAAGAAATTAACTGAAAATGGATAAGAGATTGAAAATAAGAATCAACTCTGTTGTGTATAGAACTCATAGAAATAGCTTTGAGATAATCTTTCAATTCATGAACCACCGCATCACTTTTTACAAATGAGACAGCATAGAAATCAACCCCATTGTCCACTCCAAACTTGATATCTTCCCAGTCTTTTTCTGTAGAAGAGACCGATAGAGAAGGCCATAATTGAATATTGCAGTTGGCTAACAAGATGAGAGATGTTCTGTTGACTGGATCGGAAGAATGAGGATCTGCTTCCTAACAAATAAAATGTGTTCAAAGTTTCAAACCCAAAAAATGAAGCTTTTTGCAAATTGTATAACATCCACTATATCATCTGAGACAATTGAATTTGGGAATGAAATCGACAATAATGGAAAATCTGCTAAAACAACATACTTCAGTATGACAACCCTTGCACAACCAAAGCCATATGAGTCAAGCTTGGCATTACACGATGAAATGGCAATGATGCTTCTGGCAAGGCTTTCCCCTTTTGCCAGAATTATCAGATTTCCTACAACATCTTAAAGTGTTCATGACCAACATATATAGATTGTGCATGCTTGTCCAGCTGTCTAGCTATATAAGTTGAACCTAGTCAAATGAGAGAAAACACACACATCAGTACCGTTAGGACTGGCAGCAGATTATGATCACAGCAGCAAGAGATGCACCAAATTCGGTGGCCTTCCAATATTGATTTAATAGCTATTATACCTAGACTTCAAAACTCAGTTTCCTCTTTTTCGGTTGTCATTGCAATCCACATTTAAGCATTTATTGCAGGTAAAATCTCACTCAATCATACTGTCACAAATCAAATTTTACAGAAATATTCAAAGCACGTAATAGCTGTGCAAAATGTAAAATTCGATGAATTCTTGTGGAATTTTACCTGGGTCAGACTCAATCGTGCACCAAGACATGATCAAAAACAATCAACCTGCAATGAAATTAAACAATTCCACAGCTTTAGATCGATGAGAGAACTGAAATCAATGGCAATAGATTAAAGCATTATAATCTCAAACTCAACTCTATTAGGTCAAGAATGGCGCCGTTTGCATGGCTCCGGTGCGAAATGGAGAAGAAGAGAACTCACCAGAAAATCAAAATGACGTCAGTCCGCCGCCTGTGTCTCTCTCTTCCCGTCTTCCTTCTCAGATTCTGAACCAGTACTAATCCTTTTTCTCGGGTTTTCCTTCCTTCTCTACTTACTCCGATAACTAGCCCGGGGTTTCGATCGACGTCTATGAAGGAGAGCGGCAGAGATGAGGGAGAAGAAGCGAATGGAAGAGTTGGAAGAGCAGCGTTTTCATGAATGGTATTGGGCCGTAATTACTTCCAAGCCATTAGGGTACCCAATGGTATTTTGAAAAATTCATTAAACCTTCGCTACAGTAGCCGCGGCTTCTGGCTTCTAAAAGCAAGGGTCTCCTGACTTCTGCTTTTCCAGCTTATAAGCTCTGGCTTCCAAAAGAAGCCCGCGTGAAGCCGATTTACCAAACACCAAATGGGACATTGCTTATAAGCACAGGAGGTTAAAAGCTGTACCAAACGCAGCCTTATCCCCGAATAAATTGGAATTACATTCGTGCCCAAATATTGTTACTATTCCCGATGCGCCCAACTTGACGGAAATACAAATCCGAGGATGTGAGAACTAAAGTTCTTTGCCGGAACGAATGGATACCCTTCTCCCATCTCTTGTGTCTTTATCAGTAGAAGATTGCCGAGAATTGGAATGTTTTCCGGAAGGTGGATTCCCTTCAAAGTTAAAATCACTTGTCAGCATGGGCTGTAAAAAACTGAATGCAAAGAGTCTGCAAAATCTGATCAAGGGTCTCGGGCGACTCGCCACACTTCAAAGAATTGAGACTTGACTTTGACTGCAAGGAAGAAGTAGATTGGTTTGCGGAGGAGGAGGGGCGATTCCCCAGCACATAAGTGACTCAAGATCTACAGTCTGAATTGTGAGACCATCGACGGCACCAAGTGGTTTGGCCATCTCAACTCTGTTCGAACCTTGTGGATTGAGAAGTGCCCTGCGCTCCGGTGCTTGCCAGAAACTGGGATACTCACTTCTCTTCAAATATTGAGGATTAGGGATTGCCCTGCGCTCCGGTGCTTGCCAGATAGTGGATTACCCACTTCTCTTCAAACATTGGATATTAGCAATTGCCCTGCGCTCCGGTGCTTGCAGATAGTGGGCTACCCACTTCACTTTCTCATTGGATATTATCAATGGATGTCCTTTGCTTGAGAAACGGTGCCAAACATGGACGGGTGAAGATTGGCCCAAGATGCCCTTTGCAGCAGATCAATCTTCGGTGTCCATAGCTCATATGAAGGAGAAACAGACCATTTCCTACGGTACGTCGCACTCCCCAATTTCTGGTCCTTGCCCTTTCCATTTGATACCAGATAGAATATATATGTCGTTGTCAATTGATACTTTGAAAAGCTGGGTAATGTGTCCCCTTTCTGCCCTGTTTCTTCATATGCAGCATTTTACAAAGTGAGCAGAACTTTTTGAGGGTCTCAACTCTTGGACTTGCTGCAGAACCAAGGTTGAGAATGCTCACTGGCCCAACATTGCCATGTCCTGATGTCTGAGTTGTAAGCTTAATTATCAAATTCTCTCTCACTTGATTTAGCTTTACTCACCCCTTCACTCTACTAGGCAATTTCTGATTTACTGCTTCTATTTTTGCACAGATTCTCTTCTTTTCTGAACTTGCAGATTGTTCTGCATCTCATCCACTCAATCACACAAACACAAGAATATATTTAGAGTTGCCAAGGAGAACAAAAATCACAGATAGATGAGAGCCAATTTTGTGTCAGGTACAATACTTGCACTCTGCCTGTGTTTCTGATCTCTCTTCAGTTCGTTCTGGTATAACTGACTTGGTCTTTCATCAAAGACTTTCTAGAAAGCTTTTATTTAAAGTTGGATTAATTTCAGTTTACCTACCTGAACTTTCACCCATTCTTCATTTTAGTCTCTGAACTTTCAATTTGATCAAGACTACCCCCGAACTCTCAATTTCCATCACCCGTGTCCAACTCTCCTAACGCCATCCAAATTATCAGTCAATTGATGTCGTGGCAAGAGATAAATGGTTAAATCCCTATAATACCCTTGTCAAAATTTTCCACTCTGTTTACATCCTCACAAAAAAAAAAAAAAAAAAAAAAAGGGCCTATGTTTGCATCGCCCTCTCTGTCTCTCTCGCTCTCGCTCTCTCTCTCTCTCTCTCTCTATCTCTCTTGCTCCTCCGATCCCAAACTTAGCCGATGCAATTTCAATAAGAAGAAAACACAAAAACTCCAAGCGCAAAATTTCATCTGGGTTTCCTTGGAAGAACCTCAAACTCTGATTTAGGTAGTGAAATCTACCCAATTCTTCATCTGGGTTCTTCTGATTTCTTCACAAAAGCCTCAAATTTGATTTGGTTCTCAAATTCTACCTCATATCTATCTCATCTGGGCTCTGCTCATTCTTATGATTTCACAATCGCAGCGATGACGACCGGGAGTTCAAGGCTTCAGGTGGCTAGCTAAGGAGGACAAGAGCCACCGCTGGTTATGAATCCCAGCGCGGACCCCACCGCCGCCAAACCCGCCGCAGCTCCACCGTCCCTCTACCTTCTACGACCGCCACGCGGAGGAGAATTTCACTAGCTTCTGCCCGCATATGCCTCTGCGAACGACTCGATCTACTTTCACCTTTTTGCACCCTTCAACCACCTTGATCTACTTTTTCCTCGTCCCGAGAAAGAACAACCCACCTAGGGAGCCACCTAACCTAAGATTGAAGTTGAAACCAGAAACTCAGCTTGGCCCTCTTCGAGCTCTCGAGGTCCGGTGTTCGAGTCCAAAGAGGAGGAACAAAACGAGACGAAGATGAAGAGGAAGAACAGGATTTCGGGAGCTTTTGAGGTCTAGTGCTCTGAGCTCCTTCTCCTCTGATTAAAATAAGTTTGATTCTTACATTTTGGTTTCGATCTGTGCTCTCTGTGGATCTGTGTCTCCGTTTTGGTAGAGGTTTTTGTGATGTTTGCTTTGCCTTGTATCAGTGTTGCGTTGACTGTTTCAATCAAAGCCATTTTGATTGAATGAAGGTCAGGATTCCGGGAGGTATGGATTCGGTTTAGTCACAGCAGAGAAGGGGAGGATTGGTGTCGCTATCGCCGTCGCAGACACCCAGGTCGAGCGATAAGTTGGAGAGAGATTTTGCAATCGGCGGATTCAAATTCGATGAACAGGCATGGGAAAGAGAAGGGTGTCATGGTGGTGCTCCTTCATATGTGGGAGATTTCAATGAACAGGCATGGGAAAGAGAAGAGCGATAATGTGTAGGTTCTTGTGCATTCCAGGTGAGTCGGGAGTCTGAGTTGGACTCATGGCCTAGTTGAATGAGTTGTTGTTTCGAGTCATAAGCTCATGAATTGATTGAGCTGTGTTGTTTGTTGGAGTTAAAAGATTTTCCGATATCCCTATCTGTGAGAGGTTTGAAATTATTTCCCAAAATGATCGAGGCTCAGGGATTTGGGGTTAATGTGATCAATAAAGAGGCAGCCGATTTGTTATAAAAAAAAAAAAAAAAAAGAGCCAAATTGTCTATTTTAGCCCTCTTTGTGGGCCCAACAGCTTTAAAATGTGCTTGCAGACTCGTCCCACGTCAGCAGTAAACAGAATTTTTGGATGGCGTTAGGAGAGTTGGACACGGGTGATGGAAATTGAGAATTCGGGGGTAGTCTTGATCAAATTGAAAGTTCAGGGACTAAAATGAAGAATGGGTGAAAGTTCAGGTAGGTAAACTGAAATTAATCCTTTAAAGTTTCTGTTTCAATTCAATCCACACAACGTGATTAAGACCTGCTACACAAAACATAATAAGTCGAGGTATTAAGTACCACAAAAACTTGTAACTCAAGCTAACTAGTCTATTCAACAGCTACCACAAAAGATCTATGCATCATAATATTTTCCATCGTAACAAAGAATCCCAGTGTGTATTGATTTTCTAGAAGATGTGTGAGCGCAAGTCCACACTAGTGTGTCCTCAATTGTTTCATTGAAAGATTATAAGCTGTTGACACAATGTGGAACTATATGGTAAATTGAGAAATTGAGTATACAGATAAAGTTTACTCGATAATTAATATCTATATTAATCAGTCTATTTCAACTTTTGGATTGTCTTACTTCAGGGTCAAGCTTGTAGTGATGTTTATGTCTTTTTGTTGCCAGTGCGGTATTAGCTTCCTAGACGTTACAAGTTTGCAACTATATGCAGTGCTGCCACTAAAGGTATGTTTACTTTTGCATATGTTATATATGGAAACGATCTTAATAAAGGTCATGGCTTAGGCCCTGCATTTTGGAAAAAATGGCTAATGCACGTATCCTGTTATTTTCCGTTCTTTACGTGCAGGAGCTCATAATACTTGCAGCTGTCGACTTTCATCTCAGTGACCAGTTATGAGACCAGTCAAAACTCAAAAGTGAAAACATCTCATAATTCTTGAAATTGGTTCGTGCAAAAAAAAGCCTTTATTGCAAAAAATTTGCAAAAATAGCCCTAATTTGTGTTTCGTTAACCACATTGTAACGCAGTTGATCCTTAGGCCTTTAAATATAGTTCTAAAAGCTGGCTAATGTATTATCTGTACCATGTTTTTTACATGTAGCTACTTATCAATTGACTGATATTTGCTAACTGAGATGCTGCGTATCTGGAGAAACTGTTTGCATCAAGATGGTGTGAGACTGTACGTCAAAGGCTTCAAACCTTCGGATTTTGGAATTTCCCTGCGCTGCACTGCTTGCCAGATTGTGCGCTCCCCACTTCTCTTTCTCGTCTTTATATGGATTAATGTCCTTCGCTTGAGAAACGGTGCCTAACAGAGATATGTGAAGATTGGCCCAAGACTGTTCACATCCCCGACATATATATCTTTGGGGAGTGGATATAGCGAGCTGTCCCAATGCTTGTAATCCTAATCCAATCATCTGTCTATCAGGTATTTCTTCTTCTTGGTCTTCTTCTTTATCATTGTATTGTTACAGAACTAAGAAACTCAGCATTAACTTCCACACAGTTACTACAGCAATCTATGCATCTTTTAATCTTTTTCATTGTAACACATAATGGATGTGCATTGAATTTCTAAAAAATGGTGAACTGGAGTTTACAATAGTGTGTCTTCCCTTCTCTCATTGAAAAAGTATAAATTGTATACCAGAGTGTGGGACTAGAAAGTAAAGTGAGCAATACAGGTATAGTAAGATGAGCACCGTCTCATTAAACAATTGTTTGTATTTTGTAGGCATTCAGCTCTTAAACCTCCTTATCCCTGAGAGCAACATGACCTGAGAGAGAGAGAGAGAGAGAGTTGCACATGCCGAACATAGAATGGATGGTCAAAGGCTTCAACTTCCAAGGGAGCACCGTCTCATTAAAGTGAGCAATACAGGTATAGTAAGATGAGCACCGTCTCATTAAACAATTGTTTGTATTTTGTAGGCATTCAGCTCTTAAACCTCCTTATCCCTGAGAGCAACATGACCTGAGAGAGAGAGAGAGAGAGAGAGAGTTGCACATGCCGAACATAGAATGGATGGTCAAAGGCTTCAACTTCCAAGGGCAAAGAGGCAGTTTCGAGTTATCTATCAGCCTTATCTATACTAGGAGATACTACTGGACTCTTGTTTCTAGATAGATGAATCAATCAGCTCGCAGTGACCACAGTTTGTGATTCAGATAGCAAATGTAGCATGCTTGTATGCAATGTTAACTTTTGTTGGTGACTTTCTACTGATTCCAAATTAACCTTACCATTAGTAGTAAGAGAACACATTCAAGAATTCTGTACAAACTTTTTAAGTAGGTACATTTGAAGCATTTAAGCACAGATTGGAGTTTTACTCAACTCTCAATAGCCTCACAAAACCAAAACAGAGCATTCCTATCACAGTATGTGTAACTAACAATATCACAGTATGTGTAACTAACAATATCAAAGAAGGGCTTTACGTACTACTGCAAAATTCAGAGAGAATGTATGGTTAGTAATCAACTTTCTTTGAAACTTCCGAAATTTCCATTGAAAATTTTGTAGTTTGACCTTATTGATAATTGACTGAAATTGGAAATTTCTTTCAAATTCATATTTAAGTATCTATATCGACCGATATGTATCAAAATTTCAATTAACACTCAAAATTTATGTTTGAGGACCCTATCGATAATTGGCTGAAATTGAAAATTTCTTTTAAATTTGTATATAAGTATCTATATCAACTGTTATGTATCAAAATTTCAATCAACACTCAAAATTTCTATTGAGTACCTTATCACTAAGCTAAAATTGAAAATTTCATTCAAATTTTTATTTAAGGGCTAAATACTGGTTACTACCCCGTGGTTTAGGTCCAAAATCAATTTAGTCCCTGGACTTCTAATTTCATCAAAAGCACCACTGTACTTTCAATTTTGATCTAATAGGTCCAATTTGTTAATATTCTGTTATGAGTTCAAGTTATAGTTAGATTATTTGTTGAAAAACTATTTATTTGATAGATTTCTAATAGTTGGACTCACTCCTAAATTGACTATGCAGGCCACCTCAACACCACATCATAAAACATAAGCCATATATGAGCCACGTCAACAAGTTAAATGACTCATTTGTCCGAAGACTAACAAATTAGACATAGTAAATCAAAATTGAAAATGCAGGGGTGTTATTGATGAAATTAGAAGTTCATGGACTGAATTGATTTTGGACTCAAACTACAGGGTAATAATCAATGTTTAGCTATTTATTTAAATATCTATATGGACCGATATGTATCAAAATTTTAATCAACACTAAAAATTTATGTCTTCCCTTCAGTACTTAAGATTTATGAAAATTTCTGAGTGTTGATTGAAATTTTAATACATATCAGTCGCAGAGGACTGAAATTTTAGTGGGTGATTAAGCTCCTAATCGGTGGTTTGAAAAATTGAATGTTTCTTTATTTCAAACCATGAAATTTTTTGTTAACAAGACGATGGTTTGCAGCTTGGTCTGAGACGCAGAAAATGAAGGCAGAGAGAGGCTGCATCTCAGTAACCAATGAGCAGACTTGGAGATTGACAGTGAGCTAGGCGCCCACTTCTCTTTCTTGTCCTAGTGTTGGGAGACGGTCTTTACTAACAGTGTATGATTGGTGGAGCCGTTGAGGAGGGAACAATATGATTTCTGACATCTTCTTTGGTTTTACAATGGTAATTGTTCAACTCACTCTGAGGTGCTTTTTGCAAACTAGGCTTCTCTGTCACTGTAATCCGTCTATTGAAATTTCATCAGGGTTTAATAGGGAAAAATCCTTCAACTTTCTTATAAAAGTATTAAGTTTAAACTTAATACTTTTTTGTAATGTATTCTGTCTAGTATGAAAGAGCTTCTGCTATACATTGAACTCTGATGCTAATCCTTAACAATGTTAGAGAACTCTTTTGTAATATATTCTGTTTAGTATGAAAGAACTTCTGCTATATGATGCATAAGCTTTATCATGATCATCATTAACACATCAACCATTAAAATGGTATAATCACCCACATTACAATGTGGTTCCAATGGATATTTTGTCTTAAACAAATTCTGATGTCAATTGATCTTCAGGTGTTAAGCTTCCGGATCAGTATGAATTAAAATTGGCCTATGTTTTTCTTCTTCTTTTTTTTTCAGAAAAAAATAATTTGGCCTATGTGCTCTGTTTCTTCCGTATATGTAGTGAATTATTATGTTGATATTTCTATTGATATTGTAAAGTAACTTGTTCATACTTCATAGGATTAGGATGAAGACCACTTGTAAAGATTTTGGGGATCATCTGTTAGATGATGGAAGTACAATTATCGCTATACAATGTTGACATTTACTGGTGAATTGCTACTGCTTGTAACTTTTCCATTACCAGTGGCAACACATTAAAATATTATGTTCCGACTAGTAAAGCTGACGCATATATGAAGCATTGATATATTTATTGATCTCGAGTCTACTTCAACTTTCAGATTCTCTTTCTTCAGGGTCAAGCTAGTAGTGATGTTTTTATGTTTCTGTTGCCAGTGTGATATCAGGTCCCTAGACATTACAAGTTAACAACTATAAGCAGTGCTGCCACTAAAGCTGTGTTAACTTTTGCATAGAATATGGATTTGAAGAATTAGTGATCTTGGGAAGAGATGGTCAATGTATATTGTTTATTTTCTGTTCTTTTCATGCAGCATCTCATAATACTTGTTGGACCCTGATCTCAGTAACCAGTTATGAGACCTGTCAAAATTGATAACATCATACTAGAAATTGGTTCTTGCAAAAAAAGAAAAGAAAAAAACTCTGTTACAAATTATTTGCAGAATGTTAAGAAGGGTCTCCGACTTTGGCATAGTTACAACATTCTATGCATTGTTAAATCTTTTTCATTGTAACACATGTGGGTGTGTATCGAATTTCTGACAAATGTTTGAACGTACTGGATTCCATAGTCGTGTCTTCCATTTTCTCATTGAAAGATATAAATTGTATTTCGTACAATGTGGACCTAGAACGTAAGCTGAGGAATTCAGTATACAGATATAGTTTACTACTGATTAATACAAGAGAAAATTCAGTCACCGTCCCCAAACTATGCTGCCAAGGCCAATTTGATACCCGAACTCTCAAAAGTATCAATGTGATACCCAAACACGTATTTTTGCATCAACGTGATACTTCTGTCAAAAATCTCTAAAGGCTCCGTTTGTCTGCTGACGTGGCAAGCACGTGGGTCCCATTTGATATTTTTATCAAGGGTAGAATGGTCTTTCACTACTAACTAATTTAAAAAAATTAAAAAAAAAAAAAAAACTGGATCTGCACTACACGCTCGGACGATCCTCGACTCCCATTTTCCCCAAATCACCTAAGAGAGAGAGGGAGGCAATTCAATGTCAGACTTCATCCTCCAACGAGATGACCTCTAAATTCGCTCAATCTCACTTCGAATCGGCCCATATGAACCAAATCGTAACCCGCACACTCCTCCTTTCAATCTCCATCGAAACCGATCTAGGTGAGTTCCTTGAATTCGATCTGGGAAGGGTGTTGTTTGGCAGATGTTACGCTTACCCATGGCGCTCCATGGCGGTTCGACGGCGGTCTGGAGATACCGGCGGGGCAGAACACTTGGCGGTCCGGCGGCGATGGTAGTGGTGGGGACGGGCCAGGCTTGGATGGCAGCTTATGGTCTTCCTTCGGAGACCGTACTTAGCCGTAAAGCTCGCCTCCCCTTGAACCCGACCGGACTGTGACGTCTTGCTATTGGGCTCCTGCAATGGGCTCCAACTTCCGGTGAACGATGTTTCTCCCAAAAAGAAGACCGGCGAAAGAACCTGTTCAAGTTCTAGCATAGATTTGCAGCCACAATTATGTATTGCTCGATGTGAAAGGTAATTAAGCAAGGGGAGAAACAAAATGCTAGGTCGCTGGAAAGAAGTGAATCCAGATAAAGTCTGAGCATCCCCGTCGACAATGATGCTGACGAACGCTGGGCAAGAGGTGTTGTTCTGCGCTGATGCTTTGCTGGGGGATTTGAGGAGTTGGTGTTGTCGTTGTTGTTATTTTTTTCTTTTTGCAATATGAGATTGGTGCTCGCCGGATTGGAGTGTGTTGACGTCCGGATTGGGTGATTGAGGTGTCAAGGCGTTATTGTAAATGAGAAGTTGCATTGGGTAATTGAAGACTACAATCTCAAGTTTGATGACGAGGAGGATCCTATTGTTGTCTTTCATTTGGAGATGGAGGAGTTTCGGAGATTGCGGCTTCCGTTTCCTAAGGTTGAAGGAGACGACAGTGTGAATTTCAGTGTTGCGGTTTTTTGTAGTGAAGGGTGTCTGTGTCTATGGTGTTATGGAAGTCTTGTTGCTTCTGGTTCTGTTGATTTTTGGGTCATGGAAAGGTATGGAGACAATGACTCGTGGAACATGCTTTATAGCTTTAGGATTTCCAACGAGTCTTCGATTAAGTTTCTGAAGCCACTTGTAGTTGCAGAGAGTAGTCAAGTTCTTGTGAGATGTTCTACTGCTGCAGAGCTGGAGTTGGTAAGGATTCGTGGACAAGAAGAGGAGAAGCGTGGTACCTATATGAATGAGGCCGAGCAAATGTTATTGAAAGTCTGGAAAATAGAAAACTGGATCAATCGGGGTCGCCGGCTTCGGCGGTAATAATGAAAAAAAAAATTAATTAACAAAAGAAAAGGGTAAATTGGTAATTTAATCTTTTTGTGGGACCCACGTGCTTGCCACATCAGCAGACAAACGGAGCCGTTAGAGATTTTTGACGGAAGTATCACGTTGATGCCAAAATACTTGTTTGGGTATCACATTGATACTTTTGAGAGTTTGGGTATCAAATTGGCCTTGGCAGCATAGTTTGGGGATGGTGACTGAATTTTTCTCTTAATACAATAACTAATCTTGAGTCTACTTTCTTTTTTCATGTAACAACTTCTGGATTCTTCTAACCACACCTTCTGGGTTGAGCTGAAAGTGATGTTTTTCTGTTTCTGTTGCCAGTGTATATCAGCTCTCTAGATGTTACAAGTTTACAGTACTATATGCAGCGCTACCATTAAAGGTATTGTTGAATAAGATTTTCATTGATCTGTATGTTTACAATTGTACCATTATATAGCTAAGATCTGCTCTACTGTTACCAACAGAATTCAATGTTATAAATACAAATATTCAAAACTAATCTACAGTTACACAATCAGTTTTGATTGTGGAGAGGTTACACAATCAATCAGTTTTGATTGTGGAGAGGAAATCAATGGAGGAGAGTGATTTTCTCTAACACCCCCCTTCAAACTAGGTGGCTCAAGACGTACATGTTTGGTACACAGGAGAGTATGGCGCTACTTGTGAAGTGGTTTAGTAAGAAGATCAGCTGGTTGATCAACGGAAGGGACAAAATGAACCTGATGAATCCCAAGAGCTACCTTTTCACGAACAAAGTGATAATCTAACTCAATGTGCTTGGTGCGAGCGTGGAAGACCGGATTAGAAGCCATGTATGTGGCACTTAGGTTATCACAGTAAAGCAAAATGGAGTACTGAATATGGACACCAAGTTCATATAGTAAGAAGCCTAACCAAGTTGTCTCAGCACTGGACTGAGCAAGGGATCGATATTCAGATTCTGCACTGGAGCGAGCAATGGTAGGTTGCTTTTTGGAACACCAAGAGACAAGGGTAGTGCCAAGGTAAATGAGATATCTGGAAGTGGAACGGCGAGAGTCCGGGCAGCCGGCCCAATCGGCATCAGAGTAAGCAAAAAGGTGGGCAGGTTAGCGTTGAGGACTAAAATAGAGACCATGGCCTAGTGTGCCTTTGATATAGCGGAGAATACGTTTAGCTGCAATGAGATGCAGAGCACAAGGTTGACTCATGAATTGTGACACAGAATTGACCACAAAGGCAATGTCAGGGCGTGTAATGGTTAGGTACTGCAAGGCGCCAACCATCTCATGAAAGGCAGTTGGATTTTCAAGAAGATCACCATCATGTGTGGTGAGAATAGCCTTTGCCGACATTGGGGTGCTCACTGGTTGACTGAGTAACATATCATGTTTCTCTAAAATATCATGAGCATACTTGAGTTGATTGATGTGAAGGCCGTTGGAATGAGGCTGGACCTGTAAACCAAGGAAATAGTGAAGGGGACCTTAATGTCAAATCCACGGCCCAAAGCATCAATAAAACTTTGAAGAAGTTGATCACTGCTGCCCGTAATGACAATGTCATCAACATAGAGTAAAAAAAAAATTGTATGATGTCCATGTTGATAGATGAATAAAGATGAGTCAGCTTTACTATGTCAAAAACCAACAGAAAGCAGAAAAGAGCTCATGCGTTGAAACCAAGCACGAGGTGCTTGTTTGAGATCATAAAGTGTCTTGTGAAGCTTACAGACATAGGAGGGCCGACAGGAATTGACGAAGCTAGGAGGCTGAGTCATGTAAACGTCTTCCTGAAGATAGCCATGGAGGAATGCATTTTTGAGAATTGAGGTTGGAGAAGAGAACAACCGAGGCACGTTGTGTTGCATCGTGTACAGAGGTTGTGGGAAAAGGAATATTGTTGCTACTGCTGAGAGAAAGGATGACAATTCTGGCCAGTGTTTGATGGTGGGAAAAGGAATACTGCTGTTGCAGGATGAAGGTATGATACCTAAAGGAAGATGTAGGAATATTGGAAAAGGAAGAAGGAGAACAGAATAGGGTAAAAACATGGCTCTGATACCATGTTGAATATGATTTTCATTGATCTGTATGTTTACAATTGTACCATTATATAGCTAAGATCTTCTCTACTGTTACCAACAGAATTCAATGCTATAAATACAAATATTCAAAACTAATCTACAGTTACACAATTAGTTTTGAATGTGGAGAGGAAATCAATGGAGGAGAGTGGTTTTCTCTAACAGGTATTTTCACATTTGTATTGAATTTGGAATTGAGGAATTAATTGTAATTTAAGGGTGTGGTTTATCTCTATGTTCCATTGATCTTTACCCTTTGGCCCTGCAATTTGGAAAAGGTGGAAAGAGAAAGGTTAATTTAGATGTGTGATGTCCTGATAGTCCCAGAGGCAGTGTTGAAACTGAAGGCATTTTTACTTCCTTGTTGTGCTTTACTTCCATACTTTTGTATTGAATCTGGAAATGGAGAATTAACTACCTTAAAGCTTATGGCTCTCTATTATATCAGGAGCATTACATTAATCATCAAAAACACTTGGTCTCTGTAGCAAAAGATAGCATATGACCAAATAGTATTGCACCTTGAATGATAAGAACTGCCCTTACTGACATGTAAGATCCTTTCCCTTCCATATCTGTCAATTGCTAAGTTTTGTTAAAAGCATGTACTTGCTGCTGATTAATTCATGTCAAAGAAAATTAAACATGGTCTTAAAAATAAACTAAGCATGTACTTGTTAAACGCATATCTGCCAATATTGCATTTCAACTTCCATTTACATGTACTGATATATTATACATTGATGATTATGAGGTGATGCAAATACAATTATATGCATGCTTACATTTGCAATGTTGGCTTTTTATTGGTAAATTTCTACTGCTTATAAGTTAATCTTTCCATCACTTTTTCTCTTTTGGCAAACTAATTATTCCATCACTAGTGGCAACCCATTCAACAATTTGTGAAATAAAACGAAATTTGGAAAAGCCTGAACAGAAATGTGGGTTAAAGAAATAGTTGATAACATTCCTAGAAAATAAATAGTTAGTGAGCATCCCTTGATTTCCAGCTGCAAATGCATTATTACTTGGACTGGATTCACTGGAAAGTGAGAGGAAGAGAAATGGGAGTAGGCCGCATGCCACCAAGGTAAAAACCACAAAAGACGCCCCACTGACGTGACCAGTTATCAACTTATCATCCACACACTGCTGAAAAAAATTTGACTGTGAAACCTCCGATAACGTAATTCCATTGACGTCATGGTGAAACGAGCCGGGCAATTACAAGATTTCCGAGTTTGGAAGAGCCACTGACTTGACAAATATCTGCCTAAAAGGCAGATATATCCTTTAACAAATTTGCTGCCCAGCTCATCAATCAAACCTGAACCCGCGATTGAAACAGGAGGTCAAGAAGAATCACTTTACCCGAGCCTAAAATCGTCCTTGGTCAATATCTTCAGCAAAGCTGGCGGCAACAAGTATGTATCTCTCTTGCTTTTGAATTTTATAGGCCGAATTTGAGTGTTTGAGCTCTGTTACGTGATTCTATAGCTTTGCTTCTGAAGTCTAATTTCTTACCATCAAGAATTTAATGCTAAAGATCAAGGATTTTGAGCCTAAAGTATTGAAAATGATTAGTGACTTGAGATTTAATTTGGTCAAGTGGGTGCTTTGAATATCTTGTTTGTGCTGTATCCTTCTAAATTCTCGTCATTATCTAGAGTTGTTGAGGTTGGTGCTGAGATCAAACTCATCCCCAACCTTCCTTATACTGCCTTGTTAGGAGATCGATATAACGCTCAGAGCAAAGGGACCTACATGCAATCGCTTGGACGTCAACCATCTGGGTACTTTTTTTTCATTTTTTTTCATTTGGGTATTCTGTTTGTGTTGAATATACTCATTGTGCTATTGTCACACTAATGAAATTGATGCATTTTCACATGCAGCCCTTAGCATTTCTTGTGCCAGTTGTTGGTTTGGGTGCTTTTCTGTGGTGGGCAGTACTGGATATGGTTCAAGACACTGTAAGAATACCTTAATTTTTTAGCTTTTGTTCACTTTTTAAAGCTCATTTATAGTTTCTGTAACTGGTATTTGTTCTTTCTTTGACAACTGAATACTGTTGCTCCAGTGCTTTAACGTCCGTGTTAAAATCACTTGTCATTTTTCAGTGCAAAAAATTGAATGCAAAGAGTGTGCACAATCTGAACAAGGGTCTCCGGAAACTCACCTCTCTTGAAACATTGAGACTTGACTTTGACTGCGATAAAGAATGTGAAAAAGTAGATTGGTTCCACAGCACTCTCACTGATCTCCAGATCCACCGTCTGAATTATGACACCATCGACGGCCCCAAGTGGTTTGGCCATCTCAGCTATCTTCAACAATTGGTTATTTACGACTGCCCTGCGCTACATTTCTTTCCCGATACTGGGCTACCGACTTCTCTGAAAAGCTTGGAGATTCTGCTTTGCTCTGCTCTCAAGTACTTGCCAGAAACTGGGCTGCCCTCTTTTCTTATATCCTTGGAGATTTATGATTGCTCTGTTCTCTGGTGCTTGCCAAATAGTGGGCTGTCCACCTCTCTTATATCCTTGGATATTAATGAATGCCCTTTGCTTGAGAAATGGTGCAAAGAGAATATGGGTGAAGATTGGCCCAAGATTGCTCACATCCCCAAAACAAGGATCAATTGGAATTGGATGTGACATGCCATGTCTCAAGGGATCGCATTTCTAGTTATCTGTCACTCTGTCAGTTATTTCTTTCTGCAATATTTACTTCAACCTACTATAGCTGAAAAAAATTGTATGAATGTTCGCCTCAGGCCTTCAAAATGTCAGGACCGACCCTGTTAATCTATCCTTATCCCAATCCACTCCTGATGCTGATGAGATTTGAATGATTACCTAATCAACTGCTTGCCGACGACTCACTGGTAGATCGTGATTAATGTTATAGTTAAATTCGATAGACTATTGAACAAACTATTACATTAGGAGACCAAAACGAGAAAGTAGAACCACATACCTATAAGCAAGAACACCCCATCAGCATCAGCGACTAAATTTCCTTGCAATGAAGATGGAAATTGTGGTCGATGATTATTCAATTTGAAGGACTCCAAATTCAAATTTAAAACTCACGAAATTGTTATATAGTGTTCGTCAGTTGCTCAACTTTCGATGAACAACTAGAATATGCAATGCCCGAGGACATCCCTTTGACCTTGCTGATTGTATATATTTAATTCTTGTGGTTTAATGGAAATTATTCTATGCACCGACGGTGCAAGTGACCCAACCTTTATAAAATAATCTCAACCCTTGATATTTATTATCAACTTTATTTTTAATAAACAAAAAGTGTATTTAATGCAATCTAGCCATTTATTTGTGTTTGTGCAAGTACACGGCGGTGCTCTGAATACTCCCCCATGGTTTAAAGCCCAAAAGCACAAAAAGAAAAAGGAAAAAACAAAAAGAAAAAAGTGTGTGAGTCGATGCATGCCGGTATAAATAGCCATCTCTGTCTGATCATTTCCATACCTATCTAGCAAAGAAATTTTATTACGTAGCCAAACCACATTATGGGATTGTCATCCCGCCAGTGCTTGTCTAATGTCCCCATTATTGGTCTGCTTTCAAAAATTGTAGTTCTATTGTTGTTTCATGTTCTTGTGGCTAGCTCCTTATACTCTAGGCAGCCGCAGCCATCTACTTGCCATGCTGAGGACACCGCTGCCTTGCTGCAATTTAAGCAAAGCTTTATTATTGATCCATCTGCTTCAAGTTATGATGGTTCTTATCCAAAGGTCTCATACTGGAAGGCAGCTGAAGGAGCTCAAAATAGCAACTGCTGCTCATGGGACGGGGTACACTGTGATGAGGAGACTGGTCGTGTTATTGGTCTTGATCTTAGTAGCAGTTGGCTCTATGGCTCCATCAACTCCAGCAGCAGCCTCTTTCGCCTTGTTCATCTCCGGAGGCTGAATCTTGCTGACAACAACTTCAGTTACTCTCAAATTCCTACAACAATTAGGAATCTTCCAAGGCTCAGGTATCTTAACCTTTCCAACTCTGCGTTTTCTGGCCAAGTCCCATCTGAAATTTCACAGTTGTCCAAATTGTCATCCCTTGATCTGTCTTTCAATGTTGATATCAATACACTTCCTAATGGGGGACTGTTGAAGCTTAAAGTACCCAATTTGGCAAGTCTAGTTTGGAACTTAACTAGTCTTGAAAAGCTTCATCTCAATTACATTAACATATCTTCCACAATTCCTGATTCATTGGTGAATTTGTCATATTTGTCATCCCTCACTCTAGGGAATTGCGACTTGTATGGCAAATTCCCAATAAGAATTTTCAAGTTACAATACTTGACATTTCTTAGTGTGAAATCAAACCAAGAGCTTTCTGGTTATTTGCCTGACTTTAATGGAAGTAGTCCTCTCACGTGGCTGTCACTCGAAGGCACTAATTTTTCCAGAAATGTTCCTTCATCAATCAGAAAGCTTGACGCATTGAAACACTTGGATTTGGCTGAATGTTGTTTCTCAGGTCCAATTCCTGCTTCACTGGCAAACCTTACCCAACTCAATTATTTGTCACTTGCAACGAATAATTTTGTTGGCGGTCCCTTACCTTGGCTTGGTAAGCAAAATAAGCTTACTTATCTCAACCTTGGATACACCCATTTAAATGGTTCTATTCCATTTTTTTCTTGCAAACCTCACGCAGCTCACTTATCTTCATCTTGACAATAATCAACTTAGTGGTCCAATCCCACCTTTGTTAGGTAACCTTAGCAGACTAATTGGCTTAAATCTTGATGACAACAGGTTGAGCGGTTCAATTCCTGAATCATTGTTCAATCTTAATCTCACCCTGTTTGGAGTATGTTCAAATAACCTTCATGGTAAATTGGACATTTGTAAGCTACCAAGTACCTTAACAGACCTCCACCTATGTGCGAACAACCTAGAGGTGTTTCAATCTAAAACTATGAATACAACCCTGTTTCCAAAGCTTACAAGTCTGGCATTGTTTGAGTGCAACATAAAAGAGTTTCCAGATTTCCTAAGACATCAACAAAACTTATACTGGTTGGGACTTTCTAGAAATAAATTGCACGGTCAAATGCCCAAATGGATGTGGAATACAAGCACAGAAAGTTTGGAGTTCCTAGACATTAGTGACAACTTCCTTCCGGGCTTTGGCCAACCGAACATTGTCCTTCCTTGGGTTAACCTACAAATTTTATATGGTGGGTATAATTTGATATATGGATCACCACCCATACCTTCACAGAACATCGTCTATTATTCACTCTTTGACAATAAAATTACCGGTAAACTTTCACCATTGATGTGCAATCTAAGTACCCTTCAGTTCCTTGATTTGTCAAGTAACAAGTTGACTGGCACCATTCCGCCATGTCTTGGTACCTTCAGCCATGGTTTACAAGTTTTAGATCTTCGAAACAACTCTTTCCACGGCATTCTTCCTCAAACATACAGCAGCAGAAGCAAACTGATGGTGCTTGATGTCAGTTATAACCAACTGCATGGGAAAATACCGAGCTCACTGGTGAATTGTGTTATGCTTGAGTCTCTTATTCTGTCAGTGAATAAATTCAGTGATGTTTTCCCTTTTTGGTTGGGAAATCTCCCAGAGCTTAAACTCTTGGCGATGCACCACAATGAGTTCTATGGTGTAATTGAGAATACCAAAGAAATTCTTCACTTTCTCGAGCTGCGCATTCTTGATCTGTCTTACAACAATTTTAGAGGTGAGTTTCCATTTGAATACATCTGTTCTGGCAATGCCATGAGAGGTATAGTTCTGAGCCGACCCACATATATGCTCGTATCCACAGTTGACAATATCGATGGTTTTCAGTTTGGTTATACTTTTGGAGTCATGATAACAAGTAAAGGTGTGGAGAGATACTACAAGAGGATACTAGAAGACCTTGGGGTGATTGATATCTCAAGCAATAATTTCCAAGGGAAGATTCCGAAGTTCATTGGGAAATTGAAAGGGCTTCGCTTTCTCAACATTTCCAATAACATCTTCAACGGCAGCATCCCATCATTCTTGGAAAATTTGTCATTGCTTGAAGCGTTGGACCTTTCACAGAACCAGCTCTCAGGAGAGATTCCTCAGCAACTAGTTCAGCTTATGTCTCTTGCGAATTTTAATGTATCCTACAACAATCTCACGGGTTCCATACCGCAAGGGCGCCAGTTTCTTACATTCGAGAACACTTCATTCGAGGGAAACCCAGGATTGTGTGGAGACCCTTTGACGAGGAGATGTGGGAACTCTAATACGCCGGCTCAACTACTACCTTCAAGCAGCAGTGAAGAAAATGTTCCAGGCTTTGCTTTTGAATTTGACTGGAAATTTGTGTTGGCTGGATTTGGAAGTGGGTTGCTAGTGGGAGTCGTACTTGCAGACGTGGCGATCACACGGAAGCGTGAGTTGTTTCTTGACATAGTCGGTATGATGATCAGACAGATGAAAAGGATCAGAAGGCAGAGGAGGTATTAATCGATGAGTCAAATATAAGGTTGGGCATTAGGTATTGTATGTATGTTCTCTGTTTCTTTCTTTCTATTATATTCATCTAGCCCTTTGAATAAACTTTTCAATGTTGCTGTATTCATCATCCGGGATGTGTATCTGATCTCAGTTTCTTAGGTTTTGTTGGTTATGCATGTTGTTCCTGTACTGTGGCTTGAGATCACTAATGTTCACTTGAAAGCGAGCACACAACAGAGTTTTAGTTAAATGAAATTCTGTCCTCAATTCCAATCAATACATCTAAATTTCTAGTAGGATCGAATTTACTGACATCAATATTTGCCCCCCCGAACAAGTAACAGAGAAACATCCACTAACGAAATGATAATCATGTACTCCCAAGCCCAACAAGTCATGCTTGTAGAAAGAAAAAGGAAATTCCATATTTCCACTAAATACAGTTCCTGTTGCTGTGGTAACATGTTCCCTAAATTTGTTTAACTTCTTTTGTGTGTGCGTGTGTAGAAAACATCTAAGCACACAAGATATTAATCCAATGCAAATAAACAGTTGAAACTTTGCAATGCCTCAAACCAGAATAGAACAATACTACACTGTGTGGTTAGTGTAGTCTAAAACTGAAAGCAGAGCTTTAAACGTACATACACAAAAATGGAGATTGAAACTAATATTCAAAAACCAATGGTAGAAAAGTTGACAGTTTTCGATTTAACAATCGTTAAGGTCAGAACTTACTTGATACTTATACAGGTTGCTGTAAATCGATCTAATTGTCCTCCATCGCCGCCATGCTTTTCTTTGCCTCTGTTGCAGATTCATCTCTATGAAACTGAAACTTTCCAATGCATCTTTCTCCATCCCCGATGGAGTTTTCAGTAGTTATCTATGGGGTCTCTCTCTTTTGCAGCGGATGGTGGTTGTAGAAGGCGGTGCTCGGCTAGGACGACGGCGATATTTGAAGGCGATCAAGGCTTGGGTGCCCAGATCACGTGGGCCTCGACTTGTGATACATATTTGGACCCGAATTTGGGACCCGAGTGGCCGAGTCCGGTTTCTGGCTCGTGACTTGGGTTCCTACGCGCCAGGTTGTTGGATATATCGGTGTTAATTACTCTCCATTCAGCGTACTATTGACGTTGATTAAGTTTGGTGGATTACATCATCGATTATTGACTTGAATCATATACTCTTGCAAGCGTACGAATTGTGTCAAGTAAAGGAAGTATTTGGATCTTAGTTTATCGTACATCGGGGATTAGGCGTTGAATCTAACCAAGGTAATTAGCACTAGAAAGACTTAAAAGCATACAAGGAAAACTAAAATAAAATAAATATTCACAAGACACCAAGCCTCAACAATGCTCGGCTTAGCTCACACTAAGCCTAATCAAAGCCACTGCTTGTAGCCCAAATGAGTTATGCACAGTGGAAGATAGAATTTTATTCGGGAGTTTTGAATTGAGAATTAACTAAATTAAATACAAACTAAAATAAAAGCAAACAACTAATAATCAATCAAGAAATTAAATTTAGATTTTTAAATTAATGGAAACATGGGAGTGTCGGGTGATTTACACTAACTATCTTGTAAACATCGATTCCAATTTCATAAATGCATGCATTTCCTATATGTGTCGAGTCCCGTATCTAGTATTGGTTAAGACTACTAAACCAATTATCCTCTCGGTGTATTGATTATGCCGGTTAAGGCCACAATTAACTCTCTAATTTGGGCATTATGCCGGTTAAGGCTGCAATATCTAAAATTAGAGGCCTAGAGAGCAAGATAATAGATAACCAAGTAAGCATAGCTACAATTAAGCTAGTTAATGGTCACCACACTTAAATCCTAGATGCAACAAGACTAATAAGTTGTCAATTTATAAATCTACTCATTACAATTGCCCACAATATAATTTCAAAGGGTGACAAAGCCTAGAAACATGCTTCTAAGGACCAATAAATTATGATTTAAAGTATACACAATGGAAATTGCATTTATTAAAATTAAAGCATCAATATTTATACTAGATGAGTTAGGGCTTCACAACCCTAACTCCCAATTTGAACTACTCACAACCCATAATCATAGACATCAAGATTACAAAATTCAAAGAGAAAAGAGTATAGAAGTGTATGAGAAAACAAGGGTAGCCACAAATAGCTAGAAAACTAGCATGACTATCCCTGAATTACAACTCCCACAATTACCCAAGTCTTAAATCTTGTAGAGGTAGAAGCCTTTGATGAATCCTTGAAATTTTGGGTGAGTAATCCTTCAAATTCCTAAAATAAAACTAAAGAAAGTATGAAAAATGGAGGAAGATGAGAGGAGAGAAGCCCCAAATTCGGCCAAAAGGCCTAGCGTGTGGAAAAATGGGTCTTAAGCTTGTGCAATGTGTGTGCAAAGATGTTTAAATACTCCTTTGGGTGCTAGGGTTAAGATTGGACTAGCTTGTACTCTAGATTCAATTGTTTGAGCCAGTAGAAAATGGGTAAAATGAAAATACTAAAACAACCTAATAAAAATGTAGAGAATTAGAAGTGTAGAAAACATTTTAGAAAATATAAAGAAAATAAGAGGGCAAAAGTGTAAGTGAGTGTGTGGCTAGTGTGAACACAAAAAATATCTCCATCCACATGTGTGATGTGTGTGAAGTGTGTGATCTACTAATTATTATTGTCATTACATCAATTTGAAATTTAAAATTTGAATACAAAGATGTAATACAAATGGGCTTGGGTCTCGGACTTCTTGCTATTGGGCCAAGTTGACCTGGTTGACCCGATGGTCAATCAGTTGACTTTTCGTCCTTTTATTGAAAACCCTATTTTGATCCAATTTCACACAACTTTCTCAGAAATCCACAACTCCGCATATTTATTACAATATAAATATAAATAAATTAATTACATAATAATTACTTTGGAGATTAGCTTAATTCTAGTGTTTAGAACGTAATTACTCGCATAAAAATACGTGTAATCAATTATATTGATGGAATATTATTTTATTACATTCGGTCATGTTATCGGTAATTTTTTGATATAGCCTAATTTCTATTTGGTATCTAAATACATTCTTGCATCTAGTTGTATTCTAGCCAAGTTTACTTTACAATGTCTTATGGCATTTCCTACATATTATTTTTGTTAATTTTCACTGATGCCTTTATTTTCTAGTTGTACTCATTATTAATGAAGTTGTCATTTTCCCTTTAAAATAACGGAGCGAATATTTCAATCATGAGCGAGAGATAAAAAAATAATCAAACTTCAAAAGTGCATACTTACTTATTAGTAAGAGAACTTTATAAATTTTA
Organism: Rosa lucieae; assembly: GCA_024704745.1. NCBI lineage: Eukaryota > Viridiplantae > Streptophyta > Magnoliopsida > Rosales > Rosaceae > Rosa > Rosa lucieae. The sequence continues at coordinate 39,096,835 of CM045492.1, forward strand.
AGAACAGAGCTATATGAATTTGTGAAAAAGGAAAGGGTAAGAGGGAGTACAGTTTGCTGGCCGATTTGTAGCCTGAACTGCTTCCTTCTTGCTCTGCCAATCAGTCACTGGCTACACCATCATTTCTGAGACGCAACGTTTTTTTTTTTAAAAGGAGATGCAACGTTTTTCTTTCCCTCTTTTGTTTTGCTGGTTCGTTTGGTTGCTATGCCTCCCACTTAGATACTTTTCTCGTTCTTCGAAAAAATTAAAAAATCATTCTAAAAAAAAAATAAAAACATTTCTATATTTGTTTTGTATTTTTATTTTAAAATAATATTGACTAGTTCTACTGTTTGAAAATCACACATAGCAATACACCTTATGCCGTCAAATTTTTTATTTTGACATTGACTTACTAAATTTAATTATCAGGTTAATTTTTTTGATATGTCGTATTTCCAGTGTTGCAAGGTGCCTAGTAAAACAAACACTATCTGTGAGTAATAATTGCTAGACAACATTGCTAGGTGCATTCAAATATGTACGGGTTAAGAAATGGAAGATACTTGTGCGTAAACATTAGTAACTCAAATTCAATTAACAATTTAATTTTCATCATGTTCATTTTAGTGCTTATCATTAACACTAAACACTAATTAATTGGCAATGTGGGTACTATGTACGAAAGTGCTACCTACTTGTCAATTGCATTTATACACACTCTTCAATATGTGGATGTAACTTGATGCATATATGAAGAACAATCAGTTGACTTATATTCATACGGAAAAATTCCACAAATGGTCACTCAACTATGATTCATTCAACACTTTAGTCACTCAAGTTTCAAATATATCACTTTGGTCACTCAATTATTACACTGTTAATCACTTTAGTAACTTTGTTAATTTTTTTCATTAAAAAAATAAATTATTTGCCACAATATTAGTGATATTTTCATCTAACAAATTGTGAAAAATTGATAAATATGTATTAGAATGATTTGGAGAAATGATAAAAGTGAGAAAAAAAATACTCCTTGGGTGACTAAAGTGATTGACAGTGTAATAGTTGAGCGACCAAAGTGATATATTTGAAACTCGAGTAACTGAAGTGTCGAATGAGTCATAGTTGAGTGACCATATGTGCAATTTTCCCTATTCATACATAATAACTTCGACTTCACTTGTAAGTCAAGCCTCAATTTGACTTGGTCGTGTTACCTCTTACATGGATATAAAGATAAGAGAATGCACAACATGAACTCTTTTACCTTTTGAATTTGAAGAACATTGTAAGTATCCCTCATGTTAATCCATCCTTGAAAGCTAAAGTTCAAGAAAAAGATTACTAAGCGTCTCATATCATCTATGCTAATTATGAATTTATTTGGTGTTTCATAAAAAACATAACTTATCATCAGAATGTTGTGTAAAAACTTAATGCAATTGCACTTCAACTAAATTTGTTGAATTGCTTCAAAATACATCCAGAATATGAGAATATACTGGAAATGTTTAGACACCATTCTGTCTGATAATATAACACGCTCATATAGTCATATCATAGCAAAACCGAACTATGAAGTTCAGTTTTGGGTGGTGCGGCAGATCGAACTGGAAAGTAAAAGCCCAAAGATGCAAGCCCACTGGAGAGAACCACAGTTAAAGAGACGCAGAGAAGTCTGAAAAATGAATAGCCCAAACAGCATAGCCGTATATAATAGTTGGAAGGTAATTAGTGAGCATTATTTGCATTAATTGTAGAGGATGAATATCAGAAGATGATTTTGGGTTACAATTTCATATCAAAGATTTGCTGAAATTCGAACTTGCTTACAGGTAAATTTCTCATTTCAGGGAGCATTTGAAATAGCTAGAAATCTACTTGAGCTAATCAATGTTGTCAAATCTAACTTGTGTTTCTGGTGGCTTTCTCCGGGTACTTCACACAGAATGCTATACCAGCTGGGGCACCGATCGACTCATATATCTTGTATCAAGGACACAACGTTAGAGGAATAAACCGTACCGGACGATCTATACCTCTCCGATGCCTGAGTGAGAAACTAATAGCTGTGTAGAATAAATCGTGGATCAGGGAGTCCTTACCTCAAGGTGGTTGTGCTATAATCTTTATATTCAAGCATGGGAAGGGAGTCTCCCTTATCTTCGATGTGGGACACAGGCTCTGATGCCATATCAGTCTTGTATTTGTAAAGATAGGTGGGCTGTGCTAGCCTTGCCCCCGGGCCCTGGGTGCTCGGGGTGGCACCTTATGTGAAGCCCGCCATGGTGGGTGTGATCCAGGTCCATGGCGTAGTACCTGGGAGTACCGATGGGGCTCAGGGGCTAGTGCTAAACCTAGTTGAGACTCCCTAGTATGTACAAGTCCCCCAAGTTCCCGTTCAAGATGTTTCTTGGGTGGGGACTTATTATTTTAGTCTCAAGGTTTGGCACTAGTGTGCCTATAGGTAGTCCCCCAAGTTCCCTCAGAAGAGAAATCTTGAGCGGGCTACGCTTTAGGTAAGCCACTTTCATGGGACAATGAGGTTGTCCCATGGGACTGGGTGGGATGGAGTATTTGAGCCTCCGGTACCCAATGGGGTGGAGAGGGCTTGGCTTCGATACCCGATGGGGTAGAAGATTTGAGCCTCCGGTACCCAATGGGGTGGAGAGGGCTTGTCTTCGATACCCGATGGGGTAGAAGATTTGAGCCTCCGGTACCCAATGGGGTGGAGAGGGCTTGGCTTCGATACCCGATGGGGTAGAAGATTTGAGCCTCCGGTACCCAATGGGGTGGAGAGGGCTTGGCTTCGATACCCGATGGGGTAGAAGATTTGAGCCTCTGGTACCCAATGGGGTGGAGAGGGCTTGGCCACGTGGGCAGACTAGGTTGTGCAATAAATGCCCGTCCCTTCTTCTGCAGAGGCTTCGAGAAATGGGAGGACGCGTGGGACACGTATAGCGATCCTACGGCAGAGGTCGTTTCGGTTTCGACGGTCCTGATGCGTTGGAGATTGAATTTAAGAGGGAAACTGACTGTTTTCCCTCACTTTTCGCGAAAAAGAAGCTCGAGAGATTTGGAAGGTTTGCAGCGAAGAGAAAGGGAGAAGCAAGGGAGAATTGTGAGTGCCTGTGGAGTGAGATCGATCGTCTGCCGAGGAAAAAAAAGGTTAGATCTCTGTCTGCCTGTGGATTTTACCTATTCTCCTGCTGGGTCTGCTTCTGTTACTGCCAAGGCAGTTTTCTGTCTGTGTTTGTGTTTGTGTTTGTGTTGCATAAATATAGAAACGGACAATGACAGTGTCACTGTTGTGTTTTTTTAGATCATTTGGGTTTGCTTCATTTTGTGGGTTTTGGGTTGAATATCTGGGTTTTCTTTTGAATTTCTGGGTTTTGGGATGAATTTCTGGGTTTTCCTTTGAATTTCTGGGTTTTGGGATGAATTTCTGGGTTTTGGATAGGCTAACCCTTGTGCTTCTGGTTCCAGATATAGCAAGATTTGAGGTCCCCGGTACCGTAGTTAGGATGGAATCAGAAGCCAGGGGTGGGGATACGGGATCGTCATACCAGTCTTCTGCCAGGCGAGCTGAAATGGACATCGACCGGTACCTAGGCCGGGTAGACCAATTAGCGGAGAACACGGGGTCCTCGACTGGGGTGTTCTCGGAGAGTAGTGGGGAGTCCGACGAGGGTGAGAGCGAGGGTGGATCTGCGGAGGCCCCGGTAGTTACAGTGGCCATTCCCGAGGGCATTCCGAAGCCGAGGTACACACTTGCGGACGGGACCGTATGCTATGAACCTGGGAGAAGCATGACGATGAAGGAGATAGTAGACATGCGGCTGAAGTGGGGGATACCGGACGCCGTAGAGCTTAGGCCTCTTAGGGATGGGGAACTGGCCGAAAATCTTGGCCTGGGGTGGGTGGCGCTGCATGAGAATCAGCTCCACCAAGGGTTATCGCTACCCCTGCCCCGGTGCCTACAGTATCTGCTGCGGATGCTGAACCTGTCACCGGGGCAACTAACCCCGATTGAGGTTTGTGTAGTCGACACACATGCGCCATGTGCCCGGGGATTTCTTTGGTACCATTACCACGTTGGCTAACCACCGGGGGTATGTTACTTCCCTGACAAAGTTGATGGAGATTAACTTCTTTACCTCAACCTGGATAGCCCGGTACTTATCGTGTGTGAAGGCCCTCCGCTTTTGTCTTACCGGTGTTGAATAAGGAACGATACTAAGATTGTGCGTGGCTACCCCTGGCGGTATCCCAGACATGTCCTCATAGGACCAATCGAACGCGGATGTGTTAGAACGGAGGAACGAGATTAATCCTTCCCTGACAACCGGAGACAACTTTGTACCGATCCTAACAGTTCTGTCTGGGAACTGCTCTGACAGCACCACCTCTTCAATGTCTTCTACGGCACCTGGCCGTTCTTCGTCTAGGTCGGTATCGGCCCTGGGATCCTCGTATCTGTCCAACAAAGGGTTAGTAGCTACGTTCAACATTTCAGACTTTCCCTTACCGCGGGATACAGTTAGAGAATAACATTTCCTTGCAGCGGTCTGATCACCCCGGATCGTAGCCGTGCCGGTCGGGGTCGGTACTTTCATCATCAACATGTGACCTGCTATGAAGGTTTTCAGACACCAAAGTGCCGGTCGGCCCAGGATAGCATTATAGGACGAGACGCAGTCCACTACGATGAACTCTGTTTTGATGGTTGAACAGTTTGGACTTTCACCTATCGTGATCGATAGGTAATCTGATCCGAGTGGTTGGACGATGTCTCCTGAAAAACTAATGAGGGGCTCATTATCCTGTGACAGTTTGGCTCTTCCTCTGTTCAAAGCTTTGTATGCATCGCGAAATAATACGCTAACCGAGGCCCCAGTGTCTATGAGCACCCTGGACATTATGTAGTGGTCCATTTGGAGTGTGATTAGGAAGGGATCATCATGGGGCATCCTCAGATCGACTTCCTCCTCCTGCAGGAATGTCACCGATGTCCACTTGGTGCCACTATTTTGCTGCGGGGCTTGGTGGAAGTTGAAAACTTCCGGACGGCCGAAACTAGAATTTCGTTTCTTTCCCTTGGCGGGCGACTCTTTCGGACCCCCACCGTGGATCGTGAATATCTGGCCGTATACGTCGACCGCTCCTATCTCCTTAGCAGGTAGGTACCGTTGGAATTGCCCCTCTGAATGAGGGACTCGACGGTATTTTTTAAAGCAACACACAGGTTGGTATTGTGTCCTGCATCCTCGTGGTAAGTGCAGAATTTTCCGGTATCCTGCTGGGTAAGTTTGCTCTTCGGGAATTTCCTTGGGGGTGGTCCCGGTATCTCATCCCTGTTTTCGTTCCATATAGTCTCGTATGAAGCGTTCAGGATTGTGAACACCTCATATAGGGGTGGTGGTGGTGTCTTTGGACCCTGCTGTTCCCTTTGCTCCCTAGTAGGGTAGGTGTTCCCGTAACTGTTCGACCTGGACGAGGATTCTTTGCCTCTTTTGCTCGAGGTATGGGGTGACCTATCATGACTGTGAACCCACTCCCTCTTTCGTGGCTCATCCCTAATTGTCGAAGTCGGTGTGGAAAATCTTAGCTCTGGTCTGGGCGTGTCTCCGTATGTTTCGAATTCGGCCTGAGCATGTCTGATGGCGGTGGCCATCAGTTCGTCGTAGCTAGCTGGAGGATTATGGTTGATCCAGTAGAGAAATTATCCTCGCCTTAGGCCCCTCCTGAAAGCCAGCTCAGCCAGTTCCTTATTGAGGTCCCGGCACTTAGCGGTAGCTGCTTGCCATCGATTTACAAAAGACTTCAGGGTTTCATCTTCTCCCTGCTGGACCTTCAGTAGGCCCTTCGGTGTGTGTATCCCATCAGTGCGTAAGATGAATTGAGCGACAAATTTGTCAGCCAACTCCTTAAAATTCCCTACAGGACCGACCGGCAGTTCGTAGATCCAACTTAAAGCCTCCCCTGACAGGGTTTCCTGGAACATGTTACAACACACTTCGTCCGTATATCCCTTGGCGTTTGTTTGCGATCGGAAAGCCTGTAGATGTTGGTAGGGATCTCCAACTCCCGTATAGTCAATTTTCAGTGGTTTCGATGTATTCGCTCGAATGGCTCCCCTAACCTGTTGGGTGAAAGGCCCCGGGCGGTCCTCGTAACTGTTCATAGCTCTCCAGGTGTCTCTATTTTCCGTGGCCTGTACCATTGCCTGCAGAGCATGCAAGGAGTTGCTCATTTGTACGAGTAACGCCTTGTTTGCGTCGGGTACCGGCGTGATACCGTGAACTGGCTGTGGTAATGGTGGTGGTGGTAGATGCCTCAAGCTTTGTGGGAATAAGTCTACCGGTACCTGGATTAACCTCTGGCTACCCTCCGTGGGAGGTGCTGGTGCGGTGTTGGTAGTTCCTGTTATCGGGGCGGCGTTCAGGTCTGCTAGCTGGGATGCTCTAGCCAGGGCCTGAGTAAGTGCCTCGTTGTGCTGGTGCCTCCTGTCTAGTGCTCGGGCCAGCGCCGTATTTTCATCTTCCAAATCCTGCATTCTCTGTTGCGTGAGGCGGTTTGTTTCCCTATCGGTACTTCGTTGTTCCCGATCGATCCTGGACTGCTCCTTGAAGGCTGCGATCTCAGCTCGCATAGACTCTAACTCCGATGCCGGAGTCACCTGATCCGGGACTATTGGGTCCAAGGATCCGAGACCATGCATTTCCTCCCGAACAGCAGGCGCCTCTGCTGATGAAGTTCCCGGGGACAATACAAGTGCCCGGGCGACACTTCTCTCTCCTGTCACTTCCGGCTCATTCATATCCGAAGCCCCTATCTGGCGCGCCAATGTTTCTGGTGACTTTCTCCGGGTACTTCACACAGAATGCTATACCAGCTGGGGCACCGATCGACTCATATATCCTGTATCAAGGACACAACGTTAGAGGAATAAACCGTACCGGACGATCTATACCTCTCCGATGCCTGAGTGAGAAACTAATAGCTGTGTAGAATAAATCGTGGATCAGGGAGTCCTTACCTCAAGGTGGTTGTGCTATAATCTTTATATTCAAGCATGGGAAGGGAGTCTCCCCTATCTTCGATGTGGGACACAAGTTCTGATGCCATATCAGTCTTGTATTTGTAAAGATAGGTGGGCTGTGCTAGCCTTGCCCCGGGCCCTGGGTCTGGGTGCCCGGGGTGGCACCTTATGTGAAGCCCGCCATGGTGGGGTGTGATCCAGGTCCATGGCGTAGTACCTGGGAGTACCAATGGGGCTCAGGGGCTAGTGCTAAACCTAGTTGAGACTCCCTAGTATGTACAACTTGTTTCTTTGAATGGTGACACATTCTAAAGACCGCTGCAATCAACATCTACACAAAGTTTTGACTTGCATGTTGCAAATAAATTTAAAACTTTTGTGGGATGATTTTGGTTGCAATGTCTTTATCGCAATTAATGTGTCTGTAGTGTTCGACAAAAAATCAGACTGATGTTGAATGCCTTAGAGATATTAGGTAACTGGAGGATGACTTGACTTTTAAGAACGGCAGCTGGATAAGCTCTATTATGCAGTGCATTGTCCCCCCATGACCGTCTTGTACGAAAGTTGTTCTCGACATTATATTATTGCTAACTGTATGGATGCCATGCCAGTTTATAAATCATAACTCTCTCACTTTCATTTGGTGCATTGGATGTGCTTAATCTTGCTAAGACTCAATGTTTTAAAAAGCGCGCATCAGGTGCGCCTTCAAGCTCAAAAGGCGTGAGGCATGAAGAAAAGTGAGTCTGTTTTGTAGATGAGGCGCAGAGGCGCCGGAGGCGGAGATGGAGGCGTGGAAGGCGGAGAAATCGTTCCTTAAGGCGTGCTGAGCGTACACTTGGAATTTTTTTTTTAACACACTAAAACGACGTCGTTTTGGTGTTTTGAGAGGGTTTTCATTCATTTGGTCGTGTATTATACCTGAGCGAAGCCCCAAATCCCTCAACGGCCTCCTCCCCGACTCTTCACTCTCAAGAGCACCCAATCCCAATCCCTTACTCGAAAAGTTGATAAAATCATGAAGAGCCCATATGTTTTTTGAAGAATTGGAACAAGAAGGAGGTATGATCTTGCTTTTCTCTCAACTTTCCTTGCTTTCTTTGGATGTTTCGTGTTTATTTGGCTCTCATTCGAATTCAGTCTCATTCTCTCCCATTCATATTGCTTTCCTTCATTTCTCTGTCTGTCTCTGATTCTCAGATTCTCACACACGCACAGATTGATCGAGAGAGGCGAATTGGAGCTCCGGTTATAGAATCCGATCGGCGAGTTTAGTGTCGAATTCGGATCGGCGACTACTGCGTCTGTGCGATTGAAGGTTCGTCATGTTCTTTTAAGAGTTCGTATTGTTCTTTAATTTGATTACTGAATTAGCTTTAGTGTTTTTGCTTGATTGTTCATACTGTAGGTGAGTTGTTTGTTCGTGTGAATTGTGTGTGTTGATTTGATTTACATATCCTAGATTTTGTTCTGAACTTCTGATAGTGCATTCCGTGTACGGCTGTGGATGTGATCTGCTTGGTAGTTGGAAGGATGGTGTTTCAGAAGGATGGTGTATCATGGATGTGAACATAGCTGTTTCATGACTTCACACATGGTTATTTGATAAATGGCATCCCTTAGTATACCCGGATCCACAACCTGGATGCTTTGATGTTTATAATTGAACATTCAATTTCAATGGTTTAATAGACTGAATTTTTGCTAAGAGAGTAAACAAGTTAAGATGAATATCCTGCCTCTGCTTGTCTTGCTTGTAATTTTGTTCCCCAGTATTGTTAAACCAATTAGCAAAGCAGCTGATGATCACAACTGCCTAGTTTGTGACTATGAATGAACATTACCTTTGATTCCTTTGTAATATTCTCTCTTTGTAATATTCTCTCCTTTATATCTTTGGATTTATTATAGGTTTGGTGATTTTGTTAAATCATATGGTTTTAGTACTTGCTTATTATGAATGGATGACAATTTATAATGTTTTTTTTGTTACAATACATGTTCTATATATAAAACTAGTTCTATAATTAAATACAGGAAATTTATACGTAAGGCTTACGCCTTATGCCTCAAGGCGAACGCCTTGCTGAGGCTCTCCCGACTACGCCTCAGCCTTTTAAAACATTGCTAAGACTATTGCACACCAAAATTAGTTATCGAAACACATTATGGGCTTATTGCAGGCCAATATTCTCATGGTTTCAGTATTAGTAGTGTACATACTGGGGAAGTCTCAACTAAGTTTGGCACTATCGGCTGGGCCCCATCGGTACTCCCAGGTACTATGCCATGGGCCGGGTTCACGACCCACCATGGCGGGGCTCATATGGGATGCCACCCCGGGCACCCAGGGCCCGGGGCAAGGTCAGCACAACCCATCTATTTACACAACAAGAGGGATGATATGGCATCAGAAGAACAACCTGGGTCCCACATCGAAGATAGGGGAGACTCCTTTCCCATGCTCGAGTATAAAGACATTAGCACAGCCAACTTTTACGGGTAATAACTCCTTTGTCCACTATTTACAGGCATCGGAGAGGTGTAAACCGTCCGGTACGGTTTACCCCTCTAACGTTGTGTTCTTGATACAGGATTTAGGAGTTGGATCGGTATCCCAGACGGTATAGCATTCTGTGTAAGGTACCCGGAGGAAGCCACCAGAAACATTGGCGGGCCAGATAGGGGTGAATCATGAATGAACCAGAAGTGGCAGGAGAGGGTAGAAGTGTCGCCCGGGCACTGATATTCTCTCCGGGAACTTTGTCAGCAGAAGTGCCAAGTGTTCAAGGAGAAATGCATGGTCTCGGATCCTTGGACCCGATAGTCCCGGATCAAGTGACTCCGGTATCGGAGTTGGAGTCTATGCGAGCTAAGATCGCAGCCTTCAGGGAACAATCTAGGATCGATCGGGAACAACAGAGTACCGATAGGGAAACAAACCGCCTTACGCAACAGAGAATGCAGGATTTGGAAGATGAAAACACAGCGTTGGCCCGAGCACCGGATATGAGGCACCAGAACAACGAGGCACTCACCCAGGCCCTAGCTAGAGCATCCCAGCTAGCAGCAGGCGTGAACGCTGCCCCGATAACAGGAGACCCCAGCACCGCCCCAGCACCTTCTACGGAGGGCGGTCAACGGATAATCCAAATACCGGTAGACTTATTCCCGGAAAACTTGAGGCATCTGCCACCACCACCGTTACCACAGCCAGTTCACAATATCCCACCGGTAACCGATGCAAACACGGCATTACTTGTGCAAATGAGCAACTCTTTGCATGCCCTGCAGGCAAGGGTACATGCCACAGAAAATAGAGACACCTGGAGAGTTATGACCACTTACGAGGATCGCCCAGGCCCTTTCACCCAACAGGTTAGAGGAGCCATTCGAGCGAATACATCGAAACCACTGAAGATTGACTATACGGGAGTCGGAGACCCTACCAGCATCTACGGGCTTTCCGATAGCAAACAAGCGCCAAGGGATATACGGATGAAGTGTGTTGTAATATGTTCCAGGAGACCTTGTCAGGGGAGGCTTTGAGTTGGTTCTATGAACTGCAGGTCGGTTCTGTAGGGAATTTTAAGGAGTTAGCTGACAAGTTTGTAGCTCGATTCATCTTACGCACTGATGGGATACACACACCAAAGGGCCTGTTAAAGGTCCAGCAGGGAGAAGATGAAACTTTGAAGTCTTTTGTAAATCGATGGCAGGCGGCTACCGTTAAATGCTGGGACCTTAATAAGGAACTGGCTGAGCTGGCTTTCAAGAGGGGCTTAAGACGCGGAGAATTTCTCTACGGGATCAACCATAATCCTCCAGCTAACTATGATGAGCTGATGGCCACTGCCATCAGACACGCCCAGGCCGAATTGGAAACGTACGGGGATATCCCCAGACCAGAGCTAAGATTTTCCACACCGGCCTCGACGGTCAGGGATGAGCCATGAAAGAGGGAGTGGGTCCATAGTCATGACAGGTCACCCCATACCTCGAACAAAAGAAGCAAAGAGTCCTCATCCAGGTCTAATAGTTATGGGACCACTCACCCTCACCGGGAGCCGAGGGTACAGCAGGCCCCGCGGACACCACCACCACCCCGGTATGAGGTGTTCACAATCCTCAACGCTTGATACGAGACTATTTGGAATGAAAACAAGGATGAGATACCGGGACCACCCCCAAGGAAGTTCCCGAAGAGTAAACTTACCCAACAGGATACTGGAAAATTCTGCACTTATCATGAGGATGCTGGACACAATACCAATCTCTGCGTTGCTTTAAAAAATACAATCGAGTCCCTCATCCAGAGGGGCAAGCTTCAACGATACCTACCTGCTAAGGAGATAGGAGCTGTAGACGTGTACGGCCAGATCTTCACGATCCACGGTGGGGGCCCGAAAGAGTTGCCTCCCCAGAGGAAGAAACGAAATTGTAGTTTCGGCCGTCCGGAAGTTTTCAACTTCCACAAGGCCCCGCAGCAAGACAGTGGCACCGGATGGACATCGGTGACATTCCTGCAGGAGGAGGAAGCCGTTCTGAAGATGCCCCATGATGATCCCTTCCTAATCACGCTCCAAATGGACCATTATATAATGTCCCGGGTGCTCGTGGACACCGGGGCCTCAGTTAGCGTATTATTTCGTGATGCATACAAAGCTTTGAACAGAGGAAGAGCCAAGTTGTCACAAGATAATGAGCCCCTCATTAGTTTTTCAGGAGATATCGTCCAACCACTCGGATCAGATTACCTATCGATCACGGTAGGCGAAAGTCCGAACTGTTCAACCATCAAAACAGAGTTCATCATAGTGGACTGCGTCTCATCCTATAATGCTATCCTGGGTCGACCGGCACTCTGGCGTCTGAAAACCTTCATTGCAGGTCACATGCTGATGATGAAAGTGCCAACCCCGGTCGGCATTGCTACGATCCGGGGTGATCAGGCCGCTGCGAGGAAATGCTATTCTTTGACTGTATCTCGCGGTAGGGGAAAGTCTGAGATGTTGCCCGTAGCTACTAAGCCTCTGACAGACAGGTACGAGGATCCCAGAGATGATACCGATTCCGATGAAGAACGGCCCGGTGCCGTAGAAGACATTGAAGAGGTGGTGCTATCAGAGCAGTTCCCGGACAGGACTATTAAGATTGGTACTAGGCTGTCTCCGGTTGTCAGGGAAGGGTTGATCTCGTTTCTCCGCTCTAACACATCTGCATTCGCCTGGTCATATGAGGACATGGCCGGTATACCAACGGAGATAGCCACGCACAATCTTAGTATTGTTCCTTACTCGACACCAGTAAGACAAAAACGAAGGGCCTTCACACACGATAAGTACCGGGCTATCCAGGTTGTAGTAAAGAAGTTGATGGCCATCAACTTTGTCAGGGAAGTAACATACCTCCGGTGGTTAGCCAACGTGGTCATGGTACCAAAGAAATCTCCAGGATCATGGCGCATGTGTGTGGACTACACAAACCTCAACCGAGCGTGCACTAAGGATAGCTTCCTGCTCCCGCGAATTGACCAATTAATCGACTCCACTGCTGGGTACCGGTTACTCAGTTTCATGGATGCGTTCAGTGGGTACAACCAAATTAGAATGAACCCGGCAGACGAGGAGCACATTGCCTTTACCACAGACAAAGGTCTCTATTGCTACCAGGTCATGCCTTTTGGGTTAAAGAATGCAGGTGCCACTTATCAGCGACTTGTCAACAACATGTTTGAGGAAGTTATCGGTACTATCATGGAGGTATACGCGGACGATATGCTGGTAAAAAGTTTAACTCCGGAGGATCACGTAACCAACTTGTCAATCGTCTTCACCATCATATTGCGCAATGGTATGCGGCTTAACCCACAGAAGTGCATCTTCGGGATCGAGGTAGGAAAGTTTCTCGGGTACATCATTAGCCACAGGGGAATTGAGGCCAATCCGGAGAAGGTGCAGGCTATATTAGACATGGTATCCCCAACCTACCGGAACGAGGTCCAATCTCTTACAGGCAAGGTGGCCGCCCTGTCAAGATTCATCTCCAGGCTGACGGACAAGTGTACTCCTTTCTTCAAATTGCTAAAAACCCAGCACGTCGAGGTAATAGCCTGGACAGTTGAGCATGAGGCTGCTTTTCTTGGCTTGAAGGCATACTTGTCAGAGGTACCTCTACTCTACAAACCTGTTCCAGGAGAAATGCTCTACATATATCTGGCGGCATCTTCAACAGCTGTGAGCTCAGTTCTGATTAAGAAGGACTCTGATTGCGAGTACCTAGTGTACTATGCTGGAAAAGGTTACACTGGTGCAGAATCCAGGTACTTGGACATTGAAAAAATGGCACTGGCCCTCCTGGTATCGGCCCGGAAGCTTAGACATTACTTCCAAGCACACTCAATCACCGTTTTCACTAATCACCCATTGAGGCAGGTTTTGCAGAAACCAGAGACATCGGGCAGGTTTATTAAATAGGCCATCAAGCTGGGGGAGTTTGATATCAAGTTCCAGCCCCGGACAGCTATTAAGGGCCAGGCAGCAGCATATTTTATTTCCGAGTCAATTCCCTCCTATAACCCACCCCTGGAATCACCTGAACCACTAGCCCCAGATCCACCTCCGCCAAGCACTTGGCGATTATACATTGATGGCGCGTCCAACAAGAAAACCAGTGGAGCTGGTATCCTGCTAATTAGCCCGGACGATCAAGTCTACGAGTACGCCCTCAAATTTGCCTTCAAGGCATCCAACAATGCCGCAGAGTACGAGGCACTCATAGCAGGTCTGCAGATCGCCCGGGAACTAGGGGTGCAGCACCTTAGTATCTTCAGTGATTCGCAGTTAGTCATAAACCAGGTTAGCGGAAACTTCGAGGCAAAGGAGCCCCACATGTCTTCTTACCAGGCCTTAGCCCGGGCATTAGTTCAGAGATTTACCTCCTACATTTTTACCCAAATACCGAGGGCATAAAACGACAAGGTAGACGCCCTTGCTAAGCTTGCATCAACTTCTCCAAGTCTTACCTATGGGGCCACTAAGGTCGAAATACTCGAAAAACCTAGCACTTCTAAAACGGTGTCAGAAATATTTACGGTGGATCACACAGCTTCATGGATGGACCCAATTTTGAAATACATGGTTGACGGCCTAGCACCGGACGATAAGGTCGAGGCCAGAAGCCTACAGTTAAGGTCAGCTCGATACACGATCATGAATGGCAAATTGTACAGAAGAAGCCACTGCTTTCCCAATCTGAAGTGTGTAACACCGGAGGAAGCTCACAAAATAATGAAGGACATACACGCTAGTGTATGCGGTAACCATGCCGGAGCCCGATCTCTTGCACATAAGACCCTAAGGGCAGGATATTTTTGGCCAACCATGTCGGCCCTAGCCCAAACAATATCTAGTTCTTGCCACAAGTGCCAAATGTATGAAAATATCCCAAGGGCACCGCCCATTGCCCTCTCCATCCTCCTTGCACCATGGCCGTTCTGTCAGTGGGTTTTGGACTTGATTGGTAAACTTCCCACAGCAGTGGGACAGTTCAAATACGCCATTGTCACTGTGGACTACCAAACAAAGTGGGTAGAAGCAGAACCTCTCGTCGCCATCACCACGGAAATGGTCAAAAACTTCCTATGTAAGAACATCTACAGCAGGTTTGGAGTCCCGGACACCATAGTCACGGACAATGGTACCCAGTTTGACAATGATGAGTTGAGGGCTTACACAGAGAACCTGGGCACCAAGATCCTCTATGCTTCCCCGGCTCACCCCCAGACCAACGGTCAGGTCAAGGCTGTCAACAAGATAATCAAGAAAATACTGAAAAAGAAGCTTGACGAAGCCAAGGGTCTTTGGGCTGCTAAACTCCTGGAGGTGTTGTGGGCTATCATGACCACGGCAAAGGAGGCCACCGGAGAGACCCCTTTCTGCATGGCTTTCGGATCAGAAGCGGTACTCCCTATTGAAACACAAATCCAGAGTCCCCGGATCGAATACTTCGATGCGGGTACCAACTCAGAAGGCCTACACCTCGATGTTGATTTACTCGAGGAACGAAGGGATGTGGCACACATGCATAACTTGGCAAACAAGCGGAGGATAGCTCATTATTACGATGCCAGTGTACAATCCAGGACACTGAAGTTGGGGGACTGGGTCATGAAGCAAGTCTACCCAGAGCCCCGGGGACTGGATCCATCCTGGACAGGCCCTTACGAGATCATTGAAGAGGTAGGCCCCGCAACCTTTTTCATCCGGGACATGAACGGGGTCATTTCCAGGCATCCATGGAATACCTAGCGCCTGCGGTACTATTACAAATAGCTCCGGGAGCATCTTGTCCTAGCTTTTGCTTTTTGACCATACAGCTATGGCAAGCTACCCATCGGGTACTCATTCTGTATTTAACCACCATGCGGTATTTGAATGGAAAAATGAATTATTCAGACCATTTCTAGCATTTTTTTTACCTACCCCGGACATTCCCGGACATAGCTATTGTCAGTTACTCTATTCCGGTAATAAGTGATGCAAGCAAATGCTTAAGGTACGAAATCCTAGAAATTTTAATTCCTTTCCAATTCCCATTCAAATTCAAAAAATTTCCATTCACAAAAAGCCTGGACTACCAGGCACAGGAATTAGACAATTGTTCAAAACGGATAATTTCTACACAAAAAAAGAAAAATTTTTTTTTTACTACTGCTCGCCACCGGTACTCTGGGATCCACCCGCACCAGACTTGACCACCGCCTCCTCATCTTTCTTCTTTTTCTCAAGAAGACCCCGCCTGAATTTGGCTTCATCCAAGTACCCGGCCGCCACCCACTCCTTGAACTTCATGATGACAGCCTTATCTTGAGCAGCAGTTAGCATAGCAATGAGCTCTTGGGAGGACTTGTACTCCTCCACGGCCTCGTGCTTCTCCACGGGAAGGCGATCCTCCAGGTAGTCTGCCTTCTCCTTCCATGACATGGCAGACTCTGCAGCCTTTTTTTCAGAGTCCCGAGCACTTTTCACCTCTTCCCGCGCCTCAGAGATTTCACCCTCAAGCTCCACGATTCGCTGCTTAGCCGCGTCCATCTCGGCAATCATTGAGTCCCGCTCCTTCTCCAGCTTGGCCTTCTCGCCATGCAGATACTTCACCTGCCCGGAGAGATTGCTAACCTCCTCCTTCAGATGAGTATCTTCCTCGCTGGCATCAATCGCGTACACATTGAAGAGTGCCTGCAAACACACCGATTAAAATATATATACAATAATAATCGGTTGCAAGGGTAAAGCAAAACCATACCCGCATCATGGATTCCCGGGCGAGACGACGATTCTATTTGAGTGTATTGTCCTTGGCCCGCACCCGATCGAGGTCAATGTCCTTCAGGTCACTAAGCATGGACCGCACGAACTTTTCATCAGCAACCCCGTACTCACTCAGCAGCTGCTTGATAGGCTTCTTGGGGATTACCGGAATGGCAGGAGACAACAAGCCAAGCGAAGGCGACGACTCTGGTCCCGGGTGATCTTTCTTCTGCCTCTTCGCACCGGATCCCTTAACATCCCGGCCGGTATACGTCACCTCCTGCTTATCACTTCGGTGTCGGTGCCTATGTGATCTTTTCTTCTCACCTGGAAGCAATGCCTCATCGCTCCCAGTGGAGCGAGAAGAAATAGACACGGAGACCGGTACCTTTCCCATCCCGGTATCAGCTATCGTGATGACGTCAGCAGCAGAAGGCTGCACGACTTGGGTCACGGGAGCGTCAGGATCAGGTTCCCCATATCCCGCATCAGTGATCTCCAGTAGGGTCTCTTCAATGGACCGACCCATACCCTTCGACCCTAGGTCGACATCAATGTGAAGGGCGTCTTCTCCCTGGCCGATCAGCATATCCATCAACTGATTAACATCCATTCTGTCCTCCTCTTTGCCTTTCCGGGGTTTCCTCTTTGGCACTTTCACTGCAATCAGTTCCAAGGTTAGTCAAAGGTAAAAAGGACGAGTGACGTGCAAAAATAAAATAAAAAAATTAAGCCTTACCGGGGAGCCATCCTAGCCCTAGCCTATAAAGTATAGAATGCCGGATGAATCTATAAGAGCTCCTCTCTTTCTCTGTCCAAACAGCATATACCCGGGCTATCCTCTTCCTTTCTACCTCGGATAAAGTATAGGCCAAGTCCCCGATAGCTTGGAAGGTACCGGTCAGCTGCCGCTTCTTATTTTTAATTTGCCACCTCCCCCCAGCTAGAAATACTTTATTCCTCCACCTTTTGCTTATCGAGGAAGGCATGTCGGTAACTAGTGGTTCGTAATCCCTAGCGGCAAATGTCACCGTACCCGCACAGGACAGCTTCCTTGAGTACAGGACCCTGTGTACCGCACGGAATTCATTTACGGAAGGCCACCCTTGTTGGCACAAATCCCACATGGCCATCATACTGTATATTTGTCGAATAGCATTCGGGGTCAACTGCCCCGGTGAAAGGTTCAGCATCCGCAACAGATACTGTAGGCACCGGGGCAGCGGTAGCGATAACCCTTGGTGGAACTGGTTCTCGTGCAGCGCCACCCACCCCGGGGCAGGATTCACGGCCATCTCTCTATCCTTTAGAGGCCTAAGCTCCACCGCGTCCGGTATTCCCCACTTCAGTCGCATGGCGATGATCTCCTTCATCGTCATACTTCTCCCGGGTTCGTCACATACGGTCCCGTCCGCAAGTGTATACCTAGGCTTCGGTATGCCCTCGGGAATTGCCACCGTGACTATCGGGGCCTCCGGAGATCCACCCTCGCTCTCACCCTCGTCGGACTCCTCACTGCTCTCTGAGAACACCCCAGTCGAGGATCCGGTATTCTCTGCTAATTGATCTACTTGGGCTAAGTACCGATCGATATCCACTTCAGCTTGCCTGGCAGAGGACAGGTACGACGATCCCGTATCCCCACCCCTGGTTTCTGATTCCATCTTAACTACTATACCGGGAACCTCAAAACTCGCTATATCTGGAATCAGAAGCACAAGGGTTAGCCTAACCAGATCTAAGACCATTTTGAAGTGCGGATTACTCCCCACTTCAAGAAAAACCCAGAAATGCCCAGAAATTCAAAACAAAACCCAAAGAATGGAACAAACCCAAAAATCTAAAACAAGAAGCAAAACCCACACTAGTATTGTTCGTGTTCTTTCTTTACGCAAACAACACAGACGGGCAAACCCACAACAGAAAACATCCATGGGTTAGCCTAACCAGATCTAAGACCATTTTGAAGTGCGGATTACTCCCCACTTCAAGAAAAACCCAGAAATGCCCAGAAATTCAAAACAAAACCCAGAGAATGGAACAAACCCAAAAATCTAAAACAAGAAGCAAAACCCACACTAGTATTGTTCGTGTTCTTTCTTTACGCAAACAACACAGACGGGCAAACCCACAACAGAAAACATTCATGGCAGAAGCAGAAACGAGAGACCAGACAAAATCATACAAACAAGGCGAGAGATCTAACCTCTTCTTCAACAGGCGATCGATCGATCACTCCGCAAGCATGCACACTTCTCCCTTGGCTCTCCCTTTTCCCCGCTGCAAATCTTCAAGGTTTTCTGAGCTTTTTCGCGAAAGTGAAGGGAAACAATCAGTTTCCCTCTTAAATTCAATCTCCAAAGCATCAGGGCCGTTGAAACCGAAAAGCCCTCAACCACAGGATAGCTACACGTGTCCCACGCCTCTCCCCATTTCTCGAGATTGGTAGATGAGAGGACGAGCATTTATTGCACAACGCAGTCTGCCCCACGTGGCTGACATGCATCGCTTACCCCATCGGGTATCAGAGCCAAGTCCTCTCTTTACCCCATTGGGTACCGGAGGCTCAAATTCTTTACCCCATCGGGTATCAGAGCCAAGTCCTCTCTTTACCCCATTGGGTACCGGAGGCTCAAATTCTCTACCCCATCGGGTATCAGAGCCAAGTTCTCTCTCTACCCCATTGGGTACCGGAGGCTCAAATTCTCTACCCCATCGGGTATCAGAGCCAAGTCCTCTCTCCACCCCATCTGGTACCGGAGACTCAACCCTCATCCTATCCCAGCGCGTAGATTACCTACCTACAGCGTAACCCGCTCAAGATTTCTCTTATACGGGAACTTGGGGGACTCCCTATAGGCACACTAGTGCCAAACCTTGAGACAAAATAATAATAAGTCCCCACCCAAGAAACATCTTGAACGGGAACTTGGGGGACTTGTACATACTGGGGAAGTCTCAACTAAGTTTGGCACTATCGGCTGGGCCCCATCGGTACTCCCAGGTACTATGTCACGGGCTGGGTTCACGACCCACCATGGCGGGGCTCATATGGGATGCCACCCCGGGCACCCAGGGCCCGGGGCAAGGCCAGCACAGCCCATCTATTTACACAACAAAAGGGCTGATATGGCATCAGAAGAACAACCTGGGTCCCACATCGAAGATAGGGGAGACTCCTTTCCCATGCTCGAGTATAAAGACATTAGCACAACCACCTTTTACGGGTAATAACTCCTTTGTCCACTATTTACTTGATACACATCTATTAGTTTCTCACTCAGGCATCGGAGAGGTGTAAACCGTCCGGTACGGTTTACCCCTCTAACGTTGTGTTCTTGATACAGGATTTAGGAGTTGGATCGGTACTCCAGACGGTATAGCATTCTGTGTGAGGTACCAGGAGGAAGCCACCAGAAACAAGTAGTTTTGCTAGTTCATCTTTTGGTTATTGCCAAGTCTTTGCAGAAGCAGGCATCTTGCTCGGATGAGGAGAGCTATGCCTTGCTTCAATTCAAGCATAGCTTTTTTATTAACATAAATGCTTCACTTCATGATGGCGCTCATTCAAAGACTTCATCATGGAAACCTGAAGGAGGAAATAGCAGCTGCTGCTCATGGGAGGGTGTTGAATGTGATGAAGGGACCGGTTATGTGATTGGCCTTGATCTTAGTAGCAGTCTTCTCTTTGGCTCTATCAACTCCAGCAACACCCTTTTCCATCTTGTTCATCTTCAGAAGCTGAATCTCGCTGATAATGACTTCAATTACTCTCAAATTCCTACTACCATTAGAAATTTTCCAAGACTCAGGTATCTCGACCTCTCTGGCTCTGTGTTTTTGGTCAAGTCCCATTGGAAGTTTCACACTAGTCCAAGTTGTCATCCTTGGACCTTTCTGATAACTTCCTTAATGGTCCATTTTCTGATTCATTGGCAAACCTTACTGAACTGACATACTTGTCGCTTGATGAAAATAACAATTTCAATGGAAGTACTTTGTCCTGGGGTTGGTAAGCTAACAAAACTTACTCAATTGCGTCTTGAAGGAACCAATTTAATTGGTAACATCCCATCTTCTCTAGGGAACCTCACACAGCTCACTTTACTTTATCTTCCTTATAATCAACTAACTGGTCCAATCCCATCTTGGCTAGGTAACCTTAGCAGTCTAGCTTATCTAGATCTTGGAGTGAATAAATTTCATAGTTCAATTCCAGAATCATTATTCAATCTTATGGATCTCAAGGCCCTTTCTCTAGATGGAAATGACCTGACCGGTCAGGTAGACATTTTCAAGATACAAAATGTGACCTTTCTCCAACTAGGTGGTAACAAACTGGAAGTGATCACTGAGTCCAAAACTATTGATGCAACTGTACTTCCAATGTTTAGGACACTAGGATTGGGATCCTGTAACATAAAAGAATTCCCATATTTTCTAAGATATCAACAAAACTTGCATTGGTTGGACCTTTCCAGAAATACATTGCATGGTCAAGTACCCAAATGGATGTGGAACACAAGCACACAAAGTTTGGAGTTCTTGGACCTTTCTTACAACTTCCTTTCAGGCTTTGACCAACCATCCCCCGTTTTCTTTCCCTGGGTTAACCTACAAGTTTTAAGGCTTTATTCTAACATGCTAGATGGACCAGTACCCATACCCCCATCAAACATCATATTTTATACAATTTTTGACAATAAATTAGTTGGAGAAATATCACCTTTGATTTGCAATCTGAGTATTCCCCAATACCTTGATTTATCAAATAACAAATTGAGTGGCGTGCTTCCAGAGTGTCTCGGAAACTTCAGTGATGATTTAAAAGTTTTAAACCTTAGAAACAACTCTTTTCAAGGCATTCTCTCATAAGCATACACCAAGAGAAGTAATTTGAGGATGATTGATGTTAGTGAGAACAAACTTCAAGGTAGATTACCGAGGTCATTGGCGAATTGTGTGATGCTTGAGTTTATTGTTCTCTCAGACAATCAATTCAATGATGTTTTCCCCTTTTGGTTGGGGAATTTACCAGAGTTAAAACTTCTAGCAATGCGCCACAATGGGGTCTATGGTGTCATTGGGAAATCGAAGAAGAACCTTTGTTTCCCCGAGTTGTGCATTCTTGATCTATCTCACAATAATTTCAGTGCCAAGTTTCCATCTGAGTTCATCTTTTCTGGGAATGCTATGAGAGGCATAACTGCAAGCTACTCCACATGTATGGAAACATACTGGAATCTTAAAGTCAGTGCTTATGTGCAGCCTTTCACATATGATTACTCAATCACCATATCACAAATAAAGGTGTAGACAGATACTACGAGAAGGTTCAAGAAGATCTCGGAGTGGTTGACATCTCAAGCAACAAATTTGAAGGCACGATTCCTGAATTCATGGGGAAGCTGAAAGGGCTTCGCTTTCTAAATATTTCCCACAGCATTTTCACTGGTTACATCCCATCAATATTGGGCAACTTAACATTGCTTGAATCACTGGACCTTTCACAAAACAAGCTCTGTGGAGAGATTCCTCATCAATTGACTCAGCTTACATTCCTTGCTGAATTCAATGTTTCTCACAACAATCTCACAGGTCCTATACCACATGGAACACAATTTACTACATTCGACCACACTTCATATGAGGAAAACACAGGGTTGTGTGGAGATGCATTGCCAAAGAAATGTGGAATCAATCCTAAGACTCCTCTACCACCAACTGCAACTTTTGAAGAAAATGATTCAGAATTTGATTGTTGGAGTGGTTCTTGCGGATGCTGTGATAACAAGGAGGCATGAGTTGTTTATTGAGATAGTTGCAAAATTGATCAAAGTATTGAGGAAAGGCCCAGAAGTTGAGTTCAAAAGGTCATGCATCTATTATTTGCCTCTTTTCTCTGTGTGTTTTTCTTTCTTTTACCATTTATTATGTCTTTCTCCACTGTAGTCAATGTATGGATGTATAACACTGGTATATGATAGTTATGTTGAAGTGATGCACATATCAATTCATCATTGTTGCTTGCTTGTATATGTTCAACAACATTCATTCTTCAATTCATTTTATCTTATGCTTCTACAGTTCTAGTAATGAAATTTTTTTCCAACTAGAAACAAGTATATACGAATTGTTTAGGTCTTGGATTATGAGGTGATGGTAAGGGCATGTTTATGACGGTGATGGAATGGGTATAAGTATAGTATAAAAAAGAAAAGCAAAAGATCCAACCAGTGAGAAGCGAAAAAAATAAAAATAAAACAGAGTTATGAATGTGCAGAACATTTCTTTGTACATATAGAGTGAATGAGGATTGCAGATGGAAAAAAGCAGAATATTTATTGCAGAACATGTTGCAATCAATATTACAGTAATACAGTATACCTGAACAAAACAAAAAAGAAATAATAAAGCTGGTAAGGAAATTATGATTAAAGTTGTTGTGCAGTCTATTCCTACTTATGTCATGAGTTGTTTTGAGCTACCGAAACACTTGTGTATGGAAATGCATAGTCTAATGGCAAAATTTTGGTGGGGTGACAAATTGAATGAGAAGAAAATACACTGGCTTGCTTGGGAGAAACTTTGTGTTCCTAAATATGAGGGAGGTTTAGGGTTTCGCAATATGGTTCACTTCAACCAAGCGTTACTTGCTAAACAAGGTTGGCGGATACTACATAACCCTACTTATCTATTTGCTTCTCTCTTTAAGTCTAAATACTTCCCAAGTTGTGGTTTTTTGGATGCCGGATACCTAATGGGGCTTCGTATGCTTGGCGGAGTATTCTCCATGGACGAGAGTTGTTGAAAGAAGGGTTGCGTTTTCAAGTTGGGGATGGTCGGAACATTGCAGTATGGGCGGATCCTTGGGTACCACTCCCCTACAGTTTCAAGCCTATCTTTATTCTCTAGACCACTTGAAGGTTTGGAAGATTTACGAGTTGCAGATTTGATTGATGTGGATATGCACGAGTGGAATGTGGAACTACTTCAGGCCCTTTTTACACCATCAGAGGTTGAGATAATTGGACGTATATCTCTTAGTTTGGGTGCGTCGGAAGATAGACTTGTATGGCACTACGATAAGAAGGGCTATTATACTGTCCGTAATGGGTATCATGTAGCTAGAAGGGCAGCTGAACGTGAATCGAAGCCGTTTGGATCTAATGGGTCTTGTGGAGTTAATAGGACCTACTGGAAGGGTGTTTGGCATGCTTGCATTCCTCCTAAGGTCCGTTGTTTCATCTGGAGAGTGGTGAAAGGTGAATTCCTTACAAAAGTGGCAATTGCTAGATGTATTGATCTCCCTAATATGAAGTGTACCTTTTGGTTCAATGCTATTGAAGATGGCATCCACTTGTTTAGAGATTGTGAGTCACTGGGGACCTTTGGTTGCTTCGCCCCTTGGGCTTGAATGTGAAAGATGTGCCTGGGAGTTGTTTGGAAGAATGGGTTCTTAATGTCTTTGATGCTTTGCATGGTAGTCAACGTGAGACTTTCTTCATGTACCTATGGGTCATATGGATGGAGAGGAACAATGCTATTTGGAAGGGTGCATGCTTTAATGCATGCAACGCAAGGCAATGGGCTTCTCAATTATTACTGGATTATCAGAAGTTTCATGTGGCTGGGTTGACTAAGAAGACAAGAATCAAGGCTAGGTGGCAGCTCCCCCCAACTGGGCGTCTGAAAATAAACGTGGATGGGAGCTATAGGCTAGATTTCGGTGATGGTGGTATTGGAATCATGGTCCGAGATGAGGATGGCAGTTGTATTGCAGCTATGGCGCGTTATTTCCCTCATGTTATCTCTGCTACTCATATGGAGGCAGAGGCTTGTAGGGCTAGAGTTCTTATGGCAATTCATCAATATTGGGATACTTTCGACCTTGAGAGTGGTTGTTCACTCGTGGTGGCTGCGTTATCGATCTGACATAGGGCGTATTATCGATGATTGTAAGTCATATTTGACATATTTTCACTCTATTCAGATTAAGCATATTTTCCGTGAAGCAAATGGTGTAGCCCATAGATTAGCGCACCTTGCTAGTCTTAATTATCTAGATGATATTTAGTTAGAGGAGGCTCCTGTGATTATCCAGGATGTCCTCTACTAGGATTTATGTACTAGTGCTAGAGATCAAGGTGTTATGTCCCCCTCTTTGCACAATTCTAATTTTAATATAATAAGTCAAGCGTGGGGATGAGCCTCCCAGCTTGGGTGGGTTTCAAACCCCTTTAAAAAAATAATAATAATAATAATAAAAGCAGAATCTTAGTTTATAGGTGGTGTTTGTTTAAGGTGACTTGTTTTTGGATTGGAATGAAACTGATGAGAGAACTTTTACAAATTTGAAGAGTATCCTATTGCAATGTTTTACCAAAACAAAATTTAGATGAGAAAATTGTACATACCTCCACTAATATGGAGGACTTGCTACATCAACAAGCATAAGTAACACCCTCTTAGTGAGCCCACAAGCCATGGTGGGACCCAACCGTGATATGCAGCTCGTAACCTGACGTCCAAGCTACACCGTGATAGTCGGAAGCGGCCAAAACCTCTCCGGGAAGCCACCTTCCCGGCCTTGCCAAGTTGTCTTCACAATATGGTTTTCTAGACTAGAATGGGGACTTCTTGTCCCACATTGAAGAAAATGTAAAGGAATGAGCCTCCCTTCCCTATAAAAGGAGACTCCTTCCCACTTACTTAACATCCCATTACAACATCTTTTGTAATCATGTTGGGGTGCAAGGCCCAAACATATATAGTGCAATATTGAAATGGACGTAGTTTCCTGCTAAGGTGAGAGATGAACCACTATACATCGTGTGTCCCTCTTTCTCTCTCTTCTCTCTTATTCTCTATGCTAATTAGAGCCTTCGGTTTCTAACATTAATATTGGTGCCGTTTGTGGGAAGCCAACGAAAAGGCTTCGTCATTTTCCATGCTAACGAAGCTCAAAGAAAATTCTTCTATTTCTTCTTTGAGCTACTCAATTCTTCTTTGATTATCAATCTCCTCAGATAATGATCGGCCTCAGTGCCCAGTGCAAGCCTTGCCTAAAGCAAGCATACCAAAAAAAAAAAAAAATTTACTCTGGACACCCAGAGAGTTTGTCCGCCACAACTTCATTCCTCCATAGCGTCAAGTCAACTCTCGATCAACGCTGATTAGGAATGGTCAACGCCAACTAAAAAAAAAATTGCCCAATTTACTCTGGGCACCCTTGCAATCCTTACGGTCACCACTGCAACTCAAGGCAAACACTAGCACTAGCGGCAAATCTTCAGCAGCAAACTCTATCTCCAGTGGCAAGCCTTAGTGGCAACCAACGCCAGCTACATTAGCGCATCATCCTTGTACTGCCAGCACACCAACCACAGCTCTGTCAACACACAATCATGCCGCCATCGGCGTTCCTTCCCACGCTCGTCGGCTTCTCCGTTCGCTACACCGTGTAATACCCCGAAAATTCGTAATTAATTCCTAATGCTTCGAAAATTATTAAAGAGTTCGTTGATACTATTTCGTGGTTCGAGTATAGAGCGAAATTATTTTGGACGATTAAATTATTTGAAACGCACATTTTAGGGAGGTTACGAAGTTTAACTTTTTATACGTTAGAATTCTATGAAAACTTTCTTCATCAAAGTTGTAGAGCTTGTCGATACGAGTCCGTGCATATATGGAACGTGAACATCAGAGTTTGTTTGAGAAAGTTATTGACGATTGAAAGTTGAGAAATTTATATAAATATAGAAATTTTCGGGATATTTCATAAAATCCCAAAATTTTGCTATTTCCTATTTTTCTCCCCCATTCTCTTCGTTCTCTCTCCTTTCCCACGCGGCAGACCCGCTCGACTAGACCCGACGCCAGAGGCGCCATCATGCGTCCTCCAGAGGCGACCAGGTCCTCCCCGTGCTTGCCTCCAGCCGCCCAGATTGTCCCTACCATCGCCTTGCCCCGCAGCCGCACGCAGGGCTGGATCGAAGCCCTCCCTGAGCACCAAACCTGACCCGGCAGGATCTTGGCCTTCCGGCGTTGTACGGGCCGATTCTTTCCATTTTCGTGATCTGCTCTTCGTTGTGATCATCCCCATATAGGCCTTACATCACGATTTGGAGTGTGGAGGAAAAGATCAAGGTGTGAAGCTTTCAACGGCTCTAGTTGAATCTGGAAACGTGATTAGAGGGTCGAGATTAATCCAACTTCCAACCTTGATCTAGGACGATGTAGACCGAATCTCGCTTAGCTCCAAGTATGAAAGTTGATCATCCCTTCATTTTGGAGATCGCATGATTAAGTTATGAATATTAGCGTTTTAGGGTTTTCGGTTCTATCAATGTTCTATCCGTGAGGATTCGGCTTTCCAATCGACTTGTAACTTTGATACATTGATCATAGAAGTATTCCAGAGACCTTGACTGGTCTCGGATGAAGTTTGGCCTCGATTGACGTTACTTGTGGATTTTTTGATTAATTCGGGAGTTTCGGGAATTAATTGTTTTTGTGTTTCGTGTACTAAATCGAGGTCATATTTTATTAGGTATTTGACAAAGTTGTTTAGACTAATTGTGGCGCTTGTGTATCTTGTATGGTGTATGAAGACGCAGCAGGAGTTAAAGGTGAGTAAATCTCACGTGGTTCATTTACGAACCGAATTATTTAATTGTCGGCTTTGATTGATAATTGTAAATAGTTTTCAAAAATAAAGTTTTGTTTGAAATAATATGAACTTGATCGACTACGGGTCATAGGGCTACGGCTCACAAGTAAAAAAATGAATTTAAGTATAAAATGAATTTCTTGGTTTTAATACGTATGAACTATAGTTGGTATTAGTGACCATTCCTGCGTGAATGACTACATATATATATATATATTTACTTGGAATATAGATATGTTGATGGCATGGCGTGGTGATATGCGTATGATTTGTGAATTATTTGGATTATTATTCTGAGCATTTACTCTTTTCGGAAATGCAATATATCATGTGATTGATTGATGTGATTGTGTTAAAGAGTATCTTGGGTTGAGTGTAACATTTTGAGTCATGTGGACTTTTAAATTTTTGGTTTGAGGACCTTTTGTTACATTGGTGATCGAGGCAATTATATCGTATGCTTGAACCTTGGCCAAGGTGACAGGCACCGATTCAGTTAGAGCTCTAGTCTGTCTGCCAATGTACTGCTTGGGGGATAACTTGCTTTATCGCGCTCTTGAGTACATCGTACTGCTTGGGGGATGACTTTGTGTCATCGTGCTCTTGAGTACATATTTATAAAAGAGAGTTTCAAGTGGTTTCTTTCTTTTATTGTCCAAGAGGGACTTGATTTTCATATTTTGAGTGAGTTGAGATAATATGAATTATATTGTTTGATTCAATTGCTTGTTTTCGTAATCTCCTGAACTAAATTATATGCAGGGATTATTGTTTTCTGAATTGATTGGTTTTATTGTAATCTCCTGAATTAAGTTGTATGCAGGAGTTGTTATGATTTGAATGATGTGAATTTGGTGATCTCCTGAAGTAAATTTCTATGCAGGGGTTACTAATTTTTATCTAGTGTGATTAGATGTTTGGTTGTGTTTATGGAGGTAAATGTTGTTGCTTGAATTATCTCACGAGTTGAGAAATTATAAGCATGTGTGACGTGAGTCACTTTATTTGAGTTTACTCACACGAGCTTAAAAAGCTTATAGGGTTTGTTGTTTCAACCCGGTGCATTATTCCATGGTGTAGGGTTTATTGTGCAGGTCAGAATAACAGTCATCGAAGCTGAGGGTTAGTGGCTGTTATAGCTTGGACGTTGAAGTGCACGTTAGTTTTATTCTTTCGCTGTGTAGTAAGTGTGTTTACTTATTGAATTGTCATTTAATTTAATTTGTAAACTCTTTGTGATTAATATGTGACTCTAAAGAGCGAGTCCGTATTGATGTTGGTGAGCTCGGTTTGGTTTAGTGCTTAATTTTAATGAAGAATTTTCTAAGTGTTTTCTTGTGCTTGTTAAATTTTGCGTTTCGCGTTTCGTGTTTCGGATTCGAATTTCTTTATTCGAAATTCGGGGCATGACACACCGCTAGGCCACCTCCGCTAGCTGTCGACGTCAACAAGCCTCACTATCGCTGGCCAAAGCTCCGCTGGGCAGCACAGCTGAACTTCACCGCTACTGCCAACCGCTAGCAAGCCAAAACTCCGCTGAACTTCAAGCCCCCTGCTGAGTTCCAAATCACCTCTGGCCATACACTTCTCTACACAATCTTAGCGCACCTCACACCAAAATCTCCTCTGCACACCCTCCATCTTCAGCATTCACCCATTGGTTGCAGGTTGTGATCAAATTGAATGAGCAGTTTGGGCGTCATCTTGTAATTGTCTTCAATTTTCCTATCAATTTCAGACCAAGTCTTGGGCCATCTCTCTCACTTTGCTGAAAGCCGGCCACCACCATTGCACACCAACCCAAGATCGTCATCTACTCTGGGCACCCAAGTTCAGTCTATCTTCTCTGGGCACCATATTTGCTCTCCCGCAAACACCCATTCAATTATCTGAAGCTTATGCTCCCAAACTAGACCATGGTATCGATGAATCACCAAGCCCAGATAAGTTCTTTCATGCTTCTCACTCATCTGTAGTATTGATTATCATATAAATGACCGCATATATGGCTACTACACAAAACCACGTAGATTCATACTAAAAGACAATAGGGAAAATGAGGAACGTCCTCGTCCATTACCTTGAGACCTACCACTGCCACCATGACCGTTGCTAGGAAATCCACGACCTCGGAAAGATCCATGATGTCGAGAAGCAAGGAATGCAGTGGTACCTGTATTAACAGCAGCAGAAAGAGATTGCTTTGCCATTCGATGTTCAGCACTCAACAATAAAGCCTCCAAGGCCTCATAAGAGATGGGAGCATCACATGCCTGAGCAGAGCTGACAGTCATCTCAAAGGCAGGTCCAACATTTTTCCTCACAATAGAGACAAGATCATTATCATCAATTGGACTACCGGCTAAGGTAAGACTACCAACAATAGAATTCAACTTATCAAGGTAATCAGAAATTGAGAGATCTCCCCTCATTGTTTTCAGCAATTCACCACGCAACTGAAGGATGCAGTTTTACGAGGAAGAAGCATAGCGCTTCTCTAAGGCCACTCATGTAGTACGAGCTGACGTTGAGCGAGCAACTGTTGACAGGACTGTCGGAGTCAGCGAGATATTGATCCAACTGAGGATGAGCTGGTCTTGTTGGATCCAAGCATCATATTCAGGATTGATAGTGTCGGTGAGCTTGCCTTCCTTGTCCTTCAAGAAACACGGAGGGCAGGAGGAAGAGCCAGCCACAAACCCCATGAGGTTGCGACTCTTCAATGTTGGGACCATCTGAGCAATCCACAAAGGATAGTTTGAACGGTCCAGCTTGATAGACAGCATGCTGGAGACATTCTAAGTAACAGTGGATGAGGAAGATGACGTAGCACCAGCTGTGGAACCCATTGAACTCGAACATGATCAGAGAAAAGAAAAGAAAAAGTATTTGTCGATTAGACTTTAGGTCTCTGGTACCATAAAAGACAATGGAGTCAGAATGATTTCAGTATATTGATAATCAGGTTACATGGCTCTATATATAGAGGTCTGTACAATGGAAGATAAACATATACAAGGAATTGGACTCTTGTCTAACAAACTAGATAATTACAGAGTGAATCTAAATGAGCTATCAACAAGTAACAGAAAGATAAACTCATGTATATCACAAGATATAAATTCTATCTTGGAGACTCCAATATCACGGACAGCAGACTTGGTGGACAGTGTTGCACTATGTTCAGGAGTCTTGGAGAGATTAAGCTTTGCTGTTGGACTATGCTTATCACATACTTCAGTGCATTCTGCTACCTTGTCATTGGTCGCATGTGCCATCGCTACTAGCTCTTCGACACATACCCATATATTGAAACTGGCTGTCCAAACCAAGTATGCATATATATCAAGTTATCTAATAAGTACTACCAAGGCCGTCCCTGAGGGTTGCCTAGTGAGGCAGCTGCCTCAGGCCACCAGTCGCCGGAGGCCTCCTATTGATATAATTGTCTCAGTTATTAGTATATATACAATTTATTAGCAAAAATTATACACATGTACCAGAGTGGCAGAGCGGAAAAGCCTTGACATATAAATGACCAAAGCCTTCATGGGTTCGAATCCCAAGGCTGTTTAGTTTTCTTTATTTTATCTTTTTACTTCTTCTATTCCTTTTTTTTTTTTTTAAATCCCTCTCCTCTCTTCTACTTTCTTTAATTCCTTTTTTTCTAGATACCACGTCTTACACATTGAGACCTAAAAAAAATTGTTTGATTGCTAAAATGTGAAACTCAAGTGAGGCCATAATTTTTTTTTTTTTTTGCCTCAGGCCTCTACAATCTCAGGACCGGCCCTGAGAACTACCTCAGCTTCTGCGTCCCATATGTCATGCACACTGATGCCATGTTATGGTATATGTCATATATATACCATGCTTGAGTTAAATTACGTTGTCTTACTCCTGGGGCTGTTTATATGTCTGGACATTCTGAGTAAGCAACCAAGCAATATGCTCCAATACTTACAAATAGCATGATACACTAATTAAGGCTACTAAACTCTTGCCTCTTATCAATAAGTTTGATAAACATAGGGCACAACACATGTCTATGACTGCTTTACATGATCTACCATTATTAAGGTCTACTTTGTCTTATGTGGTTATCTAGGGTATATGTAAACAAACGTGTCAACACAAATTACACTTTCAACGTAATTAGGTGACCTCACTTCATTTCAAAAGTGCATGATGACATATATACACATACATTGCCAGTAAACGCAGACAGATGCTACACCGGGCACCCATATATAGATGAAGTCCCTTATCCCAAAAGCATGTATAAACTCCATGGTATATATGCTTCCATCATCCATTAATACTAAGCATTAGCACACTTTTTGACTAGTACTTGGTCATGCGGCAATACGTTTTGAATTCTAGTGTTCTAGAAATATGCATGCCTACACCTCACCTCAATTGGACCACCTAGCTACGTTAGCTAATCACATGTACATACATTGCTCGCTGCACATTTCTATGTACATATTTGATAAGTCATTAGCTTATTTGCCTTTGTCCTTATCAAAATTGACATTTACTATTGCCATGCCTTAACTTTTCAGTAAGCCTTAAGTCTGTTTCACAAAAAACTTAGGCCAATCAATATTGGCTACTATGCCAATCAAAATATATTAATTTACCATTAATATAAATTGCATTGCACCCATCGAATGCACTACTATTGGTCTCCGGTCAATGCACTTAATGCTTGTCTTCCAAAAATTATATGCTAATCTTTTATTTTGTTAGGGAGGCATATCGGACACCATTTCAATCAGTCAATGAAAACGTTGGTCATCTACCATGGTGTTCCTCCAAAGAAATGGAGCGTCATGCTTGGACAACTCCAACATGATTTGGTACTTATATCAATTCCAACTCCAACTCACTCTAAATCATCATAAGATAAGTAACGAAGATAATTTCTTTACGTTCTTTCAATTTGAGCTTGTGCCATGCCAATGCCATGCTTTTATAACTCTTAAGCATGCCTACAACATTTCGTAGATCTAGCAACGCCTTCTAGACCTTACATGCTAGATACGCCATGCCTCACTTATTAATCTCAATGATCTCTAAGCATGTTTCAATGCAAAAATGTTATTACCAACTTTACGACAAGTACTTGCTATACATATGCCATGCTTAAATCAATTTAACATGACACTCCCTTAAACAAACTATGCCATGCTTAGAAGCTTGTAACACTTATGACTTAATTAAACATGCTCGGATAATGGAACTTCTCTGCAAAGTATGCTTCTGTGTCATTATCCATTCTAAATGTTTCAACAGAAGTCTACTGAGGGACCTAAACAAGGTGTTGTTCAATACTAATTCTTATGTGCCATTCACCTTAGAGCTTGGGATCAGCCGGTGATATAACTAAATAAATTCTAATCCTTCGTATTGTTTGGCTCATGATTTTCTCTGCCGAGAACAAATTTGGAGAAATAAAAAGGGAAAGCTGATAAAATGCATTGGACTTAATGTCAGGGCTTGAGAAAACGATGTTAAAAATTTTGCTAGTTGATTTGTGGTAATAACACTCATTGGAAAAACATATAATTCATATTTTCTGATAGACAGAGGATTGCTGAGGGGACCAATCCAAGTAGCATCTTTTGTCTCATCAATGGATGCACTATGCCAAAAAAGCCTTCTGTCGTCTGATGAAGTAAAAATCTGTTGTTTAGGTGGCTGCCGTCTCTAAGCCACTCAGACGACAGATATTATCCGTCGTTGATAATGCACTCAGACGACAGATTCAATTTAAGGTACTGTCGTCTGAAGTACCTAATATTGAAGAATCGGGGTCTATCTATCGTCTGAAACACTATACCACTACATATTAATGTTGTTGGAAATTCACTTCATCAACAGATTCAAAAAATAACCGTCGATGTAGTTAATGTAAGATGACAGAGTTTTTGTTGTTTCTGTCGTTTGATTGAACCAATATTAAGCTTAATTGATACTTCTGTTGTCTGATTTAAAGTACAACGACAGTTATATGTCGACTGATTTCATATGAAACAACATTTATATCGTGAGTTATGTTGTTTGACATTTGTTTGGACTACAGATAATTGTGATTCTTGTGGTTAGATTTGATTTCCAACTATAGTTTTAGTTTTTTTATGTTGTTTGAATGTCACTTGGAGTATAGTCTTACTCAAATTTCTGTTGTCTGAAGTAGTATTCAATCTCATTTTTCTGTTGTTTGTTTGGACTTTCAACCATTGTTTTAGTTATGTTATGTTGTTTGAGAGTGATTAGAAGTATACTTTTATGTTGTTTGATGTAGTTTGAAACAATAGATTAAGCACCTAATTATGTTGTCTGGGAGTTGTTTGACCTCTACTTTTCTGTTGTTTGAAGTAGGTAGAAACAACATATCAGCCACATACTTCTGTTGTCTGAGAGCTCTTTGAACTCCACTTTTCTGTTGTTTGAAGTAGGTAGAAACAACATATCAACCACCTACTTCTGTTGTCTGAGAGCTCTTTGAACTCTACTTTTATGTTGTTTGAACTTGGTGGAAACAACAGATGATCATTTGTTTATGTTGTTTCTATTTTCTTGATACAACATAAATTGTGAAACCTGCATATATATATATATATATATCTGTTGCCTTTCAACCATTTCAACATCATTCATATACAATCATGAAAACCATAAAATTGGACTAAAATCAGCATTCAAAATGATGCCTACGTTTCATTGCATGAACATCATCCAAAATACAATTCATACTTCCAACTCTAAACCTAGCCAACAGTTACATAGTGATCGAGATCGAGAACCAAAAAACCATCTTATCTCGATCATTTACCTAATATTGCACTAAGTCAAAAACCTATAAGGTAAAGAAAGAGTAGCTAGGCATAGAAACTGCATGCATAATATAGGTTCATATATCAACACTTTCCATCAGTTATATATAAATGCACAAAAGCAGTTCCTAGTGCTACTCATCTACCTTAAACAGAACCAATGTTAGAACTTCATAACATGATTTGCCCATTCAGCTCGAACCACATCAATATCCTTCTGTGTGTAAGAAAGATTTGATTTCCTTTCCCACTGAAACAAGCAAATGCAGCAAGTATTATGATGTAATCAGATTTCATATTATAGGTGTATTTCAGATTTTGACATAATAAAGTTCATTAAATTTGAGAAGCAAATGCAACAAGTCCATTATATGGAAGTACTTATGATGAAATACTAATTCATCTCAGAACAAAAGCAGTTGAACATTCTTACCTTGTTAGCAAACTCCAAGTTCTTGTCCTCTACGATTTCTTTCATATAACGCAAGATGAAATAACCACAAGTCTTAGAATCAGTTTGCTCTGGAATACCCTGAAAATAATAAACTAGTATTAACCATCGCGCCGGAAAATATATCATACCATATGAGGAAGTACGACTTAATGAAGACTACAAAAATTCTAACCAACTTAAAGCAAGATTCTTCCATTGGATTATTTCCTTCCTTTCCTACCCTTTTGGGCATTGAAGATTTTAATGGAGCTTCAAAATGATGATCACAAAAATTAAAATTAGTAAGCAACAAATTCAGTACATGAAGAAACAACATCAACTGATCAATATGGTAAAAATAATAATTGGGAAGCAGACTCACTTGTCGACAATAGCTTTCCATTCACCAGCACAAAGTCGCCTTTTTAGTGGATTCATGAAATGCACAATTTCTTCATCCGGGTTCACCACCGACAACATCCAACGAGCACTATAGAAAAAGATGTAAAATTTTCAGAAAGGATTAAGTCCATTAAATCTATACATAGAAGCTATCAACAAGCAACATAACATGCCTAACATTGTAGTAATACTGATTACATACCCTGAGTTATATGGAACCAAAAATATCTGCCCCGGTTTCCCTAACATGTACCGATTTGACATAGACCGTGCCCGTTCAGTGGGATTTCCACACCCAATTATACCGGTGTGTGCAGGGTCGATAAATCCAACCATATCAAGCATCTTAGACTTTTTCAGTACTCCATAAAGGTAGCTACAAATAATATTGCAATATTAAAGGGATAAAAAAAAGGCTTCTGATTATGAAGATTAAGCAGTATAGTCAATTACTAAAGATAAGAATAAGGTAATAGAAAACTGATCTGTACCTCATGTAAAAAAAATGACTCCTCCAGATACTTCCAGCATGTTAGCCATGTTATAGATATCCCTTCTAAAGATGACGGCTTTCCTAGAATGACCGAAAATTTCCCCACCAAATGTTGTGTGGATTGTGGCGCCATCCATCAATCCATTCTTGGCCCACATACACAAGTCCTTTACTGGTAATGGCAGATTTGTCGGCAAGTTTTCCAGGTCTTCATTTTCATCATCAAATGATTCTCTTCTTCTCTTCTTTGGATTAGCACGCGTTGTTTTCTAATTTTGTAACGATAAGACTACATGTTATCAACCCTTTCCAATATTAACATATACCATATATATGAAACAAATTTGCACATTAATTAAACATCAATAAATAAAAGAAGATGGACTATAAATGAATTAAGAATGAGTTACTTTCTGCTCAATGGGTTTAGGGGGTGCCTCTGGTGCAGGGGTAACAACTAGCTTTCTTGGCCAAGCAACACAAGTCCCAATGGCGTCTCCGACAGTGACTATGTCAGCATCCTTCACTGGAAACAGTAACAAGGCATCATGCACAATGGTTCCAATGACTGAGACGCGCACATTGTCCTCTCCCAATGGAACCCTATGGATCTTCTGATTGCCTTCCTCAACATTAACTTGAATGATGGTACCATATGCAACAATATTCTCCACCCTATCTAATGCCAGTCCGCAATCGTTCCCATTAACCAGCTCCTATGTCAAACAATGAGCAGTTAATCATTCACTATATGAATTCCACATTTAGCGATGTTATTGTAGTTTCTAATAAAGACAATCAAAGAAAAATGAAGTTAAGGAGAACAGAGATAAATTAAGGCAACAAAGGTGCTTAAATTGTCATTATTGAAAGAATTTTTCGAAGATATGTGGACTCTAACCTCCTCTTGAATTATAGAAGTCAGTTTCTGCTTTGGTTGATCTGTAGCCACTTGCTGGTCCTCTTGAACAAATATCTTCTCGTCAGCTAAAACCAACTTCTTCTTCACTGTTTTGGCCTCACTCTCCACAATGTCAATCATAATCTTCTCAGCTGGTCGAGAACAGCTCCCTTATCCTGAACCATGTTCATTAAGTGGTGTCAATTGTTTTGGTGACTCTAGTGGCACCTCTTTCCCATCAATTTTTGCTTCCAACCTCGCAATCTTGGCTGTCCAATATGCTCTTTCCTCAGCAACTTGTCTATCTCTCTCTTGTTCCCATGCAACTCTTCCCTTAGCGAGTATACTTTCCTTCTCCTCCTCCAAAATCAACTTCACACTCTTCCTCACAGTCTCTTCCACACTTTTCTTTCTGCTTTTTGGGAGGTTAAAGTATGAAGTTGGTTTGGTGAAACCACCAACGCCTCGTACCCTCCCAGGATGCTCTGGGTTCCCCAATGCTAAGGTGAGCACATCATCTGAACCATCTGTTGTAAGCTCTCCATCAGACTCCTTTTTCTTTAACCTTTCCTGGTACAAATATATGTATATAAGCTCACTTATTAAGTAATTCACATATGAAGGACAAATATATGTGTGTATATAGTCAGTGAAGTTTCAGATAAAGACTTACAATTTTTTCTGCCGTCTTCTCCACCTCAGGTTCTTTGAAGCAGCCATTCTTATCTTGCCGTGCCTTCACCCACATCGTCGCACGATCCAGTTTCTCTAAGGGGATTGACTCGGACTATAAAAAATGAAAAATATATTAGAATTGGTAACCACAAGCTCTATTCACAAAGTTCAATAAGTATCATCCAAAAACTAACCAGTTCGGCTTCTAAGTTGGCATATCCTTTACGTGCCATACGATGAGGGTACCGATTTTCCTTTCTTTTTTCTATTTGTGCATCACGCAGTTCCTACAAACCAAAGCATATTTAGGCACTACATTGCATTGAACTTATACAAACCACTGATAAAATGAAATCAACATATCAAAAATGAAACCAACATATGAACTAAGTTTCCAACAGCTAACAAACCTGAAATTTTTCAGAAATCCTGTCAGCGACAAAGATATCCCAATCAGCCTTCTTAACACATCGATAATCATCCGGTGGATTTTCAAGCAATTCAGGGGTATCCATATAAGGGATAATGTACTTGTTGGTTAATTTGCTCTTGAATTCCCTCCATTTATTTGCAGCAGAGGTAATCACCAGCTTCTTACATTCTTTAGGGATCACATATGCATCCTATGTATAAGAAAAAGAAGATTAGTTTACATCGGAAATAAGTGTGACTGAAAGCGATAAGGATTGCAATATGTTGTAAGATTTAGTTTAAATACCTGAATAGATTCCCAGATTTTCTGTTTTTCATCAGGGTCCACCTCTCTCCAATCACTAGTGACAATTGGGATCTTTGTACGTGCTAAGACCCCAATGTAAGACTGCATTTCTTTGGCTGCCTTACCATAAGGTTCCCCTTATCATTAATCTGTATAGTTAGCTTTCTCCCTCTGATGAGTCGCCTTGTAATGCGATTCATTGTCACCATCCCTCGCCTTAGCAGCTTCAAACCACCAGTTGCATCGGGATCTTCCTCATCATCACCATCCTTTGTCTTATTAGACTTAGAACTATTTCCAGACTTGGTCTTTGATACAGATTTCTTTGATACAGCCTTTGTCTTCTTCTTCGGGGATGTAGTCTTCTTCTTAGTTTCGAAAACCTTCTTCTTCGAAGACACCTCCTTCTTCTTGGCTGACACAACCCTCTTCTTTGGAGACAAAGCCTTAGGTGTGGTTGACGGTCCTGCATCCTTAGAGTTAGTTCTTTTCATTTGCACAGCTTTCATCCTCAAAGCTATCACTTTAGCGGCAGCTGCTGCTCTATTAGATGGCGCCATGATCTAAAACACACATGCACATAATCTGTTAGCCACATGATAGTCAACATGACATATATAGGATGCATCACTTACAATTAAAATGACATATTAGTGAAAATCAAACACGTAGGTAATCAAGTAACAACTTGAATCAGCATATATTCCATCAACTAACATATTAAAGTACAATAGCTAAAAGCTACAAATGGAAATGAAGCCTATACTAATATGCATACATAAGCATCAAAATCCTAAACACCATGCTACTCCCATCAGTCACGAGGCAAACTTTAATTGTCAACCCATATTCCTTCATCACCATCTCACATATGAATGCTAGGTTGATGACCAACTACATCATCAAAGGTTTCAACTGATGGCATTGTCGAAATAAATGGAGGGAATTCCACTTCAGGGTTTTCGCACTCATCATTAGCCCCTTCGTAGTCTTTATCCGGGCACCTCACCACTACTGACCATTCAGCATTGAGGGGGTCTTAAATATAAAAAACTTGTTTCACATGTGTAGCTAAGACAAACGGATCATTTAAATGCCCTATCCTATTCAGTTTTACCAAAGTAAACCCAAGATCGTCTACTTTGACGCCCCTAGAACTCTCTACCCAATCGCATTTAAACAATGGTACCCTAAATTTGTAATAGTCAACCTCCCATATTGTTTTAATTACACCGTAGAAGTCCATATCATCAGTTCTGGGCTTTCGATCCTTTGCACTTGCAACTTGCATTGCATCGGCAAGTAAAAATACACCACTGTTCTGAACAGATTTGACATTGTCCCGCGCTTTAGTGTTGAAATCAACTCCACTGACATGGTATCCACTAAAGGTTGGTACTTCACGCCTTGGGCCGCCAGCCATCCACCTCATTGTTTCTGAAACATCATTGTCGGGAACATGCATCGCATTTGCAACCTGCTAATTGAATTATACATTAATAAAGTGCTCTAATCAAATAATTAAACTCAGAACATTCAAAATCAACATATGAATAAGCATAATCCATATGAACCCCTTTCCTTTAACCAATCTCCAAATGTCGCATTCTGTTTTTCCCTCAACCACCTCTTGTTTTTCTTGAACTTAGGGAAAGTTAACTCCAACAGTTCCATATGCTCCCTAAGTACAAGGAAAAGAAAACTGATCAACAATATAACTCAAATGAATATATATTACAGGTATTGATATTACAAAGGAAAAACAGTAGCATTGCATAAAGTAATACGTACTTGAAGTATGGCATGGCATCTTCAGTGTTCCGCAATACACACAGGTGTGCAAGTCGTAACTCCTTTGCAGAAACGGTCACCATGGTTGCGCCTGATAAAGGCTTGGATCCATTACACAGTCCAGATAAGCTTCGTGATGGAATTCCCACAGTGGTATCATCTTCACGAAGCATAGGTTCTGAGCAAAACTCTATAGCCTCTTCAACAATGTAATTCTCAGCAATACACCCCTCAGGAAAATGGCGACTTCTCACATACCCTTTGAACACGTTCATGTACCTCTCAAACGGGTACATCCATCGAAGAAACACCAGACCACATAACTCTACTTCTCTAACAAGATGGACTGTTAAATGAATCATTACATCGAAAAACGAAGGTGGGAAGAACTTTTCAAGCAAGCAAACTGTATCAATAAGGTCAGCTTGCATCTGTTGAAGTTTTGAAACATCTATCACCTTACTACAAATTGCGTAGAAGAATAGGCAGAACCGAATAATAGCATACCTAACCAGCTTTTCTAAAACTGATCGTAATGCCACAGGGAGAAGAATCTGCATAATCGTGTGGCAATCATGTGATTTAAAACCAACGAGTCTCAAATCTTCCATTGAACCCAGATTCCTTTGGTTTGAGCAGAAGCGCACAGGAACCGTCATGTTGAAAAAGGAAGAGCATAATATTTTCTTCTCATCTAGCAGCAAGTTCCAACTCTCCAAAGGCAACTTGGCCCTTTTCGGACTAGGTGTAGGCTTCAAATCAGTTCTGATGCCCATATCAACCATGTCCAAATGAGAAGCAGCTCCATCCTTGGTCTTCCCGGGAATGTTCAATAGGGTACCAAGAATAGCATCGCAGCAATTCTTCTCAATGTGCATCACATCGAGAATGTGTCTCACTGGAAGATGTTTCCAGTAATCAAGTTCAAAGAAAACTGATTTTTTTTTCCAACAAGGTATGTTTTTCGCTTCAACACCCTTATAAGGGGTAGAAGGTTTTTTTTCCCAAATGGTATGTTCAGACCTTCAACTCTTGACAACATCTCCTCTCCACTTAATGGTGAAGGAGCGACATCTTCCTCTATGGTATTGTCCAAAGCTGCAGCTTGCCTTCGATATGGATGATGTCTTGGCAAAAATCTGTGATGTCTCATGAATGTCATTTTGTTACTATGCTTCAACCTGTATGGTCGGGTTTCATCAAAACAAACTGGACAAGCATTATATCCTTTGGTAAGGCTGCCCGAGAGGTTCCCATATGCGGGAAAGTCGTTAATAGTCCAAAATAGGACTGCCTTTAGTTTGAAGGGCTCTCCTCTAAAGGCATCATACACTTCAACCCCATCCCACAGTAGTTTCAAATCATCTATCAAAGGCTGCAAATAAACGTCAATATCATTTCCCGGCTGTTTGGGTCCAGATATTAACAATGTTAACATCATGTGCTTCCTCTTCATGCATAGCTAAGGAGGACGTTATACGTAACAAGAATAACAGGCCAGCAAGAGTACCAGCTACTTAATGAACTGTGGGGATTAAACCCATCTGAGGAAAGGGCTAACCTAAGGTTCCTCGGTTCACTACCAAATTCTGGCCATTTTGTGTCAACTAACTTCCAAGTCGGGGAATCTACTGGATGTCTCATCATTCCATCTGTTTTCCTATCATTGGCATGCCAAGTCAAATCCTTAGCTGTCTTGTTCGATAGGAACATCCGTTTGAATCTCTGGATTGGTGGGAAGTACCACAAGACCTTCCCAGATACCCCTTCCTTATTAGTATTGTCTCTGCCCAGTTTCCAACGTGATTCACCACATGTTGGACAACTTGTTGCTTCTGCATGCTGCCCTCTATAAAGGATGCAGTCATTTGGACAAGCATGAATCCTTTCATAGGCCATGCCCAATGTAGCAAGTGTTTTCTTAGCCTCATATAGAGACCCAGGCACCTCATTCCCTTCAGGCAACAACATGCCAATCATTATTAGCATGTCAGAATAACAAGAGTCCGTCATTCCGTGTTTTGCCTTCAAATTGAAGGTTTGTATCAAACCGTTTAACTTTGTAGTCTTAGTACAACCCGGATACAAAGGCTTATCTCCATCCTCTACAAACCTAAGAAACTCATTTGAGTCACTCGAAATCTCATCATCTTCATCCCCTATCCCAAAATCAGCACCCATATCTACTGTTTCTGATTCACCTAAAATATCTGCATTCATGGCGGAAGGTTCTCCATGCCATTTCCATTGCTTATATCTAACATCAATACCATTAAAGTATATATGGTCCTTGATCACTCCAATAGAAAATTCATCATTGTTACAACACTTCAAACAAGGACAACATATTTTTGATATGTCACTTGCATTTGCCAAAGCGAACTTAAGAAAGTCTTCAAGTCCTATCTTAAACTTCAATGATCTTCTATCAGCATGCATCCATGATTTATCCATCTTATATATAAACACATTACACAATTAGGAACTATATTATCACCTAGGATCGAAAGCTTAAAAACGTACATATCACTATTAAACAACTTCACCACACATATATATACACACACAGATACATGAAGCAACATTAATTCATAAACATACATCAGAGCTTAATTTAACATTCGAATGTAGCTACTCCATGACAAACATGAGCATCGACATAACAGAAAATTTCAATAACTCGTGAGCCTAACTCTAGTAGAAAATAGTTCACCCCATGAAAAACATTCAATTCTATAACACAAAATGAAACATTGTAACCAGAACTATAAAATTCCAATAATTCATGTGCTTCTAGAACAGAAAGTTCACAAAAATAAAATGAAGAACGAACTATGTGATGATTATAAATGCTTACCTCAATTTGTTTAAGTCAGAGCTAAGCCAATTATCCGCTTCCAATGCTTGCCTGATGAGCCTAACTCCAAGCTTTCACTACATAGCACCAAGAGCAAAAAAAAAAAAAAAAACATGATCAGCAATATGTAG
Source organism: Rosa lucieae (assembly GCA_024704745.1). NCBI lineage: Eukaryota > Viridiplantae > Streptophyta > Magnoliopsida > Rosales > Rosaceae > Rosa > Rosa lucieae. The sequence goes on from CM045492.1 coordinate 39,139,094, forward strand.
TATAGAACAAGTTCAGATTGCACAAATAGAACAGGACAAAAAATTATGGATGTAACAAAATAGCATAAGGGAAAGATATATTTCTATTTGGAGATGCGTATGAAAGGGAGAGCCAACTAGAAAGTGCTGAAATTGCTTTTTTATCTGAAAAAGAGAATGCTGAAGCATGCAAGTCTGTAAAATGATTTAAGTGCAAACCAAATGAAATGAAGCTCAACAATAACTAATGAAAGTGTATTTCATGAAATAACTTGAAAGGCAGTTCATCTATGTACATTTACAATATGACTGCTTCATGAATTTGAATCAAATCCATTGTTCATGGTGTTCAAGTAAAATTAGTTTGCACTCTGTCAATACTAAAACTTAAAAATCATAATCTCACATAAATGAAAAACACTCCAGTCTCACCAAGAAAGATAAAATGTCATGCTATAATCTTCAAGTTATAGTACTAACAAAACCACATCTCCTAAAGAAAAAAGGGGAAGGAAAAAAAAAAGATAAACTTTGTTTTGATTGTTATACTATTTTGTTCTGTTGGTTTCGTTCATAACCTTTATTTGTCATGGCAAGAAAAGAAGAAAAGATGTGGAGAAAAGGTGAGTTCAGACTTTAACAAATACTAATCTGGACAAACTTCAAGATGAGTAACAACTCCAACATTTTGCTTATAGCTTTTGGACTAACAGCAAGAAAAGAAAGCCAAACTTTGTAATCACATTGTCAACCAACATTGTAACCAAAGCGCAGGAACCGGAGAGGAAAAAAAAATAAAAATAAAAACATCTTAGAAAAACAGTAGGTTTAATCTGGTAATTATACACATAACGGCAGCTGCACTCACAACCACAAATGAAAACCCAGAACAATAACAATGACCTCCAGAATTGAGAACAAAAGACTCAAAACAGCTAATAAATATATATATCTACCAGAACAATACCCTTTTACACTACTTTGAGATCGTTATGAAAACTTAGGCATCTCAATACTAATTCATCTCTCTACAAACAGTTGTAAAAGTTTGAAGAAAGATAAGTGGTGTATCAATTTTTAGATTTCTCGTCCAAACTGAGAAAAGCAATTTCACCAAGCATGAGTGAATTCTGACTGCTAAAAGACACGTTGACACATTGTTGATTGATCATAAAATAATTATAAGAATAAGAATAGACACCTTAATTTGGACTAAAAACAAACAACCAAACTGAAAAAGGAGGTATTTGGGGAAGCATTTAAGATCAAAAGGACAGACAAGTGTTTCAGATTCAACGCCAGTCTTATGAAAATCTATAGAGATTCCATATCACTTCAAAATCAAAGGTAAGTAAATTCGACAATGACACAACAAATGGAATGCCTATTTTTTCATTGTTTCATTTCATCACAGTTGCTGCAAATTCACCAGAAAACATAGTGACACTTTATTGAAATTCATGTGCTTTGTATTTAAAGCCTCATACTGATTCATTCACTTCACCAATTAAAACTAAATTGGGTGAACCATGCAGAAGGATGTTACGAGAGAGAAGTAAACAAAAACTAACGATCAATTCCAGTTATTCAATAAAAGGTTCACTTACATGATGAAATATGTAGCACAAGCATTCTGGAAGAAATCTAAAATTGGCTGCTTCACCCCAGATCAAACAGTACATGGAAACAAACAGTAGCTTTTTCTCCTTGCTAACTGACTGCAAACTGCACAAAATTGATTGATTCCATTAGTCACTATCATCAATCACCATCATTTAATAAACAAGAAAATATCAATTTATCATTGGAAGAGTGAAGTAAGAAAGGATATGAAATCAGATCTAGAAGTCCATACTTGCTCCAAACTGGCTGAATGCACAAGTAGTTACACCACTTTATATAGTTGTCTAGGGACTTTAAAAATATATTTTGCACCGCAGCCTCATCCAATATCTGCGCAATACAAGGACACAAGTCACAATTTGTGATAAAAAAATTAAATCTTACAACAAATCTTCAATAACACATGGCACTATAATGAAATAACTGGAAACCTCATGAAGAGGTCCAATAAGTTCTCACTACAACAAAAAACCTCATTTGCAAGGAACTTATTCCTCGCTGAAAACCGACATTTCGTCGTTGTAGGATTTCTGCGAGGAAATTTTGTTGGTCTTCAATTCGTCGGAGAAAGCTCGTCAAGAAAAGGTTCAACGACGAAAAAACTATTTCCTCGCCAAACCCTTTTAGCGATGAAATTAATTTTTCTCGTTGTTATTCTTTAGCGACAATATTTTTCCTCACCCAACTCAAATTTTTTTCTCGTTAAAAAAATCCGAGAATTATCAAATAGTCGTTAAATATATTTTCCGACAAACAAGATTTCGTCGCTAAATTATTTATTTCCTTGCCACTGATAATCAATAATTAAAAAATTATAAATTAATTAATTACTTAAACTCTAGTTTTTGTGACGAAAATATATTCGTTGTTATAAATAGCTTTATGCGAGGAAGTTTTTCCTCGCTATAAGCCGTTTTCAGCGAGAAAATTTTATTTCATCACAATTTATATCCTTTCAACGAGAAAAAGTTTTCTCACTAAAATACTCAATAACGAGGAATGTTTTTTCCATCAGCGTAGGATCTAACGTCTATAGTGAGGAAATTTACTTTTGTCGTTATTAGTTTTAGTCTATAGCAAAGAAATATTCTTTTTGTTGCAATTGTCTGCATATTACAATATGGCCTGTGGGCGATATTATTTTATTCTTTAGAGGATTCTTATTCAAAACTAGTTAAACAATAAACAAAATGACAAAAGAAATAAAAGAACTTAAGAATGACTTTGGAACAAAAGAAACTTATATTGCTGCAAACATGGTTTACAATACAAAACTCTCTTAGTAGTTCATTATTCTCAGACTTGAAGGAAGGACAAGATCCAAACCTATATTTCAAAGGCAAAAGTACATACTAGCAGCTTTAGCTTTTATTCAAAAAAGCTTAACGGGATGAGCCTCACACATCTTCACATTATTCACAAGGCTCTTCAAAATGGAAGATTAAACTTCATGTCCAGTACGTACCTGCAATGTTTACTAGAGGTGAGCATATAGTGCTTCGCATATAATCATCATATAGTGCTTAACATGCAATTGTCATAAACTACCTTCACAACACGCCTGCACAGGTTTTGTGATATTCAAGTGACTCATTGGCAAAGATCTGGTTGGAGTGCCAAATATCAACAAAACCTGAAAAGGTTTGATATTTGGTTCAAGTGAAAATAACATAAATCGATATCAACCAACAGACTATGAGCAAAACCAAAACTTCAACACCGCATTCAATAAATCCAACACATCTAACAAATGCAAACTATCAATCAACAAATCTTTCATATCCAGAAATATATCATAATACTAGATCATGAAGCATATGAACCATTTAATGTCTTTAATTACACTAGGCTACCAATAATACAAAGAAATAAAAGACATAGAATAAGAGTTCACGCCCATCAATCAGAACTCTAATAACCTTACTGGAATCTAAGTGCATCTTGACAATCAAACCCAGATTGCTCCTTATGTGCCCTTCCCTGAACCATTACACTGAAATCCAACAGGAAGCTCAAATTTTTAGTCTTTTCAGTTAAAACATGTAAAAAAAAACAAAAATACAAAAAAGGTGCAAAACAGAGTCAAGACACTTAAATGATATCTCAGTAGAAAGCTATACCTTCCAGGTGCTAAAAACTAGTAGGTATGAAAAAGACATGCTAAAAACTAGTTTACCAAGATAATACGAGTTACACTTCTAGTGAAACTATCAAGAGTTTCATGGTATGCATATTCAAGGGAAAAGGTATAATCAAGAACATACAACTGCCATATCCGTTGCAGTACACATGAGAAACAGAGGTAGTGCAAACCTAAAATTCACCCAAGCAGTAAAAGTCCATAAAATTCTTATGTTATTTTATTTTATTTCAAGTTTGGGATATTGATAGCACTTGTTAATCATATTCAGGTAAACAATTCTTAACAGATGCTTTGCGAAAAAGATATCATATGCATACCACATCACACTCTTTTTGGTTGGTGAGGCACACGAGCGTCAACAAGATGTGATTCCACCTTTGAACATGCAACTGAACCATTGAACTTGATGTTTCTCCTACAAGCTTCAACTGATACTACAAGAAGGAAAATAACAGTAACTCTTTTAAAGTTAGATGTAAAGGCTAAATCCAGCAACACCATAGCTATAAGTGTGCACAATCTTACTCATAGGGTGAATGTCATTTACAGTTACACAAATAAACAATTAATAATCTGAATCTACATAGGAACTGCTGGAATTTTAGGTGTAGTCTAGAGGTAGAAGAAGGGAAAACGTGGTAATGGATGATACACCGTGCTAAAAAAACCCTTATGATGGCCATTAATACCCTGGTCTTCCTTATGCTAGGATAATCCTTATTTCAATTTCGAGAATAAAAGCCACCTCCTACTTGACAACCCAAGGATGCAGCAACCATATAATTTCTGCACCATAACAGGTAGTCCTGGAAAAGGACCACAGCCTCAAACCCGAAGATTATAGACAAGAGGATGAGAAAGAAGGAAAAATTCCAGAAAACAAACCAAAATTGATTGGTAATTGTACGTATTTTGATTTTGAATGGTAATTGTACAGAAGCAAAAACTGAAAATGATGAAAACAGGTAACTTCGTTGGTAATTGTACGAAAGCAAATTGAAAGAAAAGCGTAAACGAAATCAAGAAGATAGATAAAAAAGAAAACAAGAAATAGGAAGGGATGTGGCACAGGACAATTGAATATCTTCAAGCAATGAACAGATTTCACAGAGTACCAAATGACAACATGTAACACCAAATACCATCACCTAAGAAGATTGCGTTGATAATCCACGTAATAAGGGGCAATCAATAAGCAGAACAGATCACATGGCATGATAGCAAGCTCTACAATTGCAATTAGTTTAGGCAGGAATGATCTTACAATTCAACAAGCAGAGTACAAGGAGCCAAATTCAAGTTCTTGTTCTTAAGCTTCCGAGTAGACTGTGTTTGACGAAGACGACTACGCTTCGCATGGTCCTGCTCAGAAAGTTTGGAGCAGCGAGGAAGCCAAGACCGGATGGGTCAAAATCACAACGTCGACGCACAAGGTGCGAGTCCACCTCTCTGAACCTCAAGATCTGGCTCAGCCACTTCATCTCCTCCGACGACCCGGCGCTGTCGTCGCCGATGCAATAGCGCCACCTCCTTCGGTTTTGTCGCGAATCTGACCTCCATTTCCTTTCGCTTGAGTCTCACAGGAATCATGCTGATTGGAATTGGGGAAAGGATGCAATTTTGGGTTTTGGGCAGTCGATTTGGGGATTGGGGCATCTTTGATTGGATTTCTCCGAATTGAAACAAAAAGAAACTAAGGATGGAGAGAATTGCAGCGAAGAAGCAAAACCCTAATCAACCCAGAAGAAATTGACGAGAAGGCGAGAGAAAGAGAAAGCCAGGGTCGAGAGAATTGGGTTTTATTCTTATTTTTTTAATCGTGTTTCTCTATTAATTAAGTTTTTCATTTTCGTCTTGGGCACCATTTCTTTTTTCATTGCCACTTTGAATAATTCAATTTTTTTTGGTTTTTTTAAGAGCCCGCATTAATCTTTCTCTTTAGGGTTTAGGGTTTAGGGTTTAGGGTTCAGGGGATTCAAGACTTAGGTCACGACAATAGTTAACTAAATGATTTTCAGTTTGAAAAAGGTTTTGTATATACAATATAAAAATATAAATTTTAGGTTTAGGGTTTAGAGATTAGGGTATAGGGTTTAGGATTTAGAGTTTAGAGTTTAGGGTTTAGGTTTAAGAGTTTAGGGATTAGGGGTTAGGTTTTAAGGCTAATGTTATGATAATGGCTAACTAAATGATTATTTTGTAAAAGGTTTTGCATATACAATCTATGTATGAAGATCCGAGTATTTTGCATAGACAATCTATATATAAAGATCTAAAGTTTGAACAGTTAGATTGTCAAAGTTAAATTACATAATGTGTAGTGTCTAGAGTACAACCCCCTATGCAATCATATTTCACGGTCGTCACGCCATCGGTTAACCAAGAGGACATACAAGTGACGAAGATTGACCAATTCGATCGGATTCGAAAATATGGTGAAATTGGCTATATTTTTTACCACATTCATAATTTATAGTAATAATCTCATCCAACGGTCGGTTTTTCCATTTTCTTTTAATTGATAGTGGTTGCTCTTTGAAGTCTATGATATATAAATATAGGTTTATAAGAGTAACTAAGTTTGACCTAGTTGACCTAATTTGAAACGAGAACCAAATTGGCTGGATTTTTTACAACCACCATAAAACATTACAATCTTCCATCGAGCGGTTGGTTTCTCCATATTCATTTTCCACTTCATGGTTGTTTTAGAATGAACCTCAACAATTTAAATGCAATGTATAAATCAATACAACTTTAGGAGGCAAATTGGTATAAGCCAACGTCTTTATAATTAAAATTGAAATTTTTATCTTATGTCCACACACATCGATCAATGGAATATTTTACAGACGTGATGTCAAAAATAAACACGTTTCACGGTCGTCATGCCATTAGTCAACCAAGAAGACATAAGTGACAACAGTTGACCAATTCGATCGGATTCGAAAATATGGTGAAATTGGCTAAATTTTTTAACCACACTCATAATTTATTGTAATAATCTCATCCAACAGTCGTTTTTCTCATTTTATTTGAATTGATAGAGGTTGCTCTTTGGAATGTATGATATATAAATATAGGTTTATAAAAAAATTAGTATCTTCAAAGATTTATTTGTAAATAAAACCCACAAGTCCAGGCCCAAAAAAACCTGCAAGGCCTTGCCTTTATATGGACAGGCTTGGATCCTTCGATTTACAATAAAACTCGGCCCGTTATTATTTAAAAAAGTAATAAGGCCCGGCCCGGGCCGTTGATGAGGCCTAATGCAAAGCACTTTGTACAACACGAACTTTTAGCAAAGAAATCATACTTTTGTCACCATTGAATTTGACGGGTTTTACATAAATTTTTGCCAAACTAATAATGACGGACTTTTAGAGAGAAAACCATTCTTTTGTGCCATTGAGTTTGGCAGGTTTAACATAAATTTTTCGCCAAACAAATAACGACGAGATCATTATTTCCTCGCTAATTGCATCTTTTGACGAGGAAATAGTTCCTCGTAAAACACGAACTTTTAGCGATGAAATCATACTTTTGTCGCTATTGAATTTGACGGGTTTTACATAATTTTCCGCCAAACTAATAACGACAAATCATTATTTCTTCCCTAATTGCTTCTTTTGACAAGGAAATAGTTCCTCGTAAAACACGGACTTTTAGCGACGAAACCATACTTTTGTCACCATTGAATTTGGCAGGTTTTACATAATTTTCCGCCGAAACTAATAGCGACAAAATTGTTATTTCCTCGCTAATTGCTTCTTTTGACGAGGAAATAGTTCCTCGTAAAACACAAACTTTTAGCGAGGAAACTGTATTTTTGTCGCTATTAAATCTGGCAGGTTTTACATAATTTTCTACCAAACAAATAACGACGAAATCATTATTTTCTCGCCAATTGCTTCTTTTGACGAGGAAATAGTTCCTCGTAAAACCCATATTTTTAGCGAGAAAACCATAGTTTTGTCGCCTTTGAATTTGGCGGGTTTTACATAATTTTCCGCCAAACTAATAACGACGAAATCATTATTTCCTCGTTGAAAGTCATTTTCGCGATGAAAAAATTCCTCACCTGAGTCCCATATTTCCTCGCTAATAACATGTTGATTTAGGAGACCAAACTATGGTCACCTTTAGTGATGAACCGAAACATTCGTCGTAGAAAGTGGTGTACAATGAGGAAAATATGTTTCTCGCAAAAAACCTAATGACATTTAGTGAGGAATAGAAATATTCCTCATAAAAAGTGACATTTATTGAGGAAAATAAATTCCTCGTAAAAAAATTGGTCGCTAAAAAGACTTTCTGTTGTAGTGTCTTATGGAGACTGTTGAAGTAAAATAAGATGTGTACTTTTGTTTAACCACCTTTAACAATATGAATATCATATTAAGATAGAAATTTCATTTTATGTAAACCCCCATTGAGGCCAGCACGTCAAAGACAAACTTGTCCACAAAATTTCTTGTCTTTTCCAAATTATAAAGTGCAGTATTATCATGTCATGTGTCTGAAATACATATGAAGAACTTCTTATAGATATCACTTTCGCATAGGTACCAGATGAGTAGGTAGATATAGCCATTAAAATCATGGATAGCTGGCATCAAAAATAAGATTTACAAAAGATCCCCACCCCATCCTTCACTTCCAATAACACTAAACTCAAGAAAAAACATATATTAATTGGCAATACAACAATGCAGCCCCATCATGTACTTCTCAGTTAACTATCTCACTTAGCATGGAATATTGATGAGAGACTTACAAGTTCAGTTTCATCAGGAATGCGAGGACGAGTTCAAGGTCAGCAGCGACTTGGGGCTGTCGGAGGAGGAAGTCGAGAAGCGCTGGGCGGTGTATGGATGGAACGAACTGGAGAAGCACCAGGATCAGTCGATCCTGAAGCTGCTGATGGATCAGCTCAGCGACACGCTCGTCCAGGTTCTGTTGTTCGCGGCGGTTCTCTCCTTCATTCTCGCATGGTACAGATCTATTGGTCGTCTGAGATCGGAGATCACTCTGATCTGTTGGTCGTCTGGGATCGGAGATCGCTCTGATCTGTTGACTATTTGGGGTCTAGCTCTGATCTGGGTTCGCTCTGATCTGTTGCTCAATTGGGTTCTAGGTCGACTGCTCGAGGAGAAGAAAAGAGGCATATGTTTTTTTTAAACAAGTGTTATTAGAGAACTCGGGGTCTAGCTAGGTCATTTAGTTCAGCCAAAAACGGTTTTTTGTCCACACAAGGAGAAATAATTTCTCCCTTTACTCAGACAACAAAATCTGTTGTCTGAATTTTCTAAATTATAACAAACTTGAAAAAGTTTGTTATAGTGTTGATTTTGATAACATTTAGACGACATAAATAGTTAAATCTGTTGTCTGAAGACGTTCAAAAAAATCAGACAACAGAAAAAACATCTTCTGTCGTCTGAGGGGTATGGTCTGAAGCATTTTTTGACATAGTGATGCCAAATAGAGACAGCTGTTTTTTGTATTTGGCAGCAGATTTGACCGTCTTAGTTTATATCAACTGCTTTACTTTTTTGGAAGTGTCACAACTTTCCACCCACTTAGAAATTATGGAAAGAGTATAAGCATTTGAGAGGCTGCAGGCTGAAAATTTGTTTGTTCATTATTCATGGCTCTTTTCAGGGGTACAGAAACCTCCTCTTCTAAATATGCTACTTCTCATTCTGGACTAGTTATGACATGTTCTTGAGTATCAGAGGCGAGGACACTTGCAAGACTTTTACAGATCACCTCTATACAGCCTTTGTCAACGCTGGACTTTGTACTTTCCGAGATGACCCTGAACTTGAGAAGGGAGAAAGTGTCAAGGAAAATCTAGAGAAAGCAGTTCAACAATCACGAAGTTCTGTTATTGTGCTTTCAAAAGACTATGCATCTTCCAGGTGGTGCTTTCACGAGCTTGTGACGATCCTTGAACTCTAGAGGACCTCCTACAGTCATCGCATTTTACCAGTCTTCATCCATCTCATGTGAGGAAGCAGGCAGAAAATCTTGCAAAAATTCCTAAATACCAATGAAATCAGTCTTTGGAGAAGTTAAATGAATGGCGGGCAACACTTATAGAAGTGGCTGATTTAGCAAGCATGGTGCTACAAAACCAAGCTGATAGGTATGTGATCGAAGCTTTTGTTTGATTAGAAGGTCCAAATAAAATATATCAATAACTTTTTTCTCATTATATTAATATCAGATTTGAAGAGTCATATATTTCTGTTTCGCAATTTAATTTATAGGCAAGAATCAAAGTTCATCCAGAGTACAGTTAAAAGCGATTCAAGACAAGCTAGGTTGTTTGCCCTTGAGCGTCGTCAAGGAGGTATTAATGAAGAAGTTGTCATTTAGTAACACTGTTCTGGATGACAGCGAGGGGAAGCAACTTAATAACCCAACTGTAATGGCCTGGCTCAGTGATCTTAAAGAATCTGTCTATGATACAGACGACCTGTTGCGGGAGATCAACACAGAAATGTCAAGGCAAAAGATGGAGCCGGAATTGGAAAGTTGCTCTAGTAAGGTACAGGAGCTCATTTATACTCCTCCATCTCATGCTTTCGACTCAGCATTAATTAACTCCAGCGTAGAGGAAGTTTTTAACAAACTAGACTTCATTACAAAGCAGCTATTAAATGTTTGAACTTGAGTCCACCGTGATTGAAATGTGATAATTTGTATACTAGATCGATAGTGTGGAAATAGAAGTAAAACCAGCTAATAAAGTCTAGTCATTCATTAATATCTTTGCTATCTTGAATCTAATTTCCTTTCGCTTGTAAGGATTCTCTTCTGACCACGGTTTAAGGGTCAAGCTGCCCTGGTAGTGACGTTTACATATCTTTTGTTGCAATCGTGATATCAGCTCTGAAGATGTTACAAGTTTACAACAGTATGGTGCTTCCACTAAAGATATTTATACTTAAAATAACACATGCTTTATTTCGTCTATATATCTAGTGAACTATTATGGTAATACTTTCTATTACAATCATTAAGTATTGTGTGTATTGGTCCATAGGATTTGGATGAATACCAATTTTTAAGATTTCAGATTATCTCTATTGATGATTATGAGTTGATGCTAATATGATTGTTGCCTGCTTATGTGCAATCTTGACTTATATTGGTGAATTTCTACTGCTTGTAAGTTAATTTTCCATCATTAATGGCAACACATTCACAAAATTTGTTCAGACACTTAAGCAGGTGACTTTCTATAAAAGCCCCATTCCAACCCGCGTTGTTGCCAGTGAAGTAGATCGGCCGGGCTTTGCTGTCATCAATCACAATCTCATATAATCAAATTGTTATTCAACGAGGCAGATAGTTGTGAAGGTGATGTGATTAGCGATGGCAGTCCTAATAGGCCAGCGACAAAGCTCGTGCTGCTGAGCCTTTTCTTTTTCTTTTTCTTTTTGGTTCTAGATTCTTGTTTATTTCTTATGATTCATTATTATACCATTCTATTATCATTCTCTTTTCCACCAAGTGGTTGATGCTCATGATTTCTGACCCAAAAACTGGAAAACAGTTGACCTAAAATAACAGACTTGTGCAGAGATACCCTTCTGAAATAACTCTCAGGTTTTGATCTGTTGCTTCATCCATGGCTCTGTTCCGAGGTCACAAGGCCTCCCTATCCAAATATACCACCTCTCCTTATCCATATAGCTATGACGTCTTCTTGAGCTTTAGAGGTGAGGACATTCGAAAGAACTTTACGGATCACCTCCACACAGCCCTTGACAACGCCCGATTTGATACTTTCTGGGATGACCGACTCGAGAAAGGGGAAAATTGTTGGAATAGCTGGGGCTTAGCTGTTATTCTGTGAGGGTTTCGTTTTAGTTATTGCAGATAATAAACCATATTCATGAGGGCAGTACGCTACTCTACTTATGAGGGCAGTTACTCTACTTATGAGGACGTTACTCTACTTATGAGGGCAGTTAGGTTTGAATACATTAAACCTTACTTATGAGGGAAGTACGTTTGTTTTCTATCTTTTTCTTTGTAAGGCTATTTAAGCCAACATTCAGCATTTGAATAAATAAGTGAAATTCTCCCATATATTGTATTATGTGAGTGCTAGGTTTATACAACAAGTGGTATCAGAGCCCTTCACAGGGCCTGATCGAGAGTCTGAGAGTTTGAGAGCTAAGAAACCGCATTTTTCTTAGAAGGATAAGGGGTTGAGGGTGAGAGAAACACAGAGAGTTAAAGTGTGAGGAAAACACTTGAAGTTAGAGGGTGAGTTTGAGATGGCGACAGAGAACAATTATGTTCAGCCTGCCATACCTAGATTCGATGGTCATTATGACCATTGGTCTATGCTCATGGAAAACTTCTTGCGATCAAAGGAGTATTGGGGCTTGGTAGAAAATGGGATTCCGGTAGTAGCAGATGGAATTGAACCCACTGAGGCACAGCGCAAGGCCATTGAAGATGCAAGATTGAAAGACCTAAAGGTGAAAAATTACCTTTTCCAAGCCATTGACAGAACAATTATGGAGACAATTCTCATCAAAGAGACAGCCAAAAACATTTGGGACTCAATAAGGCAGAAGCACCAAGGTTCTACAAAGGTGAAGAGAGCTCAGCTGCAGGCACTTCGAAGAGAGTTTGAGGTCCTCCAAATGAAAGATGGAGAGACGGTAGATGAATACTTTGCTCAGACATTAACCATTGTCAACAAGATGAAAGCTCATTGTGAAAGAATGGAGCAGCTTGTGATTGTGGAGAAAATTCTAAGGTCGATGCCTGTCAAATTTAATTACGTGGTGTGCTCCATAGAAGAATCCAAAAATCTCACCACAATGTCTATTGATGAACTACAAAGCAGTCTGCTTGTTCATGAGCAAAGAATGCGTATCCATACCGGAGAGGAGCAAGCTCTGAAGGTGTCCTATGAAGACGGAGTTGGAGCAAGAGGACGAGGCTTTAGAGGCAGAGGTAGAGGAAGGGGCAGGCAACAGTTCAACAAGGCACTGGTGGAATGCTATAAATGCCACAAATTAGGACATTTCCAATACGAATGCCCTGATTGGGAGAAAGGTGCACATTATGTAGAGTTAGATGAGAGTGAAGAGATGCTGTTGATGGCACATATTGAGCTCAACAATGCCACAAGGGAAGAAGTTTGGTTTATGGACTCAGGGTGTAGCAATCACATGAGTGGTGACAAGCGGTGGTTCACAAGTATGGATGAGCAGTTTCGACAACATGTGAAGCTTGGTAACAACTCCAAGATGGTAGTGATGGGGAAGGGAAATGTTAGACTACACATCAATGGAATCACACATGTGATCACTGATGTCTATTATATACCGGAGCTGAAGAACAATTTGCTTAGCATCGGTCAACTACAAGAAAAAGGGGTTGCAATCTTGATTCAAGATGGGAAGTGTCGTGTTTATCATCCAAAGAAAGGTTTGATTATGGAAACCAATATGACCGCCAATAGAATGTTTGTGCTCCTTGCAGTCATGTCTGAGACCTTAACCTGCTTCCAAACTGCGTCTGAAGACAGTACTCAATTATGGCATTGTCGTTACGGCCACCTTGGCTATAAGGGATTAAGAACTCTGCAATATAAGAAGCTTGTGAAGGGTTTGCCGGAAATAAAGACACCAACCAAGTTGTGCACACACTGTATGATAGGCAAGCAGCACAGGGAGTCCATACCAAAGAAAAGCTTATGGAGAGCCTCACACAAACTTCAGCTAGTGCACTCGGATATTTGTGGACCGATCACACCTCTGTCAAGCAGTGGAAAAAGGTACTTGATCACTTTTATAGATGATTATAGTCGGAAAATTTGGGTGTCTTTCTTATCTGAAAAGTCTCAAGCCTTTGCTTCATTTAAGAACTTCAAGAGTTTAGTTGAGAAAGAATCAGGGGCTTCAATTAAATGTCTTCGAACAGATAGGGGAGGAGAATTTACTTCTCAGGAGTTTAATGCTTTCTGTAGTTCACATGGTATAAGCAGGCAATTGACAACTGCCTTCACCCCTCAACAAAACGGGGTGGCTGAGAGAAAGAATCGAACCATTATGAATATGGTTCGAAGCATGTTGTCAGAGAAACAAGTTCCAAAGTTTTTTTGGCCTGAAGCAGTCAACTGGACTGTATACATTCTCAATCGAAGCCCCACCTTGGTAGTGAAGGAATTGACTCCAGAAGAAGCTTGGAGTGGCATCAAACCATCGGTTCACCACTTCAGGGTCTTTGGTTGCATTGCACATGTCCATGTTCCAGAAGCTAGAAGGAAGAAATTGGATGATAAAAGCTTCAAGTGTGTGATGTTGGGGATTAGTGAAGAAAGCAAAGCCTACAGGCTCTATGATCCTACTTCTAAGCCATTGTGATTAGCAGAGATGTCATTTTTGAAGAAGATGCAAGCTGGGACTGGAAAAGAAGTGCTGAAGAAGTGAAGCTTGATGTGTTAGACTGGAATAATAGTGAAGAAGAGAGAAATGAGTCTGGGGAAAGTGACGAAGAAGAAGGAGCTGAAGGAGAAGGAGCAACTAGCAACGAAGAAGAAGAAGCTGAAGGAGAAGGAGCAACTAGCTCTTCCTCAAATCAGTCGGAAGAAGAAGCTCAACAAGAAGGGAGGACAAGGAGATTACCAGTGTGGATGCAAGACTATGAAAGTGGAGAAGGGCTGTCAGAAGAAGAAGAGTTGCACAATCTTGTGATGTTCACCTCTACGTCCGATCCAACTACGTTTGAAGAGGCACACAAAAGTGAAAAATGGCAGGCAGCAATGGTTCAAGAAATAGAGGCAATCGAGAAAAATGGTACTTGGGAATTGACCGAGTTGCCAAAAGGAGCAAAAACTATCGGAGTAAAATGGATATTCAAAACAAAGTTGAATGAAAGTGGAGAAGTGGATAAATGCAAAGCACGGCTTGTTGTTAAGGGGTATGCTCAACAGTATGGGATCGATTATACTGAGGTGTTTGCACCTGTGGCTAGGTGGGACACCATACGCATGATAATTGCTCTTGCTGCTAAAAAGGGATGGTGTGTATATCAAATGGACGTGAAGAGTGCATTTCTGCATGGTGAGTTAAATGAAACTGTTTTCGTTGATCAGCCACAAGGGTTTGTGAAGAAGGGTGATGAGTTGAAAGTGTATAAATTGAAGAAAGCCTTGTACGGCCTCAAACAGGCTCCACGTGCGTGGTACAGTCGTATCGAAGCCTACTTCACTAGGGAAGGATTTGAACGGTGCCCACATGAGCATACCTTGTTCGTGAAGTCAGGAGAAAAAGGTACCATTCTCATTGTTAGTATTTACGTTGATGACCTTATATTTACTGGCAATGATGAATACATGTTTGAGGAGTTTAAGAAGTCTATGAAACAAGAGTTTGACATGACGGATCTTGGTAAGATGCGTTATTTCCTTGGAGTCGAGGTTGTTCAGAATGAAGATGGGATTTACATTTGCCAAAGGAAGTATGCAAAGGAAGTATTGGAGAGATTCGGAATGGAGAAGAGCAACTCGTCTAGGAACCCTATTGTCCCTGGATTCAAGTTGATGAAAGATGAAAGTGGTGTGAAGGTGGACGCCACTATGTATAAGCAGGTTGTTGGCTGTTTGATGTACTTGACAGCTACTAGGCCAGATCTCATGTATGTGATAAGTCTAATCAGCAGGTTTATGGGAAGTCCGACTGAGCTACACATGCAAGCAGTTAAAAGAGTCCTCAGGTATCTCAAAGGCACTGTTGATTTGGGGATTCTGTACAAACGAAATGGGAATGAAAAGCTTGAGGCATACACGGATAGTGACTATGCAGGTGATCTAGATGACCGGAGGAGCACATCCGGATACGTGTTTCTGCTTAGCACTGGTGCAGTTTCATGGTCTTCTAAGAAGCAATCTGTAGTTACCTTATCTACCACCGAAGCTGAGTTTATAGCTGCAGCCTCCTGTGCTTGTCAAGGAATTTGGATGCGCAGAGTTCTTGATGAAAAGCTTGGCCATGCTCAGAATGGAAGCACAACCGTGTATTGTGATTACAGCTCCACTATAAAACTTTCGAAGAACCCGGTGCTGCATGGAAGAAGCAAACATATTGACCTACGTTTCCATTTCCTTCGTGATCTTACCAAAGATGGAACAGTGGAGCTGGTCCATTGCAACTCACAGAATCAGATAGCCGACATCATGACGAAGCCACTGAAGCTTGAAGTGTTTGAGAAGCTTCGTGAGCTGCTTGGGATGTGCACGGTACCAGGTATAAACTGATTGCACAAGTGCAAACAGTTTAAGGGAGGATATGTTGGAATAGCTGGGGCTTAGCTGTTATTCTGTGAGGGTTTTGTTTTAGTTATTGCAGATAATAAACCATATTCATGAGGGCAGTACGTTACTCTACTTATGAGGGCAGTTACGCTACTTATGAGGACGTTACTCTACTTATGAGGGCAGTTAGGTTTGAATACATTAAACCTTACTTATGAGGGAAGTACGTTTGTTTTCTATCTTTTTCTTTGTAAGGCTATTTAAGCCAACATTCAGCATTTGAATAAATAAGTGAAATTCTCCCAGATATTGTATTGTGTGAGTGCTAGGTTTATACAACAAAAATTATCAAGGAAAAACTAGAGAAAGCCATTCAACAATCACGAAGTTCTGTCATTGTGTTTTCGAAAGACTATGCCTCTTCCAAATGGTGCCTCGACGAGCTTGTTATGATCCTTGAACGCAAGAGGACCTCCAAGCATGTCGTTTTACCTGTCTTCTACGACATTCATCCATCTCAAGTGAGGAAGCAGACTGGAAGTGTTGCAAAAGCACTTACTAGACACAAGAAAACTCAGTCGTCGAGTAAAATGAGAATATGGAGGGCAGCGCTTAAAGAAGTTGCAGATCTAGGAGGAATGGTTCTACAAAATGAAGCTGATGGGTATGCAGATTCATCAAAACTAAAGCCTTGAGTAATTACTAAGAACTGTATATACATGTCATGGGATTGTTGCTTTTATTCGCATATTTGATTCATAGCTGGCTAGCTTGTAAGATATATATATTTTTGTTTTGATTGCAATTTGTAGGCACGAGGCAAAGTTTATCCAAAATATTGTTAAAGTGATCCAAGACAGGATAGGTCGTGTGCCCCTAAGCGATGTCCAGAAGGAATTAGAGGAGAAGCTTTTATCTGTTAACCCTGTTCTTGATGACGCCGAGGGGAAGCAACTGAAATTCCCAACAACTGTGAAGCCATGGCTCCATAAGCTTAAAGAGGCTGTCTATGATGCTGCGGACTTGTTGCAGGAGATCAAAACAGAAGCCTTGAGGCAAAAGATAGAACACGAATGTGGGAGTAGCACGAGTAAGGTACAAGAGCTCATCCCTACTCCACCATCTCATGCTTTTGACCCAGCTTTAATATACCCCAAGGTAGAGGAAGTTCTTAACAGACTAGACACTCTTATGGAGCGGAGAAGAAATGTCTTCGAGATGGAAGCAAGTGCTGGATACAGGGTATCACAGACAATAGCGTCAACTTCTTTGGTTGAAGACTCCGGTGTGTGTGGCAGAGATGACGAGAAGGAGACACTTTATTAAATTGCTGCTATCAAATGATAAGAGTGGTGATAAGATAAGTGTGATTCCTATTGTGGGTATGGGTAAGACCACCCTTGCCCAGCTTTTGTACAATGATGTTAGAGTTGCACAACATTTTGACATCCAAGCATGGGCTTGTGTTTCTGAAAAATTTGATGTTATTTGGATCTCACAACAAATTTATGAGTCTCTTACTTCAGACGCTTGCTTCATCTTGAATTTAAATCTGCTTCAGTCAAAACTGAAGGATGAATTGATGGGGAAAAAGTTTTTCTTGGTTCTTGATGACATTTGGAACAAGAATTATACAGAATGGGAGGTCTTAAGGCGTCCTTTTCAATTTGGAGCACAAGGAAGTAAGATTATTGTCACAACACGCAATCAATATGTTGCACGTATGGTGTGTACTCTTGAAGCTCACTGTCTCATGCCAATGCCTGAGGAACATGGCTGGCAATTATTTGAAAAACATGCCTTCAAAAATGCAGGTGTTGGCGTGCGGACACATCTTGGAGAAATCGGTAGACAAATTGTTCGAAAGTGCAAGGGTCTTCCTTTGGCTATTAAGTCGCTTGCGGGTCTCTTATGTTCTAAATTAGATGTGGGTGAATGGGAAACTATATTGAACAGTGACATGTGGGAGTTGCCTTTGGAGTGTGACATTTTCCGTTCTCTTTGGTTGAGCTATATGTACCTGCCTTCACAACTCAAACATTGTTTTGCATATTGTTCGATATTTCCCAAGAACTATATGTTCGAAACATCAGAAGTGGTTTACTTGTGGAAGGCTGAAGATCTATTGCAACCTAAACAAAACAAAACAGCAGAAGAAATCGGACAAGATTACTTCAATGATCTAATCTCAATGTCATTTTTTCAAGTTTCATCAAGTTCATATCAATATTTCATGCATGACCTTATCAATGATTTAGCAAGCTTTGTATCAGGAGAATTTTGTTTTAGGTGGGAGGGCAGTGATTCACCCAACAATTTGAGCAAGACTCGTCACTTTTCATATATGGCAGAATATCATGATGAGGCTGATAGCCTAGAGATGTTTGAGGCTTTACAGCAAGTTAAATGTTTGCACACCTTTCTACCATTAGTACCATCTTATTTGCGGGGACAGTTGTGCAAACGACTATACAAGGCATTGCCAAAGTTTCAATGTTTAAGAATGCTCAAGTTATCAAGGTACGATATTAAGGAATTGCCTGATTCAATTAACAACTTGAAACATCTTAAGCACTTGGACTTGTCTTGGACTCCCATCAGAAAGTTACCTGATACAATTTGTACTATGTATAACTTGCAAGCATTGTTGTTGTCACACTGTCGAGGCCTTACTGAACTGCCAGCCAACTTGGGAAGATTGATCAACTTGAGCCATCTGGATATTACAGAGACAAAGTTAAAAAATATGCCACCACAAATGGGTAAGTTGAAAGACCTCCAGATGCTACCAGAGTTTGTGCTAGACGAACACACTGAGGATAATTTGGCAGAGTTAAAGAAGCTTGAAAAATTGCGTGGAAGTCTTAGAATATCAGGGCTTGTGCATAGCAGGGCTTTGGAGGCCTACATACTGAGGGACAAGAAGTTCCTTAAGGAACTGGAATTGGATTGGAGAGGAAAAGCTTGGAGTGAAGAAGGCAATAATACTGTAGAACAAAGAAAAGTGCTTGAGAAGCTCCAACCTCACCTGAACCTGGAAAGGCTTGCAATTGAAGGTTATGGAGGCAAAATGTTTCCAGGTTGGTCAGAATACTGCTCTTGTTTATCTTAAACTTGACTATTGTGGGAATTGTATCTGCTTGCCACCATTGGGACAGTTACCTTCCCTCAGAGAGCTTCATATTGAAGGGTTAAATGAAGTGGTGTCTATAGGTTCTGAATTCTATTATGGTGACGGCGATACTACTACTTGTGCGAATAAACCATTTAGATCTCTAAGGTCTTTAGAATTCAACAGTATGAGTGGATTGAAAGAATGGGCTTATGTTGGAGGTGACAATAATGAAGGTGGGATTTTTCCTAATCTTGTTGAACTTGATCTATCATATGGTGTCCCAATCTTACCGGGAGATTAGCGTCAGATAGTCTCCCATCTCTTGTGTCTTTGTCGGTAGAAGATTGCCCAGAATTGGAATGTTTTCCAGGAGATGGATTCCCGTCAAAGTTAAAATCACTTGTCATCAGCGATTGTAAAGTAGGGCTAGGGCTGTTTCCCAACAGTCTCACTCATCTCAAGATCTGCGGTTTGACTGCGACGATCCACGGCGCCAAGTGGTTTGGCCATCTCAACTCTCTTCAAGAATTGATTATATGGAATTGCCCTGCGCTCCGGTACTTGCCAGATAGTGGGCTACCCACTTCTCTTCAACACTTGCAGATTTGGTTTTGCCCTGCTCTGCAGTGCTTGCCAGATAGTGGACTACCCACTTCTCTTTCTCATCTAAATAGTCATGGATGCCCTTTGCTTCAGAAACGGTGCCAAAGAGAGACGGGTGAAGATTGGCCCAAGATTGCTCACATCAAGCACATAGAGATCAATTGGTTTCCGATATGACAGCGACAGAGGGCTTGCGTTCTGATCAATTTGGCCATGTCCCAGAGGGCTTGCATATTCTGCGTGTAAGATCCTATTGTTTGAACTCATTCTAGGGTCTTGCTTGAACTCATGATCGATGGGTTTGACAACGACATGCCATATGAAGGAGAAACAGACCATTTCCATTTCCTACGGTATGTCGCACATCCCATTTTCTGGTCTTTGCCCTTCCCAATTCAGTCTATTGATACTGGGAATATATATGTTACTTTGAAAAGCTGGGTAATGTGTCTTCTTTCTGCCCTGTTTCTTGATATGCAGCAGTTTCGTGGAAAGTGAGCAAAATTTCGTGATATGTTAAGACAGAGATAGGCTGAGGTTAAGATTGCTCGCAGGACCAATATTGATTGCCATGTCTTGATGTCTGAGTTGTAAGCATAATTATCAAATTCTCTCTCAGTTGATTAGCTTTACTCACCTCTTCACTCTAGTAGGCAATTTCTGATTTACTGCTTCGACTTTGGGTCAATACTTGCACTCTTCTGATCTCTCTTCAGTTCGTTCTAGTTGAACTGACTTGGTCTTTCGTCAAAGACTTTCTAGAAAGCTTTTAAAGTTGCTCTTTCAATTTAATCTTCACAACCCTGCCACACAAAATGTGGCAGAGTCAATCGAGGTAAATGAAGAAAAAACTGTTGCAAATGATTTGCAGAATGTTAAGGAGGGTCGTCTCTGACTTTGGCATAGTTACAACATTCTATGCATCGTTAAATCTTTTTCATTGTAACACATATGTGCGTGTGTATTGAATTTCTGACAAATGTTTGAACGTACTGGATTCCATTGTTCTGTCTTCCATTTTCTCATTGAAAGATATAAATTGTATTCCACACAATGTGGAACTAGAACGTAAGCTGAGGAATTCAGTATACAGATGCAGTTTACTACTGATTTATATAATAACTAATCTAGAGTCTACTTTATTTTTTCATGTAACATCTTCTGGATTCTCTTCTGACCACACCTTCAGGGTTGAGCTGATAGTGATGTTTTTCTGTTTCTTTTGCCAGTGTATATCAGTTCTCTAGATGTTACAAGTTTACAGTACTATATGCAGCGCTACCACTAAAGGTATTTTTACATTTGTATTGAATATGGAATTGAAGAATTTATCGTAATTAAAGGGTTTGGCTTATCTCTATATTGATCTTTAGCCTTCAGCCCTGCAATTTGGAAAAGGTGGAAAGAGAAAGGTTAATTTAGATGTGTGATGTCCTGATAGTCTCAGAGGCAGTGTTGAAACTGAAGGTAATTTTACTTCCTTGTTGTGCTTTGCTTCCATACTTTTGTATTGAATCTGAAATGGAGAATTAACTACCTTAAAGCTTATGGCTTTCTCTATTATATCAGGAGCATTACATTAGTCATCAAAGACACTTGGTCTCTGTGGCAAAAGATAGCACATGACCAAACAGAATTGCACCTTGAATGATAAGAACTGCCCTTACTGACATGTAAGATCCTTTCCCATCCATATCTGTCAATTGCTAAGTTGTTAAAAGCATGTACTTGGTGCTGATTAATTCCTGTCAAAGAAAATTAAACATGGTCTTAAAAATGAATTAAGCATGTGCTTTTTAAAAGCTTATCTGCCAATATTACATTTCTACTTCCATTTACATGTACTGATATATTATACATTGATGATTTATGAGGTGATGATGCAAATACAATTATATGCATGCTTACATTTGTAATGTTGGCTTTTTTTTTGGTAAATTTCCACTGCTTATTAGTTAATCTTTCCATCACTATTCTTTTTGGGAAAAATAGCCTTTCCATCACTCTTCTTTTTGGGAAAAATATGGAAATGAAGAATTAATGGTCTTAATTAAAGGTCATTGCTTGTTTCATTTGATCTTTAGCCTTAGGCCCTGCATTTTGGAAAGATGAAGAGAGAGATGTGAATTACTCCCAGTTACAGTGCTGCCACTGAAAAATTTCGTTGGTTACAAACTTCCTTATGGTTCTTTCCTTCCGTACTTTTGCAGTATATGAAAATGGAGAATCAGTTGCCTCAAAACATTGTGGCTCCTCTATTATACCAGTGGAATTACATTAATCAGCAAAGAAACTTGATGTCCATATATGGCAACAGACAACACATGACCAAAATAGCACTTTGATTGATATGAACTGTGCTTACTTGCCTGAAAGATCCTTTCCCTTCCATATCAGTCCATTGATAAGTTTTATTCAAGGCATGTATTTAGGGTGCTGATTAATTCATGTTAAAAAAAAGAAAAGCACATTGTGTTAAATACAAATAAATAATCGCATTCTAGTTCCAATTGGTCCACAAACTCTACTGATTTCCTGTCATTGTTATCCATACATTGGGTTTCTATGTTTAGACTGAAGTGTTTAGTGTTGGGGCTAAGAAAGTTCTCATGGCTGATTGACAGTGAAGCATCTTCTATTTCAGAGGTTTTCTACAAAAATTTGGATGTATGAATGCCATTAGTTAAGAGCTATTGGATTAGTTTCTTGTAACTTGGCCATTATGCTCTGTTTCATTTTATATATGCTGTGAATTCTGTATGCTAATTCTTCCTAACGTTGGCTGCAGATGGACAAAGTGCGTACTAGTACTGAATTTCTATTTTCCATTTGCATGTGCCAACCTTTTGGAACCTCTTGTAATCAAAGCTTCTAGACTCTTGATCTTATGCAATGCTGCCAGCCTGCCTCTGAAAGTCTGAAGGTGGTTTACTTCCATAGATTTGAAGTGATTTTTTATTTTATTTTTATTTTATTTTAAATCTATGACCTTAATGTCGCACTTCTCTATTATCTCAGGTGCTATAAATTCATCAACTGAAATGTCAGTGCTGCTTGTGGGCTTGCAAACGATAACATGAGCACCAACAGTCTCCCCTAACTGGACCTGTAAGATTTTTTCCAGCTTCCGGGTCAATCAATTATTGCATTTATATCTTACTTAGCTGGAGGAACTATTTGCATCGATGTTGGGAGTTTGTCAAAAAGGCTTTAATTTCAGAGGAGCAGACATTGCAGCAGTACAAAGAGGCAGTTTCCAGTTTGTAGCATCTTTCTTTTAGTTATAGATAGACACTAGTGGACTCTTTTTTCTTCTGCTTGTTAATCAATTTTCCATCATTGGTGGAACATTTTCAACATTGTACAGACTTTTTAAGTAGGTACATTACATATGAAGCATTCTTCTGCACACAGCAGAGTGTTCATCAAATTTCCGGGACAATTTTTTGCTAACTATAAGTAGAAAACTTAAGAGAATGTAGCGGCACTGTTTTGGTAAACTCACAGCAGGACACACATTCCTGGAGTGTGTCCTGAAATTATACTCGCACGTAATCAGTTTCAACCAAACCAATCATCATCGAAAACCATAAGTCCAAAGGTTGGACTCATTTGGTTGTAATACGAAAACCAATAGATGGGCTAAGATGTTCCTGCACAGTTTGGTGGAGCCCATGTCCAAGCCCTATTTTCAATGTTTGGGCCCTTATGGAAATGACAAACCTTGACGGGATGGTCTGTTTGGGATTACAGAGCCCTAATTGGAGGTTGAAGAGGAGTGGATTCTTGGCGGGTAAAGCTCCCAGATACAACATTTATTTAAGGGATATCTTCACAAATGGTGTATGAACTTTAGGCCATTCTACATTTTGGTGTACCAACTTTCAAAACTATCAGAATGGTGTATCAAGTTTGCTCCAATCTTTCATTTTGGTGTACGCCGTTAAATTTTCCGTTATCTTTGCAAAAAAAAAAAAAAAATTCCGTTATCTTTCCTTTAGCTTTGTCAGTTTTTTTTTTTTTTTTTTGCAAAAGATAATGGAAAATTTAACGGCGTACACTAAAATGAAAGATTGGAGCAAACTTGATACACCATTCTGATAGTTTTGAAAGTTGGTACACCAAAATGTAGAATGACTTAAAGTTCATACACCATTTGTGATATTTTCCCTTTATTTAAAGGTTTCTTCTTTATCTAGATTACTTGGATACAATTTTTGGTCAACTTTTCAGGTTCATGCGTGAGGAGTTGAGTGATTGGACTTTTGGATTTGGGCGAAAAAAATCCTTAATTGGTAAGAGCCATTATCCTAATGAGCATAAAGTTTGATTTTTTATTATTGCAATTTGCAAATGCGAAACAGAGGCTGATTTGGTGTGAGATGCAGGAAATGAAGGCAGAGAATCAATCGAGCCTTCTTTTCTACTTGGTTGAGGAATCAGAAAGTTTTGTTCATTCCTTCAATCACGATGGCTCTTGTTAGAGCTCAAGGAGCCTCCTTTTCCACTACGTCTGCTTCTCGATTTCGTCATGACGTGTTCTTGAGTTTCTGATGAGAAGACACTCGCTGGACTTTTGCAGATCACCTCTATACAGCCCTAGTTAATGCCGGATTCCGTACTTTCCAGGATAACCCTGAACTTGAGAAGGGGGAAAATATCAAGGAAAAGCTAAAGAAAGCCATTGAACAACGCTTTCTAAATTTAGGATCCTGTAACATCAAAGAATTCCCATATTTTCTAAGAATTCACATATTTTGATTATGTTTCAGATTCCAATGGATATATTTCTAAGTTTTAGACATGTTTCAGCCCCTAGGATCATGCATTAGTTGTCACCACTCAGGCAGTTTGGCAATGAGTAGATTTATTTCACGACTGAAAAACAATTGTACCAAGTTTCTATAGATTCTAATGCATTTTTATTGTTATCAGTTTTCTCATTTTTCCACAATCTGTAACTTGATTGATGCTTTCACACAAGATAGACTAAATAGTTGATGTTAGTTCGGCGATAGTTTATGTCTTGCAGCATATTCCTTGGGAATGGGCGCGGAGAATGCATTGTGAGCAATTGACCTGAAAGGGAAACATCAATTGAAGATATAATATTGATTTTAAAATACTGGGATGGGATGGGATGGGATGGGATGGTCTTGAATCAACAGATTGTTAAAGTAAGATTATGCCTATCTTTTGTTAGAATGAGACCAGTATAGGAAAGCAAGGAGCACAAGGTGACAGAGAAATTGAACAATGAATCAAGGAAAGTAGCAAGTTATTACTCTTCAAACATTATACTAAATATAAAAAAGATGTTCTCTCGTTAGTTACAATAACATCAATGAAGTCATATCGCCTCATAAACAATCTTGTTTTGCACACCTGTACACAAAACACAACAGGAACGAACAGCTATTTCAATATCTAGAGATTTATGATTAAGGTGTACATGGACAGCTAGTCATATCACTATCATCGAGGGAAAGAAAAGATAGCCTATGGTTATTCAGAAGCATCAACATTGGGATTAAACAGTACAAATAACATGAGTTTTTTTTTTTTTTAATCTCCCATTCCTAAAATTGATGTGAAAATAACTTTTTTAAATTAAATCTAGGCATTTCAAAAATTCAAAAGTAGCATCACACAAGCGTCACCAAAAACAAATTCATAAATAAAACAACATCTTTCTCATTATCTAGGGGAAATCAAATATTATTGGGGGGTGAAATTTGCACACCAAAATTTACAAACCACACACCTTTTCATTTTTTTAATAATATTTCATCTCACATTTTTTTACACTTCCTAAAATACCCTAAATCAGTTTTTTTTTTTTTTTTTGGGTCCTCTCTCTCTCTCTCTCTCCTCTCCAAAACCTGCACTTCCCTCACGCACTTCCTGCTTTTCCGACATCTCTTAGATCGGCGGCGGCGGTGAGATCGACTGGGCTGTAGAGACCCAGCTTGGTGTCGAAGACCGGCGTCTTGTCCGCGTCGGAGAGAAGGGCCCATGCATCGGCGACGAGCTTGAAGGCGTGCTCGGCGAAGGCATATTTGTTCTTGTCTGGTTGTTCTTGTCTTTCTGCGGGTTTCAAATAGAATTTAATCCACCGAAGGTTGTTGCTAGCTAGATTCAGCAGGGATGAGAGGGCAAATGGAGAGCTAGCTGTTAACTTATCTGATCTGCAGACCTTTGGTTTGGTTTAAAGATCAAGGATTCATTGACCAACTTTATTTATCGCCGCCGTCCACGGTGTTGCTGTCACCAGCAAATTCAAAATCGCTCGCTTGTGACTGGTGGTGGATTAGAAGGTCAGAAATACTCCAAAACCCAGATGAGAAAAGCTTCAAGATTCAAACTTTTCTCAAAACCCAGATGAGAAAAGTTTTCCAGATTCAAACTTTTCTCAAAAGTTAGATGAGAAAAAGCTTCAAGACTCAATTTTTTCTCAAAACCCAGAATAAGAAAACAGAATTGTGAATACCCAGATGGAAAAATGGCTTCTTTTTTCCTTTTTCCAAGGTCCCCAGATTGAATCTATGGATTTTGACGGGTTACAATTCCATTACAATTGATATTCAATAACTTGACAAATATTTAGCCTCAGGCCCTCAACAATCCATATCATTACATGTTCTAGCTGGATTCTTAACAAACACCATTAACAAGTTGATCAGATTCAGTAATCGCAAATGCTAACATTGAAACCAGTACAAGCATAAAAACAATGCAGGAGAGAGAGAGGACCCAAAAACAAAAACAAAAAAAAACAAACTCTGATTTAGGGCATTTTAGGAAGTGTTAAAAAATGTGAGATAAAAAATTATTAAAAAAATGAAAGGGTGTGTAGTTTGTAAATTTGGGTGTGCAAATTTCACACCCCATATTATTTCCGCACTTATCCATTGGAAACTCATATACCATCATCGGGCCTGCGCACTACAAGAAAAATAGCATTTTGCAAGGAATTTTTTCCTTGTAAAAAACCGGAAATTCCTTGCATTAACCCAAATGCAAGGAATATTCCTTGCATTTGAGTCCTTGCAAAGAGGCCCTTGCAAAAGAGCAAATACAACAACTTGAAAATTCCTTGCATTTATGAACTCAAATGCAAGGAATTGAACACTTGAGGTTAACTATGGTTAACTAATATACAAGGAGAATTCCTTGCATATCATTCCTTGCATTTAGTTTTAAAAAAAATTTAAAAAAAAAAAAATTAAATCTGAATAACAGAAAATACCCCAAATGTCATTCCAGACTTTTTTTTTCATTCCTTGAATTAAAAACAATTGGTTCCTTTGTACATCGAAAATTGCAATTTAGCAGTATTTCACTTGATCACAGAACACATCTAGTTCCAGATCCATACAAACAACGCTTAAAGGCGTTTGAAACATAAACTTGAGACAATTTGTCAGCATCAGTGCTTACTGTCCGTTCTTGCAATGGCATATAGTGGTGCAGCTACTCCCCAATATATACCTGAATAACAGAAAGATAAGAAAAGTTGAGAAACAGCATGACCAAAAACTTAGCAGATTACTCATAGAAGTGACTAATGATTAGAATATGTAAGTTCATTTACAAGAATCTAAGGAAAAAAAAAGAAAAAAAAAAACAATGTTCAAGAAGATGCAAACATATAAAGCAATAAAATTTTATAGAGATGATATAACCAATTATAGCTTTAAGTGAAAGAAGAGCATTTTTTATACCATTGAAAAATTGATAAATAACATCACCAGCATATAGCATTCGTCAAGCAGACAAGCTCATATATACAATTAACCTTATTATTCACCACCACCCCAAAGTACTATGTTAACAAGTCTAAGAGCACAATGTACTTCCAGTAACCTTTCTTGATTACAACCACCAAGGTTCTGCCTTTAACAGCCCCTTGCAATTAATATACCACCCGTGATCCCAGACAATTAACACCAACAAAATTAACTCCCACTTTAGCTAAACAATGCTAAATAACATATCCTTTTCCACCGGAATCTAAACCATCACAATTTTGCTTCACGTTTAAATTCACAAGTCAACATATCATAAAATTCAAACATTGACAATCAAGTATAATCCCGAACTAGAATCGCTATTTGAGAACCAATTGGCATGAACACTTTCAACAATTAAACAAATCCATATTCAAGGTATAGGATTATACCTCTGTGAAGACTTCGCTGCTCAACTTCCACTCCAAACACAAATGCAATCTCTCTGCGGAAGACCCCTTCTTTCCTATACTACAATTGATTAATATTTGTCATTGCAGGGTTAAATTATTATGCCTATTTTAGGTGTACCAGTTTACTTAGAAAATAATCATAAATCATATATAAACCCAACACATGAGCACTTCCAGATCTGTAGTACACAGAACCAAAGCATAGCTCTTTAAAATATCAAGTCATTTGAAAGGGATTCTACTGACTTCTTTTTTTATGTATACAGTACCAAAGTATAGTCCCTTAACTAATCAACCCACTGTTTTTTTCTACTGACTTCCAGATCTTTAGTACACAGTACCGGTCCCTTAACTAATCAACCCACTCCCTTATAACTTGTACTTGTAAGTAGTAACTTCTCATGGACTAGATTTGTAATATGAATGGTTTACTTAGTTTCTTCAATCAGATAATTATCAACACTACTACAGAAAATAGGTTTAAGGACGTTTGAAAAACGTCATAAAAAACATTAGATGACACGCAAAAAAAACGTCATCTATCAAGGAGTCATAGTAAGTCATCTATTAGGACGTTGAAAAAACGTCCTTAAATATCTACAAGGACACTGGAAAAGTGTCATTGTTTCCATAAATAAACGTCATGTAATGTTTATAAGGACACTAGAAAAGTGTCCTTGTTTCTATAAATAAACGTCGTCTAATGTTTATAAGGACACTAGAAAAGCGTCTTTATAACTTAAAAAAGCGTTATCAAATATCTATAAGGACACTAAAAAAACGTCTTTGTATCTTTTTCATGAAACAAAAAAAAAATTAAAATATGCAAATTTACACCATTACTAACCAAACTTATATATAAACATCCAATATACAATATCAAATGAGCACAGATTTATTTTCCCAAGTGCACTAAACTATAAGTTACAATCTAATCTAACTACAACTTTACAAGCATTGCCACATCACATTCATTATGAGCATCCATGAGTTTGTCTTGAACTGCAGCATCAATCAAATAGTAAGGAAGAATTATAACAAGCGCAAATATAAGCCTTACAAAAAAAAAAGTGCAAATATAAGCCTTTTCATTGAAGTCTCAATTAAAACCAATATTCTCACTCTCAAATGGACCGGAGAAAACAAAAAACAAATTGAACACTAGTGAATTTAAGTACCTTTTCAATCCGAATAGATTTTGCTTCATGTAAATTTTATGGCAAGCATTTGAGAATGCCAAACCTGTGTTCGACAAAATCAATTCTTAACAAACAAATAAGTGATAACTTAACAAGATTATGATAATGAATGACATGATTATGAATAAAAAATTCATCTATAGCCTTCATAATGAATGTTTTATTTATTCAAAACAAAAACTCAGTTTGACAATCATTAAGTGAAGGACAAGTGATTATGGTGCGCCTACATATATCACAAATACTAAATCTAACAAAACATAAAGTTACATAAGTGACTAATTCTCAGCAAATGCTCAATCCAGTTTTATAACTTCAACCAATCCAATAATCTATCAAGTTAATTTATGTTTGGGACCTTCCTTGTCCTCAATTGCTTTCTCAATTAGGCAAAGGCTACTTCCACTTGAAAACTTCATCTATAGAAATACATGCTAAAAGATGACTAACTTTAAAGTGGTAAGACCATATCACAGAATGAACAAAGGAAGACAAATGATTTACCTTTTTGTAGTAGTGTCAAGTTGAAAACAAATTTGAAGGTTCTTACTTATACTGGAATTGGAGAAACATACTGAATACAGAAGTTAAAAATAGAGCGATCAGAGGCTGCAAAACAAAAGTTAAACAATTAGAATGAAATATACAAACTAGAAACTTAGATCTCAAATTGAGAAACAAACAAATATTGTTGCACCAAGTACAAGTTAGAAACTGAAATCCCAACTGAGTACAAGCTAGAAACCAAGTAATTGAGAAACAAACCAATATTGTTGCAGTACGTATAAGCTAGAAACTAGGCTGTGGGTCATGCAAAGTAGGAAAAATGAGGCTGCTGGTCATGCAAAGTAGGAAAAATGAGGCTCCCTACTAGTTTAAAGCTGCTAGGTTATCTCAAGATCAATATTGACAGAATAAAAACACAATGAACAAGGCCTAATTCTTATTTGACAAAAAAAGCCTAATTGTCAAAATACTCATTTAGTCTATAAACCATTGAGTAATGATAATTATGACTCGATGCCTACTATATTCAAGGCCGATGCACAGCACAGACACAGAAATGTGAAAATGGAAGGAACCAGCATACCTGTATGATCCTTGAAATGGAATTCTCAATTATATAGGCCATCTAGAATAGAAAAAGAAAGGTTAATTAACTTTTACGTATTTGCATAATAGCCTCTACGAATCATACAAGATAGAAGCAAACTTACCAGTAACATTTTCTTATAGTAGAGGATAGCTGGGATGCGCATGCAGGGTTGTAACAAGGTAAAGTACATCATAGCAGTAACAGCACCTTGTGCACCCTAAATGCCACAAACAAACTCAAGAGTTAAATGACCTAAATTTTCAAGTTTAATGCAATATGCAAAACCAAAACATGAAGATGATGACAGCTGCCAAGGTACCAATTGCAACTAACCATGCATATTTAAATTAGAAAGTTGTATGAGCAGCAATACCTCTTAAGTGTTGTAGAAATGATAATGATTTTACTAATTGAAACTCTAAGAACCTTGTGCTTAGAAGAAATATGAATGAAAGGATCAATAAAGACCTATACTTTAAGTGACAGTGCAGAAAAATATGTGAATAAAAGTTTGGCCTTATTCCCATGACTCACTCCCTTCTCACCTTCAATCATATACACTTGATCCCTCTGTTGCCAAGGCCAAACACATGACAAGTAATAAGAAAGGATCATATTAGTCATGCAAAACATATGACAACTTGGAAGTAAGAATGCAACATACATATACAAAGAGCTTATCCAAAGAAAAACAAATAGCCCAATACTTGGTTAATCAATGTAAAGGCAAAACCAGTAGGACTTTTCTGGACAGATAATATGATCTCAAGACAGTTTACACTTGTATATTAATATCAGCAAACATATGAACAAACAAGATTGACATGATTTCTCAGTAAGTTAAATGCTGTAGCAAAATTTCAATAAACTTATAGCTTCAAATTCCAAAGCACATGTATAAGCATTTTAAAGAAAAAATATGAATAGCAGGTTAAGTAACTAAAATACTGCATACAAGAACAAACACACAATGATGTACCACATTACTAAACAAACTACCAAGTATGATCTTGAACTTACATATCTATGTGAACAGCATCCTTCTATACCCATCATTGCTTAGATTTTTCTCCACAAACCTGCTCAAGTGTTAACAAAAAACCCAAATAAGGATGCTAATTTCAATTTTGAAATTCAAATACCCAAAACACTAAGATGAAATGTCTAAGAAGCTTCTTTCTTATCCAAAAACACAGATACATACAAGTAAAAATGTCTAGAAACCCACTAAATAAAAGGTGATATTCACATTTAAGAGAGAAGACAGAGGAAGGATTATTGGTTTTCGTTATAAATTGGAAAACTTTTAGACTGGTAACTATACTATAAAAAAATCTACAGCTGAGAGAATCAAAACAGAGAGAGATTTAAACAAAATTACTTCAATCCATAAATATCAACCCTTGCTTATTTACAGCCTGCATTCTCAAAAGTGTAACAAGTGTATGACCCGCAAACAGTGTCCTGAATTCAAGTCAAGCTTATGAAACAATTAGGCAAAAGCTACCGAAAGATCCTTCATCTATAGAAATATATACCAAAAGATGACTGGCTTTAAAATGGTAAGCCTACTCACATGAATAAACAAAGGAAGACAAATGCCTTGCCTTTCATTTTGACAGGAAGGACCTCAAGCTGCTGGTTAGTATGTCTACAAGAGGTTTAAGCAAGAAATCCTCCACACTATTTATGAAAAGACTAAAATGTATCAATCATAGAGAATAATTATAACACATATGTTGGATGTTCTAATTAGCACAAAGTAAAATTTTGCACTGAACGAAAAAATATTAATCAACATGAACTCACAAATAGATAAAAAAAATAAAACGAACAAAAATATCAAATTATGCATTGAAGTAGCCAAAAAGAGAGTAGCTAATCCAGAAAATAAACAATATGTGCAGATGTGCTAGACATGAAAGTGAACACATAGGCTACCCAATTAACAAAAGACAAACAAGCAATAAAAATTACTAATGGCAGCAAACTAGCATTATAAGAAAGTCGATCATTATCAAAGATAAGCTCAAACATGGACACTATGCAAAGGCTTAAGTGCTTGTCCAAAACAAAATGCAATTGTTTCTGTCTCCTTCGCATACATCTAGTATTTTTAATCAATATGAGATCTAGCCTTGTTTTCTTTTTCAATTTGCATATACATATGTATGTTACTTAGTTATCATGTTTTTCTATGGAAGAGTTTTAGTTTATTAAAACAAAAACAAAAGTATATATGTGTGTGTGTTGAATTCCAAAAAGACTTTGTATAACAAAAGATAAATAATGTAATCAGCATATTCAATTCAGAAGAGGGAAAAAAAAAACTCAAACCTTAATCAGCTCAACAAGCAAATCTGTACAAAAGTATACGTGTAGATAGAGGAGGGAGGCAAGAGATAGAGAGATACTGTACAAAATTAATAGCCTCTGAAGCCAAGCCTATTCGAAGAATGAACCTAAGAAACCATTTAGAATAAAGTGGGAGAAAAAGATCAAATTGAAAACAGATCTGTTAGCAAAATACCTATATAAGAATCGCACATCATAATTTCAGTTAGAAGTCGAGATCTGGTCTTCTTATGGCTAGGGCTTTCAACCCTCAACTGTTCATTGTCTCTAGGTTGCAGATAGCAGTGGGTTAAAGATTAGGGGGATGCTGAAGATTGCTCTTACTTGAGGATGGTTGTAGAGATAATTAAGAGGAAGTAAGGAGGAAATTAGATAGAATGAAGATTCGGGGAAAGTTAAAAGGGAAGGATTTCATTTGAGAGGGAACGCGAAAATTTGCAGAAGCCTTCGGGCGGAAAGCGAAATTTTATAAATTGCTCTGTACTTTAGGATTTGGTTTTATTCTTTCAATTGGATTTTGGGTACAAGGGGGTTTGAACCCAAAACCTGTATGTTAATGTAGAGGCGCTGCCGCGCATATTTCTAATTGTTAGCGTTAAAACAACTTAAACGTCATAAGATGATTTTAAGGACATCACATTTAATTATGCGTCCTTATAAAAATCGGTGGGAGTGGGCAAAGCCCAATTCTGTAGTAGTGCAATCATCATTTATATTAATAGAAAGCCTAGATTTCAGTTCCTAGCGATTACCATAATTCATTCAAGAGTCAAGACAATAAGTCTTCCTTCTTGATTGTTTAAGACCTGTTAAAGGAAAAAAAAAAAAAACAGAGTTTGGTATCAGTTCAGAATATGCACAAACTAAATGGTGTATTTCTTTTTGTGAAGCAGTACGAGTCTTGATATACATGTAACTGAGAGAATTACCTCAAAATTGTCCTACCTTGTGAGGTGAGGTAAGACAATTGGATATACATGATGGTGGGAATCACTAGAGAGTAGAGACAGAAAACCCCTGTTAAGATAGTCTAACGCACTCCATTGTTGCCATTGATGTACAGAATTACAGAATGATGGTTTCAGAAGCAAGACACCTGAAAGGTACCTACAAGTTGAATTGGATATTTATAAAGTTCAATCTCGTAGATGTATGAATTGACTCTTTAGCATACTCCACCTAATGGATGCAGAAAACTGCAGATATATAGAGACAAACGTATATTCACCCAACACTCACAACTCAATATTTTGATGTTTCCTTCAAATGACATGCAAGTCATGAACTTGTACCTTATTGTATAAAGTTGGCCTAGATTAATTGTACCTGTTGCATTAATAAGAATATAGTTAGAAACTGTTGCTGCTTACTGTGAAGAATGAAAATGAGGTACCTAAAGCACAAACGAATTGATAAAGGCTAAAACAGTAGAACATTTTAATCATAAGAACTCATGAAAAGAATAATCCCTAAACTTTGAAGATATTGATGCCCAAAAAAGAAAGAATGAAGTTTAGTCCAGAAAAGTAAATGTGCGCACATTTATCAATTGGCCAACTTCCAATTTCAGTTTCTAACCTGGGAATTCTAGAGCCTTAAATAGATCTTAGAGGAATTGTGGAGTTCCCTAATTAGCAATGCTCGTGCCGTAAGGTGGTTGGGATTCAAGGATGCAATATATATGACAGAACTAACCAAGATATGAAATTGTTGGTAAAATGGTACAAACACTTATTAAGATGTTAGCTATATATTGGGATATAGAACTAACCTTAGCTACTAGAATTGAGCATTACTGTAGCTTAGCTACTGGAATTAAGGAGCATCTGCAGTAGTAAAATGCATCTATTTTATTTCCTCTACTCAGTGAAGAGCTATATATCTTATCCATATCATCTCACAATAGTAAATTAAAAAAATGCCCAGGTGATCACAGATGACCCAACTCTTAGGATTTCCTTTTCAGCTTCACACTTCTGTGATTTTAACAAAACCAAGGCTGGAATATTATTTATTGCTTCATGACCATAGTTACCTTTGTAGATGATGCGTTGCTATCAACCATTTTAAACTAGTTTCAAGAAGTTAGCCTGAAAGACAATAAGCAAAATAACTAAATCATTAAAATTGGAGTAAGGGAACAGAAAACTTAGATACAGAGAAGGTAGACAATTAGGAAGAGAATTAAGAAGAGAACAAGAGATTTAGCAGGTTTATTGGCTTACAAATCAAGTCTTCAAATCTGTCTAACAACTAATACAATGCATCTATTTATCTATATAATCCTAAACAATAAGCTAACAACTAAGAGGTATCCTAATAACAATAGGCTAAACTATATATTCCTAAGAAAACCCTAAACAGAGTACTTTCCTTATTATATTCTGCATCAAATTCTGTTCTAAACCAAGAACCTCAATTTTGCTAACTGCTAATGAATATAAATCAAACAGGACCTTCACAGTTCTACTCGTTTTCTTTTTCCCCAACGATCGAAACACCTAACCAACAATCAGCATATCCTACTGACATTTTTCAATAGCAAATTTATATTCCCATACAAGCAAGATCAACCAAACGCAAATAAGATGATACATACATGATGAACCTGATATGAGAGTCACAATTAACTTCAACCTCATGAATATCAAAAACAGAAAGCAACAAAATAGACAGCAAAAACCCTTATTCCAATCCACAGAGAGATATGAGACTGACCTTAAATGAAACAAAAGAAACCCAACACCTTCAATCGTCAAAGGACTCAGAAATGACCCGAGAGATGATATGGGTTTTACTCAATCAGTAGATTGGTACAGTTTAAAGCTACAAAAAAAAAAAAAAAAATGAAAGATTTTCACCATCAGCTATTCTGAAATTAAACCCAGAAGTGAAATTAAAACCCTAATTGAGAAATTAAACCCATAAAAATCTTGTGGAAGAAAATTTAAACCCATGAGAGAGATCTTAAAAGTTTGCAGGAGCAAGAGACCGGATGAAGGAGTCGATGATGACGACGGTGCTTGAAATGGAGAAATTAGCTTCAGTTTGGGAGTGGGTATTCACGCGTAGTACCAGATCGGCAGTAAGAAAGCAGATCTAGAGGTTGGGGTATTCGTGGATCTGGGGTCTTCTTCTTTTCGGAGTAAGAGGAGAATTTTTGTTATTTTCCTCCAATAGCCAAGTGATAGACTCACCTCACCGAGAGCGGAGTCAATAATTGTAAGGGGTCGGGCAAGGAATTCACTTGAAGTCCTTGCATTTAGATTTTCAATGCAACGATTATGAAAGTATATACAACGACTTTATCACTTTCTGGATTTCAAAAAATTAAATACAAGGACTTCTTACATTCTTTGCAAATGATAAGAGTCAAACGCAAGGACTTGCAATATTCTTTGGATAATATTATCAAATGCAAGGAATTTTAACTCCTTGTATTACAACCCGTTGCATATACCCAGATTTGTTGTAGTGGATTATTCAACTATTATCCGCTACTTAGAACCCTTGATAGGCGATCTCTTTACCGCTAGATTTGCGGATTGTCACTTTGATGAGACAGTCTTCCCGTCATTAGGGGAAGATAAGAACATAAATGTTCAACAGGAATGACAAAAATTGTCGTGGTCTGTCCCCACCTTGTCACATCTTGATCCCCTAACCGCATAGTCTGAAATTGAAGTGCGGAGAATTCTCGATCTTTAGAACGTAGCAGAATCGATGCCTGATGCGTTTTCTGATATCGCAAATGTGACGATATCACACATACCTGCTGCAAACATTCCTGCAATGATTGATGTCCCTAAAACTAGAGGACATGACGCCATCTCAAGGGAACCTGAGCATGGCGCCAACGTCCCACCCTATGGTGACATTGTGGCTAGGCCCATGGTTCCTGCAGGAAGCGTGGGAGGCCTAAAGTTTTGATGGATTCTCGCCCAATTGGGTAAGCTCTGTAACTAAGTTAATTAAAGGCCTCTTCTTTATTTCATATTTCGATAGAGCAATTTATTTATTTTTAATTGTTATTTAGGAGTCGAAGAGATTTTTTTTTGGGGGGGGTTCGATTTTTGGATTTATACAGAAAAACCTAATTCCCTATGTGATGGAGAAATGAAGTCTTTTTAGAGAAGTTGTTTCAGTCTAAAGAAGATGAAACCTAATTCCCTATGTGATGGAGAAATGAAGTCTTTTTAGAGAAGTTGTTTCAGTCTAAAGAAGATGAAGTCAAATTTGCTGTTGAGACCTTTAGACATACTTTACTTGATATAATTTTCAATCTTTAGGATTAGAGAGTTGGTAGTGCAAGTTTAGAAAGATTACTTTGGTGTAGGGAATGAAATGCTTCAGCTTTCTTTG
This sequence comes from Rosa lucieae, assembly GCA_024704745.1. Taxonomy (NCBI): domain Eukaryota; kingdom Viridiplantae; phylum Streptophyta; class Magnoliopsida; order Rosales; family Rosaceae; genus Rosa; species Rosa lucieae. The sequence continues at coordinate 39,176,064 of CM045492.1, forward strand.
TTTGGTGTTTGCTTTTCCTATTTTGTGTTTCATTTCAAATTGTTTACCTATTGCAAAGACCAAATTCGGTTATTAACTATTTGAATGAGGAAATGGAACCCCAAAGCCATTGTTTCCAGTCATCCCGGAAACCTGCACATTTGTATTTGGTAAAAATTGTTGGGTGCTAATAATTTTGAGCCAATTCGTGGTGCCTAGCCAAAATAAAACTAACAATCCAGTCGGTTATTATTTAGTATTAATCTTGAATCTACTTTATTTTTTGCAGTTGCCAATTTTTGGATACTTGTAATTAGGCCTCGTCAACGGGCGGAGCTGGACGGGCTTGGGCTGGGCCTTATTATATTTTTAAATAATTCCGGGCCGGGCTTTATTGTAAATCGAATGATCCAAGCCCGTTCATATAAAGTGGGCCTTGCAGGCTTTTTTGAGACGGGCCTTGTGGGCTTTATTTATAATAAATATTTAAAGACACAAATTTTTTTTATAAATCTATATTTATATATCATATATTTCAAAGAGCAACCTCTATCAATTCAAAGAAAATGGGAAAACCGACCGTTGGATGTGATTATTACAATAAATTATGCGTGTGGTTAAAAATTTAGTCAATTTCACCATAGTTTCTAACCCGATCGGATTGGTCAACCGTAGTCATTTGTATGTTTTTTTGGGTGACCGATGGCCTGACGAACGCAAAATGTGCTTATTTTTTTACATCACGTTTGTAAATATTTCATCGATGGATGGACATAAAATAAAATTTTCAATTTTAATTACAAATACGTTGGTCTATACCAATTTGCCTCCTAAAGTTGTATAACTTATACATTGCATTTAAATTGTTGAGGTTCATTATAAAGCAAATATGAAGTGGAAAATGAATTTGGAGAAACTAACCGCTCGATGGAGAGATTGTAATGTTTTATGGTGGTTGTAAAAATTTCAGCGAATTTTGTTCTCGTTTCGAATTCGATTAACTAGGTCAAACTTAGTTACTCTTATAAACCTATGTTTATATCATATACACTTTAAAGAGCAACCTCTATCAATTCAAAGAAAATGGAAAAACTAACTGTTGGATATGATTATTACAATAAATTATGAGTGTAGTAAAAAATTTAGCCAATTTCACCTTACTTTCGAATCCGATCAAATTGGTCAACCGTCGTCACTTGTATGTTTTCTTAGTTGACTGATGGTATGACGACCGCGAAAAGTGCTTATTTCTTCACATCACGTCTGTAAATATTCAATCGATAGATGTGCGTGAACATAAGATAAAAACTTCAATTTTAATTACAAAGACGTTGGCCTATACCAATTTGCCTCCTAAAGTTGTATTGACTTATACATTGCATTTAAATTGTTGAGATTCATTCTAAAACAACCATGAAATAAAAATGAATTCGGAGAAACCAACCGCTCGATGGAGAGATTGTAATATTTTATGGTGGTTGTAGAAAATCCAGCCAATTTGGTTCTCGTTTCGAATTCGATCAACTAGGTCAAACTTAGTTACTCTTATAAACCTATATTTATATATCATACACTCCAAAGGACAACCTCTATCAATTCAAATAAAATGGAATTTCTCAAAAAAAAAAAAAAAAAAAAAAACCGACCATTGGATGAGATTATTATAATAAATTATAAGTGTGGTAAAAAATTTAGCTAATTTCACCATATTTTTGAATCCGATCGAATCGGTCAACCGTAGTCATGACATGTAGAATATATATGCACATATTCTATGTAGAAGTATGAGAACGTCCAATTTCACCATAAGCCAAATTACAACAAATTCACACTCACACAAAGAGCACACACACATATAATGATGATGTGGCACACTAAAGATTTCCAAATATATGTGCTGGGCCTTCTAGACATGAACTTGTAAAAGATGTTGCAGATTCCCGTCCAAGCTGAACTGACTTCACTTAAATTGCCATAACTCTTTCTAGAAAAGTCAGAATTGCAAACCGTAAAATTCTTCAGAAACCAAACACATGGGGCTTTCTGTGCATATAGAGTACAGCTCCTAATTCTATCCTAGCAGTTCCCAGTAATTCAGCGAAGTTCGGTTCTAGACATGAACTTGTAAAAGATGTTGCAGATTCCCGTCCAAGCAGAACTGTCTTCACTTAAATTGCCATAACTCATTCTAGAAAAGTCAGAATCACAAACCATAAAATTCTTCAAAAACTAGACACATGGGGATTTCTATGCATATAGGGTATAGCTCTTAGTTCCATCCGAGAAGTTCCCAATAATTCAGTGAAGTTAGGTGTTCTGCACAACAGTTTCTGTGTTGCAGATTCTCATTCAAGCTGAACTGCCTTAACTTAAATTGCCATAACTCCTTCTAAAAAAGTCAGAATAGCAAACCGTAAAATTCCTTAGAAACTAGACACATGAGGCTTTCCGTGCATATTGGGTACAGCTCCTAATTCCATCCGAGCAGTTCCTAGTAATTTATCAAAGTTGGGTGTTCTGCACAATAGTTTTTGTGTTATTTATATAATATTTTTTGTTTGCGGGCTTTTACGGGCTGGGCCTAGCGGGCTTTTAGCTGGCCGGCGTATGGGCCGGGCCGGGTTTCAAACCCCTAAACCAAGCCCGGCCCTCTACCTACCGGGCCGGGCCTATGGCGGACTTTTTGACTGGCCGGGCCGGGCCAGCGGGACTCCATCTGCCCACTTGATCTGCGGGCTTTTTGATGAGGCCTACTTCTGAGCGAAGCTTCAAGGTCAAGCTGTTGATATTGTTGGTGTCAGCTCTCTGGATGTGACAATTGATGCATGTAATGCTACCACTAAAGGTACTTTCAATTGTATGTAAAACTTTTGAAGTACTTTGCGTATAATCTGAATTGAACAATGGCTGTGTTCTTTTGTTATATCAGTCGATTTTTGTTGCATTGCTGGTTTTTTTTTTTCCCTTTCTTTTCTATATACTAGATGGCATCACACACTGTGTGTGAAAATTGAATTTTTTTTTTAATAGGAAGTGGGAAGTTATTTACAGGAGTTGGTAGTTTTTCATGGAATGATAGAAATGGGTAGTTTGATTATCTGTTTCTCATTTTCATCTTTATTTTTTATTTATTTATTTTATTTTTTATTTATTTTGTAATTTGACTATATCACCCCGATATGTTTTATGAGTTGTATAGTTTTTTAATATTTCAGGGTCATTTTGGTACATTTTTTCTGTTTTGGCTAACAAATTCTCTTCTCTTAATAATATTATAGATAAGTTTCGTTAATTACACGTAGAGTACTCGTGATTGATCTAATTAAGCACATAATGGTCATTTTCCATTAGTCTATGAATTATACTCCTTGTTGCTGTCATTGTCCTATTCCCTGTTTGGTACTTCTCTGCAAAGTATGCTTCTATGTCATTATACATTCTAAATGTTTGAACGGAAGTCCACTGGGCGAGCTAAACAAGGTGTTGTTCAATACTAATTCTTATGTGCCATTCATCTTAGAGCTTGGGATCAGCCGGTGATATAACTATATAAATGCTAATCCTTTGTATTGTTTGGCTCATGATTGGTCTCTGCCGATAACAAATTTGGAGAAAGAAAAAGGCAAAGCTGACAAAATGCATTGGATTTAACGTCAGGGCTTGAGAAAACCATGTTAAAATTTTTGCTAGTCGATTTGGGGTAATAATATACATTGGGAAAAACATAGAACCATATTTTCTGATATACAGAGGATTGCTGAGGGGATCAATCCAAATAGCATCTTTTGTCTCATCTATGGATGCCAAATAGAGACGGCTGCTGTTTGTATATGGCAGCAGAACCGTCTTATTTGTTTATTTCAGCTGTTTTACTTGCTTGGAAGTGTCACAAGTTTCCACCCGTTTAGAAAATCTGGAAAGAGTATAAGCGTTTGAGAGGCTGCAGTCTGAAAATTTGTTTGTTCATTATTCATGGCTCTTTTCAGAGGTACAGAAACCTCCTCTTCTAAATATGCTACTTCTCCTTCTGGAACTAGTTATGACGTGTTCTTGAGTTTTAGAGGCAAGGATACTCGCAAGACTTTTACAGATCACCTCTATACGGCCCTTCTCAACGCTGGATTTCATACCTTCCGAGATGACCCTGAACTTGAGAAGGGAGAAAGTGTCAAGGAAAATCTAGAGAAAGCAGTCCAACAATCACGAAGTTCTGTTATTGTGCTTTCAAAAGACTATGCATCTTCCAGGTGGTGTCTTCATGAGCTTGTGACAATCCTTGAACGCAAGAGAATCTCCTGCGGTCATCACATTATACCAGTCTTCTACGATGTCGATCCATCTCATGTGAGGAAGCAGGCAGAAAATCTTGCAAAAATTCCTAAATACCAGGGAAATCAGTCTTCGGAGAAGTTAAATGAATGGCGGGCAGCACTTACAGAAGTGGCTGATCTAGCAGGCATGGTGCTACAGAACCAAGCTTATGGGTATGTGCTTGAAGCTTTTGTTTGATTAGAAGGTCCAAATAAAATATATCAGTAACTGTTATCTCATTATATTGATATCAGATTTTGTAGACTACCTAAAACTCATATATTTCTGTTTTGCAATTTAATTTCTAGGCACGAATCAAAGTTCATCCAGAGTATAGTTAAAGTGATTCAAGACAAGCTAGGTCGTTTGCCCCTGAGCGTCATCAAGGAGGTATTAATGAAGAAGTTGTCATTTAGTAACACTGTTCTGGATGACAGCGAGGGGAAGCAACTTAATAACCCAGCTGTGAAGGACTGGCTCAGTGATCTTAAAGAATCTGTCTATCATGCAGACGATCTGTTGCAGGAGATCAACACAGAAGTGTTAAGGCAAAAGATGGAGCCCGAATTGGAAAGTAGCTTGAGTAAGGTACAGGAGCTTATTTATACTCCTCCATCTCATGCTTTTGACTCAGCATTAATGAACTCCAGGGTAGAGGAAGTTTGTAACAAACTAGACTTCATTATGAAGCAGCGAAAAGATGTCCTGGGTTCGGAAGCAATTGCTGAACACCGAGTGTCACAAACAATACCTTCAACTTGTTTGGTAGACGACTCCAGTGTGTATGGAAGAGATGACGAGAAGGATACCTTCACTAAGTTATTGCTATCAGATGATGAGAAGCTAAGTGTAATTCCTATAGTGGGCATGGGTGGAATCGGAAAGACCACCCTTGCCCAGCTTCTATACAACGATGTCAGAGTTAAAGAGCATTTTGACCTCCACGCATGGGCATGTGTTTCGGAAGAATTTGATGTCCTTAGGATCTATCAACAGATTTATGAGTCACTCACTTCAGATGCTTGCCAAATCCTTACTCTGAATCTGCTTCAGTCAAAGTTGAAGGAAGCTTTGGTGGGAAAAAAGTTTTTAGTTGTTCTCGATGACATCTGGAACAAGAATTATAATCGGTGGGATTTCTTAAGGCGTCCCTTTAAATTTGGAGCACATGGGAGTAAGATTATTGTCACAACACGCAATGAGGATGTTGCAAGTATGATGGGTACTCTTTCACCTCAACCTGACTATCTAATGCCAATATCTGACGAAGAAAGCTGGTTGTTATTTGAAAAACATGCCTTCAAAAGTAGAGGAGTTACTGGACACTCGCAGCTTGAAGAAATAGGAAGACAAATTGTAAGAAAGTGCAATGGTCTTCCTTTGGCCATTAAATCCCTTGGGGGTCTCTTATGTTCTAAACTATTTTCCGAGGAATGGGAAAGCATATTGGACAGTGACATGTGGGCATTGACACAGGAGGAGACTGACATTCTGCCATCTCTTTGGTTGAGCTATCTGTATTTGCCTCCACATCTCAAGCTTTGTTTTAGCTACTGTGCGATATTTCCCAAGAGTTATCGACTTCAAAAATTAGAGCTGGTTTTATTGTGGAAGGCCCAGGGTCTCTTGCAACCCAAAAAGAACAAAATGATAGAAGAAGTTGGGGAAGAGTACTTTAATGATCTAATCTCAAGGTCATTTTTCCAACGGTCATCAAGTTCTGCACACTTCATCATGCATGACCTTATTTATGATTTAGCAAATTTTGTATCTGGAGAATTTTCTGTTAGGTGGGAGAATAGTGAATCACCCAACATTTTGAGGAAGACTCGTCATTTCTCATATATGGAGAAACATGGTGATAGCTTTGCAAAACTTGAGGCTATAAGTCAAGCTAAATATTTGCGCACTCTTCTACCTGTACCTGAATATGCATGCTATCTGGGGACATTCAATAAAGAGAAATTCCAAGAAGTACTATATGAGGTATTGCCAAAACTACAATGTTTAAGAGTGTTGAATTTATCATTGTATGATATTAAGGAATTGCCTGATTCGATAAACAACTTGAAACATCTAAGGCACTTGGACATGTCTGAAACTCCCATTAGAAAGTTACCTGATACAATTTGTACTCTGTATAATTTGCAAGCAATATTGTTGCGCAAGTGTCGAATTCTTACTGAACTGCCAGACAACTTGGGAAGATTGATCAATTTGAGCCATCTGGATATTACAGAGACAAAGTTAAAAAAGATGCCACCACAAATGGGTAAGTTGAAAGACCTCCAGATGCTACCAGAGTTTGTGCTAGACAAACACACTGGGGATAATTTGGCAGAGTTAAAGAAGCTTGAAAAATTGCGTGGAACACTTCGTATCTCAGGGCTTGTGCATAGCAGCGGTTTGGAGGCCTACATGCTGAGGGACAAGAAGTTTCTTAAGGAACTGGTTTTGGATTGGAGAGGAAGGGATTCAAGTGAAGAAGGCAATAATACTGTAGAAGAAAGAGAAGTGCTTGAGAAGCTCCAACCTCACCTGAACCTGGGGAGGCTTACAATTAAAGGTTGTGGAGGCGAAATGTTTCCAGGTTGGTCAGGATATTATTCCTCCTCTGCTCTTGTTTATCTTATACTTGAAAATTGTGTGAACTGTATCTCCTTGCCACCATTGGGACAGCTACCTTCCCTCAGAGAGCTTGATATTTCTGGGTTACATGGAGTGGTGTCCATAGGTTCTGAATTCTATTATGGTGACGGCAATACTACTACTTGTGTCAATAAACCATTTAGATCTCTACAGTATTTACAATTCTACAATATGAGTGGGTGGCAAGAATGGTCTTATGTTGGAGGTGACAATAATGAAGGTGGGGTTTTTCCTAATCTTGTTCAACTTGAAGTATCAAACTGTCCCAATCTTACCGGGAGATTAGCGTCAGACAGTCTCTCATCTCTTGAGTTTTTGAGGGTATGGGATTGCCCAGAATTCGAATGTTTTCCTGAAGATGGATTCCCGTCAAAGTTGACATCACTTGAAATCATCGACTGTAAAAAAGTGAATGCAAAGAGTATGCAGAATCTGAACAAGAGTCTCCGAACACTCACCTCTCTTGAAAGATTGTCACTTGATTTTGACTGCGACGAAAATGTAGATTGGTTTGCGGAGGAGCAGGAGGGGATGTTTCCCAGCACTCTTACATATCTCAGTATCGGCCGTCTGAATTGTGAGACCATCGACGGCGCCAAGTGGTTTGGCCATCTCAACTCTCTTCGAAAATTAAATATATTTAAATGCCCTGCGCTCCGGTGCTTGCCAGATAGTGGGCTACCCTCTTCTATTACTTATCTACAAATCAGTGGATGTCCTTTGCTTCAGAAACGGTGCCGAAGAGTGAACGGTGAATATTGGCCCAAGATTGCTCACATCAAGAGCATATTTATCGGTTTGTAATGATCTGACAACGACAGAGGGGTTGCATTCTGATCAACTTGGCCATGTCTCAGAGGGCTTGCATATTCTGCGTGTAAGATCCTATTGTTTGAACTCGTTGTTGATTCCACAGTTCTTGGGTCTTTTGCTTGATCTGATGATCGATGGGTTTGACAACGACATGCCATATGTTGCACATCTCAATTCTGGTATTTGCCCTTCCCAATTTAGTCTATTGATACTGGGAATATATATGTTGTTGTCAATTGATACTTTGAAATGCTGGGTAATCTTGTGTGTACTTTCTGCCCTGTTTCTTGATATGCAGCAGTTTCGTGGAAAGTGGGCAAAATTTCTTGATATGTTAAGACAGAGATAGGCCAAGGTTAAGATTGCTCGCAGGACCAATATTGCCTTGTCTTGATGTCTGAGTTATAAGCGTAATTATCAAATTCTCTCTCAGTTGATTAGGTTCATTCACCTTTTCACTCTAGTAGGCAATTTCTGATTTACTGCTTCTATTTTTGCACAGCTTCTCTTCTTATCTGAACTTGCAGACTGTTCTTTATCTCCTCCACTCATTCACACTGTTTCCAAGCAGAATGAAAATCACAGAGAGATGAGAGCCAATATTGGGTCAGTCAATACTTGCAGTCTTCTGATCTCTCTTCAGTTCGTTCTAGTTGAACTGACTTGGTCTTTCATCAGAGACTTTCTAGAAGGCTTTTAAAGTTGCTCTTTCAATTTAATCTTCACAACCCTGCCACACAAAATGTGGGAGAGTCGATCGAGGTAAATAAGCTAGTACCACAAAAACTTAAAACTCAAGCTAACTAATCTAGCATAACTTTAACACCTAATACATCTATGCATCTTTTGATCTTTTTCATTGTAACACAACATTGGGGTGTGATGAATTTCTACAACAATGTTTGAATTGGAGTCCACAATAGTGTGTCTTCCATTTCCTCATTGAAAAACTATAAAAACTATGCCACACAGTGTGGAACTATAAAGTAAAATGAGCAATTGAGTGTACAGTTATAGTTTACTCGATCATAAATATCTTTAGTAGTCTCGAGTGTGCTCTCTTTTTGCATGTAACTTCTAGATTCTCGTCTGACCGCAGTTTCAGGATCGAGCTGATAGTAATGGTTTTTCTGTTTTCTTTTGCCAGTGTATATCAGCTCTGTGAAAGTTGTACGTTGCAATTATATGCAGCGTTACCACTAAAGGTATTTTCACTTTTGTTTCGAATATGGAATTCAAGAATTAATGGTCTTAACTAAAGGTCATTGCTTATCTCTATGTTCCATTTGATGTTTAGCCTTAGGCCGTGCATTTTGGAAAAGATAGAGAGAGAGGTGAACTAAGCCATGCGATGTCCTGATAGTCCCAGTTGCAGTGCTGCCACTGAAGCTAATTTTACTTCCTTGTGGTGCTTGTTATTTTTATTTTTTATTTTTTTTGGGTACAAAGTTCCTTGTGGTTCTTTGTGCTTCCATAATTCCCTTCTTCTGTCGTATTGGAAAATCGAGAATTAATCACCTCAAACTTGGTGTCCATGGCAACAGACAACACATGATCAAACAGTGTTGCACTTTGATTGATAAGAACTGTCCGTACTGGCATATCACTCGATAAGTTTTGTTAAAGGCATGTATTTAGAGTGCTGATTAATTCATGTCAACCACAAAAAAAAAAACAAAAAAAGACTTTGAAATTGGACATTGTCTAAAATATGAATAAATAAATAATCGCATTTTAGATCCAGTTGGTCTTTACCCTCAGGCCTCGAATAGAAAAGCTGGGTAATATATCTTCTTTGCTCTCAGGCCTCGAATTTCTATAATTTGGAAAAGCTGGGTAATATATCTTCTTTGCTCTCAATATATGCACCATCTCACTGTCTCAGTATCCGGACCGCTCATCTCAGCAACCAACTGTGAGAGTTATTATCATTTATCCATGGTGGGACTTCTATACTTGAAGTAGGATAAAAGCTTTATCTTTGGTGGGCTAGACTTGGAAATATGAGAAAGGAAGGTCCTTGTTTGTAGTGATCGAGAGTTTTATATATAATACAATACTGGGGACAGATAGTATTTTCTTGTGTAATAATTGCGATGGCCTTTGCTAGTACAACGGAGAGTGTTGTAAAATGCGTAGATTGGCCTAGATGTTGTATGCAATATCATAGTCATTGAATTTCATCTGAGGTGCTTTTCTGCAAGCTCTGCCGCTTCCCTGTCACTGTTAAGGTTCTGTTTGAGATTGGTTTTTTTTTTTTTTAAATCAGTTTTTATTCAAAATTTTAGATTTTATTGTGTTTGGTAAATAAATAAAAAGCAGTTTTAATTGAAAATTATAGGTCACTGACAGTAGATTTTAGAAGCAGCCTAGAGATTGCTTTTAGAAACTGTTATAGATCAAAACACACTCTGCAATTGTTTTATGTACTGACAGCACTTTTAAAAATATTATTTACCAAACACGAAACTGTTTTAATTCACAGCTGATTATTTTCATAATACAGCAGTAGTTTTTTTTAAAAGTCACAGCAATCCCAAACTAGTCCTTATGCATATATTGGATCTCTAGATGTTTGTACTGGAGTAGAGTGTTGGGAGCTAATAAAGGTCTCATGGCTGATTGATAGTGAAACATCTTCGATTTCAGAGCTTTTCTACAAACATATGGATGTATGAATGCCATTATCTAATAGCTATTGGATTAGTTTCTCGTAACTTGGCCAGTGTGTTCTGTTTCATTATATAGGTTGTGAATTCTGTATGCTAATCCTTCCTAATGTCGGCTGCAGATAAACAAAGTGGGTTCTAGTATTGAATTCTATTTTCCATTTGCATGTGCCAACCTCTGGAACCTCTTCTAATCAAAGCTTCTAGTGTTTCTTGAGCTCTCTAGATGTTAAGCGCGCAATCCTGCCAGCCTGCCTCTGAAAGTCTGAAGGTGTTTTACTTACTATAGATTTGAAGTGATCATTTTTATTTATATATAATCTGAAATTGAAGAGTGACCTTAAAGCTTGTGGCACTTCTCTATTATCTTAGGAGCTATAAATTCATCAAATGAAATCTCGATGCTGTGTGCGGGCGTGCAAAAGATGACATGAGGACCAACATTGTTGCAACTTCATTAATTAGAACTCCCCTAACTGGACCTGTAAGATTTTTTCCAGCTTCCAGGTCGATCAACTGTTGCATATATTTCTTACTAATACATAATAGCATTGTAATGCCAATTGATTTGAGCTTTCTTCTCTGTTCTTTACATGTAGCATGTCTGCTAATATGGAGGTCCACGATAGGTGTCTATGCTGTTTGTTTTATTTCAATAATTAACCTTCGGCCTCTCACATAGCTGGAGCAACTATTTGCAAGGATTGTCAAAGGCTTCAACTTCAAAGGAGTAGATGTAGTAGCACATTCCAGTTATTAGCATCTTTCTATTAGCTATAAAGAGACACTACTGGACTCTTGTTTCTATTGCTTGTTAATCAAATTTTCCATCATTTATGGAACATTTTCAACAAGGTTTGTGCAAACTTTTCACTGAGTGTATCCTAAAAACTATACTTGCAATGTAATCACCAATCAGTTCTAAGTCCTCAAGTTGGACTTGTTTGGTTTCATATGAAAACTAATAAACCAGATGTTTCTGTACTGCTTGGTAATTAAAGCCCATGTCCAAGCCCTATGTTCTTCTTTTTTTAATGTTTGGGCCCTTAACTGTGAAGAGCGTTAAGAAAATGGATATACTTATGTTGCCCTGAAATTAGAAAATGACAAACCCTGATAGAATCGTCCGAATGAGATTGCAAAACCCCAATGCGAGATTGAAGAGTGGAATTTTGGCGGGCTTCTAATACAAAATTGGTTTGAAGGTTTCTTTATTTCTTTTCCCTTTTTTTTTTGGTGAAACGACTCTTTATTATTCCAACGAAAAAGCAATTTGGCTTTTGGATATGGGCAGAATATTCCTAAGTTGTCAAGAGCATGAAGTTTGATTTTTGATAATAGCAAAATGCTAATAAGACCTTGTGTGGTTTGGTGTGGGATGCAGAAAATGAAGGCAGAGAGAGGAAGTCTGTCTCAGTCTCAAGGAAGATAACCTGGTATGCAATCCTCAACTACTCCTTAGTGACTCGATTGTTTTTCAATTGTTGATTCGATGGATTACTTATCTTTTTTTGTCTTTGATAATTGCAATTAGGAAGATGATATTCTGACATTTCCTTATTCTTCCACATAAGAAATGAATGCAGAGAAAAGAAAATGAAACTGTTCAACTTTCCCTCTTTCAGTTTAGTGGTATTTCTTATTCATGCACCATTCTGAATAAAGATTCTGCATTGGAAAACTGGACTTAGCCCAAACTTTGGTAGCTCTTCAGTGTTATTTCAGTTTGCTGGTTTTTTTTTTTACTTCAACTAGGGGTCTAGTTCCAGGTTCGAATTACCGCTCTATGAAAAACTAAAAAGAATAGTGAGAAAAAGACGTAAAGAGCTCAATGAAAATAATATGGAGAATGTGAAGAAGGGTCTCCAAAGACTTGCCTCTTTTGAAAGATTGTCACTTGACTTTGAATTTGACTTGAATGAATGTGAAGAAATGCTAGATTCCTTTCTGAAGGAGAGGCTGTTGCCCAGCACTCTCACTTATCTAGAGATCTACTGTCTGAATCTTAAGCCTATGGACGGTGCCAAGTGGTCTGTGCATCTCAACTCTCTTGAAACCCTGAAGATTTCAGGTTGCTCTGACCTCCAGGGCTTGCCAGATACTGGGCTACCCTCTTATCTTAAAGCCTTGGAGATTGAATATTGCTCTGCTCTCCAGTGCTTCCGACATAGTGGGCTCCCCAATTTACCTTCTGATGTATGTATCTATGCGAGTCTTTTGCTGGAAAAATGGTGCCAAATAAATAGCCAACGAGATTGGATTAAGACTGATCACATCCATGTCATAACTATCAATGGGAATGTGATCAACATACATATGGATTTCATTTTTTGTAATCAGGTATGTCTTCTACAATATCCCTTTTGTTTATGAGTACATGTATTCCATAGCCTATATGATGAATATTGGAACTATAAGTGTTTTGAGCTTGGTTCCACGATCAGGAGAGCTAAACATTCAGATATGATATTGGAATCCATTGCCGGTGTAATCTCTGATATCATCTCCCTGGTTGAACTGTATGTAATGCTGCTCGTAAAGTTATTATCCTTCCTTGTTGTGCTTTACTTCCCTACTTTTGAAGTCCTTTTCTATAGAATCGGATATCCAAGAACTAATGACCTTAGAGGTCGTGGCTATAAACTTTTGCTCCTTCATTGATAAGAATATGATCCTTTCCCTTCCATAATAGTAAATTGATGAGTTTGTTAACAACATGTAGCTAGAGTACTGGTCAGGCACATATATAATTGATCTTTAGCTTTAGGCCAGGGATTCATGCTTTTAGATAGCTGGCTAATGTATCCTCCCTTTGTTATCTGTACTTTACATGCTGCATCTCATTAAGCATAATGTTCATCTCAGGAACTAGCCATGAGTAGTTTACTTGGTGAGATTTCTATGCCTTAACGGAGAGATACCTGTTGAAGCTTCATTTCTTGAGGGCTAGACTGAATTTTGTCCTTTTGCAAATTGACTTTAACTTCTACGAATGTGAAAAAGTAGATTCCTTTCTGGAGGAGCAAATGTTGCCCAGTTCTCTCAATGCTCTCAGTATCTAATGGCTGAATCTCAATACCATGGATGGCGCCAAGTGGTTTGCGCGTCTCAACTCTCTCCAAACCTTGAGGATTATGTCTTGCTTTGAGCTCCAGTGCTTGCTGGATATTGGCCTACCCTCTCTTTCTTTTCTACGAATCACTGATTGTTATACGCGGCAGTGCTTGCTAGATAGTTGGCGCGCGATTCGGTTATCTTTTTTTATCATCAACTTAATGCACATCCTTTGCAAGGAAAGATTGCTCGCATGCCCCACTTGATGATGACAACAATGCTCATGAATATGATGAGCAGAGTTGAATAATGAGTAACAAACAGTCATTGGTATCACTGTCATGTAGAAGATAATGTGGAGATTATAATGCTCCGGCTGAACTTCCACCCTCAAATGTAGAAGGAAAAGATCCATGCTCGGAAATTGAATTCGATTGGAAAATTGCATTGGCGAGGGATATGGCAATGTTTCAAAAGCATGAGTTGTTTCTTGAGATATATAGTTGGAATGTTGATCAGACTAATCTTGTTTATATAGTTGGAATGTTGATCAGACTAATAAAAAAGATCAGAAGGGAGAGGTCAGGATGCAAAAATCGCTGAAGGGCTATTTTAAGGTTATGCATTTGTACTTTCCTAGTTTTCTTTTGCCCTACTCTGTATTTTCTGTTGTGTAATTTTAAGTTTACCGTTAAGTTGATGGATGGTAAGCAACCACCGTGATTGAAAGATAGATGAATAACAGAGAGAAGTCTGGGAAAAACTCACACACCGAGATCCATTGTATTGTCGTATTTATACTACATCATACACAAGTTATAAGGTAAGTATTAAAATATAAAGATTTACAAAGAACTAAACGTAGGCAGCAAGTAGACTTTGCCTCCAAGCTTAGAATCAACTAGAAGATTTGGACTCGATCTGCAAGGAATGAAGACTCTGTTCATCACACCCCCGCAAGCCGACTGGGCGGGGACGCAGAGGCAGCTTGGAAATCAAAAACATGAAACGAGCAGTAGGTAACCCATAACCCTTTAGTAATTAGCAAATCTGCAATCTGGTCTTGGGTACAGAGGTAACCAACCTGAAGCTCATTGCGAATAACTTTCTCACACACATAATGATAATCCACCTCAATATGATGAGTACGATTGTGAAATACCGGGTTGGAGGCCAAAGCAATAGCAGAGATATTATCACACCACAATTGGGGACAAGAGAGAGGAGGACACAAATCACGAAACAACGATGGAAACCAAGAAATGTATGCAGCAGTATATGCCAATTGCCTATATTCAGCCTCAGTGCTAGACCGTGACACACCTCGTTGCTTTTTAGAGCTCCAAGAGACCAAGTTGGGACCCAAATAAATGCAAAATCCACCGGTAGAAACACGATCATCAGGATCCCCAGCATAGTCTGCGTCCGAGTAAGAACGTAATTGCAAGGAACCAGCTGGTCGATAAAATAAACCATGGGATGGAGTGTGCTCGAGATAACGAAGGATGCGCTTAACTGCAATCCAATGAAGAGTAGTAGGACGATGTAAGAACTGACAAACCTGATTAACTGCAAAGGCAATATCAGGGCGTGTAAGAGTAAGATACTGAAGAGCCCCAACCACACTCCTATACTGTGTAGGATCAAGGAGAGCATCACCATCATATAAACTCAGGCGTCGACCACTAACAGCAGGAGTAGAAACTGGTTTGGCATCAATCATATTTGTACATCGCAGGAGATGAAGTGTATATTTAGATTGAGTTAAGTGAAGACCAGAAGAAGAATGAGTAGCCTCAACACCCAAAAAATAATGTAAAGGACCCAAATCCTTCATTGAAAACAAACGACCCAAATCCTGAATAAGAGTTTAAATATGTGTAGCATCATTCCCAGTGACCAATATGTCATCCACATAAATGAGTAAATAAAGCAACACTGAACCAGAGTGATAAACAAAGATGGACCAGGCAGATGATCCCTAGCATAGTCTGCATCCGAGTCAGATGATTCTTCTTTTTCACACCAGGCAGAGTAAACTGACCTGTCATCTTCTTCATCAGAATAGGCTATTTCGTCACCCTTCATATTTGTTGTTTCTACCACAGGCTCATATTCTTCGAATAGAGCTTTTCTAGATCTTTTATCTTTCTCTGGGCATTCATTGGCCTAGTGCCCTCCAGCTTTACATAACCAACATCTACAAGCTTTCTTGCCTGGTTGTTTATTCTGATGGTTATTTTGATGATTATTCTTCTTTTTCTTGAAGAATTTCTTTTTTAGATCTTCATCTTGTTTCTTGTAGTTGGAGCTTTTCTTAAATTCCAATCTCTTTTGTGTTCATTTTTTCTTAACCGTTTAGAGTAGTATTTCTTTTTCCGAAACTTGGATTCATGACATCCCCAGTTAGTAGGCATGTCTAGTATTCCGTAATAGAAGTTTTCCACTCCTTTGAGTTGTTTCTTGGCCATCTTGGCTCTAAGATTGGTTTTGCATTGTTCTTTCAGTAATTGCCTAATTCTGTCGGCAATTCCTCTAACTGAAAATCTTTCAATTGGTTTTTCAGCTATGTTTTTTCTCACAGCTGTTCTCCAAGGTTCAGGAAGTTTCCTGTGTAACAGGTTTACTAGATCAGTATTTTCTAGTTCACCTATTGTACAATAGTACTCTTGGAATTCATTTAGATATTCTTCAAAATATCTCATGTCACAGATTTTGATAGCATAGATATTTGATTTGGCTGTTTCTTTGGCCTTTTCACTCAGATTTGAGAGATCTCCACATAATTGATCGTACATAGGTACTGCAAAATCATACGGAGATTTCGAATTTTTTATTTCTTCTAGCCAGTCTCTTCCTCTGGTAGTCTCTTTGAAAGATGAATAGTATTTTTTGGCTACCCCAGTGAGAGTAGTTTCATAGTACACCTGAAATTTTGGTGCTTCAACTTTTTCAAGAGTGAGAGCAGAGGCCATCATCAGGCTATCTACCCATTGGTCAATAGCTTTTCTTTTATCTAGAGCTTTGTCTAGATTTAGCTATATACCATAATTTGTGATTGGAACCCTAGGCATATTGTCCTCAGGGACAAATCTTTGAGAATTTCTTTCTTCTTTTCTGCATGTAGGAGCTTTCTGTATAGGGAGTTTCAGTTTTCCATTTTCTTTGATGATGAAAGTTTTGGAATTGGAGTTTTCTCCTTCCTCCATTTCTATATCTTGATAGGGATGGATTTTTCTTATCTTTCTTGGTTTGAAAATTTTCATTTCTTCGATTAGTTTTTCTAATCGTTCAGTATTTTCACAAGATTATGCTTCATTATAGAGGTCATAGAGTTTTTTTGCTCTAAGCATATTTACTTGTCTATTTAGATTAGCTTCCAATTCTTCTTCAGTAATTGGATCTGTTAGTTCTTCAACAATGAGTTTAGTACCACTAACACTAGCTTCTATAGTGCTGTAGCTTCTTCTGAGAAGATTTTTATTTATCCTAACATTTTTAGGACATGAGTCACTTTTTATGTGATCTTCAAACGTTAGATTGATATCTCCAGTCTTTCTACTTATATTGCCGCTTTCTAGTGGTTTCTTTGGACCACATAATTTCCATTCTATAGGAAAAGTTACTTCATTCCAAGTACTTTGTGAATCTGTTGCGAATGGTTCTTCTGACTGGTGAGGAATCCAGTAGTAAGACCTAGGATGTTTGATATCCTTGTCTTTAGTTCTATTGTGGTGCTCATCAGTTTATAGTATATTCTGTATATTATTGCGAGTTCTTGCATATCTTTTTTCATAGATATGTCATCTGTCTTGACTCTCAGTCTTACACAGTGGACAACATTAAGCTTGTAGAGAAATTTGGGAAACAGTTGAAATAAGCTACTTGATTGCATAGAGATGCTTCAATTGTTCCCAACAGACTAGCTTGAAAATCTGTTAGTCTATTGTCTTGTAAGACACATAGAACTGAACAGTTTATGCTTTCTCGGGCGTGCAATTTTACGCCTACTTGGACTGCTCCAATATGCATAAATTGGTAATGTTTTGCCTTTGCTCTGGCAACTTATTGAGGAGTGATCATTAAGAGATATGTTTCTCCTGTTGTGGAAGGGATTGTAAATTCCAATAATTTGAAATGGTGACTATCCATCAGTTCAAATTTTCCCCTTTTGTAGATTTGTTTAAAATCTAATTTTGGAATTGCTGAGTTTTTCACCTCCTGTTCAATTTCATTATATTCAAATTCTTCTGCATTTAGGAGTTGTACTCCTTTTTTTTTTTTCCAAAGATGCTCATCATTTTGACATCTCTTGCTACCAAGTGTTTTGGCTTTTCATACTTAATACTAGTAAGACTAGTAGAAGGTTTCAAAAAAATCATGTTTGGAACAGGATTCTTCTCAGATTTTTCTAATGGTTTGAATCCATTAGCTTTCTTTGATTTTACTGAAGGCTTTTTCGTATCCTTCAATATATTTTTCATAGAATCCAGCATTTTGTTGTAGTGAAAATGGAATTGCAGAGAGAATAGATGGGAGAATTGTGTGTGTTCTATTATTGATAATAGGAGCCCTTTATATATAAGGATTTACAAAGTACATAATCTTGTCATACAAGGAAATAAAATCCGAATATAATTAGGAAATCTAAAACCTTCACTCCTATTAAAACTCTCGAACTAAACCCTAGTTTGAAGAAACACACTCAATGTCGATATCCTTCAACACTCCCCTTTGTGACGCTCAAACTTGGTGATGACGCTTTGATTGTTGCCTCGTTAAAAACCTTGCCAGGTAACAAAAACCCTGTGGGACAAAAATAACCCTGGTCGAAGGACAAAAAGAGCACAACACGTCCTTCACTCTTCGAGATCGATCATGTAGACATCATTCCTCCCCCTGATGTCGACATCTCCCCCTGATAGTTACAATCATGGGAGTTCGGATAGTTTTCTCAATCCGAGGCTCTTCACATGTTTCTCGAAGATGGATTTAGGTAACGACTTAGTAAATAAGTCTGCTACATTATCCTCTAATCGTATTTGATTCACTTCAATCTTTAGAAGTGATTGTTGTTGCTGATTGTAAAAGAACTTAGGCGATATATGCTTGGTGTTGTCGCTCTTAATGAAACCTAACTTTATTTGCTCAATACAAGCTGCATTATCCTCATAAATGCATGTAGGTTCATCTGTGGTAGACTTCAAACCACAAGTTCCTCGAATAAGTCTAATTACGAACCTTAGCCTTATGCATTCACGCACAGCTTCATGTAGAGCAATAGTCTCTGCATGATTCGAGGAAGTAGCAATATCGTAGACCTCCAAGATATCGCGGTGCTTCCCATGGTAAAGACATAACCCATTTGGGAGCGACCTTTATGAGGGTCAGAGAGATACCCTACATCAGCAAACATCACCATTGTTTTGGTGTAAGGGAGGTGGATGACGCCGGCCACCTTTGGCGGTGGTAGCTTTGCCGGTTATGGCGTCTTGGAAGGTGCCTATTGGGCTAATGAGATCCGTTCCCATTCTTCCATCATTCTTTTCTCTCTGTATGGATAGAACAAGCCCATATCTATCTTACATTTTAAGTAATGAAAGATTGTCTTTTATACCAGTCCAATGACGTTGCGTTAGCGCGGGGCTATATCTAGCCAACAAGTTAGTAATAATTGAGTGTCCGGTCTTGTATTGTGATAAGTACAATAATGCGCATATTGTACTCAGGTAAGCACTTTTGCTATTAACATGTTTTCGTCATCATCCCTGGGACGAAACTGATCTCTCTTAGGGCCAAGACTACGGATGACCATGGGAGTACATCTTTGACTTTATAAAAATGTCTAAGCATTTATTAACACGGTATACAAGTTTTGAATCTAGACAAAACCATGTTCTCCCAAAGTCCTTCCTCTCAAACTCGGATTTCAGGTGTTCAGCGGTTTCCCTTAACTCTAACTCTCATGGGTTCCAACATAAACCATGACAATTGCAAATCCAGAACTTGTCATGGAAACGTGTGGGCAAAGTTCATCATATCCCTTCCCAATCAAGCAATCACTTTAGTGAGCGTTTCAACCTCGTTGCAAACGTGCTCTATGGTCTAGAGCCACTTGACTTGGGTAAATGAAGTTCACAAGAACCTTCATTATATTTTGTATCTAGATCCCTATAAGATACGTAGTGACCACATTCGTAAGCTGCATGTTCAGTTATTCGGAAACTACCAAACTGACAAGGTAGTGGAGTACAATGACATCCATTACGAGAGAATATGTCTTCTTATAGTCGATTGCATGGCGTTTTGTGAGAAGCCTTGCTCCATAAGGAGAGATTACCATCTCTTTTTCTCATCACGCTATCTAACGAAGACCTATTAATGTCAACAGGTTTTATGTTAGGAGGAGTTGGCATCTCAGGCCCAAAATCCTTCCTCTTCGTTAGTGAATCCAATTCAACCTGGATCACATCTTTCTATTTAGGCCAATTTTCTCTACGTTGGCATTCTTCAACGAAGTAAGGTTCGATGTCATTGGTCTCAATAATTCCACATCTTCATGTACACTAGTGTAATTCCTAGAGATCTCTATATTATCAGGAATTGGTTCTAACATTGAGGCGTCCCCCAACGTTGTCTCTTGGATATAACCACAATCCAGAATATTCTCATGAGACGGATTTTGAGTATCAATGATCAATGGATCAAGTTGTGTCAAACTCGTTCTCTTCTTAGGGCGAGAATCCATCGAACCTATGGGTCTCCTACGCTTTCTAGCGGAACCCATGGCCTATGACTCCATTATGCCAACTTTGTGGCGTCACCATACCACTATCCATGGTAGTGGTGCCGTACCCATCTCCTCTGGGTGGCACCATGTCCTCTTGTGGGGACATCAATCCTTGTAGACATGTTTGCAGCAGGTATATGTGATCTCGTCACTTTTAGGGGATCAAGATGAGACATAGTGGGGACAGACCATGACAATTCCTATCGTTCCTATTGAAAATTGACGTTCTAATCTCCCCCTAACTAAGGGAAGACTGTCTCATCAAAGTGACAATTCGCAAATCCAGCGAAAAAGAGATCGCCTGTTAAGGGTTTTACACAGCGGACTTATGGTTGGAGACTTATGTCCAACACAAATATATATGCATTCGTTGCAATGATTCATGTTGATGCACTGTGGCGGCGCAATTGGCACATAAACCGCACACTCAAATTGCATAAGTATGAGATATTAGACTTGAACCCAGTCACTAGTTGTAACGCAAATAAACGTTGAGTGGCTGCTATGTGTCATAGGCGAATTTGCATAGCTGCATGAGATATTGCATAACCCAAGCGGAAATATTGGTGCACATTACCAAAGTTCGGGCTACCATCATAGTCTTTTAATGTTGACTTTTCGGCGAGACCAATTGGGTATGTTCATGGGAATATGATACTTGATATCAATACCCAATGATATGCAATAGTCATCGAAAATTTTCGATGTAAACTTTCTAGCATTATCGATCAAGTCAAATTCTAAATGGGATGATCTGGGTAGTGAGCCCGTAGCCATATGTTATGGGCTAGGAGTTCATCATAAGCAGTATTACGAGCGGATGATAGCGCGACACGTGACCAGCGTGTCCGCACATTAATCAACACCATAAAACATCTAAGCAGTCCGCAAGTTGGTTGAATCAATCCACAAAATCCCCTTGGATTCTATGTAAGAATGGAATTATTTCTTTAGTATCCTTTGCATAAGATGGACTTGATCCTAAAAAAAAAAAAACAGGCTTTACAGAACGAAAGATTGGCCTTATAATCAACCAATGAAGGTTTTGGTTGAACCACAATGTCACAATTTACTTTGAGAAGTAGAGAGAGGAGCCAAGTCTCCATACATGGCATCAAAGCCATGATTTTGCTGCAAGGGGATCACGGTGCAGGCGTTGGCCGGCAGGTGGTGCATAGCGGCGACACCCAAGGCGCAGCGGCTGTGCAATGCTCTCTTTGAATCGACTTTTGATTCTTACTTCTCTTCGTTCTAAAGAACAGATGTCTGTGTGAAGTCTTTAGTATCACAGATCATCATATCATGACCTGGGTGTCCCAAACGGTCGTGCCAAAGCCTATATGTGTTAGAATCCCATAAGTCATCTCTCATGACATGGTTGGATTCAATGACTCGAATAGTGGTTGCATACAACCCACTAGAGTGACACATAAGTTTCTCTAATACTCGTTTATGTCCTTAGTCATTAGAGGTAATGCAAAGGAACTCTTGTCCATTCTCACAATGTGTTTCCACATGAAAACCATTGGCTTTTATATCTTTCCAATAAAGTTCGAATTAAGGTATGTCCAAGACATTAAGTAAAAGAATCAACACTTTATTAATAGCCAATGATTACATCAAAGTTTCTTAACCAAAGTCTAATCCAAAATAAAAATCAAACTTAGACAAATCGTAGTCACTCAATCCGTTTGGTAACTCCAATCAAATATGACCAGGAAAGTAGAGAGAGATGTCTGTGGAGCGAGACTCTCTTAAGTACCACTAATCTCAATCACTTTCCTAGACATCATATTTCATTAGATGCACCACTTGAGAAAGAGTTAATACAAAATTGTCATTTATTGATTAAGGCATAATTGCCATTACACAATTCTTGGAAAAATAAAAGACTATTCGAAATAAAAATCTGCGTCATTTTGTCTTCATCACCATATTTAAAGTCTTTTTGAACTCGATGTCTTGATCACCATTGATCAAGTATTCCATAAAACATAATGTAGATGATGCTATCTTGATTGAGGCGTATTGACGCAATATAAATGGTCCCTAGGACCATTGGCGTTGGAATAGTGTTACCATGGCCAAAAGTGGCGCCATGGTGTCCAACCCCCAACCCTCAACGTCATGACTCCTTTGGTCATGTATTTGCCAACTTTGGCGATGACCTTCATGAGCATGTTGAACATATCATCCATGGCGACTTCTTCTAGCCATTGAACGCTGCTCTTGGTAGCCATGTTGAGGCCTACCATATTTTCCATTCACAAAGTTCGTGGCTGTGCTTTTCAACACATGCCATAGCTCCAATTAGCTGATGAAAATTTGTGATCCATCTTGCGTTTACATGAGTCTAGAATAAATCAGAGGACCTCATAGCATAGACAGAGAAGGTATTGAGGGTTTTCTCAATCAATTGTTCTTCTGTGATAGTTTTTCACAGGCATGCATCAATGTCTGATGCGGAGAGCTTCTGAATAATATTTCATAACTTTGTCAAAGTTAGAGAAGCAGAGATAATTCCATCATGCTTCTAAGTTCGGAAAATTGTGAATGTTGTTAAAACATTCACGAAGCGCTACCCAAAGGTTTCTAGCGCTATCCTCATTCATGTACTCAAACTGGAGTATCATCTCCATGTGACGCTTCATTAGGGTAAGTGCCCTGGAATTATCTATCTCAGTTTGTGAGTCTTGAGCGGTTCCTTTAGAACAGGGCTCTTGGATTGTAGGCAATAAATATCCCGCGCCCGTAGAATCCAATGGAGTAAAATCAAGCTAATTCAAGTTTGATATCCAAAAAGGAGAAACAAGAATGGATTAGTTTTGGAGTCAATGCTTCCACGAAAACTAATATTAAGATTTGTGAGCCTTAATGCTACCAAGAAATCGATTTCCAAGAAATTTGGATTAGACCAAAACAATGATGTTTAATATGGTCAAAAATAGATGCTTGCGGACGCTCTTAGTCCAAAGATTATGAATACTCTTAGTTCATTGATTACGAACGCTCTTAGTTCGAATTTTATGAACACTCTTAGTTCATTGATTACGAACGCTCTTAGTTCGTTTAGCGTGAATCCCCACAATTCCGCTTATTAAATAATCGAACCCATGTTCTTATATGGCAAATCCTGCAGCAAATAAAGAAATTTAAAAGACAAGAAAGCAAGAACTTTAATCTTTAAAACTTACTTGTTGAAATTCGGAGCAGATTCGCTTCTGAACAGCTCCCACTTCAAATGGTGTACAGGTCTCAAAAAAACTCTAATGGAGCTGAAATTTGGAGGTCAGATAGAAGAGACATAGACGAACAACTTTGATGAATGAAGAATTTTGATATGAGGTCCCAATCAAGACGTTTTGGGGCGTACAAGTAGGCTGATCTGTATAGGAATGAGCGTGCTGCTATGCTGCAGGGGCAGCAGGCATGCGACGATGCTGCAGGGGCAGTAGGCGGCACACAGGTGTGCAAGGGCTGCAAGATCAGCACACCGTATGGCTAGCAAGGGCTAGGAGCTTACGATAGCTTTTGGTGAAAGAAATTTTGGGTGTTAGGGTTTGCTAGGGTTTACGGCAGCTTTTTGGTTTTTAGGGCTAGGGTTAGAGCTCGTGCTGATAACGTGTTGTAGTGAAAATGGAATTGCAGAGATAATAGATGAGAGAATTGTGTTTGTTCTATTATTGATAATAGGAGCCCTTTATATAAGGATTTACAAAGTACATAATCTTGTCATACAAGGAAATAGAATCCGAATTTAATTAGGAAATCTAGAACATTCTCTCCTATTACAACTCTCGAACTAAACCCTAGTTTAAAGAAACACACTCAATGTCGATATCCTTCAATATATTTTTCATAGAATCTAGCATTTCTTGTTGTTCATTGATTTTTCTGCCAACACTTGTTAGCTATTCTTTTTCCCTTTTCGGATGTTCTTTGATATAATCTATTTTGTTTTCTAATTTTTCTAATTGGTAGATTATATCTGGTAGTTTTTCTAGATGATCTTGACATCTTGATACTTCTTGTATCAGGTTCTGATGTTTCTCATCAGAAGATTTTAATAGAGAATTCAACTTCTCTAATATTAATTCAGACATTGTCCTCATTGGGGATTCCCTTTTTGAGCTCTTTGCAAGCTCTGGTACCAGTGATTTGCAGATCTAACCAATGCTCAAATAATCAAGAGGTTTTTGTTCCTCTTTACGAATGAATTTCAATTCTTCAATATTTTTCTCAATTCTATTAATCTGTTTTTGTACCAGGAAAATTCTATCTCAGTATTCAGGAGTTGCTCTACTGAGTCTAGCTCTATAGTCTTTAGCTTTTCTCAACTTTTCTTGTTCCTCTGCTAATTCTTTACTGGTTATTTTGCAGATAGCAATCAACTCTAATCTGTCTACAATTGAAATAATGAATAGTGAAAAATAATTGTTTACCTTCGAATATAGATGATGAATTTTAACTGCAATTGCTATTTAAACAAACAATTTCAAGAAATGGGCCCACCACGTTTTGTCAAAATAAAGAAAAATTATTGTTCGCTGTAGTAATAGTAAAACGGGAATAATAAAAGGGAATGATGGTGAAAGAGAAATGGTAGGTAATGGAATAAATATTAAGTGAAAGGAATAATTGAGAGAAAAAGGAAAAACTATTGTGTGAATGGGGATAAAAATAAGTTGGTTGGGTGTATGAGATGTATTTTGATATTTTGTGGGTAAGTGGTCATTATCCCCTTTGTACTTGTACAGATATAGAACATTCCCATGCTTTTGTTTTGAGAATAACATTGGGCTGATTCTTTGTAAAAAAAGAAAAGTAAAATACAATTGGACATAAACTTGTGGGAAAGTTTAAGGGGTGTACCTTTGGGTTATTTAAAGATGATTATGAGGTAGATAAAGTGAATAGCCCACTTCAAAGCCCAGTTTTAACCTTTGGTCTATTTATTTTGATTGCCAGAACGTTTCAACATTCCTTACCTGTCAAAGCTGTTCAAAACTGGTTGTTTAATTCAGAATTTGTCCGTCTGTCCCTTTGATCCCTCTGCGTATCGTTTATTTTTTTCTTCTTTGTTGGTTCCTATGTTTGTTTTGGTGGCTGTTTTGTATGGTTTAGAGATTTGGGTTATGGAGATATTTCGATGGGTTCTGTGCTGCTTTTCTTGTATGGGATTGTTTTGGTTGGTCTCCAAGTTTTCGTCAGCCGATCTGGTGATGTTTCTGTGTCACCCTTGGGTTTGGCTGGTGGCGGCGACATCACTGTGTCATCTCTCTCCTCGTCGATCTGCACTGTGGTTGAAGCTTGCTGGGCTGTTTGGGCTTGTTTGTTTTCGTTTGTTTGTTCTTTTTCTTTGGGCCCGATTTGGGTCTTTCGCTTGTGATATTGTTTCTTGTTGAATAAAAATCCTTCCATCGCCAAACAAAAAAAAAAAATTCAGAATTTGTATGTTTTGGTGAGGTTGTTTAATTCATTGCTAAGCTATTTTAGCTATTGCAAATGAGGCAAAGAAAACGAATGTAAATAGCGGACCTATACCTTGCATGATAATGAGTAATGACATAAACCATTCTTTGATGCGATGATAAATTGTACATGTTGAATTGTTGAAATTTTATATACACCCCCTCAATTATTTAATGCACACCCTTTATATTGTTTTGTCTTATTTTTTCATCAAACTTCCATCTATACCCCTCCTAATTAAATAAATAAATGAAAAAATAAACTTAAAAAAAAAATAGGTCAGCTATGTATCATTAATTTTATTTAATACATTCTTTTTCTATAATTTTTTGATTTATTGTGAAATTAATTTCTAATTAATTCTGGCAGATATCAATATGGTAATTACTAATTACTTTTCTTCTTTTTTATATCAATGAGGTTGGTATATAGCTATAAGATTGAAAAACTTAACTTTCGTACCTTTATTGTTCTTCAAGTTTTGAAAAACTTGATGCTTCTAAGATTTTAAAAGATTAAATATATGTCATTATTTTCATGATTCATATAGTTATAGTCAATATTACGAATGGTAAAAAAGAGCCATGGTGGTTGTTTTGCAAACGAAGTGATTGATGATGAGGTATTCATTTATCCAAGATATGTTTGATGGTTTTATAACCTTTTTCAATATTTTTCAACCGATTTGGTTGCTTACTAATTCTTCATGTAGACTAAAATTATTTCATCTATCATTGATGTTCACGTATGATCTTGAAGAGAAGTCGATTGTATCATGAAGACAAGGAGAAAATTTAACCTATGAGAAAATATTTAATTAATATTTTGATATATATCTATTTTTGTAGATTCTTCTTTGTTTTTATTTTATTTATTTATTAATGATGAGGGGTATAGATGAAATTTTAATGACAAAAAAATATAGGGGATGTGCATTAAGTAATTTGGTGTGTATAAAACTTCTCTTGTTGATAACTTATAAATAATATAGAAAATTACACAGTAGCACCAGACCAAAGATATAAACAAAGAAAACTCACCTTTAAATAGTTTTATACAAATAAGGACACAAACCCAAACCCAAAACCAAATAAAGCAGGTCTGACTTCGAATTTTGATGGAAAATGACTAAAATGTCCAATTTTCATCACAATTTACGCGCATGCCACTGACATAATCCACAACAATCAAAAACTAAAATCTCAAAACACAAAACGCAAACCTTAAATCAGAAACGCGAAAACCTCCAGCGACGGATCCAAAACGCATTGCAAAATCTCTGAAGCAGTAGCACTCAGCTTGAATCTGGCTTAAATGAAGGTCGATAAGGTAAGCCCTTACTCCAATTTCTGTGGGTGAACACAGCTTTTGGTTTATACTTGAAGATTTGGAATTTGGGAGTCCTTGAATGTATTGTTTGCTGTTCATAGTGATAGTTTGGTTTGGTTGGCCCTTTTCCGACCTCAATTTGTTCCTCTGTGCATGGATTAATACTGGATAATGCTTGGTTCATAGAGCTGAAGAACTTGATGGAAATCGGAGAATTTGCTTTGACTCTGGTCGAGTTATCGAAGAAGAATAGCTAGCCTGTTTGCTTTCAATGTGAACTAATCGGTTGCCCAGATGCGGGCAAACTAGAGATTGATAGAAGTTGTGTTGGAATCAGAACAAGGGCTGGGAAGTTTTGGTTTGTTCGGACTACGCAACATAAAGGTACAATTCTCTATACTGGGAATGATCTCGACATGTAGATATTGATATTTGTTGAAAAATTAACAAAGTTTGGCAATTACTTTAATTATAGAATTGGACACCTGATTCTTCATGATTATTATAAAAAATGAATATGAAAGTTTGATGCAGGAAAGTATGGATGTCCAACGCAGGTGCTGGGTTTGAAATTTATGTCGTCAAGGTCAGCTGGGTTTTATTTAAAGATTTTGGCTTTGGTGAGATATGCTTGTTTGTGCGCAATGATAATTGGTTTACATGCTTATTTGAGTTCATTTCACAGAGAACGGTAGTTTGGTATCCAATCTTAATTAAGAGTGATTATATAGAAAGATGAGAACCATTGTATATCAGTGTATGCATTGACTAAATTGGTCTTTAAACGTGAAATAAGAAGGGGAAAGAAAGATATTTGGAATTTGGATGCTGTGCCTTTTGCAAAGTAGCGGTTACTTGATAATTGTTGGTAATTAAGAAATGCAGTGGCTCTTAGTAAGATTATGAACTTAAGAGATGGAAGTGTATAGATTGTTAGTTAATTTGGTATGTGCCAGTTTCCGGCTAGTATACTTGGTTTATCATTAATTGTGATACTGGACATAAGTTGTAAGTATATGTATACATTGTGTGTAAGCACGGAAATTTTATTCCCACATGCTTTTGAAGTAACTAAAGTATTGGTTTCTTGCTGTACTCACTTTGATTAATTAAAATCTTTGAGTTCTTTGTTAATAGCATAAACAAACAAAGAGGAATCCTTTTAAAATGAATAACACCAACGAGTGCAGTAGTAGGGTTGGACGATGACAAGTGCAGTAGCAGAACTGGACGAGTATGAGTGCAGCGAGTGCAGTAGCAGGATTGGACGATGACGAGTGCAGTAGCAGAATTGGACGAGTATGAGTGCAGCGAGTGCAGTAGCAGGATTGGACGATGACGAGTGTAGTAGCAAAACTGGACGAGTATGAGTGCAGCGAGTGCAGTAGTAGGATTGGACGAGTGCAATAGCAGGATTAGGCGATGACGAGGGCAGTACCAGAACTGGACGAGTATGAGTGCAGCGAGTGCAGTAGCAGGATTGGACGAGTGCAGTAGCAGGATTAGGTGATGACGAGGGCAGTAGCAGAATTGGACGAGTGCAGTAGCAAGGTTAGGCAATGACGAGTGCAGTAGCAGGATTGGACGATGACGAGTGCAGTAGCAAGACTAGACGGAGTATGAGTGCAGCGAGTGCAGTAGCAGGATTGGACGAGTGCAGTAGCTGAACATGAGTAGCAGAACTGGACACGAGTACAAGTGATGTAGCAGAACTTGACGAGTATGAGTGCAGCGAGTGCAGTAGCAGGAGTGGACGAGTGCAGCGAGTGTAGTAGCAGGAGTGGACGAGTGCAATAGTAGGATTAGACGATGAGATGAAAGAAGTAGAAGAGTGAGATCTTGTGAAGTAACATAAATGGATTATTCTCAAGGAAAAATAAAAGTAACATAAACGGATTATTCTTAGAAAAAAAAAATGACATAAAAGGATTAGAAGTCAAAAAAAGTAGTTATGGATAAAAAAGTAAATTAACTTATGACATGTGGCAAGTGGAGAGTAGATTATCCTTATTTGTAAGATTTAATCATTATAAAGGGATTTAGAAGTCAAAAGAAGTAGTTACGAGTAAAAAAGTAAATTAACTCATGACATGTGACAAGTGGAGAGCACATTGTCCTTATTTGTAAGATTTAGTCCTTATATGTTTAATTCAATCTTTGAATGATGTATTTATTAAGTCATCTTTTGTTAATAACTTATTTGTAATTTGTTATAAAGAGAATAATTTTCATTATTATAAATTATTTCGATCAACTTTATGTTACATATCTAAAACTTATTTATGCACAACTCAATTGTTGCTGCGGAATAAAAATCGCAGGTTTGTTTTCTAGTGAGACGTAAAAGCATAGTTGGGAAGTTAATATTTTGTTGTTTTTTTTAAGGGGTGTGCTAGGCTCACACTCACCTTGAGTGTGGATGAGCCACACTCACTCTCAGCTTGCCACGTGTCAATGGACAAAGCTTATAGAAAATATGATATTTCTATTCCATTCTTTACCCCTTAAATTAAAAAAATAAATAAATAATCCTTATCTTCTACATTTTCATAACCAACGGACCAAACAACTCAAGAAACTCCTACTGAAGCTCCATCGACAAAAATGACTGTTGTTTTGGATATGTTTGCTTCAACAAAAAGTTCTTAGGAATCAACATATCACCAATTCCAGAACCATATGAAATCTATCACCACATATTCAGAGCCAAGCCCTTATTGTTTTGTGATCAGACTGAGTGGGTTTTTTTGGGCCAATTATGTTTTTGTGCGAGTGCTTCTATTGGAATCAACTCAGATTTATTCCCACCGGAGACTGAACCCTTCTCGCTACCTGCTTCAGTTCCTCAATGGCCTCCAGGTGAAGGTTTTGCTTCTAGAAAAATAAGTATTGGAAAAACAGAGGTTTTCAAGATGACCAGATTTGAACGAATCTGGGCCTGCTCTCTGCTAGAGGACGAAAAAAAAAATCCATTGACCAAACCCACCTCTCCAAATTAAAATCAAACCCCCAATTCTCCAACCCAATCCCAATAATCTCTCTCAATCTTTAACAGTATCCACAACCTTGGATTTATGATCGAACCCGAAATCTGGAACTACCGGTCGAGAAAACATGTTGTTTTGAAGATTTCCAACGACTCGTTGAAAATTGGGGCCTCTGTGAGCAGGGCGTCAAGGCGGCTTCGGTGGCGCCGGTGGAGAAGTCGACAGGTGTGGTGCGCATAATGGAATGGTAGGCTGTGGTGGCGTGGGAGATCGAGGGTGGTCGGAAGAGACCAGAGGAGGAGGATTGGATTCATGGTGATAAGGAAAGAAGGGAAATAGATCGAATTAAAAGTAGCTTCTTTTGTTTTTTTTTTTTTTTTTTGTTACAGCTTTTTCATCGGAAAAGTTTTTATTTTTTATTTTAATTTAATGATGGTAAGAAGGGAAATAGAACAGTCAAATTTCTATAAGCTTTGTCTATTGACAAGTGGCAAGCTGAGAGTGAGTGTGGCTTATCCACACTCAAGGTGAGTGTGAGCCTAGCACTTCCCTTTTTTTAATGGGTATCCACTATGATCGCCAGCTCAACTTGATTTTGATTAAACCTTAAAATGTGGTCCAATCCCGTCTTCTCGTCTCCATCTAAGTTTCTTATTAATCTATACTATTATTAAGAGAAGAGGGTTTGTTAGCCAAAATCTAAAATTTTGACAGAATTAACCATAGAATATTAATAAACTTTGAGAATTAATTAAATCACAAGGATAATTAAGACATTTACAAAATGTATTTTTCTTTCAAAAATTTGAAAAAAAATTATCCACAACCCAATTTTCTCTCTCCCACTTTCTTTTCTCTGCAATAACCAACTTTTTTCTTCTTCTTTTTTTTCTGAAAAAAAAAATTAATAGCTTGTACATGCAGAGCATGTGTGGAAAAATGCTAGTTATAATTATCTACACGTTTCTTCTAGCTAATCGTGGTCTGTCAGTCTGTGCATATTAATTTTTTTTTTTGTTTTTACC
Organism: Rosa lucieae; assembly: GCA_024704745.1. NCBI lineage: Eukaryota > Viridiplantae > Streptophyta > Magnoliopsida > Rosales > Rosaceae > Rosa > Rosa lucieae. The sequence continues at coordinate 39,207,142 of CM045492.1, forward strand.
GAAATATTCTTTGACTGGAAAAAACTAAAAGGGGCATCCAACCATAAAGAAAAAGAGAGAAGGGGAGGGAATCTTTTCTACAGAACCCAGTTCCCACTCAACTCTGAGATTTTGATTTGTTGGTTCATCCATGGCTCTGTTCCGAAGTCACAGGGCGTCCCTTTCCAAATATACTACCTCTCCTTATCCATTTCGCTATCACGTGTTCTTGAGCTTCAGAGGTGAGGACACTCGAAATAACTTCACCGATCACCTCTACACGGCTCTGGTCAATGCTGGATATCATACTTTCCGAGATGACCCTGAACTTGAGAAAGGGGAAAATATCAAGGAAAAGCTTGAGAATGCCATTCGACAGTCACGGAGTTCTGTGATTGTGTTTTCGAAAGACTACACCTCTTCCAGATGGTGCCTGGACGAGCTTGTTATGATCCTTCAACTCAAGAGAACCTCCGATCATGTTGTCTTACCGGTCTTCTACGACGTCGATCCATCTCAACTGAGGAAACAGGCAGAAACTCTTTCAAAGGTTCCTAAATACCAAGAAAATCAATCGTCGGAGAAGTTGAATGGATGGCAGGCAGCGCTTAGAGAAGTTGCAGATCTAGCAGGCATGGTTTTACAAAATGAAGCCGACGGGTATGTAAATTCATCAAAACTTAAGCCTTGAAATTGATAGACTCATAGCTAGCTGGCTTGTATGATATATTTTTGTTTTGATTGCAATTTGTAGGCACGAGTCAAAGTTCATCCAAAAAATTGTTACAGTGATTCAAGACAAGCTAGGTCGTGTGCCCCTGACCGATGTCCAGGAGGTGTTACAGAAGAAGTTGTTGTTTATTAAGCCTCACCTCGATGACGCGGAGGGGAAGCAACTAAACAACCCAACTGTGAAGGCATGGCTCCATGAGCTTAAAGAAGCTGTCTATGATACCGAGGACCTATTGCAGGAGATCAAAACAGAAGCATTAAGACGAAAGATGGAACCCGAATCTGGAAGTAGCACGAGTAAGGTACAAGACCTCAACTCTAGTGTTCCATCTCATGCTTTTGACTCAACATTAAGTTACCTCAAGGTAGAGGAAGTTCTTAATAGACTTGATTCCATTATGGAAAAGAGAAAAGATGTCTTGGGTTTGCAAGGAAGTGCTGGATATAGGGTATCACAAACACTACCGTCAACTTCTTTGCTGGAAGACTCTGGTGTGTGTGGTAGAGATGACGAGAAGGAGACACTTACTGAATTGTTGCTGTCGGCTGATGAAGGTGGCAATAAGATAAGTGTGATTCCTATTGTGGGTCTGGGTGGGATCGGAAAGACCACCCTTGCCCGGCTTTTGTACAATGATGATAGAGTTGAACAACATTTTAACATCAAAGCATGGGTTTGTGTTTCTGAAAAATTTGATGTTCTTCGGATCTCACAACAAATTTATGAGTCCCTTACTTTAGAAGTTTGCACCATTGTGAACTTAGAACTGCTTCAGTCAAAATTGAAGGCGGCTTTGAAGGGGAAAATGATTTTCCTTGTTCTTGATGACGTGTGGAATAAGAATTATATTGAATGGGAGGACTTAAAGCGTCCTTTTCAATTTGGAGCACATGGAAGTAAGATTATTGTCACAACACGCAATCAAGATGTTGCATGTATGGTGGGTACTCTTGAAACTCACTATCTCATGCCAATGCCTGAGGAAGATGGCTGGCAATTATTTGAAAAACATGCCTTCAAAAATGCAGGTGTTGGTGCCCGCACACATCTTGGAGAAATCGGTAGACAAATTGTTCGAAAGTGCAAGGGTCTTCCTTTGGCTATTAAGTCCCTTGCGGGTCTCTTATGTTCTAAATTAAATGTGGGTGAATGGGAAACTATATTGAACAGTGACCTGTGGGAGTTGCCTTTGGAGAGTGACATTCTGCCATCTCTTTGGTTGAGCTATATGCACCTGCCTTCACAACTCAAACATTGTTTTGCATATTGTTCAATATTTCCCAAGAACTATGAGTTCAGCACATCAGAATTGGTTTGCTTGTGGAAGGCTGAAGATCTATTGCAACCTAAAAAAAACAAAACTATAGACGAAATCGGAGAAGATTACTTCAATGATCTAATCTCAATGTCATTTTTTCAAGTTTCATCAAGTTCAGATCAATATTTCATGCATGACCTTATCAATGATTTAGCAAGCTTTGTATCAGGAGAATTTTGTTTTAGGTGGGAAGGCAGTGATTCAAACAACAATTTGAGCAACACTCTTCACTTTTCATATATGTCGAGATATTATGATGAGGCTGATAGCCTAGCGATGCTTGAGGCTTTACAGCAAGCTAAATGTTTGCGCACCTTTCTACGATTAGTACCACCTTATGAGCGGGGGCCGTTGTGGGGCAAAGGACTCTATGAGGCATTGCCAAAATTTCAATGTTTAAGAACGCTCGACTTATCAGGGTACGTTGGGGAATTGCCTGATTCAATTAACAACTTGAAACATCTTAAGCACTTGGACTTGTCTTACAGTTGGATCGAAAAGTTACCTGATACAATTTGTACTTTGTATAACTTGCAAGTACTGTTGTTGTCAAACTGTGGATGCCTTACTCAACTGCCGGCCAACTTGGGAAGATTGATCAACTTGAGCCACTTGGACTAGTCTTACAGTTCCATCAAAAAGTTACCTGATACAATTTGTACTTTGTATAACTTGCGAGCATTGTTGTTGTCAGGGTGTGGAGGCCTTACTGAACTGCCAGCCAACTTGGGAAGATTGATTAACTTGAGCCATCTGAATATTACATTCACAAAAATAAAAAAGATGCCACCACAAATGGGTAAGTTGAAAGACCTCCAGATGCTACCAGTGTTTGTGCTAGACAAACACAATGCTGGGGATAGTTTGGCAGAGTTAAAGAAGCTTGAAAAATTGCGCGGAAGACTTTGTATCTCAGGGCTTGTGCATAGCAGCGGTTTGGAGGCCTACATACTGAGGGACAAGAAGTTTCTTAAGGAACTGGTTTTGGATTGGAGAGGAAGGGATGTAAGTGAAGAAGAAGCAGAGTCTGAAGATTTGGTGGAGGCAAAATGGGATTCAAGTGAAGGAGGCAATAATACTGTAGAAGAAAGAGAAGTGCTTGAGAAGCTCCAACCTCACCTGAACCTGGAAAGGCTTGAAATTGAAGGTTATGGAGGCAAAATGTTTCCAGGTTGGTCAGAATATTATTATTCCTCTGCTCTTGTTTATCTTAAGCTTGTTAATTGTGTGAATTGTATCTCCTTGCCACCATTGGGACAACTACCTTCCCTCAGAGAGTTTCATATAGAATGCTGTCGCCATCTTACCTGGAGATTATCGTCAGACAGTCTCCCATCTCTTGAGTTTTTGAGGGTATCGAATTGCCCAGAATTCGAATGTTTTCCAGAAGATGGATTCCCGTCAAAGCTGAAGTCACTTGACATCTTCAACTGTAAAAAAGTGAATGCAAAGAGTAAGCAGAATCTGAACAAGGGTCTCCGAACACTTACGTCTCTTGAAATATTGTCACTTGATTTTAACTGCGACGAAAAAGTAGATTGGTTTCCGGAGGAGCAGGAGGGGCAGTTTCCCAGCACTCTCACATATCTCGAGATCCGCGGTCTGAATTGTGAGATCATCGACGGCGCCAAGTGGTTTGGCCATCTCAACTTTCTTCAATCCTTGAAGATTTGGTGTTGCCCTGCGCTCCGGTGCTTGCCACGGCTACCCACTTCTCTGCAAAAATTGATTATATGGAAATGCCCTGCTCTGCAGTGCTTGCCAGATAGTGAACTACCCACTTCTCTTTCTCAACTAGATATTCATGGATGTCCTTTGCTTGGGAAACGGTGCCAAAGAGAGACGGGTGAAGATTGGCGCAATATTTCTCATATCAAGCGCATACTGGTCAATTTCAGAACGATATGACAACGACAGAGGGCTTGCATTCTGATCAATTTGGCCATGTCTCAGAGGTCTTGCTTGAACTCATGATCGATGGGTTTGACAACGACATGCCATATGAAGGAGAAACAGACCATTTCCATATCCTACGGTATGTCGCACATCCCAATTCTGGTCTTTGGCCTTCCCAATTCAGTTTATTGATACTGGGAATATATATGTTGTTGTCAATTGATACTTTGAAAAGCTGGGTAATATGTCTTCTTTCTGCCCTGTTTCTTGATATGCAGCAGTTTCCTGGAAAGTGAGCAAAATTTCTTGATATGTTAGACAGAGATAGGCGGAGGTTAAGATTGCTCGCAGGACCAATGTTGCGATGTCTTGATGTCTGAGATGTAAGTATAATTCTCAACTCATTGCCCTTCCCAGTTCTAGGCAATTTCTGATTTACTGCTTCTGTTTTTGCACAGCTTCTCTTCTTATTTGAAGTTGCAGACTATTCTTTGTCTCCTCCACTCATTCACACTGTTTCCAAGCAGAATGAAAATCACAAGAGTGATATTAAGTACCACAAAAACTTAAAACTCAAGCTAACTAATCTAGCATAACTTTAACAGCTAGTGCATCTATGCATCTTTTGATTTTTGCATTGCAACGCAGCATTGGGGTGTGATGAATTTCTACAAAAATGTTTGAACTGGAGTCCACAGTAGTTTGTGTCTTCCATTTCCTCATTGAAAAACTATAAATAGTATACCACACAACGTGGAACCAGAAAGTAAAATGAGCAAATGAGTGTACATTTATATTTTACTTGATCGTTAATATCAGTACTAATCTTGAGTCTACTTTCTTTTTTCATGTAACTTCTGGATTCTCATCTGACCACAGCGTCAGGGTCGAGCTGATAGTAATGGTTTTCTGTTTCCTTTTGCCAGTGTATATCAGCTCTCTAGAAGTTATACGTTTGCAATCATATGCAGCGCTACCACTAAAGGTATTTTCACTTTTGTTTAGAATATGGAATTCAATAATTAATGTTCTTAACTAAAGGTCATTGCTTATCTCTATGTTCCATTTGATGTTTAACCTTAGGCCCTGCATTTTGGAAAAGATGGAGAGAGAGGTGAACTAAGATGTGTGATGTCCTGATAATCCCAGTTGCTGTGCAGCCTCTGAAGGTAATTTTACTTCCTTGTGGTAGTTTCTTTTGTTTTTTTTTTTTTTGGGTACAAACTTCCTTGTGGTTCTTTGCTTCCATAATTCCATTCTTCTGTAGTACAGGAAAATCGAGAATTGATTTTCTCAAATTGGTGTCCAACTGTCCATGGTAAAAGACAACACATGATCAAACAGTGTTGCACTTTGATTGATAAGAACTGTCCTTACTGGCATATCACTCAATTGATAATTTTATTAAAGGCATGTATTTAGAGTGCTGATTATAATTTATGTCAACAAAAAAAAAAAAAAAAATATCGCATTTTAGATTGGCCAAGATGTGTATGTAATATCAGTCTTTCAATTCCATCTCAGGTGCTTTTGTGCAAGCTCTGCCGCTTCCCTGTCATTGTTATCCATATATTGGGTCTCTGTATGTTTGTACTGAAGTTAAGTGTTGGGAGCTAAGAAAGGTCTCATGGCTGATCGACAGGGGAAACATCTTCGATTTCAGGGCTTTTGTACAAACATTTGGATGTATGAATGCCATTACCTAAGAGCTATTGTATTAGTTTCTAGTAACTTGGCCAGTGTGCTCTGTTTCATTATGTATGTTGTGAATTTTGTAATCTAATCCTTCCTAATGTTGGCTGCAGATGGACAAAGTGGGTACTAGTATTGAATTCCTATTTTCCATTTCCATGTGCCAACCTCTGGAACCTCTTCTAATGACAGTTTCTTGTGTTTCTTGAGCTCTCTGGACGTTATGCAATGCTGCCAGCCTACCTGTGGAAGTCTGAAGGTGCTCTACTTTATAGATTTGAAGTGATCATCTCATTTTTATAACCTGAAATTGAAGTGACTCTAACGCTTGTGACACTCCTCTATTATCTCAGGAGCTATAAATTCATCAACCGGAATCTCGGTGCTGTGTTCAGGCATGCAAAGGATAACATGAGGATCAAAAGTGTTCCACCTTCTTCAACTAGAACTCCCCTAAAAGGACCTGTAAGATTCTTTCCAGCTTCTAGGTCAATCAACTGTTGCGTATAATGGCATTTACAAGGCCAATTGATTTGAGCTTTCTTTTCTGTTCTTTATACGCAGTCTGTCAGCTGACATGGATGTCATGAGAGGTGTCTGTTGTTTGTGTTATTTCAATGATTTACCTGCGGCCTCTCACATAGCTGGAGGAACTATTTGCATCGATGATGGGAGATTTGTCAAAGCCTTCAACTTCAAAGGAGCGCATGTAGAAGTAGCACATTCCGGTTAGTTGCACATTCCTATAAAGAGACATTACTGGACTCTTGTTTCTACTGCTTGTTAATCAATTTTTCCATCATTTGTTGAACATTTTCAACAATTTTGTGAAAACTTTTCAAGGAGTGTATCCTAAAACTCTACTTGCAATGCAATCAGTTTAAATCCTAAAAGTTGGACTCATTTGGTTTTATATGAGAACTAATAAACCAGATATTCCTGCACAGTTTGGTAAAGCCTATTTATTCAATCTTTGGTCCCTTAACTGCGAGATTCTTTAAGAAAATGGACATATAATTATATATACAAACAGAAAACCCAATCTTGCTGACTACCTTGATATTAGAAAATGACAAACCTTGACGGAATTGTCCGATTGAGATTGCAGAGCCCTAATTGGAGGTCAAAGAGGAGTGCAATTTTGGCAGGTAAGCTTCTAATTCAAAATTGGTTTGAAGGTTTCTTTATTATTCCAATGAAAAGGCAATTTGGCTTTTGGATTTGGGCAGAAAAATCCTAAGTTGTGAAGAGCATAAAGTTTGATTTTTGATTCTAGCAAAATGCTAATAAGACTTTTTGTGGTTTGGTGTGAGATGCAGAAAATGAAGGCAGAGAGAGGAAGTCATTTTCTGATTTTGGAGAAGTCTGTTTCAGTCACAAGGAAGATAGCCTGGTATGCAGTCCTCAACTACCACTTAGTAACTGGATTATGTTTTCAATTGTTGATTCAATGGATTACTTTTATATTTTATCTTTGATAATTGCAATTAGAAAGATGACACCTATCACATAAAAATTGAATGTAGAGGATGAAAACCAATTGTTAATTAAGGTTTTTGATGATCTATATTCTATAAAAACTATGATTATGAGCTGATGCAAGTAGCAATTATAGCATGTTTAGTTGAAATGTGGAAGAAAATTCTGCGAGTACTGTGTGTGTATATGAATAAACTACAGAGTTTTAGTCAAATGAAAATGAAATTTTGCAATGCCTCCAACCAAATTTAGGAGAGCTTTCAGTAGATGAGTGCATCCGTACATCAATTGGTAGAATAGACCATTGCAGTGGTCGACCAAGCTCCTGTAGTAATTTCAATTCAGCATTACAAAAACGGAATGTGCTGATACAATCTCCTTTTGTGACTATACTGGTGAGACTCACAAATTTAATGTCCCAATTCATTAAGTTTCCTATCTTGATTAACTGGATTAGAGGTAGGATATGTAGTTTGCTTTTCTTTTCCATTGTTTGTTATATTGCAAGTCTTAAACGAGATATGTGCCTTTCATATAGAAATGAATGCTGAAGAAGGATGGAACTCTTTACATACTGAAGCAACAAAACAGAACAGTATCGTAAATTTTTTTGGCAAACTGTAGAACAGATTAGAGTGTGCTACTTTTCTGACAAGTTGACCTTTGTGATGATTATATGAATGGTTGCATGTCTTTATCTACTGACATATGTTGTCGACTTTAACCATAACTAGGAGTCAATGTGGAATGTTAATTAAACATATACTCTTGATCGTCTTTGTTGATTGGATTGACTCAATTACAAGTACCTGATCTCACCCCACTCAAGTGTATAAAACCCTCCTACATTTACTTCCTTTGTAAAATTTTCCGTATATATTCAATACTGAAAAAGTTGTGAAACATATATCCTATATGGGGTTTCTCTTGTCTATGCGTTTGAAACTAGTTCTGTTACTGCTTTATGTGTGACGGCCAACTGTTTTTCCTCTTTGCAGTCATATTCTTGCCACGGTGCAATTCAAGCAGCGCTTTATCTATAATGATGCTCATCCGAACACTTCATCATGGAAACCCGAAGGAGAAAATAGCAGCTGCTGCTCATGGGAGGGTGTCGAATGTGATGAAGAGACTGGTCATTTCATTGGCCTTCATCTTAGTAGCAGTTGTCTCTATGGCTCTATCAACTCCAGCAACCGCCTCTTCCGTCTAGTTCATCTTCAGAAGCTAGAACTCTCTGATAATCACTTCAATTACTCCCAAATTCGTACTGCCATTAGGAAGTTTACAAGGCTCAAGTATCTCGACCTCTCTGCCTCTGCCTTTTTTGGTCATGTCGCATTGGAAGTTTCACAGTTACCTGAGTTGTCATCCCTAAGCCTTTCATTTAACACGCGTAGTGATCCATTCTTTGCTTGGTCTCATTCTTTGGTGCAACAGATCCTATTCATTCTTTGTAAAACATGTACAATTTTTACGCCCAATGAAAGGAGTTGCAGTGAACGAATATGGACTTAGAGAGGGATGGTGAGTAATTGAGTGTTTCATGTATGAAAAATTTGACTATTATTACAAAAAAATTCACGAGCAAGACATACCGCAGAGCCTAACATCCTAGAGTTGAAGAAGCTTCAAAATCTGCGTGAAACACTTTGTATTTCAGGCCTTGGTAATATTGTTCGTGGCAGCAGTTTGGAGGCCAACAATTTAAGGGACTAGAAATTTCTTACTGAGCTAGTTTTGAATTGAGGATATTCAAGTGAGAAAAGTAATGACGTCTTTCGATTGCATCTCACTTAAAAACATACAATAATTTACAGAGTTTTCATCACGTTGCCTATGTCCGAAAATGAAGCTTTTCAGATAACGGTATCAGTGATAAAATAGCAGAGTGGTAAAATAGGAAGAGTAAAAAGAAAGATGAAACAAGAAATGGAAAAAAAAAAAAAAAAAAATGGAAAACCTAAACAGATCAATTTTTGGGTTGAAATTTTTCTCTGCATAAACAGAGCTTTTGCTGGGGTGTTTCCTCACAAATCCATCTCTCTTATTCTCAAATAGGGAAGGCCACTCTTTCCAATTCCCACACTCGTCAATCTCTTTCCCCCAAATCCCAAACCAAACCCACCAAAAACCCTAGCTCCGTCATGCAGCGATGGACATCGAGCAAAAGCAAGAGGAGCTGATCGATCACTTCGTCAAGCAAGCCTCCTCTCTCACCCTTCCCTCTTCGCCTTCTCCGAGATTCTCGCCGTCCCTAATCTTCTTCAGGTTCTCGTTTTCTCTTTCGGTTTTTGATTTGTTCAGCGTTTACTTAGAAACTTAACTTGATCAGAAGATTTTGGATGCTATGATTTTGGAAGATTTTTCTGAGACTAGTTTTTGTTTGGTTGATGGAATGGTTTTGTTTGATTTGTTAGGATTAGGTCATTGATATGAAGTTTTGTGTCGAAATCGAATTCAAACTCTTGTGTAGCCTAAGAGAGAGTGGATTGTTTCTTGTTATTGGAGTCTGTTATTATGTGTATCGTTATATGCATTTGTTCTTATGACACTGGACTTTTTTTGTGCAGCTTGAAGGAACAGAGAATGCTGTGTACCTGGATGTGCTTCGTCTGTTTGCACACGGCACATGGAGCGATTACAAGAGTAAGTATGCAAGCCATGCTTCATTTTGTGGGTTGATGCTCTGCTTTATTCTCTGGCAGTTGGCATGATTACTTGGGTATTCTTGTACTAAGCTCTAGACCTTAAACAGTGCTTCACACCTTACGTAGTTATTCTTGTGACGTAACCACAGCATTTAATGAAACATTCTGATAGGGTGGTTTCTATGCTACATGAGCTGCCACATAAGGTAAGAAATATAGGTAGGATGCAAAAAGGTGGTTCACCTAACGTTAGTATTCAGTGAAATGCAAGTTAGATAGCACCTGATCAGGCTCAAAATACCAACTATAGATCGGCATATTGCAAATTCACCCCTTGCTTTCTGTTTTTTGTTTTTATTGTTTTGGTACAAACTTCCTTGTAGTTCTTTGCTTCCATAATTCCATTCTTCTGTAGTATAGGAAAATCGAGAATTTCCATTCTTCCATAATTGTACTGAAGTTAAGTGTTGGGAGCTAGGAAAGGTCTCATGGCTGATTGACAGGGGAAACGTCTTTGATTTCAGGGCTTTTCTACAAACATTTGGATGTATGAATGCCATTACCTAAGAGCTATTGGATTAGTTTCTTGTAACTTGGCCAGGGTGCTCTGTTTCATTATATATGTTACGAACTTATGAATTTCGTATGCTAATCCTCCCTAATGTTGGCTGCAGATGGACAAAGTGGGTACGAGTATTGAATTTCTATTTTCCATTTGCACATGCCAACCTCTGGAACTTCTTCTAATCAAAGCTTCTACTGTTTCTTGAGCTCTCTAGATGTTATGCGATGCTGCCAGCTTACCAGTGAAAGTCTGAAGGTGCTTTACTTCTATAGATTTGAAGTGATCATCTCTTTTCTATGACATGAAATTGAAGAGTGACTCTAATGCTTGTGATACTTCTCTATTACCTAAAGATAAATTCATCAACTGTAATCTTGGTGCTGTGTGCGGGCGTGCAAAAGATAACATGAGGACAAACAGTGTTGCACCTTCATCAACTAGAACTCCCCTAACTGGAGTGTAAGTTTCTTTCCAGCCTCCAGGTCAATCAATTGTTACATATATTTCTTGCTAATAAAAAGAAAAATAACAGCCTTGTAATGCCAATTAATTTGAGCTGTCTTCTCTGTTCTTTACATGCATCATGTCAGCTGGTATGGAGGTCACGAGAGTTGTCTGTTGTTTGTGTTATTTCAATGATTTACCTGTGGCCTCTCAGAGCCGTAGGAACTTTTTGCATGGATGGTGGGAGACTTGTCTAAGACTTCAACTTCAAAGGGGCAGATTTAGAAGTAGCACGTTTCAGTTTGTAGCATCTTTCTATAGCTATAAAGAGACACTACTGGACTCTTGTGTCTACTGCCAGTTAATCAATTTTTTCATCAGTTCCCGCAGATTTTCAACAATTTTGTACAAAACTTTTTTAAGTTAGTACATTACAGATGAAACATTCTTCTGCACACTACAGAGTCTTACTCAAATTTCCGGGACAGTTCTAGCTAATATTACAACTCTAAAACTGAAGAGAATGTATGGTACTGTTTTGGCAAAGTCAAAGCAGAGGTAAATACGCACAACAACCATTACCTGCATTGTAATAAGTTTCAACTAAACGAATTATCATCAATCGTCCAAAAAAAAAAGGGCCAATTGTAATTGAAAACCTTTTTATTCATTTCGTTTCGTGTGGAAAGTTGGAAACTAACCAGATGTTCCTGCACATTTTGGTAAAGCTCATGTCCAAGCCCTACTTTCAATGTTCGGGCCCTTAACTGCGAGAGCATTCATGAAAATGGATGTAGATAAATATACAGACGGAAAAAACCCAATCTTGCTGACTGCCCCCAGGTAAGGAAATGACAAACCTTGACAGAACCCTAATTGGAGGTTGAAGAGGAGTGGAAACTTAGGGGGGGGGGGGGGGGGGGGGGGGGGGGGGGGTGTGGGGGTAATAATGAAAATATGTAAAAAGTTTTCTTCTTTATCTAGATTACTGAGATAGAATTTTTGTCTGTAAATTCGGGCAAAAACATCCTAATCCTACATTGGTTTTAGTCATCATCGTTACTGGGAAGTTACTGCAAATGGGAAACAGAGGACTCGGTCTCAGTCTGGTTTGATGCACAAAAGTAGTGTCTTATATTATTGCAAACATGAAACGGTCTGAAATGGAGCAGGTATCTGTGTGCAAGTTGATGTAATTTTTAAGCCTGACCAGCTCACCAGAAAAAGACGTGCCGGTTTATACTTTATACAAGTTGGAAAATGTAAAAGCCTTCTTTTCACCAGAATACTAAAACAATGGTTGAAGATTACTAGCACAGTTTGGTGTAAGTTGCAGACTTGTGCTTTATTTTCTGTCTGTTTGGTTACTTTCGACATTTAGAAAAGGGCTGGAGATAAGTGTTGGGTTAGAAACAGAGTTACTAACATTCGTAGAAAAGTAATACCATCCCTTACATAATTTCCTGATTCCAGCTACCCCGTCCATGTGCATTATTACTTCGACAAGTAGGAATTCGAACCCATTTTCCACTCAACTGAGAAACCCAGCAAAGCTTTGAGAATTTCCACGGCTCTGTTCATGGCTCTGTTCCGAGGTCACAAGGGCTTGCTTTCCAAATATACTTCTTCTCCTTATGGATTTACTTATGATGTCTTCTTGAGCTTCAGTGGGGAACACACGCGAAAGAATTTTACTGATCATCTCTACACTTGGGGGTCTCTTATGTTCTAAACTATCTCCTGAGGAATGGGAAAGCATATTGGATAGTGACATCTGGGATTTGACGCAGGAGGAGAGTGATGACATTCTACCATCTCTTTGGTTGAGCTATTTGCATTTGCCTCCACATCTCAAGCGTTGTTTTAGCTACTGTTCGATATTTCCCAAGAATTATCGACTTCAAAAATCAGAACTGCTTTTATTGTGGAATGCCCAAGGTTTCTTGCAACCCAAAAAGAAGAAAATGGTAGAACAAGTAGGGGAAGAGTACTTCAATGATCTAATCTCAAGGTCATTTTTCCAACATTCATCAAGTTCTGAACACTTCATCATGCATGACCTTATCAACGATTTAGCAAATTTTGTATCTGGAGAATTTTCTTTTAGGTGGGAGAATAGTGAATCACCCAACATTTTCACGAAGACTCGTCATTTCTCATATATGGAGAAACACGGTGATAGCTTTGCCAAACTTGAGGTTATACATCAAGCTAAATATTTGCGCACTCTTCTACCTGTACCTCAATATGCATCCTATCTGGGGACATTATTCTATGGAGACAAATTCCAAAAAGTACTACATGAGGTATTGCCAAAACTACAATGTTCAAGAATGTTGAATTTATCATTGTATGATATTAAGAAATTGCCTGATTCGATTGACAACTTGAAACATCTAATAAGGCACTTGGACATGTCTGAAACTCCCATTAGAAAGTTACCTGATAGTATTTGTACTTAATTTGTATAATTTGCAAGCATTATTGTTGCGGGAGTGTCGAAATCTTGTGGAACTGCCAACCAAGTTGAGACGATTGATCAGCTTGAGCCATCTGGATATTAAAGATACAAAGATAGAAAAGATGCCACCACATATGGCTAATTTCAAGGACCTGCAGATACTAACTGAGTTAGGGCTGGACAAATATACCGAAGGCCATAATGCTTTAGAGCTAAAGAAGCTTCAAAATTTGCGCGGAACACTTTGTATTTCAGGGCTTGAGAATGTTGTGGACGGCAGCGCTTTGGTAGCCAATATGACGCAGACGGATTGATAACTAGGTTTACCAGCAATAAACCTAAGCAAAGGATTCTAGAGTCGAGAGAATAATCTCAATTTTATTGATAAAAGATGAAAAGATCCATTCTGTAGCCTTAAGGCGGCTTATTTATAAAAAAAATAAACCCTAGGGCGACTAACAATGAAACCCTAAAATCCATGGGTAAAAACAAAACAAATCCAAAGTAAACTAGAAAACCTAAAATAAAAATAATGTAAAACTAGTCTAAAAATATTAAATCACGAATCGGATTATTAAGATGATACATTTTGGACTAAATCTGATAGGGCTCACTAAAGTGAGTCTTGAAAATCTCGTCGTTCCCATTCCGGAAAGGTATCATGTGTCTCAAAAAGACATTCTAGCCAAAAGTTAGTCAAATCTGATTCAAAATCAAAACCTGACTTTTCACACGAGAAACCTGAAAAGTCTAAAACCAAATTTTCTTGGATATTGCAGCGGCTAGTAACCTCATTATGCGTGAATTACCTATTTTCCAATCACTCTTCTTAATTCCACTCTGCTTCTCTATTTTTCTAATTTTCCGGCTAAACCAGGTCCATTCTCGTCCTACATCAGCCAACATTGTGAGGGACAAGAAGTTTGTCACCGAATTAAATTTGAATTGGAAATATACAAGTGAAAAAGGCGATATGGTAGAGGCAAGAGAAGTGCTTGAGAAGCTCCAACCTCACATGAAACTAGAAAGGCTTAAAATTAAAGGTTATGGAGGCAAAATGTTTCCAGGTTGGTCAGAATATTATTATTCCTGTTCTCTTGTTTATCTTGAACTTGTTGATTGTGCGAATTGTACCTCATTGCCACCATTGGGACAGCTGCCTTTCTTCAGAGAGCTTTATATTTCTGGGTTACATAAAGTGGTGTCCATAGGATCTGAATTCTATTATGGTGACGGCAATACTAGTACTAGTGTGAATAAACCATTTAGATGTCTACGGTTTTTAAAATTCCACGATATGCGGAGGTGGCAAGAATGGTGTTATGTTCATATGTTGTGACCAAAAGAGAAAATAAAGAATGTTGTGTTGGAGGTGACGATAATGAAGGTGGAGGTGACGACAATGAAGGTGGACTTTTTCCTAATCTTGTGGGGCTTGTTCTATCATCGTGTCAAGATCTTACCGGGATATTAGCGTTTGACAGTTTCCCGACGCTGAAAGAGGTCGACTTGAGTTGGATTAATTTATCACTAGACTCTAGACTCTTATCCGTGAATAAGTTGCGATTAAAGGAGTGTAGCAATATTGCAACTTTTCTCGATGGGGTGTTGCATGCACCCAACTTGACCAGTCTAGAGATAAACGCATGTGAGAACTTCAGTGCATGGCCGAAACAAATGCACTCCCTTCTCCCATCTCTTGTGTCTAGTGCATGGCGGAGAATTGGAATGTTTTCCGGAAGTGGGATTCCCGTCAAAGTTAAAATCACTTGTCATCATGGGCAAAATCTGAACAAGGGTCTCCGGAGGCTCACCTCTCTTGAAAAATTGAGACTTGACTTTGCGATGGCAGAAAAATCCGTTGCCCAGCACTCTCACTCTTCTCGAGATCTGGAATCTGAATGGGGAGACCATCGACGGCGCCAAGTGGTTTGGCCATCTCAACTCTCTTCAACAATTGGTGTTTGGGAATTGCCATTCGCTCCGGTGCTTGCCCTCTTCTCTTCAACGCTTGCAGATTGTGCGTTGCTCTGGTCTGCAGTGCTTGCCAGAAAGTGGGCTACCCCCTTCTCTTTCTCGTCTAGATATCCTGGACTGTCCTTTGCTTAAGAAGCTGTACCAAAGAGTGAGTGGCGAAGATTGGCGCAAGATTGCTCACATCCCCTTCATCATGATCGATGGGTTGAGAAAATCGGATTGACTACGACATGCCATTTCCTACGGTACGTCGCACTTCCCAATTTCTGGTCTTTGCTCTTGACATAGTAGAGAGAATATATATGTCGTTATCAATTGATACTATGAAAAGCTGGGTAATGAGTCCTCTTTCTGCCCTGTTTCTTCATATGCAGCATCTTTTACAAAATGGGCAAATTTTTTTTTAGGGTCTCAACTCTTGGACTTGCTGGAGAACCATGTGTTAAGACAGAGATAGGCCAAGGTTAAGATTGCCATGTCCTAGTGCTGGAGAACCATCAGTTGATTTAGCTTTACTCACCTCTTAACTCTAGTAGCCAATTTCTGATTTACTGCTTCCATTTTTGTACAGATTCTCTTCTTATCTGTACTTGAAGAATGTTCTTTATCTCCTCCACTCAATCACACAAACATAAGAGTATATTTAGAGTTACCAAGCAGAATGAAATCACAGAAAGATGAGAGCCAATTTTGAGTTGTCTTCAGTTCGTTTTAGTTGAACTGACTTGGTCTTTCTTCAAAGACTTTCTAGAAAGCTTTTAAAGTTGCCGTTTCAATTCAGTCCTCACAACTTGATTAAGACCTGCCTCCAAAACATAATAATACGAGGTATATTAGATACCACAAAAACTTTACTCAAGCTAACTAATCTAGCATAACTTCCACAGCTACTACAAAATTCTATGCATCATAATCTTTTCCATCGTAACAAAGAATCCCAGCGTGAATTGATTTTCTAAAAAATGTTTGAACTCAAGTCCACACTAGTGTGTCCTCAATTTTTTCATTGAAAGATTATAAGCTGTAGACACAATGTGGAACTATATAATAAATTGAGAAATTGAGTATACAGATAAAGTTTAATCAATCATTAATATCTATATTAATCAGTCTACTTCAACTTTTGGATTGTCTTGCTTCAGGGCCAAGCTAGTAGTGATGTGTATGTGTTTATGTTGCCAGTGCGATATCAGCTCCCTAGATGTTACAAGTTTACAACTATGTGAAGAAGGATCTCCAAGGACTCAACTCTCTTAGAAATTTTGTCACTTGACTTTGGCACTGATGATGTGAAGAATTGCTAGATTCATTTCCAGAGAAGGGGAATTCATTCAGTACTCTCACTTATCTCAGGCTCTACTTCTTAATCTTAAGAAAATGGACATCGTCAAGTGGTTTTGACATCTCAACTCACTTGAAACTTTGAAGAGTATGTATTACTGTGAGCTCGATTTCTTGCCACCTCACCACTCTTTCTTCTTACACATCATTAGTACGTGTGCTTTTCTTCTGTACCTCCATAACATACTATCAATGTGAAAAGATGTGTTGTAGTCACCATGTCTTGAGTGGTCTCGTTTCCTTTAGTCATAATCATCCAATAATGTGTCAGGTATTTCTTATTCAATATAAATCTACTGCCTTTTCCTTGTAGTCCTTTATAAAACTATATGATGAAAATTGGAACCCTATAAATTGTGTGCTTGGATCCATGATCAGGAGTGATAAACATTCGATAGTGATATTGGAATCCTCATAACCTACCTAAATCTCCTATGCAGTTTAAACTTCCATGTAATGTTAAGATGTAGTAGCTTCCTTGATCCCGTAATACTCTTAAAATTATGAGCAAGTGTTAAAACACAATGAGGCTGCTTTTGACTGACTTTTTCATGTCAGTCAATTGTTGAACAGATTGTCATATAGAGGGAGAATTTATGTTTCGTTTACCACATTGTAATGCAGTTGATCCTTAGGCCCTTAAAAGCTGGCTAATGTAATATGTGTACCCTGTTTTTACATGCAGCATCTCAGTCCGAAAATATTTTGAGGTTAATTTTTGGGCCTCCTGGAACACGCCTTCTCAGAGAGCGAACCAGAAAGGTTAGTTAAGCTCACATAACCAAAATATTTATGATGTGCAATGGCCTGATAGTCCTAGTTGTGATCGTGATTATCTAAATCTCTCTCAGAAGGCAACTAAATGCAGTTCTGCCTGAAGATATTTTCAATTGTGGTGCTTTGCTTCCATATTTTTGTATTACTTCCATATTGAATTGGAATATGAAGAATTAATTACCTTAAAGGTTGTGGCTCTTCTCTGTTATATCAGGAACGTTACATTAATCAGCAAAGAAACTTGGTTTCGCGTGGCAAACGATAACACATGATCAAACAATGTTGCGCCTTGAATGATACTTCACTTACTGACCTGTAAGATTCTTTCCTTTCCATATCAGTCAATTGATAAGTACTGTTACGGGCATTTTTATTTGGACTGCTGATAAATTCATGTCAAAGAAAATCAGACATGGTCTTAAAATTAAATGAATAACAGTATTCTAGTTCCAATTGGACTTTACAGCTGTGAGAGGTAACTTCCTTGCTGGAATTTCTATGCCTTGAAGGAGGGATGACTGACAAGCTGTGGATCCTCTTCTGATCAAAGCTGCTATAGTTTTTTTCCTGGGCTCTCCGGAGTTATACAATGCTGCCAGCCTGCAGCTAAGGGTGCTTTACTACCATAAATTTGAAGTCATTTTGCATATCACCTGAAATTGAAGAATGACCTTAAAGGTTGTGGAACTTTAATATTATCTGAAATTGAACAATGCCAATTGTTTTGAGCTTTCTCTGTTCTTTATATGCAGCATGTCACAGCAAGGAAATTCTTTGGCAGACTATCAACTCACTGACCCTTTAGGACATTCTGGAGGCCCACAGGAGGTGTCTACGTTGTTGTTACTTCATTTATTTACTTATAGGTCCTCAGATAGCCGGCAAACTTTTCAAGGAGCAGACATAGAAATAGTACAAAGAGGGGTTTTGCATTTTGCAGTATGTATTACCTCTATCTACACCGGAAGATACTAGTATTAAACAGTAGTATGGTACTAGACTACTAGTTACATGAATTCAGCAGCAACTAGTTCTGCCTATACTAGAAAAGTAGTAGAGTACCAAACTTTATTGTTTTTGTATAAATGAATTGAGATATTTGATTTTTCTGCCCCTTACGTAGAAACTTTTGTAGTTATACAGATATATTCATATATAGAACATTCCCATGCTTTCAAGACTTTTGGGGTGTTTCTTTTTCAAAAAGATAAGTAAAATACAATTGGACATAAACTTGTGGGAAAGTTGTTTAAGGTGTGTTCCTTTGGGCTATTTAAAGATGATTATGAGGAACATAAAGTGAAGCGTACTTCAAAACCCAGTTTTAACCTTTGGTCTATTTATTTTGATTGCCAGAAGTAAAAACCACTCTGTTTCAGCATTCCTTACCTGTCAACGTTGTTTGAAACTGGTTGTTTTAATTCGGAGTCTGCATGTTTTGGTGAGGTTGTTTAATTCATTGCTAAGCTATTTTAGCTATTGCAAATGAGACCAACAATACTCTGTGCTGTTTGGTGAGGTTGCAGAGATGTGCAACTGAGCTTGAATTTGTAAAGCAGGAGAGAACCAAATCATCCGTTAGAGATTACAGAGAGCTAAGTGGATATTGAAGAGGAGTGAAAGTTTTGCGGGTAAGCTCCTATTTACAAAATTGGTTTGAAGTTTTCTTTATTTCAAAATTCCATGAAATTTCCCAAGTTGCTAAGAGCATCAAGTTTGATTGTTCATTTTTGATTATTGCAAATGCTAATAAGGCGACTTGGTGTGGTGTGGTGTGAGATGCATAAACTGAAGGCAGAGAGAAAGAGTTGTTTCGGTCTCAGATAACCTGGTACGCAGTGCTTACCTACCGTTTATAAAGCTTTCAATAGCTGATTCGATGGATTACAGAGTAAGGAGTGGGTTGAGTTTTCTATATTTTCTCGTCTTTGATGATTGCAATTAGACAGATGATACATTTCACATAAGAAATAAATGCACAGGCATGGCGTTTACTTTTCTTTTTTGTCTTTGATAATTGCAAATAGAATTAAATCGAAATTTGGAAAAGCCTGAAGAGAATTGTTGGCTGAAAACAGAGTAAATAACACTCCCAGAAAGAAGTATTTAGGTATTCAGAAACTTATTGATCATCCCTCACAATTGGGTCATTGATATATCATGCAACAAATTTGAAGGGAAGATTCCTGAATTCATTGGGAACTTGAAAGGACTTTGCTTTCTTAATGTTTCCAACGACATTCTCACTGGTACCACCCCATCATCCTTGTGAAAGTTGACATTAAGC
Organism: Rosa lucieae; assembly: GCA_024704745.1. NCBI lineage: Eukaryota > Viridiplantae > Streptophyta > Magnoliopsida > Rosales > Rosaceae > Rosa > Rosa lucieae. The sequence continues at coordinate 39,226,742 of CM045492.1, forward strand.
ATTACACCTTTCAAATAACAGGCTCCGGATTCCTCAGCAACTAAAGCAGCTTACATCCCTCGCATATGTCAACGTCTCTAACAACAATCTCACAGGTTCCATACTGCAAGGGCGCCAATTTAATATGTTCAAGAGGACTTCATTTGAGGGAACCCGGGATTGTGTGGAGAACCATTGCCAAAGAAATGTGAAAATGACACTGCCACCCTTAAGCATAGATGGAGTTGAACTTGATTGGAAATTTGCATTAGTGGGATTTAGAAGTGGGTTAATGCTGGGAGTGGTACTTGTGAACATCACCATCACTCAAAAGCGTGAGTTGTTTCTTGAGATGGTTGGAATTTTGATCAGGCTAATCAAAAGGGAGAGGTCGGGATGCAGAAGTTGATGAGGCTGCTATGAGATTATGGATTTGAGGTTCTTTCATTTTTCTTTTCTTTTTGTGTTTGTTTTGTTTCGTTGTTGCTTTCTTTCTCCTTCAGCCTTTCTATCTATATGGTTTGTTGATGGTGTATGAGCAACAACCAGAGTGATTACAAATAAAAGTTTCAGAATGTCATGTATACGTATGGTTTTGTTAATGCAAATGACAGTCTGAATGTTTCATGAATTCTATAGCATGTACTTATAGAGTAAGTTGTACGTGCACTGATTCAAAGCATAAGATAAATACCAATTTGTAAGGGTTTTGGATGATCTATATATATCTATGATAATAAGCTGATGCATATAACAGTTAAAGCATATGTAATTGAACTGTGGAAGAAAAGTCTGCAAGTTGGTATATATGAATAATTTAATTACACAGCAGAGTTTGAGTGAAAGGAAAATGAAAGTGAAATTTTCTAATACCTCTAACTAAATATACGAAAATTTTCAGTATATTAATGCATCGTTTTGTCAATGGCAACTAGATTGTCAGATTGTCGGTTAGGAATATACATGGTTGAACCTCTGTAATTCATCCTTGTCAGTATTGTTTATAAAGAGTTATATATACAGGGAGCACTGTTAACCGCATCTTAATGCCAGTTGATCAATAAAAAGCTGGGTAATGCATCCTCTGTCTGCCCTGTTTTTTATGTGCAGCATCTCAGTAAGCAATATTTTTTTAGGGTCTCAACTCTTGGACCTCCTGGAGAACCGTATGTTAACAGGGAGATATATGAGAAGGCTAAGAATGCTCACATGCCCAACGTTCTGATGTCCTGTTGGCATCAGTTGTAATTGTAATTATCAAATTCTAAGGTACTTCTGCAATCTATGCATCTTTTAATCTTTGGCATTGTAATTTGTAACACATAAGTCGGGTTTGTATTGAACTTCTGATAGACTTTTGAACTTGAGTCCACAATAATGCCTCAAAGAAAATGGAATCCAACCATGTAAAAGATGGCTTATATATCCTCTATATTCTGTTCTCTACTTGCAGCATCTCAGTAACTAATTTGTAACCCCTAATCTCAGTAACTAGATATGATACCCTGATTAATTAGAAACAAGACCAATTCTTAAGATTACAGACTATCTCTATTACAGACAGATAATGATCGAGTTCATGCAAATACGACTATTGCTTGCTTATGTGCTGTACTGACTTTTGTTAATGAATTTCTACTGCTTAATTAACTTAATCTTTACATCATTAGTGGCAATACATTAAAAAAAAAAATTTTGTTCAGAGTTTGTAAGAAAACCAGAAGAACAGAAGTTGTACACATTTGGTCTCCTCTTGTAAAATAAGTTTCTTTACAAACTAAATCGAAATTTGAAGAAAGAAATAAACCTTTTCAGAAAATAAATAGTACTATTTATTACTTTCCATCATTTTGGAAAATAGTAGATTTCAGAAACGTACTGAGCATCCTCATTAATTTCCAGCTGGCCCATGCATTATTATTCTTGACCATAAAAGAACAGGAGAAAGAAGGGGTGTGAATAGTGAATCTTATCTACACAACCCAGTTCCCTCTCAACCAGGCCTGCACTCAGCTATGAGATTTTGATCTGTTGCTTCATCCATGGCTCAGTTCCGAGGTCGCAAGGCCTCACTTTCCAGATCTACTCCTCCTTCTGGACTAGGTTATGACGTGTTCCTAAGCTTCAGAGGTGAAGACACCCGAAAGAAGTTCACTGATCACCTCTACACGGCCCTTGTCAACGCCCGATTTCGAACTTTCCGGGATGACCCCGAACTCAAGAAAGGGAAAAATATCAAGGAAGAGCTTGAGAATGCCATTCGACAGTCACGAAGTTCTGTGATTGTGTTTTCGAAACACTACACCTCTTCCAGATGGTGCCTCGACGAGCTTGTCATGATCCTTGAACACAAGAGGACCTCCAATCATTTCGTTTTACCAGTCTTCTACTACGTTGATCCATCCCATCTGAGGAAGCAGACTGGAAGTGTTGCAAAAGCATTTACTAGACACAAGAAAACTCAATCGTTGAGTAAAGTGAGAAGATGGCGGGAAGCACTTAAAGAAGTTGCAGATCTAGCAGGAAATGTTTTAAAAAATGAAGCTGACGGGTATGTAAATTCAGATATGTAATTAAAGCCTTGAGAAATTACTAACAACTGTATATACATGTCATGTACATTGTTCTTTTTATCCGCATATCGAATTCTTTGGAATTGATAGACTCATAGCTGGCTAGCTTGTATGATGTATTTTTGTCTTGATTGCAATTTGTAGGTACGAGGCAGAGTTCATCCGAAAGATTGTTAGAGAGATACATGAGAAGCTAGGTCGTGTTCCCTTAAGCGATGTCCAGAAGGAATTAGAGGATAAGTTGTCATATGTTGACCATGTTCTTAAAGACGCTGAGGGGAAACAACTGAAATTCCGAAGGACTGTGAAGCCATTGCTCCATAAGCTTAAAGAAGCTGTCTATGATGCTGAGGACCTGTTGCACGAGATCAAAACAGAAGCGTTGAGGCAAAACATAGAACACGAATATGGCAGTAGCACGAGTAATGTACAAGAGCTCATCTCTACACCATCTCATGCTTTTGACTCAACTTTAATATACTCAAGGGTAGAGGGAGTTCTTGAAAGACTAGACAACATTTCAAAGCAGACAAAAGATATCCTGGCTTCGGAAGTGACTGCTGGACACAGAGTATCACAGACACTACCGTCAACTTCTTTCATAGAAAGGTCTGCGTGTGGAAGAGATGAAGAGAAAGAAACATTGGTTAAATTATTGCTATCAGATGATAAAATAGGTGTGATTCCTATTGTGGGTATGGGTGGGATTGGAAAGACCACCCTTGCCCAGTTTCTATACAACGATGTTAGAGTCAAGCAACATTTTGACATTCAGGCATGGGTTTGCGTTTCAAAAGAATTTGATATCCTTAGGATCTTGCAACACATTTATGAGGCCCTCACCTCAAAAGCTTGCAAGATCACAAACCTAGATCTGCTTCTATCAAAGTTGCAGGCAACTTTGAAGGGGAAAAGGTTCTTCTTTGTTCTTGATGACATCTGGAACGAGAATTATAACCAGTTGGAATTCTTAAAGTGTCCCCTTGAGTTTGGAGCACATGGAAGCAAGATTATTGTCACAACACGCAGTCAAGACGTTGCAGATATGATGGGTAGCCTTGTAGCTCACCGTCTCATGCCAATGTCTGGGCAAGATAGCTGGTCATTATTTGAAAAACATGCCTTCAAAAATGCAGGTGTTGGTGCGCGCACACATCTTGAAGAAATCGGTAGGCAAATTGTTCGAAAGTGCAATGGCCTTCCTTTGGCTATTAAGTCCCTTGCGGGTCTCTTGTGTTCTAAATTGTCAGTGGAGAAATGGGAAAGTACATTGAACACTGACATGTGGGAGTTCTCACCGGATAAGATTGACATTCTGCCATCTCTATGGTTGAGCTATCTAGATCTGCCTCTACATCTCAAGCGTTGTTTTGCCTATTGTTCACTATTTCCCAAGAACTATGAATTTCAAAAACCAGAGTTGATTTACTTGTGGAAGGCTGAAGATCTATTGCAACATGAAAGAAACAAAACGACAGAAGAAGTCGGACAAGACTACTTCAATGATCTAATCTCAAGATCATTTTTTCAACTTTCATCAAGTTCCGATAAATTTTTCAACATGCATGACCTTATCAATGATTTAGCAAGCTTTGTATCTGGAGAATTTTGTTTTAGGTGGGAGGGCAGTGATTCACCCAACAGTTTGAGCAAGACTCGTCATTTTTCAGATATGCGAGTATATCATTTTCATGAAGCTGATAGCAGCGTAGAGATGTTTGAGGCTTTACAGCAAGCTAAATGTTTGCGCACCTTTCTATCATTAAAACCACGTTGGTGGTGGATGATTCACAGAGGACAATGTGATATATTGCCAAAATCACAATATTTAAGAGTGCTCAAGTTATATGCGTACAATATTGAGGAATTGCCTGATTCAATTAACAACTTAAAACATCTTACATACTTGGACTTGTCTGCGACTCCCATCAAAAAGTTACCTGATACAATTTGTACTTTGTATAACTTGCAAGTATTGTTGTTGTCAGAGTGTGGAGGCCTTACTGAACTGCCAACCAACTTGGGAAGATTGATCAACTTGAGCCATCTGGATATTACATTTACAGAGATAAAAAAGATGCCACCACAAATGGGTAAGTTGAAGGACCTCCAGATGCTACCAGAATTCGTGGTAGATAAGCACTATGCTGGGGATAATTTGGCAGAGTTAAAGAAGCTTGAAAAATTGCGTGGAACACTTTGTATCTCAGGGCTTGTGCATAGCAGCAGTTTGGAGGCCAACATACTGAGGGACAAGAAGTTTCTTAAGGAACTAGTTTTGGATTGGGATTCAAGTGAAGAAGGCAATAATACTGTAGAAGAAAGAGAAGTGCTTGAGAAGCTCCAACCTCACCTGAACCTGGAAAGGCTTACTATTACAGGTTATGGAGGCAAAATGTTTCCATGTTGGTCAGAATATTATCCTTCCTCTGCTCTTGTTTATCTTGAACTTGCTGCTTGTGCGAATTGTATCTCCTTGCCACCATTGGGACAGCTACCTTCCCTTAGAGAGCTTTATATTGATGGGTTAAATGAAGTGGAGTCCATAGGTTCTGAATTCTATTATGGTGACGGCAATACTACCACTTGTGTGAATAAACCATTTAGATCCCTACGGACTTTAAAACTCTACAATATGAGTGGGTGGCAAGAATGGTCTTATGTTGGAGGTGACAATAATGAAGGTGGGGTTTTTTCTAATCTTGTTCAACTTGATGTGATAAACTGTCCCAATCTTACCGGGAGATTAGCGTCACACAGTCTCCCATCTCTTGTGTCTTTTTTGGTAGTGAATTGCCCAGAGTTCGAATGTTTTCCAGAAGATGGATTCCCGTCAAAGTTAAAATCACTCGTCATCAGAGACTGTAAAAAAGTGAAAGCAGAGAGTATGCAGAATCTGAACGAGGGTCTCCGAATACTCTCCTCTCTTGAAGAATTGTTACTTGATTTTGACTGCGACGAAAAAGTAGATTGGTTTGCGGAGGAGCACGAGGGGCTGTTTCCCAGCACCCTCACATATCTCAAGATCTGCCGTCTGAATTGTGAGACCATCCACGGCGCCAAGTGGTTTGGCCATCTCAACTCTCTTCAACAACTGATTATTTGCGACTGCCCTACGCTCCGGTGCTTGCCAGATAGTGGAGTACCCTCTTCTCTTCAAGACTTGCAGATTTGGCGTTGCCCTGCTCTGCAGTGCCTGCCAGATAGTGGACTACTCTCTTCTCTTTCTCGTCTACTTATCAGTGCTTGCCCTTTGCTTGAGAAACGGTGCCAAAGAGAGACGGGTGAAGATTGGCCCAAGATTGCTCACATCAAGCGCATATCAATTTGGTAACGACATGACAACGACAGAGGTCTTTCATTCTGATCAATTTGGCCATGTCTCAGAGGGCTTGCAGATTCTGCGTGTAAGATCCTATTGTTTGAAGTCATTGTTGATTCCACAGTTCTAGGGTCTTGCTTGAACTCATGATCGTTGGGTTTGACAACGACATGTCATATGAAGGAGAAACAGACCATTTCCATTTCCTACGGTATGTCCCGCCCTTCCCAATTCAGTCTATTGATACTGGGAATATATATATTGTTGTAGAGAAATTGAATTTGAGAGGAATTTGCTGTGTGTTCTCATTGATAATAGGGGCCTCTTTATATAGAGGATTACAATGCATAGAATCTCAATCATAGAAGGAAAGTAATTCTACATTGATTAGGATTCTAGATCCTTCTAATTAAATCCTATTACCACTAGGTCAAGTAACCTAGAGTTTGGGCTAAACACAAATTAGGTTTTCCTTCAACACTCCCCCTTGTGTTGCCCAAACGCGGTGCTTCTCTCGTTGCCTCGTTAAAAACCTTGCCGAGTAACAAAAACCCAGTGGGACAAAAATAACCTCGGTCGAAGGGGAAAAAGAGCACAACACACCTTTCACGATTCGAGACGAACATGTAGACATCTCCCCCTGATGTCTGCACCTCCCCCTGATGACTACGATCATGGGAGTTCAGATAATTTCCGCAAGCCAATTCTTGCCACATGTTTCTCGAACGTGGTATTGGGCAATGACTTAGTAAACAAGTCTGCCTCACTGTCCTCAGATCGAACCTAGTTCACTTTGATCTCGAGGAGTGTCTATTGTTGCTGATTATGCTTGGTGTTGTCGCTTTTGATGTTGTCTTGCCTCATTTGTTCAAAACAAGTAGCATTATCCTAAATGCTTGTAGGCTCATCTGTGGTAGACTTCAAACCACAATTGTTCGAACATGCGTAATTATGGATCCATTCCATATACATTCACGAACCACTTCGTGAAGAGCAATGATCTCTGCATTGTTCAAAGATATAGCGACTAGGGTCTACTATGTAGACCTCCAAGGTGTCACGGTCTTTTCCCATGGTGAACACTTAACCGGATTGGGAATGACCATTGTGTGGGTCAGACAGATACCCAACATCAGCAAAACCTTCCAAAACACATGTCGTTTTGGAATGGGGATAGAGAACGCAGGCCAGCGTTGGAGGCGTTTCTGGTGTGTGATGGGTTCGAATCCATCATCTCTTCGTAGGGATAGAACAAGCCCATATCAATCGTACATCTCAAGTATCGAAAGATATCTTTTACACCAATCCAATGGCGTCGCGTTGGCGCAGAGCTATATCTTAGCTAACAAGTTCACAACATATGAGATGTCCGGTCTTGTGCATTGAGATAAGTATAATAATGCGCCTATTGTACTAAGTAAGGCACTTTTGCCTCTAGCACATCTTCGTCATCATCCTTTCGACGAAGATGATTCTTTTCAGGATCAAGACTACGGACGATCATGGGGGTGCTTGAAGGCTTGACCTTGTCAAAATGCCTAAGCATCTATCGACACGATGCTCAAGTTCCAAACTGAGACATAATCGTGTTCTCCCAAAATCCTTCATCTCAAACTCAGATTTCAAGTGTTCAGCGGTTTCCCTTAACTCTTTAAGGGCTTCCAAAGAAGATCATGTCCAACATGAACCGCGATAGAATCTGAAACTTGTCATAGAAACGCGTGGGCATATCCCTTCCCAATCAAGTAGTCACTTTAGTGAGCGTTTCAACCTCATGGTCTAGAGCCACTTGACTTGAGTAAATGAAGTTCACCATGAATCTTCATGTATATTCCGTATCTAGATCCCTATAGAGATACATAGTGACCACATTTGTAGGCTGCATGTTCAGTTATTCGGAAACTACCAAACTGACAGGGTAGTGGAGTGCAATGACATCCATTACGAGAGAATATGTCTCATCGTAGTCGATTTTAGGGCGTTTTGTGAGAAGCCTTGCGCCATAAGGTGATATTACCATCTCTTTTTCTCATCACGCTTTCTAACGAAGACCCATTAGTCAACATGTTTTATGTTAGGAGGTGTTGGCATCCCTAGCTCGAAAACCTTCCTCTTCGTTAGAGAATCCATCTTAACCTGGATCGCATCTTTCCATTTAGGCCAAAAACTCTCTACGTTGGCATTCATTCATCAACGGAGCGTGGTTCGATATCATCGGACTCAGCAAACTCATGCGCAACAAAATGCGTAACTACATCATCAATTATGATGGAGTTTCTATCTCACATCTCATGTACACTAGTGTAAGTTTCATAGAGCTCTATATTCTCAGGAATAGGGTTTGACGTTGAGGCGTCCCCCAACGATAACCATAACCCAGAAGATACTCATGAGACGGATTTTGAGTCTTGATGATTAAAGGATTGGAATGTGCCAAAGTATCCTTCGAACCCACGGGCCTCCCACGAATCCTAGCTGGGGCCAGGGCCTATAACGCCAGAGTGCCACTCTCTTTGGCATTGGCGCCATGCCTACCTCCGTGTAGGGTGGCGCTTATGTCCTCTCGTAGGGACGTCCTTCCTTGCAGGCATGTTTGCAGCATAATTGTGTGATCTCGTCACTTTAATAGGGATCAAGATGAGACATAGTGGGGACAGACTACGACAATTCCTGTCGTTCCTGTTGAACATTCTTGTTCTTATCTCCCCCTAACGACGGGAAGACTGTCTCATCAAAGTGACATCCGCAATCTAGCGGTAAGGAGATCGCCTAGTAAGGGCATTTAAGTGGCGGACGATTGTTGGAAGCGCAAATCCAACGTAGTTGCCCATTTGTCTGTAAGGACCCATCATAGAGCGCTGTGGCGGCGCAATTGGCACATAAATGGCTCACTCAAATGTGCGTAAGTACAAAATACGTGTACCCAGTCACTAGCTGTAACGCATAGGTACATTGAGTGGCGGTAGGTCGTAGACGAATTAGCATGGCTGCATGCGATATCGCATCACCCCAAGCGGATGTAAGAAGATTGGTGCGCATTACCAATGTTCGGACTACCATCGTAGTCGTTTCCGCTAGACCAATTGGGTGTGTACATGGGAATGTGATGTCCAACATCAAACCCATTGCAATATCCATCGAAAGTCTTTCGATGTAAACTCTCTAGCATAGTCAAATCCAATTGACTGAATAGGATGATTTGGGGAGTGATCCCATTGTCATATGATATGTGCTAGGAGTGTAGCGTAAGCAGCATTTATAGGTGGACAATGGCACAACACGTGACCGGCGTGTTTGCGTGTCAACCAACATCATAAAATATTTAAGCGTCCGCAAATTGGTTGAATCAATCCACAAGATCCCTACGGATTCTTTGTAAGAATAGAATGAGTATTGTCATATCCTTTGCATAGGACGGTCTCAGTCCTAATTTCCCTAAGGAACGGGCTTAGTAAAACGAGCGAGAGGCCTTAGAAGCAACCAATGAGGATTTTGGTTAGGCCTAAGCGTCTGTAGCGCTATTAGAAGCAAAATGTGTGACTACATCTCCCATCATGGCGTGGGAGCCATGGAAATTAGTATGTATGGCGTCATGGCCACAAGGAGGAACAACCATGGCGTTATGCCCATGGTTGGCGCCTTTTATGGAGGCATCTTGCTTCATTTTGCTCAAAAGAAATGATGTCCATGTGAAGTCTTTTGTAGACGGATCATCATATCATGACTAGGATGATCTATCCTGTCGTGACAAAGCCAATATGTGTCTAAATCCAAGAGATCTTCTCTCATAAGTTTATTGGATTTAAGAGCTCGAATAGTGACATAAAGTCCACTAGAGAGATACATAAATGTCTCTAAGATGCGTCTTTGTTCGCAATCATTAGAGGTAATGCAAAGGAACTCATTTCCGTTCTCTACATGCATTTTCGCATGAAATTCGTTGGCTATTCATAGGGTACTATTTGCCCTAAGAGCGTAGAGAGTTTCTGTGACAACTGTAATCAAGGTGCCATTTGGCAAGTGGAACTTGGGCTATTCCATGTCCTTAAATTAATACTGATGGTCTAGCCATCGTAGTCACAAAGTCATATGCTCAGAATCAAAATTGAGTCATAATGAAAAGAACTCAAAATTTTATTCATAAGCCAACGAAATACATCATTGTTTCTATGATCAAAGAAAATCTAATCCAATAAAAAGGAATATGGCAATCGCCTACATCTCTTGGAAAATAAAAAGACTTAATCAAAATCGCCAGTTTCTGGGTCTTGATCCTTGTAGTCTTCCACCCTTAGATCTAGATCACCATCTTGATCTTCTTGTGCCATGTAATTTGCTTCCCTTGCTTCACGATACGTCTTGTATGCGTTTGCAACATTCTGGGGTGCGGTACATGTTTTGGCCCAATGTTCAGTTGATCCACATCGAAAACAAACATCATTATGGTCAGGCTCCCTTGATCGAGGCGCCATTGGGGCGCCATTTGAACGACCTATCCTTTTGGTAGCGTTACCACCATGGTCGGAGGCTCCGCCTCTCTCTCTCTTCACACGTTGACCTCCACGGTTCCGTGCATGCCCCTCGTGGCGATCTCCTTCCTCTTTAGGGCGAATATATGGACCAGAACGTCCAGAATTGTCCCTATCCTTAGGGTTTCGCTCCTTGCATCCTCCATTGGGGGCGCGACTATAGTTAGATTCCGGAATAGGCTTAGTTCCCACGGGTCTAGCATTATAGTTCTTCACAAAGATATTATCGTGCTTTTCAGCTACGTTCATGGGGCCAATGAGCTCATGAAACCTTGTGATACGTCCTGCATTTACATCAATCCGATAATTCTTTGAAATCATCAGTGCAGAGATGGGGAAGGTAGAGAGAGTCTTCTCGATCAACATCGTATTAGTTATGGCTTGGCCACAATACTTCATCAGAGACTTGATACGAAGAGCTTCCGAGTTATAATCAAGCACAGACTTGAAATCGCAAAAGCGGAGGCTATGCCATCGCACTTCTAAATCAGGAAGCAGGGAGTCACGAACGTTGCCAAATCGCTGCTCAAGTTCTACCCATAGCTTTCTTGGGTCTTCCTCATTGAGGTATTCATTTTGGAGCGCGTCATTCATGTGCCTTGTCATGAGAATTATGGTTTTAGCTTGTTTTGCTTCAAAAGCAGTAGCTTGCTCGATTGAGAGCACGTTCTGACCAGGCTCTTGGGTGGTTTCCAGAATTCCATCAGCCTTAAGATGTTGGCGCACATCTCGGACCCACCTATGGTATCCTGCGCCAGTTGTCTCGAGTGGAACAAAGCTCAACTTGTTCAGGTAACTCATCCTGAAAAACAACACAAGATTAGGGTTAGTTTCGGAGCGAAAAGGCTACCACGAAAAACTATTAAATTTCTGAGCGTAGTCGCTTCCAAGAAATTAGGAATTTTCTGAGCGTAGTCGCTTCCAAGAAAATCCGATTCCAAAAAGGGTTTTGGATTAGATCGAAACAACGATGTATGTGGTCGATCGTTTTCTTCTCAACAAACTCTAAGTTTGGAGGACTCTACAAGCTCCAAGCTTGGAGTGAGCACGAACCCCCACAGTTCAGCTTTTGGTCTCCCCTATGAAGAAGAAAGGGGGGTAGAAGAAGGGATTTTGGAAGTCCCCGAGAAAAGAAGAAGAAATTGAAAAAGAACTTCAAAAACTGGAACTTTTAGAAAAGTTTATTTTAAAAGATGGTCTAAAAAGTCGTCGCCGGAAAATTACTGTAGCTGCCGGAGTTACTGTAGCTGACAGGAAAATCGCCGGAAGTCTGCGGGAAAAGTTGTCGGAAAAGTGTTGACCGGCGTTGACCAGAGGGTTGACCGGTCGTTGACCGGGTGCTGACGTGGCAGAGCTGCGCTGACGTGGCAGATCTGTTTGCGGCTTGGCGGCTTGGTAGCTAGGCGGCTCGGCGGCTTGCGGCTTGGGCTTCAGGTTGTTTAGCCAAGAGCATAGGCTTCTGGGGCTTGGGCTGATCACAGCTGGGCCTAGGGTTGACCGAACGTGGGTTCGGTTGACTGAAGCACAGATAAGAGGTGTTGGCGGCGGTTCAGCGGCTCCGGTGGTTCAGGCGGCCGGTTCACGTGGTTCTAGGCCGGTTCCGATCATGATTTTTTGTCTCCAGTGAATTGAGGTGCTGCTGCAGCTGCTGGTGAATTTTGGTGGCAGTTGACAGGGAGGAAAGTATCGAACCGGGCAGAAGGACTTTCGATACTTCCGGTGACCGGTTCGGTGGTTTACCGGCCGGTTTTGGGGGTGGGGCCGCCGGTTCTGGACTCCTGGAGTTGAGATCTTGAAGGTGGGCGGCGGAGGTTTCTGGGATTTGAAGGCTACGAATATAGGGTTTCAGGGTTAGGGCTCGTGCTGATAACGTGTTGTAGAGAAACTGAATTTGAGAGGAATTTGCTGTGTGTTCTCATTGATAATAGGGGCCTCTTTATATAGAGGATTACAATGCATAGAATCTCAATCATAGAAGGAAAGTAATTCTACATTGATTAGGATTCTAGATCATTCTAATTAAATCCTATTACCACTAGGTCAAGTAACCTAGAGTTTGGGCTAAACACAAATTAGGTTTTCCTTCAACATATATATATATATATAGGCCTGTTTTGAAGAGGACGTCCGCACTTCGCTAAAGTGCGGACTGCGACGCAGCAGCCGCGTTCCATGCAGGAGGCGACGGCTACTCGGGGCCTGGCAGATGATGGCCAGAGGCATCCAGACGGTTCTGGGCAGCGATCGAGGTCAGAGGAGGTCGAGATTGCAAGTTCTGGGCAGTGACTCGACCTACAACTGCAACTTTCTGGGCAGAGTTGCAACCTGGTCGTCGGCGACTCCACCCGACTTTAGACCGGTCCGTCTTACCCCTGGCCTCTGTCGCGCAAGCGGCGCCACGCCGTCAAAGCTTGATTGAGGCTGTTGCATCGACGTCCGCACTTTAGCAACAGTGCGGACGTCCTCTTTGGAACCGCTCCACACACACACACACACACACACACACACACACACACACACACAGATACATATATAGGTCGGATCGAGAGCGGACGTCCGCAACCCAGAAAAAGTGCCGACATCGCTCCTCCGGTGTGGGGAAAGCAGCGATCGATGTGCTGTGGGTGCTAACCCAGAAAAAGTGCGGACGTCTCTCCTCCGGTGTGGGGAAGGCGGCGATCGCTGCGCTGCGGGTGCCGGACGCACCCTCTGGACATTCCGGATGGCCTCGAGCAAGCGGCGAAGGCGAAGGTGATCGGAAACTCAGCGGTGTGCGGCGAGCTCTCCTGAAACCATCGAAGCCCATCGAGCTCAACGTCGAACCCTTCGTCGAAGAATCCAGCTGCTTCTGAACTGCTCCACGTCGTGGCCTGGTTCCATCCGCAACAGAAACACTACTCCACGTCGTGGCCTAGTTCCGTCCGGCAACAGAAACACTGCTCCACGTCGTGGCCTGGTTCCGTCCGGCAACAGAAACGCCACAGTCGCTGCTCGATCGAGGCAAGAGGAGTGATGTCCGCACTTTTTCTGGGTGGACGTCCGCACTCGAACGGTTATATATATATATATATATATATATACAGTAGTGTTCACCTGGTCAGTTGCTGACCAAAGAATATATGCTCAATAACCCTTAAATTTACATCCAATGGTGGAAAACAAAACACTTCAACTTAATAATAATTCTCTCTGCCATTGGATTTACATCCAAGGGTGGTTGAGCATTATTTTCTTGGTCAATAACTGACCAGGTGAACATTTTCGTATATATATATCTGTGTGTCTGTGTGTGTTGTTGTCGATTGATACTTTGAAAAGCTGAGTAATTAATGTGTCTTCTTTTGCCCTGTCTCTTCATATGCAGCAATTTCGTGGAAATTGAGCAAACATTTCTTGATGTCTGAGTTGTAAGCATAATTATCAAATTCTCTCTCAGTTGATTAGGATTACCCACCTCTTCAAACTAGTAGGCAATTTCTGATTTACTTCTATTTCTGCACAGCGTCTCATCTGAACTTGCAGACTGTTCTTTATCTCCTCCACTCATTCGCGTTGTTTCCAAGCAGAATGAAAATCACAGAGAGATGAGAGCCAATTTTAGGTCAGTCAATACTTGCATTCTGCTGATCTCTCTCTTCATGCAGTTCGTTCTAAAAAGCTTTTAAAGTTGCTCTTTCAATTTAATCTTCACAACCCTGCCACACAAAATATTGATGTAAACATTAAGTACCACAAAAACTTAAAAACTCAGGCTAAATAATCTAGCATAACTTTAACAGCTACTACATCTATGCATCTTTTGATCTTTTTCATTGTAACGCAGCATTGGAGTGTGATGAATTTCTACAAAAAATGTTTGAACTGGAGTCCACAGTAGTGTGTGCTCCATTTCCTCATTGAAAAACTATAAACAGTATACCACACAATGCGGAACCAGAAAGTAAAATGAGCAACTGAGTGTACAGTTATAGTTTACTCTAATCTCAATTGTACTTTCTTTTTGCATGTAACTTCTGGATTCTCATCTGACCACAGCTTCAGGGTCGAGTTGATAGTAAATGGTTTTTAATGGCGAGAGAAAGGTGAACTAAGATTGCAATGTCCTGATAGTCCCAGTTGCAGTGCTGCCACTGAAGGTAATTTAACTTCCTTGTGGTGCTTTCTGTTTTTTGTTTTTGTTTTTTTGGTACAAACTTCCTTGTGGTTCTTTGCTTCCATAATTCCATTCTTCAGTAGCATAGGAAAATCAAGAATTAATTGCCTCAAACTGGGTGTCCATGGCAACAGACGACACATGATCAAACAGTGTTGCACTTTGATTGATAAGAACTGTCCTTACTGGCATATCACTCAATTGATAAGTTTTGTTAAAGGCATTTATTGGTGATTTGGAAATGCCCTGCGCTGCAGTGTTTGCCAGAAACTGGGCTGCCCACTTCTCTGAAAAGCTTGAAGATTTACAATTGCTCTGCTCTCTAGTGTTGCCAGAAACTGGGTTGCCCTCTTCTCTTACGTCTTTGAAGATTTCCAATTGCTCTGCTCTCTGGTGCTTGCCAGATAGTGGGCTTCCCGCCTCTCTTATAAACTTGGGGATTAATGGATGCCCTTTGCTTGAGAAACGGTGCCAAACATACGAGTGAAGATTGGCCCAAAATTGCTCATATCCTCAATATAAAGATCAATGGGAATTGGATATGACATGCCATGTCTCGAGTGGTCACATTTTCAAGTTATCTGTCAGGTATTTCTTCTTCAATTTTTACTTCAACCTCCTATAGCTTATATGTTGAAAAGTAGAACCACAAATTTTAAATTACTTCCAACCTCAAGGCACAAAGTTTAATTTCAATTCTGCGTGTAAGATCCTATTGCTTGAACACATTGTTGATTCTAGGTTCTATCTGTCGTTTTCTTTTTATGAATCTTCTTCTTTTTCATACCAGCACCGTCTTTTTCTTCTTTTTCATATTTGACTAGGAAGAATGCCATTTTTCTCCAATGGAAGGTAGGGCTCAAGCTCTCAACTAGGAATGATCAGCATCCCACTCTCTGGTCCCAAAAATTTTTAATTTAAGTTAACTTACTATCGTAAGGTCAATGAGAAACTCAGCTTGAACTAATTGAACAGTCAAAACGGCAATCTATGCATCATAATCTTTTTCATTGTAACAGAGAATTGGGGTGTGTACTGATTTTCTTAAAAAAAAAAAAAAAAAAAAACATGTTTGAGCTCAAGTCCAAAGTAGTGTGTCTTCACTTATTTCATTGACAGATTATAAACTGTGGACACTAGACCCAATGTGGAACTACATAGTAAGTTGAGAAATTGAGTATACAGATAAATTAAGTTTACTCAATCATTGATATCTTTATTGATGTCGAGACTACTTCAAGTTTCAGATTCTCTTTCTTTAGGGTCAAGCTAGTTGTAAACTATAAGAGCAGTGCTGCCACTAAAGGTGTGTTTACTTTTGTATAAAATATGGATTTGAAGAATTAATGATTTTTAAAGGTCATGGCTTAGGCCCGGCATTTGGGAAAACATGGCCAATGTATCTTGTTTATTTTCTGTTCTTTTCATGCAGCATCCATAATTCTTGTTGGACCCTGATCTCAGTAACCAGTTATGGGACCTGTCAAAATTGATAACATCATACTTGAAATTGGTTTTTGCAAAAAAAGAATAGAAAAAACTCTGTTGCAAATGATTTGCAGAATGTTAAGAAGGGTCTCTGACTTTGGCATAGTTACAACATTCTATGCATCGTTAAATCTTTTTCATTGTAACACATGTGGGTGTGTATTGAATCTCTGACAAATGTTTGAACGTACTGGATTCCATAGTTGTGTCTTCTGTTTTCTCATTGAAAGATGTAAATTGTATTCCATACCATGTGGAACTAGAACGTAAGCTGAGGAATTCAGTATACAGATATAGTTTACTACTGATTAATATAATAACTAATCTACTAATCTCAAGTGTATTTTCTTTTTTCATGTAACAACTTCTGGATTCTCTTCTGACTACACCTTCAGGGTCAAGCTGATAGTGATGTTTTTCTGTTTCTTTTGCCAGTGTATATCAGCTCTCTAGATGTTACAAGTTTACAGTACTATATGCAGTGCCACCACAACAGGTATACAGGTATTTTTACGTTTGTATTGAATATGGAATTGGTGAATTAATCGAAGCTGCAATTTGGAAAAGGTGGAAAGCGTAGGGTTAATTTAGATGGGTGATGTCCTGATAGTCCCAGAGGCAGTGTTGAAAGTTGAAACTGAAGGTATTTTTACTTCCTTCTTGTGCTTTGCTTCCATACTTTTGTATTGAATCTGGAAATGGAGAATTAACTACCTTAAAGCTTATGGCTTTCTCAATTATATCAAGAGCATTACATTAATCATCAAAAAACTTTGTCTCTGTGGCAAAAGATAGCACATGACCAAACAGTATTGCACCTTGAATGATAAGAACTGCCCTTAGTAAGATCTTTTCCCTTCCAGACATATCTGTCAATTGCTAAGTTTTGTTAAAAGCATGTACTTGGATTAATTCATGTCAAAGAAAATTAAAATTGTCTTAAAAAAAAATTAAGCATGTACTTGTTAAAAGCATATCTGCCAATATTGCATTTCTACTTTCATTATATAATATACATTGATGATTATGAGGTGATGCAAATACAATTATATGCATGCTTAATTACATTTGCAATGTTGGCTTTTTATTGGTAAATTTATACTGCTTATAAGTTAATCTTTCCATCACTTTTTCTCTTTTGCCAAACTAATTATTCCATCACTAGTGGCAACCCATTCAACAATTTGTGAAATAAAACGAAATTTGGAAAAGCCTGAACAGAAATGTGGGTTAAAGAAAGAGTTGGTAACATTCCTAGGAAATAGTTAATGAGCATCCCTTGATTTCCAGCTGCAAATGCATTATTACTTGGAAGTGAGAGGAAAAGAAATAGGAGTAGGCTGCATGCCACCAAAAAAAAAAAAACAAAGGCCACCGAAGGGGCCCCACTGACGTGGCCATTTATCATCCACACACACTGCTGAAAAAAATGATTGTGAAACCTCTGTTGACGTAATTCCATTGCCGTCATGGTGTAACGAGCCGGGCAATTACGTGATTTGCGAGATTGGAAGTCACTGACTTGAAAATATCTGCCTAAAAAGGCAGATATCGTCCTTTAACAAATTTGCTCCCAGCTCATCAATCCAACCTGAACCCGTGATTGAAACAGGAGGTCAAGAAGAATCACTTCACCTCTCTTGAAACATTGAGGCTTGGACTTTGACTGCGATGAAGAATGTGAAAAAGTAGATTGGTTCCCCAGCACTCTCACCGATCTCCAGATCCACCGTCTGAATTATGACACCATCGACGGCCCCAAGTGGTTTGGCCATCTCAACTCTCTTCAACAATTGGTTATTTACGGCTGCCCTGCGCTACAATGGTTGCCAGAAACTGGGCTACCCACTTCTCTGAAAAGCTTGGAGATTCTGCTTTGCTCTGCTCTCAAGTACTTGCCAGAAACTGGGCTGCCCTCTTTTCTTATATCCTTGGAGGTTTATGATTGCTCTGTTCTCTGGTGCTTGCCAGATAGTGGGCTGCCCACCTCTCTTATATCCTTGGAGATTAATGAATGCCCTTTGCTTGAGAAACGGTTCAAAGAGAATACGGATGAAGATTGGCCCAAGATTGCTCACATCCCCAAAATGGATATGACATGCCATGTCTCGAGGGATCGCATTTCTAGTTATCTGTCACTCTGTCAGGTATTTCTTCTGCAATATTTACTTCAACCTACTATAGCTTATATGTTCAAAACTAGAACCACAAAATTTGATTACTTCAACCTCAAGGCACAAAGTTTAACGGCGATTCTGCGTGTAAGATCCTATTGCTTGAACTCATTGTTTTTGATTCCAGGGTTCTATATGCTGTTTTCTTTTCTTGAATTTTCTTCTTCTTTTTCGTACCAGTAGCATCTTTTTCTTCTTTTTCATAGTTGTTTAGGAAGAATGTCATTTTTCACCAATAGAAGGTAGGCATCTACTAGGAAATAGGAATCACCAACATCGACCCCAATCTCTGGTCCCAAAAATGTTTAATTCAAGTCAAAGAAACTCAGCATGAACTAATTTAACAGAGAATGTTTGAGCTCAAGTTAACAGTAGTAGTGTGTCTTCAATTTTTTCATTAAAATATTTTAAGTTGTAGACACAACGTGGAACTATATGGTAAATTGAGGAATTGAGTATACAGATAAAGTTTACTCAATCATGAATGTCTTTATTATTCTCCAGTCTACTTACTTTTTTATGTGGAGAAAGTCTTCCGTACGGCAGACGTAAAGTACACGTGGTACGGGCTAACCAATCAGACCCTTAGCAGGGGGGTATTTTGGGTATTTCACCTTTAATAATTAGGGACATTTTCGGAATGAAGTAAAATTTTTGTGGGTTATGATTGGGCAGCCGCACGGCCACGTGGTGCGGCTGCCGTACGCAAGAATTTTTCTTTTATGTGACAACTTCTGGATTCTCTTCTGACCACAGCTGCAGGGTCGAGTTGATAGTAATTAATGTTTTTCTGTTTTCTTTTGCCAGTGTATGTCAGCTGTCTGGATGTTACAAGTTTACAGTTCTATATGCAGCACTAGCACTAAAGATGGAAAGAGGAAGATTAATTAGATGTGTGATGCCCTGATAGTCTCAGTGGCGGTGCTGCAACTGACGGTATGCTTACTTCTTGTTCTTTTCTTCCATACTTTTGTAGGACTCTTCTGCATTGAATCTGAATATGAAAAATTAAATAGTATACCGCACAACGTAGCACCAGAAAGTAAAAAGAGCAATTGAGTGTACAGTTATATTTTACTCAATCATTAATATCTTTACTAATCTCGAGTCTACTTTCTTTTTGCATGTAACATCTGGATTCTCTTCTAAACACAGCTTCAGGGTCAAGGTGATGGTAATGTTTTTCTGTTTTGTTTTGTCAGTGTATATCAGCGCTCTAGACGTTACAAAGTTTACCATTATCTGCGGTGCTACTAATAAAGGTATTTTTACTTTTGTTTAGAATATGGAATTGAAGAATTAATGGTTTTAACTAAAGGTCATTGCCTATTTCAATGTATCTCACAACAATCTCACAGGTTCCATACCGCTAGGGCGCCAATTTCATACATTTGTGAGCACTTCATATGAGGGAAACTCTGGACTCTGTGGAGACCCATTGCCAACGAAATGTGGGAATTCTAATGCCCCATCTCAGCTGCCATCTTCAAGCATTGAAGAAAATGATTCAGGCTCTGGAGTTGAACTTGATTGGATATTTATGCTGGCTGGATTTGGAAGTGGGTTGGTGGTGGGAGTGGTACTTGCAAATGAGGGGATCAAATGGAGGCGTAAGTTGTTTCTTGAGATAGTTGGGATGTTGATCAGACTAATGAAAAGGATCAGAAGGCAGAGGAGGAATTAATCGATCAGATATATTGTGCATTTAGTGTGGTATCTATGTTTTCTGTTTGTTTCCAATATATATTCACCTAGCTCTGTATGTGCTTTCCAGTTTTATTAATGGAATGGATCTATCTACAACCTGACTCAACTAAAAGTTTCAAAATGTCGCATGCATTGCTTATATATCAAGTGTGTGTGATAGATACCCCTAATGGCTCTCAATTATACCTAACTAACTAAAGGTTTCACCAAGGCTCACCTAAAAGCTAGCACATAACAGAGTCTTAGTCAAATGAAATTCAGTCCTCAATTCCACTGAAGACATCTAAATTTCTAGTATGATCAAATTTAGAAACATCAATTTTCGCTTGCCCCTCCAAACAAGGAACAAAGAAACATCCACTAAACGTAACTATAGCTAGGCAAATTCCCCCAAACCGAATACATTTCTTGTTGAGTTTCCACTGTTAATCATAGTTCTATCATCAGTGGCAACATGTTCCCCAATCTTGTCAAACTTCTTATGTTTATATATAGAAAGCAGTCAAGCACACAAAATATTAGTCCAAATACAAATATGCAATTGAAAATTTGATACCTAAACAGAACACTACTGGACTGTGCACGGCTAGTGTGGTCCAACACTAAAAGCAGAGGTAGCAGCATCTGAACATTTCTTTCAACACATGAAAGTGAATGCTAATAGTAACTAATATCCAAAACCAATGCTAGAAAACTATGCGACGTTTTAAGTGTTTATCTTCTCACATTTTTCTATGTTATTCTCTTAACATTATCATTTCTAACTTAGTTTAGTGTCTTTAGGTACATTTGAGCTACAAACAAAGGAAATGAACTATAAAGAGCAAGAAATGAAAGAAATGAAGGCAAGGAGAAAATGAGGTGCCAAAATGATCAAGCAATGAAGAAATAGAGTATTCCTAATCCTACTAGGAAAATGAATCCCAGTTGAAGTAGAAATCCTGGATTAACTAGGAATTCTGTGGCATGAGGAGTCCTGATGATACTAGGAAACCTGAGAGCACTAGGAGACCATGTGGCTTCATGATGGAAGATAAAAGATATTTTTGCAAAATATCTCTAGAAGATAAAGAGATATTTTGGGAGGAGTCCTAATTAAATTTGGCTTCTACAACCTAAAATAGATATTTTGGCAAAAGGAGGAGTTCTAATTCAATTTGGCTTCTACAACCTAAAAGAGATATTTTGGAAAACGGAAGAGTCCTAATTCAATTTGATTTCTGCTTACTTTTGGAGGATTTATATTGGTAGAAGAAGTAGAGAAATATCAAGACACCAAACCTATGCTGAACAATATAAATAGGGGAGAGTTAGACATCAAAAATCATCTTTCAGACCTTGAATCAATTTCCACTACTAGAAATTTCCCCATTGCACACTGATTTGAATTAGTCCCTATTGAGACAAAGCACACTGATAACAGTGGCTAATGGCATTAGCCACTATGCAGCCACTAATGAGGAATCAGTCCCCTCTATTGCAGGTGCTATTGGGGCAATCCACACTGATAAAACATCAGTGGCATCCCAAAACCCAATGCAGCAAAACACCTTTTTCTTTCCCACTGTTATTCAATAAGTGTGTATTCTCAATGCCACCAATATCAGTGGCAAAATTGGGAGTATGTATAAAAAAAATAACAATTTGGTCTAACTACAACCATGTATTTCTAAAATGTATTGTACAATTCGTATACAATTTCAAATAAACTACAACATGAAAAAATTTAACATCTTCATGTTCCTTTCTGTGGCTGCATTTTCTGCCTCCAATATTGAACAAACAGTAAGCCCTCCCTCTGCAATGTACCTGATTGATGAACAAATCAGTCAACAACACAATAACAAGGTTATATATGTACTTGTGTGCTTTACCTAAGTTTCACAGTACTGTGGGTTCAATCCCAATTACACATTGCATGAAAGTGAAAGAAAAAATGAACATAACAAAGCAAAGCACTTTAACCAATACAGTACAAGATAAGGAAGGATCCAGGAATATATAAAATGAATAACAGAACTCAAAGATAGTAAACCATGATTTTACAAATGGTGCCTTAGCAATTTACAAGCCTATGACATGATACAATTAAACAAGAGACACGAAAAATCAAATGACTAATTATTACCAAGCAATGGAAACAACATCAAATACCTGAATGAAAGTAAGTATAGTTGCTACATCATAAATAGGGCTCCACTGATTCTGTAGGATGTCCAAACAAATGCTTCCATCAGCAGAAACTGGAAACAGGCACACCGATGACAAAATTTAGAACTTGAAAGATTTATAAGCACTTTTGAGAATCCTACAGCTACACAAATCCAGACCTGTCCATTTCCTATAGATCAACAAAACAGAGAAGGAAAAACCTCTTCTGTCCTAACTTAATAGTTGCTAAACTGAACTTTCACTCTGATCCCTGCAATAACCTCCAACTTCCAAAGAGAATTTATCCTTATAGTATTGATCTGCAGAACCGAAAGCATCATTAAGGCTGAGTAGGTTGCAAGTTTCACTTCATCCATATACAAAAATTTCAAGTAGAATTACTATTTGCTAAGATTCCAAATATTGAATAATGACCAAAATTATGCATTGCCGGTTCTTCTCCAATTCAATAAGACACCAATATGTTAGGCCTCCATAATTACTATTTGCTATCAGTTAATAATCACTGTCATAATAATACTGAAAGAGTGGAAATATCATACAAATTGATTCCAAAGTAAAAAACTCTACAAAAATATCAATGAAAAAGTGCAGCTGCTTTCACGTAACCCAATATATATAACTATATATGCTTTTAGTCTAAAAATTCATTTAACAAATCTCTACACAAATCTGTGATCCTCATACTTCATGCAATACCACTGCAGCAGCACATCATCAACATATCTACGGTAATTGTGTTAGAGTTTGAATTACCTGGTTATTGTGCTTGTCCAACTCAGGAGTAATCTCAGATCTTCTCCTAGCTGCTGCCGCTGTCTCTCCCTGCAACCTCCCTGTAGTCAACTAAAACATTTAGAAATCATAAACTTATATCAAACTAAATATCAGAATACTTATATCTAATACTTTAGGTAATTGTTAGACTCTAAAAGTAATTAAAAATGAACAAAGAAGTATCCTTAAATATTAATTCCACATTTAAAGTCATAACACCAAATCATACATTCACTACACCAATAACTTAAACACACAACACTTTTTGCACAACGAAAAAAAAAAGTGTTGTGTGATGAAGAAAAGTGAATCACACAACACGTTTACAAAACTTGCGTTGTATAAGGTGGTTAAAATTCTGAATTTTTTAGCTAGTAGATCATTGCACAACAGTTATAAGAATAGTTCGTTGTGTGAATGAAGAAAAAAATAGCGGCAGATTTCCCTCTTAGCCTAACTCAAATTTGGCTCTAAATTGGTGCTCCAAAGGACAACAGAATAGTTATATCTATTGTATGAGTATAGCTTGTAAAATGCCATACAATAGTTTTTGTTTTTGTGTTGTATGATCTAGGAAGATATATTGGGAGGTTTGGATTTGCCTCCAAATACCGCTCATTTCCCATCGAAACTGAAATTTTGATTGCATATAGCGGGAGCTTCCCCGCCTTGCTGCCTCAGCTCAAATTTAATGTGTGTAGAATCAGACGACAGAACTTCACTCATGTGTTGTTTGATTCATGAATACAAAAGAAAAAGAGCAGACTGCTCGGCCTTTGACAACTTAATTAAGTTAAGGCTAGCAACTTTGTTTCCCACTTCATTTATTTCCGGTACTTCAAAACACAATGAAAACGCAATTTCTTCATCAGTCTTCTTTTCTCCCCGAAACAAAAGTACCGTCTTCTTCATCAACAGCCAACCTTCGTCCGACTCAAAAGCAAATCCCTTATTCAATCGAAGCGCTCAATGGATTTCACCTTCTCTCCAGTGAAACCTGCATCCCTCAGATCCCCAATTGTCAACTCCTCAACTGATTCACCACTCCCTCGTACTCCACTGAAACCCTAACTCGCTCTCTCCAACTCATTCGTGAGCCCCTCGTACACCACCGCACTCCAACACAATTCCCGCTTTGTGGCCTTAGCCTATCCTTTTTAGACTGCGCCCTTATGTTCATCTCTCTCAGATCTCAACTCCATCCCCTAATTTTTCCCCGGCGGTTATTTCTCTCCCAATTCAGAATAATGGCAAAGCAATCTGAAGCCAGAAATCAGAGAATCTGGCCAGGGCACACCTCATCCAAATCGCCTTCCTCGTCAACCAGTATCTCTCCGATAACAGGCTACATCGAAGCCTGCTTCGTTTTCCAAACTGAAGCCTCCTCGCTCTTCTCCTAGTCTTTGATTCGAGAGGTACCCACTTCTTTTTTCCCAATCAATTTAGACTAAAATCTTAAAAAAAAAAATAAAAAAAAATTCTAATTCAAGGTTTTTAATTTTGGGTGTTTAATTTGTTTTAGGTGTCAAAGAGCTTGCTGAGTTTGTCTGAGATTTTGATCAAGTACATAGCATTGAAGGAGCAGAAAGTGTTAGACCATGAGAAGGTTCAGGTGGAGCAAGAGAAAACCAGGGTTCAGAAGTTGTTGAATGGGTTGCAGAACTAGATAAACGTTTACAATGCCAGTGGAAACCCCCAAATCTCCAAAGTTTTGGATGCGGCACCGAAACAAATGCACATGGCTCCTCAGTCTCGCCTATCTAATGGGTCTTCTACAGGTACAATCCTAACCCCATTTGCTTGTATTTGAGAAAATTTGATTAAATTGAGAATATAGATGATGTTGATTCGGGCATCCGAGAGCTAAAAAGTACCAATTGAACTTTTAGATGCTTCATTTATGCATAAAGAACCTATTTGAACCCATTGATAATCAAATAACAGAATTTTACAAATCTGGAAGTTACTATCTGTCACTTGGTGTCTTGGCTGAGAACTTGAATTTCCATATTACTGGATAGCTGTTGTATTAGGCCAGGAAATATGAAAGTAACATTTCTTGAAGTTTAGTTGTGTTTAGTCTCAACAAATTTCATGAGGCAAAGAAGTTTAAGTGAAATTTCACTGCATTCATTTGTTTTTGTGCCTTGTTTTCATCAATTTGTTTGTTGTTACCAAATAATTTGGAAAAGGGCAATAATTTCCTGAACAAGAAGAGGAAAAAAGCCTGGTAACATGAAACCATAACTGTAGTACTTGGTAGGGATGACAGTGAAGATTAACCCAAGTTTACTCTCTGATAACATATCAACGTAAGAACCATGAATTGGTGAATCCAAAATTGTTCTTGCAATGAGTCACATGAATATAAGAAAATAGAGGGATTGGTTACTGGTTAGTGAGACTTCCTGTATAACATATGTATAAATGGTGATTATTGTAATAGCTCAAAATTTAGTCTTGACTTAATCAACCCCATTGTGAATCTGTTTTCTCAATGTTTAAAGCAAATTAGCTAGTATACTAGTTCCATGCTTCCTGTCAACATGGCTTGGAAAGACAAACTACAAGACTGTTTTGAAACTTTCGTGTTAAAGCCTCTGCAAACCCAAATGGGCCTAATGGGTTTTCTTGGGTGAGTCTGGCCGGTCTATACGCTGCGGTTCAAAGCAGTTCTGGTCCAATTTTGGTGACTCGGTGAAGAAGGAAACTGGGTTTGATTTGAAGGAGGTGAATGTGAAGGTGGGGGAGTATTTAGGGCAAGCTAGGGAAGGATTAAAGAGAGGTGGGGCTGAGTTGGAACCATTTAGGACTGAGTTAGTGCCCGAGTTTATAAGTGGGAATCAGTGGGAAAGATGGAAGGGAAAGTTCTTGTATTTAGTTTTAGCTTCTCATTTCGTTGTTGCAATGTGTTAGAAGATAATGGAAGTTATTATAAAGCTTTAGTCTTTTGTTTTGATCAAGTTGTGGCGGGAACTGAGTGTAACTTTCAATTAGTTGATTTACTGATAACACTGTCATTTGTTATTCTCAGGATATCAAGACATGGGAACCTAAAAGAGTTGCTGCATTGGTTTTCTATGTTTTTATTGCCGTAGTTTCGTGTCAAAGAATATATGTAGCAATTTGAGCTCCTATCCAAGATAGCCAGAGGAAAGAGTTGACAGAGGCTTATATGGAGGCAGTGATTCCTGAGCCATCTCCGAGTAATGTTAGAAAGTAATTTGATTCCTCATGTTGTGTGTATTTTCTGTTTTGGTCAGTTTAACTGCATGACATTTCTGCTTAGAATTTGAATATTGCCTTAATATAGACAGGGTTTAAACTTTTAAACTAGAAGGAAGAAAGAGGAATAAAGATAGAGAAGTTTAAGGAGCTGTGTTTTTTTTAATCCCGGTTCTTTTTTTTTTGGGGCCGTGACCACTTACCCAATTTTAACCTAAAAATTGCCCACTTGCTCCACTAAGAGTTTTTTGACCCCATTTACCCAATCTAACTTCTACTGACATAATTACCCTCATTTTAATCTCTCTCTCTCTCTCTCTCTCTCTCTCTCCCCCCTCACCGATTCTCTCTCTCTCTCTCTCTCTCTCCCCCTTCCCCCCCCCCCAGCCGGACTGCCAGATGCTGAGCCACGACGCCTTCAGCACCATCTTCTCCGAGATCGGTGCCGGCAAGCATGTCCCAGGCGTAATCTTCGCCGAACTCGAGCCCACCGTCAAAGCCCACCATCTTCTTCTCCGAGATCGGTGCCGGCAAGCATATCCCAGGCGTAATCTTCGCCGACCTCGAGCCCACACTCAAAGCCCACCATCTTATTCTCCGAGATCGGTGCCGGCAAGCATGTCCTAGGCGTAATCTTCGCCGACCTCGAGCCCACAGTCAAAGCCCATCGTCCCAGTCGCTGCTGCTCGTGCTGGAAGCACTCGGAGGCGCTGGTCCCGATGTGGGAATTCGGGTCGGGTTTGTTTGATGGTCTACTGGGGGGCAGTAGACACATTATTGGCCCCCAGTAGACTTTGATACGAGGGACAGGGATCACTATAGTGTGGTGTTTTGATAAGTTACATGTTGTTTTCTGTGTATTAAAGTCAAATTATCTGTGAATCCTACAAAAAGGTGCATTTTTGGTGGTCTATTGGGAGGCAGTAGAAACATTAGACTTTGTATTGGGGGGCAATAATATGATTACTGGGGGGCAGTAATATGATTATAAATTGATCAATTGTTCCTGTACTGTATTCATTTTGGTTTTGGGAGTTCATACAATTCACTGGACGTCAATAATATGATTTTTGGGAGGCAATAATATGATTACTGGGGGGCAGTAATATGATTACTGGGGGGCAATAATAGCCGGATTCTGGAATCCGGTCACCGGTCGTCGGAATCCGGTCACCGTTCGCCGGAGTCCGGTCACCGTTCGCCGGAGTCCGGTCACCGGTTGCCGGAGTCTGGTCGCCGGAGACTGCGCCGGCCACTAGTCACCGTAGCACAGCAAGGTAGAAGGTGAGTTCTCTCTCTAAGTGAGAAAGAAGGAGAGGGCAAAAAAGTCTAAAAAAAAAAAGAAAAAAGAATTAATTGGGTAAAGGGGAAATAATCCCTTAGAGTGTTTTGGGTAAATGGGGTTAAAAAACAGTTGGTGGAGCAAGTGGGCAATTTTTAGCCTAAAATCGGGTAAATGATCATTTTCCCTTTTTTTTTTTTTTCCTTACCTTGCAGGCTTAAGAAGAGTATGTGGAGGAAGACGACGCCCAAAGGCCTGAAAGTGAAGAAGTTTGTTGAAGGACCTGATGGAACACTTGTCCATGATAGTTCTTTTGTGGGAGAGGATGCATGGGATGATGATCCGCAGCTGCCTCAGGACAATGTAAAATAATTTATTGACAGTGATATAAAATTAAATCCAGAAGAAAAGAAGGAATTGAAAGAAGACCTGGGAATTTCTGGTTAGTGTCTGTTTGGAACTTACGTGAAGTATCTTGAGTTGATCCTTACTTTAAACCAACATGGGAAAATTTTATTTTAGGAGTGTCTTATGAAATCGATTCAATGAGGAAGCGTATTTCATTATGAATTGTGAAATTTGAACATATCCTATTCTATTATATGTGTATGTGGCAAAGTTTGTGTTGGTATTAGCTGGAGTCTGAATGATTGCAATTATGATATTGCACCTGTGGGAATTATATTATAGGTAGTGGACAACTTATTGATTTTAATGAGAATTATGTCTTTTAGTAAAAAAGGTTGTGGTTTTTCAAGAAGTTTATTGCCTAAATAGAAACAGAATTCAGTCGGAAAATCTATTTATTTATTGTTATTTTTTTAATTCTGTTTAGGGTGTTGATCTATAATTTTGTCTGAAACCCCTCTACAAATGAGCAACAATGAATCTCAAGGAATGGTCTCACAGTAATTGGCCGTTTGCGTTTCTCTTCCTGTTTGGTGTAAATCTGCATTCTAAAGATTTCATAGATAACTGCAACTCACTGGTGGTTATTACAGAGACAATATCATGTATTTGCACAGAAATTTGTCTTGGATTTTATCATCCATAGTGTCTTTGGTCATCTCTACCCTTATGGCCCAATTGTGGCTTTTGCTTTTCAGGTGAAGTTCAAGAGGATACTGGAACATGGCGTGAAAGACTTCAGAAATGGAAGGAGATCCTCCAAAAAGAAAAGTTAGCGGAACAGTTGGACTCTGCAAATTCCAAGTATGTAGTTGAATTTGACATGAAAGAGGTTGAAAACAGTCTTCGCAAGGATGTAGTGGAGAAGGTAACAGAGACACAAGGAAAAGGGCGTTATGGATAGCTAAAAGATGGTGGCTTTATCGTCCCAAACTTCCTTATACATACTTTCTTCAAAAGCTTGACAGCTCTGAGGTAACCTGTTGCTCTCCTTTGTTTTTATCTTTGTTATACACCTTGTAGATTGATCCACTTGTTCCTTGTTGAATGGTGTTGCACTAATTATGAGTTGGTGTTGAACTAAATATGAGATGGTGTTGCATTAATTATGAGTAATCTCATGCATATATTGCTTTCCATGCAAGAGTTTGTAACATTTGGGCTTCTCTTGTACTTCAGCGAGTGTGTTTAAGCAGCACATGACCTTTCATATTCCATAGTATAGAAGACTAAACATTTTTTTTTCTGGACTAAAATAGTTAAAAATAGTACCGTATGGTGTAGATTTATGAAATGGGATGTGATCATGGCACCTTGCCATATCGCTCAGTAGTAGTTAATACTAGTAGACAAATAAATATGGTACCGTACAAGGAGGCTGAGTAAACTGAGAGACGTGAACTCATTTCCCAACTGCCTGTGAACTTTGTGTATTTTATGCCTCGCTTGGTGGTTCATTGGATGCTGCCATGTCAATTGTCCACATATCCAAATGAAACAGGAAGCATCATGCATCTAAGACGATTTTTTCTCCATTGTTGGCTAAAAGTGCAAAGGTTTATGTTGGCAGTATCTGATGTTGTGGTTTGTCTTGGACAGGTTGCTGCTGTTGTATTTACAGAAGACCTAAAAAGAATATATGTTACTATGAAAGAAGGTTTTCCATTAGAATATGTTGTAAGTTTCCTCAACTTTTTGATAGACCTGATTCTTATGTCTGACTCATGGATGCTTAATGTCTCTCTGTATATGGTAGGTTGATATCCCCCTACACCCGTATTTGTTTGACAATATCTCAAGTTCTGGAGCTGAAGTTGATCTTCTTTTCCCTTAGTTTTTCATTTAAATATACCTGGTTGATATTTGGTGTTGGTTACAGTACATCAAAGAAACAGAAGAACTTGCGATGAATGGTTTGAGAAACAACAGGCACATTCTGGACATGATTACTGAGGAACTACTAGAGAAGGATTACTGGGTTGGTAAGTTATAAAACGTACTTGTAGGGCATTATTACTATGATATTGATTCTAAAGCAATTACTTTCATATCTCTTGAAATTCTTGCACTGGACTTGTTAGATCTGTAAACTCACAATCTGCGGTTCCCAATTATAGGAGGTTATAGAGATTAGAGAAAATGAAGGACCTTTCTGCAGTCATGTTCGAGGATGTGAGCTATGGAGCTGAATTTGTTCATGTTCCTGACTCTATACTGATCATTCAAACAGCCAAAAAGATGACTCCAACTGATGAACCATTAAAAGGGATTTCACAGTTTGTTGGAGCTTCAACAGGAACTTGGATTCTTAAAATCGCTGTTAAATATGTTTAAACAGTTATGTTGCCTCCTTTTGTTTTCCTTAAGTCTTCATTTTTCTTGTTCTGAACTTCTGGTGTAGTGCATTCTGTATGTTTAATGTTGGATTACTAATTTAATGGTTTGCAATGTGTTTTCTTTCCAATTAATCATTGTTCATTAGGTAAAATGGAGCTATATATGCACAAAATATAGCAAATGAAATTGATCATACAACAGGTTTATAGTGTGGCAATCCAACGTTGAATACATAAAAATTGACCATTCAGTCAATGCATTCTTTCCATATCACACAATGGTTTTTTTTTAAAAAAATCTTCTCATTTACAATCACACAACGATAAAAACTAAACTAATGTTGTCCAAAACCAATTCACACAACAAACAGACAATAAAACTGAAGTGTGATAGTATATCAGACGACGATGACATTAAAGAACACGTTGTCTGACTAGGCTTCCCAACAATCACACAATGGTTTTAAAAAAAAAATGTCTTCTCATTTTACAATCACACAACAAACAGACAATAAAACTGAAGTGTGATAGTATATCAGACAACGATGACATTAAAGAACACGTTGTCTGACTAGGCTTTCCAACAACAGTTTGAAAACAAGTTCTGTTGTATGAATGATGCATCTGCCATGCTGTGCAGCAGTTCTGCCTACCATCTGCCTAGAGAAGACACAACGGTGATAATGAAAATCTGTCGACTGATTGCATATCATACAACGGTGTTGCACCATTGTGCAAATTTTAAACACACAACGCTCTGACTTAGTTCATGATTTACGCAAGCGTACGTATCATTGTCAAGATAGGGAAGTATAATGCCCAAAGTTATCGTACCACGGGGATTAGTGGCTAACCCACAATCCTTGGGTGGTCGGAACTAAAGTCACTAAGCAAACAAAATAAAAATAAAGTGAATAAAAAGGCTAATCTAAGGCACCAAGCCTTAGCAATGCTCGGCTTTGGTGAGAGCCTAGTGGTGGATATGCACAAATGAGTCGAAATTTGTAGGGGGTTTTGAATTGGTAATCAACTAAATTAAACGCAACCAAAAAGTAAACTAAACAACTAATTAACGAACTAGAAAATTAAATTTGGGTTTTCAAATTAATGGGAACATGGGAGTGTCAGGTGATTCACACTAACTATCTTGCAAATATCAATGCCAATTTTACAAATGCATGCATTTCCTATATGTGTCAAGTCTCGTATCTAGTACCGGTTAAGGCTACTAAACGAATTATCCTTTCGGTGTATCGATTATGCCGGTTAGGGCCACAATCAACTCTCTAATTTGGGCATTACGCCGGTTAAGGCCGCAATATCCAAAATTAGAGGCCTAGAGAGCAAGATAATAGAGACCCAAGCAAGCTTAGGTACAATTAAGCTAGCTAATGGTCACCACACTTAAATCCTAGATGCCACATAAGTTGTCAATTTATCAATCTATTCATCGTAATTGCCCACAACATAATTCCAAAGGTTGACAAATCCTAGAAACATGTTTCTAAGGACCAATAAATTCGGATTTAAAGCATACACAATGGAAATTGCATTTATTAAAATTAAAGCATCAATATTTATACAAGATGAGTTAGGGGTTCACAACCCTAACTCCCAAAATTGAACTACTCACTATCCATAGTTAAATACATCATCAATAGCAAATAAAATTATGGAATAGATAATAAGGAAGAGAGGGGAGAATTAGCTTGGTCACTTCTAGCTATGAGCTAGTATGAGCCAAACAATTTCTTCACCCAACTACTCAAAATAGAGGTGTGGTACTCTTGATGATGATTCCCTTAAAGCGTTGAGTGAGTCTTTCAAAATTCCCAAAATAAAACTAAAGAAAATGAAAAGGGAGGAGGAAAGGATAGGAGAAGAGAATGAGAAAAGAGAGCAGCCCAAAGGGGCTGCCTCTGTTTTTTGGATTTCTGGTGCGGCTGCTCTCTCTTTGAGGTTGAGAGAATGATGATATATATATGGCTGCAATTATGTGAAGAGATAAGGAGAGTAGGGTGCACGTGCCAGTTAAGAAGGAAAGAACAAAATAATGCACGGTGGGTTTTCAAAAGAGAGAAGAAATGAATGAAACAGAGGGGCACGTGGCTGTTGTCGAAGGGGAAAAGATGAGGATTTAATTGGTCTTGGGCTGCCATCAAAACATAGGGAAATGAATTAATGAATGGCTGCCAAATGACTCAAGCCAATTAAACAAAGATTGTTTAATTGCTGCAAGTGATTATGGCATGCATGCATAATTAATCATCAAATGATTAATTAATATAATTGTTTCTTCTTCTTCTCTCTTTTCATTGCATTTCCACATATATTATCGGAAGGTTTACCCACATTGACTATTTCATTCTTCTATCCAAACTCCAGATTGCTCCATTTTCGCTTTGTTTTCTCGCAATTTTCGTAACTCCACTTATTACCTACAAATAAATAAAAATAGATTAATTATATATTAATTAACTTGAGGATTAGCTTAATTCTAGTATTTTAGATATAATTACACGTATAAAAATACGTGTAATCACGCTCTGATACACAACGGTGGGCATCCAAATCAGACAACGAATTTTACACGTTGTCTGTTTCATTTTTTGGTGTAGTGATTCTTCATGATTGAATAAGAAATCTGGTAACTAATTTCAAACTGTACAAACTTGCAGCAAACATAGATGTCATCAGAAAAAAAAAAAAAAAAAAAAAAATGAAAATGAACAGTAAATTTACCAAATAACAGTTGAAGTTGAAGTTGTTGTCCAAGCTCTCTCCAAGCGAATTTGTAATGCTACAAAAACAACCCTATAAATAAGCACTCACAAGGAATATCAATGCAATCCTGCAAAATCCAAAGCATTTGGTAAGTTACACACGCAATGCACAAACAGTACTAGTTCAAATCCTTTCACAGTTCTAAAACAGCAACAAAGCTCAAAGCTCTACCTTACTATATTAAAAACACTATCCATTGTACTCCAAGGTATAACTTTAGCAAACTAAGGTTTCAGATTGGAATAGAAAGCACAAATAATGACTTAAGCAGAGTTAATAAGGAGAATGAAAGATATTTTCAAGTTGTAGATACCTGCAGTGAAGACAAGCACATGCTTTGATTTCTGATTTGCTTGCAAATCCTTGAGGTCACTAGATCCAAGTCTTGCAGATAAACATAACCAAAAGAATGCAATTTATCGATCAAATCTAGACAACAAGTCTACATAACTAGATAGGAAAACTGCTTACATACATGTGGTCAGACTCAAGAAATGACTAAACTATGGATCTGCTGATCAACATAAATGAAGCCAAGAACATTGAAAAAAAAAATACACATTCGTCTGCAGAGATGCTATTGAATGTTAAATTGCTTGACATATGATTCCATCTTGCAAAGAAGGTTCAGAATAAACATGTTTACCCAAGATTTTCTTTTAAGTTCAAGTATAACCTGCCTAGCGTAAGCAACCTCTATATATATATATTGTGCTTTAGATCTGAAACAGGGGAACAAAAAGGAAGACTAAGCACAGTTTCTTTCTTTTCCTACTCAAAGCAAACCACTTGACTATTTATGTATCAAATACTTGGCTAACCCAGCAATTCTTTCTTGTGCAGTTTTATATATATTCAATTTTCATATGACTAAAGCCATTCAATTTCTAGTAGTGGTTCCCATTCCAGATCCAGTACCACCACCCAAAGAATGGCACACCTGGAACCCCGCAACAGACAACCAAACCCTTAAATTGTCAGTCTGTATTCAGCAAAACTCTCTAACATACCAAATCCATATAATACAACTCGATTTACATATAAACCAGGAAGAATTAGAGTTTGGTTACACCGGATTCATACCTTGCAAGCAGTCACAGTTCTCCGCCTCCCTTCACACCACATCGGGAACCAAATCGATCAAACCGTAGAGTCCAGATCTGATGCTGTCCATGGTCCCAGGCTCCAGATGCATGAGGACGGTGCGCGTGGAACATACCTCCCACTGCTGACTTCATTGTATTAGGCGCGCGTTAACCCTCTCAGGTTAACTCTTAGAGAGACACAGAGAGAGAAAGAGAGAGAGCGAGAGAGAGAAGACTAGATATGGTTTTATGTCTGAGCTCGTCTCGATAGAGATTAAAAAGGAAAGGGGCCTTTTGTATATTGAGTGTTCGATCAGCTCTTCACTGATCCGACGTCTAGAATAGATCACCACTACTGATGAAAGGATTAAAAGCTTGCGTGTGAGCTCCTCTGGATACATATTTTACATATTTGACCCCATTAACAGTGTCATACGCATTAAATAAATAATATTTTTCATCACTGTATACTACACACACTGATATCAGTGAGAGGAAAAAAAAAACCACTGATGTAAAAACATCAGTGTAATACTATTATTTTTGACACTGATGATTTTTAGTGGCTAAAAAAAGGGTGCTATTGGGGAAATTTCTAGTAGTGTTCACAACTCTCTCTATTTTCTCTCTCAAAGTTTCGGCCTCCTTCCTTTGAAGTCGTGAAGCAAACTCCATCATCTACATCACATCCTTGCCATAGCCTCCATCGTCTTGAAGTTCATCTTGCATTCTTGAAGTTCTTCAAAAGTGTATCCATGTTCATCTTGATTTTGTTTTCAGTTTCCTATGTTTGTAATTCAGAACATCTTGTTTTGTTTTGTTGGATTCGAAACTTTGTAAGATTAAGGAGTATGTTTTGATGTTTAGTTTTCTACAGCCTTGAAGCGTGAAAACGTTTTAGGATTTTTAGGTTGTGAATTGCAATTTCATTATATGTTCTTAGATGTTTGTTGATTTTGTGCTTTAATCCCACCTTTCATGTTTTCGTGTTCTTTGATGGCCAACTTAGGACTTGATTGCATGATTGATTCCAAATTAGGATATGCTAGCGTTCTAGGTCTTAATTGCTAAGTGGAAAACCTATAGTTCCTTAGGTAAATCAACAAAGGGATTAACATGCTTGATTAGCGTTCCAACTTGTGTGTTCTTCTTAAATCAATCAAACTTTCATGGCTCTTATTGCGTTAAGTGTGTTTTGTTAGGGATTCGATCACTCACTAGCATTGCATGTTTAATAAGGTTAACTATGGCGCGTTCATCTAGTTAATCCAACTAAAGAAGGTAAAAAGAACTTTGTAGGCGTTCCACTCTGTTCTTGATTGATTTCTCCCAAGTACATGTTTTGATTCGTGATATGCAACTTGATATTCTGTTTTCATGTTAATGGTAGATGACTACATCTTACATCTTATTCGTCCATCTCATCTCTTTGATTCGTGGTTTAATTGATCATTGTAATTAGTTAATTAGATTAGAATACAAACTTTTTAAAACCCCTTTTACTTTGTTATTTTTGTAAGTACCCTATACTTGTGAATAATAATCCTTTATTTGACGCTTAATTGACAGGAGTACCCTTAATTCCCTGATAGAACGATCCCTACTTGCTTTATACTAACAATTGACAACAGGGTTAATTTGGAGCGCTCATTCCAAGCACATCAATAGTGGGCCTATTTTCAGGTGTTGTTCTCAAAATTTTGCCTTATATATAAAATATGAATATATGTTGTCTTGATTTAAATTTTAATAAGAGTATGCGGAAAAAATTTAATTAGTTGAATTTTTATTGGAGATCAGGACGAATTCATAGGTACAATCCCTAATGGGGATAAAATGAGAAATCTCCAATAATTTTTATTTAGATCCCCATCCCTATTACCCCCATTGCCGTACTTGAGGATTAGTAGGTTATCTCTCCATTAGAGCAAAGTCCCCCTATTGGCCGGGTCTCTGGGTCAGAAAACTGTTCACCGCTATTTGATGCTGGAGACTATTAATTTAATATTATATTAATATACTTATTGTAAATGAGAAAGATATGATGTAATAAATAGTAATGATGTATGTTTCGGAAAACCTACCGATAAAGTGATTAAATATTTTTTTTTGATCAAATAAGAACTTAATTAATAATGAACAGCTTACAACGAGTTTTAGGCAACATCTCTTACACAGAAATGACCACTAGACTTCACACTGGAACTCTATAATGACTGACTCCAAACTTGCACTACAACTGTATGGCAAAGACAACAAACGCAGGAGCAGTGAATCCTTGACATCTCACCTTTCGTCCAGCCAATCAGAACTCTGAAACTAGACAACTCACTTGTGTCAACACTAACTCACCAACCAGAGTCCTCCTGACCAGCTTTTGATCTACCGAGTCAACACTCGTTGTGTCCTAAACCCGACTAAAAAGATTGCTGGACATTCAGACTTGGGACTAAAGAAACCCAACACCATTACCACCCTATTGTCAACACCGTCAATCCACAACTACTCCAAATCGCCATCGCCCTCGACCCAAAACCAGACATGAGCGACCCACTAGAACGCCAGAGATAAAATTGTCTCTGCCACAACTTGTAGTGCACACGACCCTAAAGCTAAAACCTAACACAACTGAAACAACAGCTAATACCACAAACCAAATCTTGGTAGCGACTTATTACCAACAAAACAACTTAAAAAAACAACCAGGGCAGGGCAGGGCCCAAAATTGAGCCCAAACCCCACATCCAGCCCAAGTAGCAGAGAAATCAAAGCCACCAAACAGGGCCCAGCCCAGTTCTTGCATAGCCCCCACCTTCGTCCCCTCATTCCTGACGTGCCACCACCTGCGACGGACCGCCACCGTCAGCGCGCCGCTAAACCGGTTGTCTTGCACCATCGCCGACAATCCACCAACCCGGTCGCTCCACCGCCAAAGATCCACAGCCCACACCCCAATCCAGAAGTCCACCCAACCCAGATCGAGTCGAGGACTCGTAGGACTAACCCATAATGGATTGACAATCCACCACCATCTCTGACCATCCAGGATTCGACCCGCCACAAATTCCATCTCCTCCACCCTCTTCATCCCCAGACATGCCTCCCAACCAACCCACAACTTCCACCTACAAGTACTGAACCACTACCCCCTAGCAACTCTGATCTCCCCTACCACCAGCCATAGATCCCAACAATCAAGAGCAAAGCCACTCCGATACAAGGGACCACGATCACCCAGCAACAAGGCCCGTCCGACGATAGCGTCCATTAACGTGCCGCCGGACGGAGGCAAGAGAGTTTTTTCTGAAAACCCTAGTAGAGAGAGATGCGATTTGTCTTTTGAGACAAGTGATTAAATATTTTAGGTGAAAAGAAAAAGACACCAACAATTTTTTATTTTATTTTTTAAAATTTTTAATTTTTTACAACTATGAAAGAGATTTATGGTGTGAAAGGTGAAACATATGGTAGAAATTTATAAGAAATTTTTTTTTTATCATTTTTTAGCTTTTTATTAAATAATTTATTTCTATTGGGAAATTGTATTCATTTCTGGTAGTCCATTTGAAAAAAAAAAAAAAAAAAAAGATCAACGACTCAGATGCTCAAACCCGTTGGAATTCATATACTAGTGCCACCAACGAATCAGTGCCACGTCATCCACCAGTTGGTGGGCACTGCATAACAAAATAAATTTCCTTATCCCAGGCCTCTCGGTATTTTGTAAAGAAGTATTCTGCTATACTAAAAAAACCAAGGACTACAAAATTGAAATTTTAGGCGAAATTTCGTTGAAATTTTCGTTTTTTTAAAGGTCTGATATTTCCTTCACATACCATATATCTTTCGGCCGAAAATTCGGAAAAAATCCATATAATCTCGATATATTGCCGAGATTTTGGGAATTTTCGAAAGATTGCAAGTCTAACCTCCATTGCAAGGTCAAACTTTTCCAAGTCCAATCTCCATTCCCTGACATGGCCCACGACCCACCACGTGGAGGACATTTAATTGATCGAAAATTCAATAAAAAAATCAACAAAGTCACCAATCGAACCTTGGTCACCTCATTGCTTATTTAGAAGCTTAGCCAACCCTGCTACACATGCCTTCATGATTTGTTTGCGACATTATAATATATATTATTTGCCTACGAATCTGAAAACATAGATTTTGTATAATTCTTCACTTCTTTCTCCTACTACTTCTTCACTCTAAAATTTTGGTAAGTAATAAGTTAATATTATTGACCATTTGGTTCTTATTGTTTATTTTATTGTTCTAATTATTAACAATTACTGCATTTAATATTTGCTATCTTAATACATTCTTACATTATCTCAATACACTCCTACAATGTATAGGAGATTAGTAAAGTATTGAGATATTAACAAAAAATAGTTAATCCAAGTCCCTGCAGATAGTGAAGATTTTGTGTCACGCCCCGAATTTTGAATAAAGGAATTCAAATCCGAAACGCGAGAACAAACAATCACAAGAAGACTCTTAGAAAATTTTTCAAATAAACCAAGCAACAAACAAACTGAACTCACAATATCAATACCGACTCGTTCTTTAGAGTCACATATTACATTACAATAGTTTACAAATTAAACTGAATATCAATTCAACGTGTAACCACTCTCACCAACTCACTACACAGCGGAAGACTATAAGAATAAGCGCCCTTCTACACCCACGTGACGAAAAGTCCACCTCAGCTTCGATAACGATCACCCGATATTCTAACCTGCACAATAAACTCTACACCATAGAATAGTGCACCGGGATTGAACAAAACAAACCCGGTAAGCTTTTCAGCCCGTATGAGTAAACTCAATTAAAGTGAGTCACGTCACTCATGCTTATAATTTCTCAGCTCGTGAGATAATTAAAGCAACAATATTTAAGATCACAAACACAACCAAACATGCAATCACACAAGATAACAATTAGTAATCCCTGCATCAAAAGTTTAGTTCAGGAGATCACCAAAGTCACCCAATTCAAATTATAGTAATCCCTGCGTTGAATTTTAGTTCAGGAGATTACAATTAAAGAAAACAATAGAAATCATATAAATCCCTGCATAGAGTTTAGTTCAGGAATTTACATGAAGACAAACAAAAGAAATCATATAAATCCCTGCATAGAGTTTAGTTCAGGAATTTACATGGAAACAAACAAAACAAAAAGCGGTAATCCCTGCATATAACTTAGTTCAGGAGATTACAATTAAATCAACAATTTAAAAGACAGTAATCCCTGCATATGACTTAGTTCAGGAGATTACAATTAAATCAACAATTGAATTCATAGAAATCCAAATCTCACGTAAACACAAACGAAAAACCCCAAAAACCTTCCCTGAACTACGACAGACTCGATCTCAACTGAATCGTAACCTGTCACCTCTGCCGAGGTTCAAACTTACGACCAAACTTCAGACCCTTCGGTCCTCAGAATAGAAATCCAGGTTACCACTGTAACCTTCAAACTTCAGACCCTTCGGTCATCAGAATAGAAATCCAGGTTACCACTGTAACCTTCAAACTTCAAACCTTTCGGTCCTCAGAATAGAAATCCAAGTTACCACTGTAACCTTCAAACTTCAGACCCTTCGGTCCTCAGAATAAACCCAGGTTTACCACTGAAACCTTCTGACTCACAATTGTCACATCATAACTCCAAATAACTCTTTCAACAATACAATCATCAAACATATACATATCCCAACACCACACCATCTATGTATATATGCCACATAAATATATATATATACGTAGTCATTCATGCAGGAATGACCACTAATACCAGCTATAGTTTTACAAATTAACCACTCGAAAATCATTTTATATCAAAACATTGTTTTAACCTACCCATGAACCGTTGTCGATCAAGTTCATATATTTTAAAACAAATAATTTATTTCGAAAATGATTTCTCATGCTAACAATAAAATATACTAAAATAAAACATAACTAATTTATCAACCGAAACACCGTGAGATTTACTCACCTCCATATCCTGCTGCATCTTCACACAAAACCAAGATAAGCACCAAATCGTCCAAACTCCACTCACACAATTTCGTCAATCACCTAATCACATCAAAGTCACACTCAATACAACACAAAACACACAATTATACGACGATCCAACAGTCGGATCCTCATCCGAGACCATCCAACGTCATCAAAACACTTCTAGGATCAACAAATCAAAACTATAAGTCGATCGGACGGCCAAATCCTCACGGATAGAAAACCGATCGAACCGAAAACCCTATCACTTGGAAAATTCATAACATGCTCATACGATTTCCAAAAATTACAAACTATATATCAAAATGCTCGTATCGACTAGTAGATCGAAATCAGGAACAGAAACTGTCCCTGGGGTGGCTGGAAGCCGCCGGAAAACACCACCACAGTGGCGGCACCGCCACCGGCCCAAAGTCAAAATTTGGAAAAACTTCCAACACCAAAGTTCTTCATCTCAACTCCAATTGAAACTTTCATAACTAACACAAAGCTTGAATCAAAGCCATTTGGCCGGAATTTACCTCGCAAGTTCAGAAATTCGAAGAACCCTAGAATCACAATCTTCAAAATTTGAGCTCCACAGGTTGAATCGTTGCAAGCCGCTTGGAGGGAAGCATCTAAGTCCTCTGGACTTCAAAAGCCCCCAAGAATCACCGCCTGAGGTGACCGGAAACGCCATCTCCGATCTGGGCGATTTGCAGTTCGGGTGCCAATCTTCCCGGAGTTGCTGCGTCGTGCACAGGTCTACCCACACCGTGAAACTTCATGGAGACGACGTTGGGACTGAGGCGAAGAAATAGGGACAAAAATCACGGCCTATGGTGGCCGGACGGCGGATAACGAAGCCGCCGAAGTTGGCTAGGCGGAACTGAGGTCGGGAGAGAGGAGAGAGAAAAAGTTTCCCGTTTTGGAAACTTCTGATTTTTCTGATTTTTTTCCTATTTAACCAAAATGAAAACTTTTTCCGATGGCCATAACTTCATCATACGAACTCCGATTTTCGCGTTCTGCATGTCCACGAATTCGTATCAATGCGCTCTACAACTTTCGTGAAGGAAGTTTTCACAGAATCTAAACGTTTAAAAAGTCAAACTTTGTGAACCCCCTAAAACGTGCACTTCGAATAATTATTCGTCTGAAAATAATTTCACTCCACCCTCGAACCATAAAATCGTACAAACGAACACTTTATTAATCCCAGTAAACATTTAGGAATTAATAACAAATTTCCGAGGTCTTACATTTTGTACCTCATATGTCTTCACAATACACTCAAGACTTTACAAATAGAGATGATGAAGATAGTGAAGATTTTGTATCTCATAGGTCTTCTACGTGGTTCTAAGTTATTCATGTAATTCAAGGTATAATGTATGATATGCACAGAGAATGTATATAAGGCGTGATGGCCTAGCCTCCCATTGAGTTTCTAGCCATAAATAAATAAATAAAATAAAAATTAGATGTTTACTTCAAAAATTTTCAGAGTTATCAGTGATTCAGCATTTATCGTTTCATCTTAAATTATTACAAATTACAATATAACAATGTTTATTCATGGTTTTCTTTTCATATATAGTAGACAATTGATAAAACAAACATATCCAAAAGTTTCACTTAAAATTTCCATATTTTTCTTCAAATTTCCATCATTTTTTTTATATTATTTATAGAAATCGATATATCCCCGATATTTCCATTGAAATTTTTTTTTTTAGGGACCATCGAAATTTCCGTTTTCGGGACAATCGAAATTTCCTCGAAACTCAATATTTTGGTCATTGAAAAAAACAGGAAAATAAAAAAGAACAAAAAGGAAGAGAAACACTGCACATTGATTAATCATGCGACCCACCAGGTGAGGCTGGAATTTTGCTAGAAAAGATAACATTATGACAAAAGGAGACCAAAACGAGAAAGTAGAATCACATAGATAGACCCATTATCTATACTATTATTAAGAGAAGAGACTTTGTTAGCCAAAATTGAAATTTTTGACAGATTTAACCCTGAAATATTAAAAAAATTTGGGAATAAATTAAATCACAAGGGTAAATATGATAATTATAAAATAGATTTTTATTAAAAAATTAAAAAGAAATTATCCCACAATCCCCACTTTTCTCTCTGCAATAACTGTTTTATTTTATTTATTTATTTATTTATTTTATTTTATTTTCTTAAATGAAAAACTATTACACATGCAAAGCATGTATGAAAAATGCTAGTGTTTATGAATAAAGCTTATATATGTTCCCTGAACTTAACTACTCAAGTATAACAGTTGAATTAAGAGATTTATTTATTTATTTATTTTATTTTATTTTCTTAAATGAAAAACTATTACACATGCAAAGCATGTATGAAAAATGCTAGTATGTATAATATTATCCCATTGGCATTCATCAGAATATAATTGGATGACTTCATTTTGGAATGTGGCTGGATCTTTGTTGGAAAAAATAACATTAGAACAAAAATAGACCAAAACGAGAAAGTAGAACCACATAGATAGACGCATTATATGCATAATATTATTCCATTGGCATTCATCAGAATATCATATTTTTTTGGTAATAATTGGATGACTTCATTTTCGAATGTGGCTAGATCTTTGTTGGAAAAAATAACATTAGAACAAAAATAGACCAAAACGAGAAAGTAGAACCACATAGATAGACGCATTATATGCA
Organism: Rosa lucieae; assembly: GCA_024704745.1. Classification (NCBI taxonomy): domain Eukaryota; kingdom Viridiplantae; phylum Streptophyta; class Magnoliopsida; order Rosales; family Rosaceae; genus Rosa; species Rosa lucieae. Next base: position 39,269,473 of record CM045492.1, read on the forward strand.
TAATATTATCCCATTGGCATTCATCAGAATATCATATTTATTTGGTAATAATTGGATGACTTCATTTTCGAATGTGGCCGGATCTTTGTTGAAAAAAATACATTAGAACAAAAATAGACCAAAACGAGAAAGTAGAACCACATAGATAGACGTATATATTATATGCATAACATTATCCCATCGGCATCAACGATTGAACTTACTTTCCTGTTGCAATCTAGATGGAAATTGTGGTTCATGATCATTTGGTTGTATGCCTCTATTGGTTTGTACTAGAGCTCAACACGAATTGGAATGAAGCAGAACTCCATATTCAAATTTGGAACTCATGGACGACAACTTGTTATAAAGTAGTCTTGATTCTTGAAATTAACTAGTCTTGATGGATGACAAGTTGTGTAATTTTAGTTTGTATACTAATATGTGCAATGCAATTGGACGTCTCCGTCCCAATCCCATCTCGTTTAGAAACTACTCCAGGGGTTTATATTTCTTTAATTCCTGTGGTTTAAGAAAGCTGTTCAATGTCATCCCCAAAAATGAAAAAACGACAAGAAAAGGAATGCGAGTCAAAATATGCATGCCAATATAAAATTATAAATAGCTCTCTCGTTGATCATTTCCTTACATCCAGCTAAGAGCACTGCACAAGAAAATTAATTACATACCCAAACCACATTATGGGATTCTTATCCCGCCTGTGCTTGTCTAATGTTGAACTGCTTTCAAAATTTTTAGTTCTATTGTTGTTCCATATTCTTGGGGTTAGCTCCTTATACTCTAGGCAGCAGCAACCATCTACTTGCCATGGTGAGGAGAGCACCGCCTTGTTGCTATTTAAGCAAAGCTTTATTATCGACCCATCTGCTTCTAGTTATGATGGTTCCTACCCAAAGGTCTCATCATGGAAGGTAGCTGAAGGAGATCAAAATAGCAACTGCTGCTCATGGGACGGGGTACAGTGTGATGAGGAAACTGGTCGTGTTATTGGTCTTGATCTCAGTAGCAGTTGTCTCTATGGCTCCATCAACTCCAACAGCAGCCTCTTTCGCCTTGTTCATCTCCGGAGACTGAATCTTGCTGACAACAACTTCAATTACTCTCAAATTCCTACAACAATTAGAAATCTTTCGAGGCTCAGGTATCTCAACCTTTCCTTCTCTGTGTTTTCTGGCCAAGTCCCATCTGAAATTTCACAATTGTCCAAATTGTCATCCCTTGATCTGTCTAGCACTATATCTTCTGAGGCACTGTTGAAGTTTAAAGTACCCAATCTGGCAAGTCTAGTTCAAAACTTAACTTGTCTTGAAAAGCTTCATCTCAGTGACATTAACATATCTTCCACAATTCCTGATTCATTGGTCAATTTGTCATTTTTGTCATCCCTCGCTCTGAGGAATTGTGATTTGTATGGCGAATTCCCAATAAGAATTTTCAAGTTACAATACTTGACATTTCTTAATGTGGGGTCAAACCAAGAGCTTTCTGGTTATTTGCCTGACTTTAATGGTAGTAGTCCTCTCACGTCACTGTTACTATATGAAACTAATTTTTCCAGAAGCCTTCCTTCATCGATCGGAAATCTTGACGAATTGACACGGTTGGATTTGTATGAATGCAAATTCTCAGGTTCAATTCCTGCTTCACTAGCAAACCTTACCCAACTCAGTTATTTGTCACTTGGAATGAATGATTTTGTTGGCGGTCCTTTGTCTTGGCTTGGTAAGCAAACAAAACTTACCCTTCTTGACCTTGACGGCAGCAATCTGAGTGGTTGCATCCCGTCTTCTCTTGGCAACCTCACACAGCTCACTTATCTTTCTCTTAAGCATAATGAACTTAGTGGTCCAATCCCATCTTTGTTAGGTAACCTTAGCAGACTAACTGACTTACTTCTTGAAGAAAACAGTTTAAATAGTTCAATTCCTGAATCATTGTTCATTCTAGTGGACCTCGACCAGCTTACTCTAGGCGGAAATGACCTTCAGGGTAAATTGGACATTTGTAAGATACAAAGTTCCATAACAATGCTCCAACTAGGTGGGAACAAACTAGAAGTGTCGCAATGTAAAGTTACGAATACAACCCTGCTTCCAAAGTTTAGGTTTCTAGGATTGTCTGACTGCAACATGGAAGAGTTTCCAGATTTCCTAAGACATCAACAAAGCTTGACGTGGTTGGACCTTCTCGCAAATAAATTGCATGGCCAAATACCCAAATGGATGTGGAATACAAGCACACAAAGTTTGAAGTTCCTAGACATTAGGGAAAACTTCCTTTTGGGGTTTGGCCAACCAAATGTCGTCCTTCCTTGGGTTAACCTACAAGTTTTATTTGGTCGGGATAATTTGCTGGATGGATCACCACCCATACCTCCACAGAACATCATCTATTATGCACTCGAGGACAACAAACTTACCGGGGAACTTTCACCATTGATGTGCAATCTAAGTACTCTTCAGTACTTTGATTTGTCAAATAACATGTTGAGTGGCACCATTCCGCCGTGTCTTGGTAACTTCAGTGATGATCTACAAGTTTTAAATCTTCGAAAAAACTCTTTTCGCGGCATTCTTCCTCAAACATACAGCAACACAAGTAGCATGGAGATGCTTGATGTCAGTTATAACCAATTGCATGGGAAAATACCAAGGTCACTGGCGAATTGTGTGATGCTTGAGTCTCTTGTTCTTTCAGTGAATAAATTCAGTGACGTCTTCCCTTTTTGGTTGGGGAGTCTCCAGGAATTAAAACTCTTGGCGATGCACCACAATGAGTTCTATGGTGTGATTGAGAATACCAAAGAAAATCTTCATTTTTCTGAGCTGCGCATTCTTGACCTGTCTTGCAATAATTTCACAGGTGAGTTTCCCTCTGAATACATCTTTTCTAGTAATGCCATGAGAGGTATAGTTCTGAGCCAACCCACATATATGGAGGCAACCTCAGATCTTAATATCCCCGGTGCACCTACATTTGCGTATATTTTCACAGTCACAATCTCAAACAAAGGTGTCGAGAGATACTACCCGAGGATTCAAGATGACCTTGGGGTGATTGATATCTCAAGCAATAATTTCCAAGGGAAGATTCCAGAATTCATTGGGAACTTGAAAGGGCTTCGCTTTCTCAACATTTCCAATAACTTCTTCAACGGCAGCATCCCATCATTCTTGGAAAATTTGACATTGCTTGAAGCGTTGGACCTTTCACAGAACCAGCTCTCAGGAGAGATTCCTCAGCAACTAGTTCAGCTTACGTCTCTTGCGAATTTTAATGTATCCTACAACAATCTCACAGGTTCTATACCGCAAGGGGGCCAATTTCATACATTCGAGAACACTTCATACGAGGGAAACCCAGAATTGTGTGGAGACCCTTTGACGAAGAGATGTGGGAACTCTATTGCCCCAGCTCAACTGCCACCTTCAAGCAGCATCGAAGAAAATGTTTCAGGCTCTGGTTTTGAACTTGACTGGAAATTTGTGTTCGCTGGATTGGGAAGTGGGTTCCTGGTGGGAGTGGTACTTGCAGATGTGGCGATTACACGGAGGCGTGAGTTGTTTCTGGAGATAGTTGGGATGTTGATCAGACTAATGAAAAGGATTAAGAGGCAGAGGAGGCATAAATCGATGAGTCAAGTATAAGGTTGGGCATTAGGTATTTTATGTATGTTCTCTGTTTCTTTCTTTCTATTATATTCATCTAGCCCTTTGAATAAACTTTTCAATGTTGCTGTATTCATCATCCGGGATGTGTATCTGATCTCAGTTAATTAGGTTTTGTTGGTTATGCATGTTGTTCCTGTACTGTGGCTTGAGGTCACTAATGTTCACTTGAAAGCGAGCACACAACAGAGTTCTAGTTAAATGAAATTCTGTCCTCAATTCCAATCAAGACATCTAAATTTCTAGTAGGATCGAATTTACTGACATCAATATTTGCCCCCTCCGAACAAGCAACAGAGAAACTGTTTGGCTCCAAAACCAGCTGGTGTGCAAACAGTCTCTTTTGAGCGAGTGGTTGCGCAGGCGTGCCAGCACCGCGGGGTGCAGTCGTTGGGGTAGTCCCGTGACCTGACTTCTTCTTCAAGCGCTGTGGACGAGGAGAGCACCAACCTCGTCACAGGGTTCTTTTCTTGCCTTTCGGAAAAGGACTTCTTTGCCTTACGCAGGTAAGGGCCTTGGTTGTGATCTCTTTGCGTTCACCGAATCGATACTTAGTGTTGTAGACTAAGCAGAGCAATCACTGGGAAGTTGAGAGAAGCACGGGTCTGCTAAAGCGTGACTCCAGCTTCGCTGGGTTGCGAGGGCGTTACCCTTGCTTCGCTGGAAGTAACAGTGGCGGTTGTGCTCGCAGTCGGCTCCTGGGGAGACTGGGACCTGAAGTACGGTCGCCGGGTTGATCTGGTGAGGCTGACAGTCGGCTCGCGAGGAGACTAGGACTGGCGGGCGGTCACCGGGTTTCAACGAGGTTGAGGGTTTGCTCCGGGGAGGCTTTGTAATCGCTGGGATTGATTGATTCGAGTGGCTTTTTTTTGTATTGTCTTTAGCCTCTATATATAGGCTACTGTAGATTCACTTTCCTAATATGACTGGAATACTATATTTTAGGCCACAGTTATTGGCCTTGAATCAAATCAAAACTCTTAATAGTTTTGATATCATCGTAAGCGATAATTAATAATTATCCTCCTCTGTCGCCGCTAGAATGTAGGCAAGGATTACTTGCCTCTTAGAATCCTAGATGTAATCGCCAGATGCGCGCAATAGGATGCGCACGTATTAATTGCAAATATATCTTCGCGCCTTCACGAGCACTCGTATCTCCACGCAATTAAGGATGATATCTCCTTATGGAGCACGGGATGAGCAAAACTACAAACCAAATCCATATAGCCTTATTTATGGGCCGCAGGTATCGGCCTGCTGGCTCAGACCCACTAAAGGATTTTGCCAAAATTACTTTTGGGCTCAAACATTGCCCCCCAGGCCCCGAAATCAGGCCCGTTAAAATGCAACTGATTGAAGGGGACTTAGAAAAACGTGTCGGTCGCTTGAAACGATGCCATTAATGAAGGTCGCGTCCTTTCGCTTGCGAAACGCTTTCTGTCGCATCGTTTCCCTCACAAAATCATTTATTTAAACGCAAAGACGCAACCCTGTCACATCAGAAACCCCTTCGGTCTCTTAAACCCAGAAAAAATCCATTTCTGCTCCATCTTCACGGTCCAGAAATGGCTCCTCCTAAGAAAATCATCATCGATCAGGAAGAAGAATTAAACGAAAAAGCTGCTCGGACCTGGGGCACCAGCATTGGCGCTCGCATTCATCTAGAAACCACTATTCACCGTCCCCTACTCCTTCGTTTTTCCGACCACCACACCGGGTTAGGCCCAGCACCGCAAGGGGTTATTCCGGATGATGCCATCGCCTTATACGGTCTTCCTGTCCGCCGGCCCATTCTAGTCCTCCGAAGGACTCCCGTAGACTTTAGCGGTTGGGGTGCCCAAAACCACCGAGCCAAGATAGGAAATTGGCCCTCCTCCATCAGCGCACAGGAGACTGCTTGGTATCGCGAGACGCGGGCACGAGATCTAGGTCGCTGGAATGCAGCAGGCATCACCCACACTATTGATTTGTGCTTCCACCTTCCTCGTGGTGGTAATCGCTCGCCACTCGCTGCTTTCCTCTGTTTCTGGAATACCGCCACCAACACATTTGACTTTAGATTTGGTCAAATGAGCGTTACTCTGTTGGACATCCTCGCCATCACTGGCCTACCCATCGATGGCGAGCCCTATGTGCATGGTCAATTTGACTCTGTCGATTTTACTTCAACCATGGCCCAGCAAGGTCGCAGCGCTCATAGTGGTTCATACCCGAGATGGCTGGCATATTATAGCCGGGAACATAATGCGATCGGAGGAATCGCTTTCCTAGAGTATTGGCTCTGCAAATTCATATTCTGCACCTCCTCCTGTAAGCCCACCGGTACTTGGACTTATTTAGCGACGACCCTCTACAACGGCCGCAACATCGGGCTCGGACAACAGGTATTAGGGGCCCTTTATCGCATGCTGTATCAAGCAACGATGCATCCCTTCGAGATCAACGTTTCCGGCCCCTTCTGGATTTTGGACTTCTGGATCCAGACATACTTTCAATTCTTCCGCCGTGAAGATATCCCGCAATCCCCGCCGGCCGATCAATTGTTAGGTCGATGGTTTTGCCGCGAGGACAAGTACTCATCTCCCCCTTACTCTGAATGCTTTTCTTATCTGTATTTGTTAGATGACATGCCATACTGCGACTTAATTCTGGGAAGAAGATTCCCTTCTGTGCTCCAACATGGCTTCCTCCCTGGCGATCCTCGCTATCCTGACCGCGCTCGCCTGGCGTTCCGCTGCGCAATCTCTTGTTCAGACATCCGGATTGCTGCCGAGGAACTCAGCTATGAGCTCTATGCTCCCAATCATTTCGCCCGCCAATTCGGCCTCGTGCAATTGGTACCAGTCCCTCTGTATGATGCCTGGAATTACAACACTTCCTGGCGAAAATTCGGTCCACCTTCCGGGCCCCCGCCGGCACAAAGCATGCTCGCGCTAGTCGTTCTCCCCGACTGGGCCCAAAACCTCGACGCTGTAGACGGGACTGAAGAAGGATATGAGATTTGGTGGAGAGAGGTCTCTGTCAACTGCTGGACTCAACCGGATGACGAACTCTTCGCCACTCTTTTTGGCGAGCTCAGGAATCCGTATCCCGCTGACATTGAACTGCTCGCTCGCTTTTCTGAGGACGCCACCAGGCCTCGACCGCTCCAAGTGGTCAGACCTACGCGAGCTCCTCGCCCGGCCCAAGCTGGTATCGTAATTCGTGAACCACCTCCAGAAGTAAGTTTCGCCACTCTAATCTCTGTAAACTCCTTCATTGTTCTCCACTTTTACTCATATTTATTTGTACTAGGGGAGTGCGCCGCGCCCTGGCCGCCGCACAAACAGTGCTTCACCGGCCGCTGGACAACCTGGAAAACAGAAGACAGTACTTGCTGAAGCCACAGCTGAAGATTCTTCTTCTTCTGATGACGACGATCCACAAGCCGTAAGAATCCTCTATCCTCAGAACCATACTCTGTGAGCTAAATTCTAATCTCTTGCTTTCAACAGGTCATGGCCGCTATAGCTGGCAAACGCAGTCGCTCAGACACTCATGCTGACCCCTGGGAAGGAGATGAACCAATGGCTGACCGATTGGTAAGAAGCAAGGAGCCTATGTTAGAAGTTATCCTTGTCTCTGCCCATATTTCACACCCTTCTCCTTCACAGGTTCGTCGCAGGCCATCTACATATGCTGGGGAAGGCTCTTCAGCTGCTACTCAAGGAACGACTGCTTCGCAAGCGCCAACACCTGTGGGACTTGAAAATCCTCCACCTCCTGTCAGCACTGATGGTGGTTCAGCCTCTGTTCCTGTGCAGATCATAGAAGATAGCTCAGATGAAATGGAAGAAAATGCACCCCTTCCGGGCACACCACCTGAGGATCCGATCGCTGCACAACCGCCAGCGCACGCATCGCCTGATCCCAATCCTGATGAAGCAGCCCAAGAGCCCGCGCCGGTAAACGTCTCAGACGAAGGCCCTATCGCAGAGGTACTCTTAATCCAAAACTGGTGCCTCAGTTCTTGTTCTTCTTTGTATATCTGACCATCTCTCTTCATTGCAGGGTGACGTCCCTGCAGAAGAGGTCGCTGTCGCTGATCCTGCTGAGCCCGCTGGTGAAGGCATTGCGAATCAAGAACCTGCCCCTCAGGTTCCAGAAGTAGGCGCTGATATAAATGCAGTGCCGGAACTGGTCGCTGCCCCAATCGTCGAGCCTCAGGAAGCCCCTGTTGCTGCTGCTGCTGATGTTGACGTCATTGCGGACGTTCCTCCTCTCGCACCTCCTAATAGGCTGGAAAGGCTTGTCCGCGTACTCGAAGTGGCTCCCCCAGGAGTAGCAGATGAAGCGAGGGACAATCTGCAGCGACTCCTGGGTCCTGACATTTTACTGCCGGGCGCAGCTGCCAGAGCTCAAGAGTATCTGATGGTGCTTCGCCGCGAACATACCATCACTGAAGCCGAATTCGTTGAGATATATGAGCTTTTGCAAAATCTTCCTGCACGGATCGATGAAAGGGCGACCGCGACTGCACAGGCCAGGCAGGCCCAAGCTCACTATCGCGGCCTGGCACAACAAGCAGAGGTATCTCGTGACTCTCTAGGCGATCGGGCGATTCGTGTCAGGGACCTACGGATCTCACAAAATCACCTTCGGACCCACATCCAAGACCTCCAGGCCCAACTAATCCAAGCCAAGGCCCAATTGGTGGCGGTGACGGCCCAACTGGAGCAAGAAGAGCCTCAGATAGAACAGCCCCTATCGGCCTTAGAAGCGATGTCTCAGAACTTGGCTCAAGCACGCGAAGCCGTTCGACAAGCAGAACGCACTGCCGCCGATGCCAGCTTTCGTCTGGATGAGCACTTGCTTCGCTTGACCCATGCGGGTCGAAGACTTTAGGCCTCTTATTTTAGGCCCATTTTGCTTTGTATAAGGATATTCTTATAATATTTAGCCCGCTTTGCTCGGCCCAAACATCATTTAGAGCTTGACAATTAATGAAAAGTAAAACCGCTGAAAAGATAGTTCTATTTTGGGCGGTTTTCATCCTTGGAGACCGTCCTGCTTCCCACGCATTTTCAATATCTTCTATTTCCGAGATCATAGCATTTAACCGCATTGATATGCTTATTGATGGCGTTGAAAGCGTTTCAACTGCTTATCGCATGGCGTGAGGTTGGCCCTATAAATACCGGTATCCAAAGAAGAGCGACGAGCAAGCCACCATGTCTCTTCCAAAGATATGCTCTCAAGATCTGTTGCTCTTTCTTCAGTTTCTGAAATCTTCCCACCATGATTTCACCCTTAGCCACAAATTCTTAGGCTTCATGGCTTAATCTCAAGACCTGGGTAGGCCTCATGGCCTAATCTCAGGTCCGGCGGCATGTCTTTGGTTTCTGAGAACCTGGATGAACTTGCCAGTCTCAGTTAAACCGAAGAACATGCCGCGCTCCTAACGCGGCAGAACGACATTCTGAGGAGTCCAACTTTTCAGACTGCCAGCGAGGAGCGAGTGGAGGAAGGGAGGAAGGCCACTTTGAGGCCTACCTTCCTGCCTCCGCGGTCTACCTCTGGGGCCTGGGTACGCACTTTCTGATTTACCCCAGGAGGTAGATGTGGTTGTGAGTCGCGCCTGCTCCGGACCCCAACTCCTGCCTGGAGGAAAGGCCCAAGGAAGGGGTATGAAGGCTCTCTTCTTTCCCTCTTCCTCCAGTACCGATGACAGCAGTGGCGACTCAGATCGGAGGAGGATCTGTCGTAGGGGGAAGAATGCTCTAAGGTTGTAGCGTCCAGATCCTTCTCCACGCGGCCACGACGAACACTTTAAGCTTTTATGCTCTGTCGAGCCCCTTTTGTAATCACATGTGAAATTGTATTGCTGCTTTATTCTGTTGTATGCTTTTGGCCGCAAAGCCACTTTATGAATAAAATTCCTACTTCGATCAAAAGATTTGCACAAAATTTGCAAGAAATCAGTCTAAAACAAAGCCTCTTGTATAAGCTATTGTATTTATCCTTAACACGCTTTGTCAAGATAATGAATAAGAAACCAAGTGACTGAGTAACATGGATTATGAGCATAAACAAAGCCTCTTGTATAGGCTATTACAAAATAAAGCCTCTTGTATAGGCTATACTAGATATGGAGTTGCCCCCCAATGTTCAGCGGGGAGCGAAATAAAAAAACAAAAGGCCACAGAGAGAAGGCCTAATAATCACAGAAAAATGATGCGAGCCGATGAAGATTAAGGTTGCCCCCCAGTCGGAGGAAGAACAGGATCGGGAGGGTCTTCAAACTCCCAGACACTTGGATAATATTTCTTCAGAAAACGACCGTTAATAGGGTTGCGATGGATGTCACCATCGACGTCTTTGAGGTGAAACGCGCCGCGCTCCAGTATTCGGTGGATAACAAAGGGCCCCTCCCATCGTGGCGTCCATTTACCGCGACCGGTTAACTTTTCACCGAAGGGTAAAATGGCCTTCCAGACGAGGTCACCTTCTTTGAAGCTACGACCACGCGTCCTCTTATCATATGCACGGGCGATACGTTGTTTTTCCATGACCAAATTGTCCAAAGCTGCCAAGCGCTGCTCGCTTAAGTCTTCGTGCTCCTGCCACATTGCTTGAACATAATCTTCGCCAATCAAATGATGCTGTTCTTGGACCCGTAGAGAATGGACATTAATTTCTAATGGTAAGACAGCGTCATGTCCAAACATGAGCACGTACGGCGTTGTGGCGGTGGGGTTACGTTTAGAAGTGCGATAAGCCCAAAGTGTCTCATACAAAGTGTCATGCCACTGTCGAGGGTTCTCTACCAACATTTTCTTTAGTAAGGTGATGATTGTCTTGTTGCTAGCCTCAGCCTGACCATTAGATTGAGCATAATACGGAGTACTATGTATGAATTGAATGCCAAAATCATTGACCAGCTCCTCAACAGGACCTCCCATGAACGCTGCCCCCCTGTCCGAAACCAGCACTTCAGGGATACCAAACCTGCAGAGAATATTACGGAAGATAAACTGGCGAATGGTAGCGCCTGAGGCCTCCTTCAGAGGCTCTGCTTCTACCCACTTCGTGAAGTAGTCAGTGGCGACGATGATAAACTTGTGCTGCAGGGAAGAATGAGGATGGATCATCCCAATCAAGTCCAGTGCCCAGCCTTGCGCAGGCCAAGGCTTAATAATAGGTTGCATAGGAATGTTAGGAACATGCTGGACTGGACCGTGCGCTTGACAGTCCTCACAACCTTTGGCGAATGGAATACAATCTTTCAAAATACTGGGCCAATAATAACCATGACGTCGCAAAAGCCAACGCATCTTAGGTCCAGCTTGATGAGAGCCACATATCCCGGTGTGCACCTCGCGCATCAATCTCTTGGCTTCGCGACCAAAGACACATCGGAAATCTATACCATCCTCCCCGCGTCGTCGCAATTCATCGCCTCGAAGGAAGTAATTTAAGGCGAGGAAACGAACCCTCCTGTCCGCTCTGGGGTCTGGTTGTTTGAGGTACTCAATCAGTGGAATCCGCCAATCTGTATCAATAGGTTCAAGTACCGCAACCGCCGGCTTGTCTGGTGGATCATGTCGGGCAAGCCATGAAGGTAGTGTGTGACGCTCAACTTTCAAAATGCGCTCGCGCACTCCGTACTTCAAGGTGATGCCTGTAGCCAACTGAGCGAGCTCATTAGCCGCAAAGTTACGTTCGCGTGGTATATATTCCATATCAACGTGGGTAAATTGGTCCAGAAGCTCGATGGCGCGATTCAGATATGGGATGAGTAGCCAACTCGCACAGCGATATTTTTCCTGGAGCTGATTAATAACGAGCTGAGAGTCGCCGCGAATCTGAACGTCGCGGATGCCCATTTCCAGCAAGACTTCGAGTCCAATGATAAGAGCTTCATACTCAGCCTGATTATTAGTACATTGGAACGTGAGCTGGAAAGAATAAGAGAAACGATCACCTGCCCGGTTCTCCAAAACAATCCCCGCGCCAGCCAGAGCGTCCGTTCTTGAGCCATCAGAAAATAACACCCAGGGCTGTAGAAAGATTGTAGCCTGATACCAGACCTCGTACTCAGGGATGTACGCTTTATTTGGTCGAGTCGTAGCGTTCTAGGCAATCTCTAACTCCTTTAGTACAGGTATTTCTAGCGGAGGATGGTGTGCCAGAAAATCCGCGATCACTTGCCCTTTCACAGCCTTCTGGGGTACATATTGGAGCGAAAACTCTGAAAGCGCCAATACCCATTTGCCAATGCGGCCTCTCAAGATAGGCCGGGACAACATATATTTGACCAGATCGGTCTGAGCGAGGATGCAAGTTGTAAAGGATAACATGTAGCGTCGCAGCTTGCACGCTGAAAAATACAGGGTTAGGCACAGCTTTTCCATAGGGGTGTACCTTGTCTCGCAGTCTGTCAGCGTACGGCTGAGATAAAATATAGCATGCTCGACACCGTCCTCATTGTCTTGAGCAAGCAGGCTGCCAATGGAGGCGTCGGCCGCTGAAATGTACAGCTTTAACTGGACCCCGGTTCTGGGTGGAACCAATACGGGTGGGTTTGCCAAATAGGCCTTGATACTGTCGAAAGCCTCTTGATGTTTGGTTTCCCACACAAACTCATTCTGCCCTTGTAATCTCAGCAAAGATGAGAAAGGTTGGATTTTTCCGGCAGAGTTAGAAATGAAACACCTTAGAAAATTAATCTTACCCAACAGACGCTGTAATTCCTTTTTCGTCCGCGGGGGAGATGCATTAATGACTGCGCTTGCCTTGTCTTCTGGGACCTCAATTCCTCACTGGTGGACTATAAACCCCAGAAAATCCCCTGCCTGAACCCCAAACACACACTTGGCCGGGTTCATCTTGAGTTTATGTCGGCGCATGCGCTCAAATACTTTCCTGAGATCCGCGATGTGATTCCCTCTCTGCTGAGACTTGACGACTACGTCATCAATGTATACCTCTAAAACCTTTCCGAGTATGTCGTGGAAGATCAAATTCATGGCTCTCTGATACGTCGCACCGGCGTTCTTCAGGCCAAACGGCATGACCACATATTCGAAAACCCCTGCAAAGCCAGGGCAGCGGAAAGCAGTCTTGTGTCTGTCTTCTTCAGCGACCGGAATCTGGTGATACCCTGCAGTACCGTCCATGAAGGACAACAATTCATGGCCTGCCACCGCGTCCACCAACATATCCGCGACTGGCATGGGGTAAACGTCTTTAGGTGTAGCGAGATTCAAGTCTCTATAATCAACGCAGACTCTTATCTTGCCATTTTTCTTCCGGACAGGCACTATATTAGATAGCCACTGATTATACTTGGCAACCCTTATAATGCCTGACTTGTGCATTTTCTCTACTTCCTCCTTTACAAGGATCTGGGTCTCTGAGTTCATTCGCCGAGGTTCCTGCTTGACCGGCCTCTTGTCAGTAAGAGTTGGTAGTTGATGACAAACCAAATCTGACGACAGGCCAGGCATGTCCTCATACTTCTCCGCAAAACAGTCCTTGAATTCTAGCAGTAAGTCGGTGAGCCTCTGTTTCTCGCTAGGCTCTAGGTAAGCGCTGATAGATACCTCCATAGGCTCACTTACGGTACCCAGGTTGACTTTTTCAGTGGGGTTTTTAACCTTTGGAGGTGTGTCATCCAGCGCCGCCGGGGCGAGCTGAATATGGACGTCATCTTCATCCTCCAGGTCAGAAAGTTCTTCATTAACGACCTCCAAGGTAGCGATGCGATCGTAAGCCTCTTTCTCCACCATGTATGATGACAGTCGTTCATGTATCGAGTGGAAGGCTTCTATTCCCTCTGCATCGAGGGTGTAATCCATTAATCTGTCGAAGGTTTGGGCACAGCGTGGCCGGGTCGTTCCAAGCCTTCTTTTGCGAGCGTGAGACCCCACTGTGCCAGTTCAGAGGCCGTCACCCCTGTGGGGCGGCCCTTATCATCGATGCCACTAACCTGCAATGGAGTGATAGGTTCCAAATAGTACCTGGCATCTACATAATTTGCGGAGACCGGGAATGGACGGGGATCTGCTTGGACCACCTCTGCCGTGTCTGTTTCGCGATTCCACATAACCAACTCTTGGTAAAGTGTCGAGGGCACGCAGTAACTCCGGTGGATCCAATCTCTACCCAAAATGGCACTGTAGGCCGCACAACAATCCGTCACAAAGAAGGCATAAACCCCCTCTGCTGGTCCGACCTTAATACGCAAGAATAACAACCCTAGGGTTCTTGTTACAGTGCCGGCGAAATTCTTGAGCGCGAGAGACGTGGACTGGATTTTCTCCCGCTTGATTCCGAGCAAGTGCATGGTCCTAGTAGTGACAACATTGACGGCCGCTCCGGTGTCAATCATGATTTTGCTGACCTTGATACCGTCGATATCTGCCGTAATGTACAGCGGTCGCATGTGCTGGACCATGGCTGGCGTTGGCTTAGAGAATCGCATAAGTAACCCCTCGTTTGGAACTTCTGCTGGTTGTGGCGAGGCCCCGTCTTCTACAGGTGTCGCGGCTGCTGAAGTGACCTACAATGGTTGCACGCTCTCTTCTTCTGTCTCCACACAATCTTGAGCAGCGACTGGCAATGCATATTTCGCGGGAAGCACATAAACCATGTTGCAAGAAACATCAGCCGACTCAGTCCCTTCTATGTCGACATCCAAGTTTAGCTTGGGTTCTTCCAACGGGATATTAGTTTGGAGCTGCCGAGCCAAGCAATCTACTAACGATCCTTCCGTGAGGCCTTTTACCTGACAATGTTCCAGCCCTGGTGACTCGAGTTCTTGCTCTGTTACAGCCGGCTTAGGGTTTTCCGGTTCCTTAGGCTCCTCTGGGGCAGAGATGACCACACTTTGGATTTTCTTGGGTCGCCATTGCAAAGTGTTAACAACTTTGTCCTTGCCCCCCAGTCTGTCAAAGACCGAAGCCTTGACCACCGATTCTTCATGGGATAGCCGGCGCCTGACATGCGGACGTCGAGTTGGCGAGTCTTCCTTTTGGGTAGGAGGTGGTGAGTTCTCTTTAGTAATCCTGCAAAACACACTGGGCTTTGAAGCCCCTATTAGCGAATCTGTTTGTTTGTTAAGACCACGGGGAGGTCTCAACGGTTTGGCGGCCAGCGCCTCCATCTCTTTCTGGTATTGTTCGGGCGACTTGACCAATTGGGAAGGTTTAATCAGGCCCTGGTCTAAGGCCTCTAGAGCGCGCTTGGCTTCGCCGAACCTGCGCTGCAGCTTTCTCTTCCGTGACGGACTAATCTCCACTGCCTTCCCCTTTTCCCTGGTGTACCATCTGCCTTCTTTGATAGGATTAGCTGATGCAGGTGGTATATAGGGCTTGGTCAAAATATCTTTACAGCCGCTTCTGACCTTTACCTGTTTCGGTTCGCCGGTGGTTGCTTTTAATTTCAGGAACAAATTGGGGGGTGACGGTGATGTCGCTTCCTCCCGTTTTCTCGGGCTGGCAGGCTTATAGTTCCGCGACGGGGAGGCCCACTTGACTGGTGGCAGGGAGCCAAAGTGAAATATCTGTTCAACCTCCTCGTGTGGTATTTGGACACCACACTCCTCTTTACATCGCGAGCACAGAATCACGGATGAGGCCTGGTTGGTCGTCTCAATTCTATCCTTAACTGACACCTCACCTGCGGTGGACCTATGACCCTGTTTGCTTGTGGTCAAATCCAGCGTTGGTTTCCTTTGCTGCTTTTTGTTCCAGTCTACATTGACCATATTGACCCTGGTGTCAGGGAAAGGATCCACATCAACCAGTGCTGCAGCGGTGACTAGAGCCTCTACCTGCAAGCTGCCGTTATTAAGCCAAACTTGAATCTGGTCCTTGAGCTTTACGCAGTCCGCAGTGTTGTGGTTCCACAGGTTATGGAACTTGCAGTATTTCTTTCCTTTCAACTGCTCTGGCCGCGGAAAAGGCCCGAAGTCAGTCTTCACCATCTTCGCAGCAATCATTTCGTCGAGGATCTCGTGAGCTTTGTTAGCATCATAGGTATATGCCGCGAACTCTGGTTTGGTGAAGGCCATCGACTTGAGCTTAACAGGCTCCTTGGAGATCTTCAACTGTTTTAAAGACGGGTTTTTCTTCCTGGTCAGTTCATAGGCTGCTATGTCGTTATCCTCATCCTCTTCATCACCCTGTTCCACTTCTCCAGTGTTGTGATGATAATAAGGGTCATAAGTGGTGGGCTGGTAGCTCAGGGCCGCCACAGTACGGTGTTTACCAGGCACGTACGTTCCTCTGGAAGCATTCTTCCTTGCGTCGGTTTCTCTAAGGAGATGTTCAAAACTGCCTACCTCCGTGATGAGTTCTCCCATCGACTGGATCATGCTGCCATGCTGCTTCTTTCTTTGCCGGGGTTCTAAACCCTTAACCGCCAACTTTACCAACTCCTTCTCGGGCAGGATGACATTTAGTTTGGCCTTCTGGATTTGAAAGCGCTGAAGATAAGCGACTGCCGATTCCGTAGGCTGTTGGGCCATCTGAGTGAGAGAGGCCAGATCTACTTCAGGCTCAATGTTTCCAAATGTCTCGCGGAAAAGTAGTTCCATAGCCGGCCAATCCGCCACTGTCCCTGGCCTAAGTTTAGAAAACCATCTGAAGGCAGCGCCGGATAGTGAAGTGCCAAAGATCCTGCACTTGAGGACGTCATCATTCTGATATTGGCCGCATTGTACCTAAATTTGGCCAGATGGGTTGTCGCATCTTCTGTGTCTTCCCCTGAAAAAGTAGAAAAGATGATATTCTTATAACCTCGAGGGAATGGTGCGAGCATGATATGTGGCGGGAAAGGACCCTCATAAACTCCATCTGGCTGGGCTCTAGGGTTAGCCAATCTGATCATCTCCTCCACTTCATCACGTCTCACGTACTCTGGGCCCGGAGGCGGAGGAGGCATCACCGCAGCTCGGTGAACAGCCTGCCCAGGGGTTGCCTGGTTTACCATTGTTGATCCTTCCCCGGCATGCACAATGCGGGTAGTAGCTTGCTGCTGGAGAGTCACCGCAGGGGTAATCTCTTCCTTCGACAGAGCGGTTATCTTGATCGAGGCGCCAGTTTGGTAGAGCGCGTAATAGCTTCCCGGTAATTCATGATATACCACTTCTGCTCCGTCGCTGTCGTACTGGACGAAAGTCGCAGGTTCTGACGCAGTTCCTGCACCCCTCGAGGCTTGGTGTTTCTTAGTGGCCTGTCCACATGGTGAAGCCGTCTTTTCTTTGCTGCCATTAATAACCAAGGCTTGCTCCTTGTTCTTCGATGGAGTAGCAGCAACAGTAGCTGACGAAGAACCAACATTTTGGTTAGCCTTTTCGCGCTGATTTGGTTACCTGAACCGGATGGCTGGCCAAGAGAGCCAAGGATAGCATTAGGATCCCCTAAAGCCTTGTTCATCACATCTTTCGCATGGTTTAATTCGGCTCTCTGCATAGCCACTTCAGTTGCCAAGTTGGCCCCATCCTTGCGAAGATCTGCTATGTTCGACGCGGTTTGCTTGGAATGATCCGCTACAGCGTTCAAGATTGTCGTATGACGCTCATCTTGTGCGGCAGCGATGGTTATAGCTTGCGCCTTCAAGGCGCTCTCTGTCTGTGTGACCTGCTGCCTGGTATTTTCCGCATAGAGAGTCATACGCTGCTCAAACTCGCAGAGGAGCCTTTCTGATTTTGCAGTTTCCCTTGCGAGATCCTCGTCCATCTTCTTGCGATGGTTCTCGACATTCTCCATAAGGATCGCAATTGTCTCGTCAATGGTTGCTCCTTCCGGGATAGGCTTCGAAACAAAAGCCTCTTCCTCATCACCTGCCACTACAGTGTTGACAGTGGCGGGATTAACAGGCTCGCTGGCCTGATTAGTATTGACGCTCTGACCCTCAGTCGCGGTCGAGCGATTCTCACCTTGCGAAGTTGACATACTGGGTGATTGAGTTTGAAGAGAGAATCGTTGCGTCACTTGTTCTTCAGAGAGACCACGACAGTCCGCACGAGAATGCGATCTGTAGCTGGAGGTCTTATGCTTTGAGCAGTTAGCGTAGCCCTTTTGGTAAGGATTATCGCTAGACTTCCCAATGGTTGCGTTAAAAAAGAAACACTAATATGTTGTCCCACTGGGCGTGCCAAAATGTTTGGCTCCAAAACCAGCTGGTGTGCAAACAGTCTCTTTTGAGCGAGTGGTTGCGCAGGCGTGCCAGCACCGCGGGGTGCAGTCGTTGGGGTAGTCCCGTGACCTGACTTCTTCTTCAAGCGCTGTGGACGAGGAGAGCACCAACCTCGTCACAGGGTTCTTTTCTTGCCTTTCGGAAAAGGACTTCTTTGCCTTACGCAGGTAAGGGCCTTGGTTGTGATCTCTTTGCGTTCACCGAATCGATACTTAGTGTTGTAGACTAAGCAGAGCAATCACTGGGAAGTTGAGAGAAGCACGGGTCTGCTAAAGCATGACTCTAGCTTCGCTGGGTTGCGAGGGCGTTACCCTTGCTTCGCTGGAAGTAACAGTAGCAGTTGTGCTCGCAGTCGGCTCCTGGGGAGACTGGGACTGGAAGTACGGTCGCCGGGTTGATCTGGTGAGGCTGACAGTCGGCTCGCGAGGAAACTAGGACTGGCGGGCGGTCACCGGGTTTCAACGAGGTTGAGGGTTTGCTCCGGGGAGGCTTTGTAATCGCTGGGATTGATTGATTCGAGTGGCTTTTTTTTGTATTGTCTTTAGCCTCTATATATAGGCTACTGTAGATTCACTTTCCTAATATGACTGGAATACTATATTTTAGGCCACAGTTATTGGCCTTGAATCAAATCAAAACTCTTAATAGTTTTGATATCATCGTAAGCGACTCTTAATAATTATCCTCCTCTGTCGCCGCTAGAATGTAGGCAAGGATTACTTGCCTCTTAGAATCCTAGATGTAATCGCCAGATGCGCGCAATAGGATGCGCACGTATTAATTGCAAATATATCTTCGCGCCTTCACGAGCACTCGTATCTCCACGCAATTAAGGATGATATCTCCTTATGGAGCACGGGATGAGCAAAACTACAAACCAAATCCATATAGCCTTATTTATGGGCCGCAGGTATCGGCCTGCTGGCTCAGACCCACTAAAGGATTTTGCCAAAATTACTTTTGGGCTCAAACAGAAACATCCACATCCACGAACGAAATGATAATCATGTATTCCCAAGTCCCAACAAGTCATGCTTGCAGAAAGAAAAAGGAAATTCTATATTTCCACTAAATACAGTTACTGTTGCTGTGGTAACATGTTCCGTAAATTTGTCCAACTTCTTATGCGTATATATAGAAAACATCTAAGAGCATCTCCAACAGTAGAATTTATTTCTTAGTTAAATTTAGCTAAATTTGTGAATTATAGCTATTGATTTAACAATGTTGCTCCATCAATGATAGCTATTTGTAAGTGATATATTATGTTTCATCGAATCGTAAACTGACATGTGGACAAAAGAGGAGAGAGAAATATAACTTTTGCTTTAGCTATGTAGGATTCTCTAGCTAAATATAGCTAGCCAATTTAGCTAAAGTTAAATATAGCTAAGCTATAGCTAGTCTGTTGGAGTTGAATTTTGCTTCAAAAATAGTTAAATATAGCTAAAAATTAAATTTAGCTACTCTGTTGGAGATGCTTAAGCACACAAGATACTAATCCAATGCAAATATGCAGTTGAAACTTTGCAATGCCTCAAACCAGAATAGAACAATACTAGACTCTGTGTGGTTAGTGTAGTCTAAAACTGAAAGCAGAGCTGGGAATTTCTTTAAACGTACATAAACGAAAATGGAGATTGAAACTAATATTCAAAAACCAAAGGTAGAAATGTTGACAGTTTTGGATTTAATAATCGTTAAGGTCAGAACTTACTTGATACTTATACAAGTTGCTATAAATCTATTTGTCCTCCACCGCCGCTGTGCTTTTCTTTGCCTCTGTTGCAGATTCATCTGTATGAAACTGAAACTTTCCAATGCATCTTTCTCCATCCCCGATGGAGTTTTCAGTAGTTACCCATGGCGCCTCTCCCTCCTGCAGCGGATGGTGGTTGTAGACGCGAGGCTTGGCTAGGTGTCGACGACCATGGTGGCTTACACGCGGGTTTTGCAAGTGATGGGGGTAAACTGGTAAAGCATTCCAGCACAAGCGGTAAACGACGGCGAGGTTTGACGGATGAAGGCCTGAGCGTCCAGATCACGTAGGCCTCGAGTTATGATCCATATTCGGACCCGAATTTGGGACCCGGATCCGGTTTCTGGCTGGTGACTTGGGTTCCTATGTGCCAGGTTGTTGGATATGTCGGTGGAGGATTAATTACTCTCTATCCAGCATATTTATTTACGTTGATTATCACATAATCGATTATATTGATGGAAGATTGTTTTAGAGTTTTTCTATTGGAACCTCCAAATTTGCTCACTTGACCTCTATGCTTTTTGCACCTCCTATCAAATTTTCAAATACTAAATTTACTCACTACACCTCACTAAAGTTCCTTAAATAACCTCACTTGTATAATTTGCAAACAAACTATTATCTTTAAAATAAAATAAAAACTTAGTCATTTCAATGATTAATTACTCTATAATCTTAATTATATGTATATTCCTTAATCAGACAACATAAATCTCTTATCCAATAAAAAAAAATCAAAAATAATTTCTAATCAACAAGAAAATAACATGAACTATTGTGTGATTTTTTTTTAAAAACTTTTTTTTTTCTTTTAGTTGTGCAAAAAAAAAAAAGAGTAATAATTTTTTTCTTAATGTTTTTTTTCTCTATTTTCTGCACCTCATGATTAATTATTTAATTTTTATTTTTTTAGTTTTTCTATAAATGCTAGCTCTTTTTTCTTTTTTTTTAGAAATATTAGATTTAGGTTATAATATGATTTATTTTGCTCTCCCTCACAATATGTGTTCAACATGTATATCATTTATTTTTATGTCACATGATCTTAATCATAGTTTTAGTTCTTATTAAATATATATGAATGCTTTAATGAGTTTGTAGTGAAATTGAAAAATGAAAATAGATAAGGAAAATAATAAAGTATGCAATCTGATTATTATTGAATTGGAAAGTCTAGAGAAATAAAAATAATATTTTTTTGATATAATTATTGTCCTTAATAGTCATTTTATAGTAGGTTATATATGTCATTTAATAATTCGATTATGAATGAGGTCAAGTGAGCAGATTTGGAGGTCTCAATAGAAACACTCATTGTTTTATTACGTTAGGTCATGTCATCGGTAATTTTTTATATTGCCTAATTTCTATTTGGTATTTAAATACATTCTTGCATCTAGTTGTATTCTAGCCAAGTTTACTTTACAATGTCTTATGGCATTTCCTACATATTATTTTTGTTAATTTTCACTGATGACTCTTTTGATTTTGTCAAGAGGAACCCAAAGGCTTCCTAGGCCCAAGATAAATTCATTCGGCGCATGTGAAATGCTCCAACTGTGCATTGCAGCACAATGCCTGACCACTTTGACAACTTCGGGATTCAAATCTAGGTTGGAGAGCACACCCAACTAGGCAAGAACCACTAGGCCACTTGCAGTGGTTTGATGTCTTTATTTTCTAGTTGTACTCATTATTAATGGAGTTGTCATTTTCCCTTTAAAAGAACGGTGCGAATATTTCAATCATAAGAGAGAGATAAAAAAATAATCAAACTTCAAAAGTGTATACTTATTAGTAAGAGAACTTTCTCAATTTTAAGAACAGAGCTATATGAATTTGTGAAAGAGGAAAGGGTAAGAGGGAGTACAGTTTGCTGTCCGATTTGTGACTTGAACTGCTCCCTTCTTACTCTGCCAATCAGTCACTGGCTACACCATCATTTCTGAGACGCAATTTTTTTTTTTTTTTAAAAGGAGATGCAACGTTTTTCTTTCCCTTTTTTGTTTTGCTAGTTCGTTTGGTTGTTATGCCTCCCACTTAGATACTTTTCTCGTTCTTAGAAAAAATTAAAAAAATCATTCTAAAAAAAATTAAAAACATTTCTATATTTGTTTTGTAATTTTATTTTAAAATAATGTTGATTAATTCTACTGTTTGAAAATTACACATAGCAATACACCATATGCCGTCAAATTTTTTATTTTGAAATTGACTTACTAAATTTGATTATCAGGTTAATTTTTTTGATATGTCGTATTTCCAGTTTTGCAAGGTGCCTAGTAAAACAAAGGGAAAAATTCACCAACGGTGTCTGGACACTTAGGGGACTTTCAGAATGATACCTGAACTTTTAAAGTTATCAATGTGATACCTGAACTCATCTTTTCGTATCAACGTCGTACCTACGGTCAATTTCCGTCACGGAACAGTTAACCAGAGGCATGTGTCCGGCACGTGATAAAAAAAGTGAGGGCAAAACAGACTTTTTCTCTCAATTTCCCCTAAAATCGATCAAAAATTCAATTCCTTCCAAAATTTGGAGGACATGAGGTTCGAACCCCCAACCTCCCTCACAACAACTCAACTCCCCACCACTGGAGCACGAACTGACCTCAACACAATGGCTCCAAACTTTACATTTATACTCTTTTTCGGCGATACCGAATAATTATAAAAAACATACAAACCTTGGAAGACATGAGATTCGAACCCCCAACCTCTCTCACAACAACTTAACTCCCCACCACTGGAGCACAAACTGTCATCGATGTAATACCTCCAAACTTTATATTTATACACGTTTTAAGAGATACCGAATAATATACAAAATTTACAAACCGTGGAAGAGATGAGGTTCGAACCCCTAACCTCTCTCACAACAAAACAACTCCCCACCACTGGAGCACGAACTGTTGCCGACATATTATCTCCAAACTTTGTATTTATACTCTTTTTAGGCGATGCCAAATAATTAAACAAAATAAATAAACCTTGGAACATTTGAGATTCGAACCGCCAACCTCTTGCACAACAGCTCAACTCCCCACCTCTTGGGCACGAGCTGTCGATGTTATAACCCCCACTACTAGAAATCTGTTCATAGACATCGCATGTTTTAAATCGGTCAGACTTGCACACGATGTAAAAACGTAATCTAACATCGTTTTACGAAAATACCGATTTAAATGTATATCATTAACATCGGGTCTTAAAATGACCGGTGTTAAAAGTTTTGTTTGAAAATTTGCGGGAACCTATTTTTGCAAAAAGCGCTAAGTGTTTAAGTGAATTGAAGGAAGCGGGTTCTAAAACTCAAAATTCTCACACTTAGAAAAAAAAGCGCCCAACCCCAAAACTGAAACAGAAACAGAAACCCTAACTCGAGCTCTATCTCGACTCTCGACCTCCTTTCTGAACCAAACTCGAGCTCCTCCCAAACTCGAGCTCCTCCTCCTCAGTCGCCGCCATTGTTACCCTCATCGCCTCCTTCATCTATCTCCTCGGGTTCGTCTAGTCCTTCATCTCACGCGCCTCCCACTACGACGACGAGGTGCTCATCAACTGCCGCTGCTACCCTCCCCCAGCCAAACCCAAATTCGTCCACACCGACCCCTCATTGTGCTTCGAGGAGGACGAGGACATCATCCAAGCAGTTCTAAATGGCGGCGTTCCTTCTTAGTCTCTCGAATCGAAGCTCGGCGACTGCAATATCATAGCGATGATTCGGTGCGAGTGGCTTCAGAGAACGACTGGGAGGTCACTGTAGGGTTTACCTCTCGAAGGTTTCGATTACGACTCCATTCTTGGACAGTGCTGCGAGTCGCCGGTCGGAGACGAAGTAATCTTTATAGGTATGATTGTTTTTATGGGCTATTGTTTTCATTTGGGCGAAATTATTGTACGGATTTGTGGGCTATTGTTGAAGTATGATTGTTTTTGTTTAGAGTTTAAGAAGCTCGAGTTTGTGGGTGGGTTGAAGAACTGTGAATTTTTGGAGAAAGTCAAGTCCAGCTTGGGTATGTGCTGTCGCTTGCTTCCAATCTTTGTACCAATTGAAATTGTGAGCTATGCAATTTTGGTTTTAATTGCTTTATTCTATGATTTGTATGGTCACCTTGAGTTTGAACTGTTGATTTTGTTCTGCTTTAGAGATTGAGTGGTCTGGAGTTGACTGGAGAGGAAAAGAGTTTGGAGTTAATTGCTCCAAAAGTTCAGAACTTAGGGTATATGTTCTTTGGTTTACTAAGAGTCCAAGTAGTTTAGATTGAAAGGATTTGGTTTTGCCACTCTGGGTAGTAATGGGTTCCTAGTATTTGATCGAAAATCTTGTTAGGTCCAACAAGTTTGTGCTGAGTTTGTTCTGATGACCAGTTTGTTTTGTGTTTTATGACTATCTAATGTTGGTTCTTATTGCAATATGCCTCGTGCAGTTCTCAATTTGCACTCAATTTATACATTCTTTTCCATGAGTTGGTGGGTCGACCGGCTTCCTTGTTGTACGGAGAGGAAAAAGTAAGAACTTTGTCCCTGCCTTTTGAACTGTTTTCTTCTCATGTTTGTTGAGATTTTGTTTTATCGTATTGATTTTTATGCAATTGTTCTGAGCCAAACTGTTGTTGATTACAGGTGAGGGTATTTTATGCTGTTAGGATCTTTCTTGGTCTCATCTCTGTTATTACTGAAACCATTCTGGTTTATGCTCTGTCAAGAAAGTATGGAAAATGTCTTGCCTCGTATACTTGCCATGCTATGCTTAACCAGCGGTTGTTTCTTTGCTAGTACAAGTACGTGGCTCTTTTTCTTCTTGCCCAGCTTTTTGTTTTTGTTTTTGTTTTTGTTTTTTCCGAGTGTTATTTCACTTGCTTGTCTTGAGGTAGTTGTTCAATGAAATAATGATTCTTTCTATTGCCAGGTTTCTTGCCAATTTCGTTCTCTATGTATGCTGTGACTGGTAAGTGAACTCTGCTCATAACTAGTTACAGTTTCTTATCGAACCCTTGTTAAAGGAACAAAGATTAAATCCAGAAACCTTTTTTTTTTTTTTGGGTACTTACAAGTTACAATTGGGTAATGGGTTCTGAAATCTTTTTGTGATAATAGGTTTCTGGTCTCAATTTAGTCCTTCTTTTTAATTTCTTTACTCTTCATTAAAGTATACAGAATATTGATGTTAGTCATGTTACTCATAAGTAGTAAAAGATGCAGATCTACAAATTCACAGAAGTACTTTTAGTGTAAATACTTAAGTTCTGGATGCTCAAGAGGTGGGATACCTATATTACTACTTCATATTAGGTCACAAGATTGTTCAGCTGCAGTCAATTAAAATGTAGTTGCATTTAGCTCGGTCAAGTTTATTGAGTTGTCAAAACACGGTAGATGCTTCGTAAGTAGTAGCTTAATTGGCTACCATATCTTATGTTAGTTATGTCTTTATTTTCAGCAGTAGCCTGAAAAGTCCCACTGTTTCATTTGTCAAACTTCTGAGAATCTCTTGATGTGTATTCTCTGTGTGGCTTTGTTGGTTGTGGGAGGTAAGAAATTTTTTCTTGAAAAATTTGTGTTCTCATTATCATCATGCAAAAACTGATCTCTCTCTCTCTCCCTCCCCCGTGTATCTACCTTTATTGTGCTGTTCCATACTCCTGACAATTTTGGTGCAGGTATAAAGAAGGCCATGCCGCGCAATATATATATATATATATATATATATGACAGTGGAAAGAAACACAAGATATTCCCTTGAAGTGGAAATGCAGTGTGTGGGAAATTATGCAGAAGGCAATTATGTGATGTCCTGAACCTCAACACCTGTATAGTGATGTATAAACATCAAGAAAATACATGATCAAGTTCTTGCAGGTAAGAATAGATATGACCTTATGCATGGAGTGACTTATAGTTGAACCAGTTGAACAAACTTATAGATCGATCAGATTAGGTGCTTTTATGGTTATCATGAACTTCAATATACTATTGGTTACATAAACTTATGGTCTTCATGACTGCTTTATGGTCATCATAAGATAACTCTTCATACAGACAGGAAAACTGAAATGGAAAACAAGAGCTCAATTTCATTTAAATTCTTTTCAAATTTGTTATTGATCATTTGAGATGCATGCATAACTGAACAATAAGTTTTTCAGCTATTCAGTATAATGAATTTCCATTGTTGTTTTATTCAGTTTATCTCCCTGATACTCTCTCTCTCTCTCTCTCTCTCTCTCTCTCTATATATATATATATATATATGTATATATATATATATGTATATATATGAAGATATCAAATGACAGGACCCACCCCGAAATTCCACCCTGGAATCCGAAGTGGCCCTGCGGGACCCACTTTTAAAGGAGATTTACCAAAATTCGGCATAACCTCCCTTAACAATGGACAACCCAAAAACCTGTGGAAAACAATTTTTTTATATCTAATAATCCAACCGACCCAAACTCAAATTAAATACAAGTGTATATCAAATACTTCAAGTCTAAGAAACTCCAATTTTTAAGACCCTACAATCCACAAGGTTAGGTCGTAGACCTCAAATATAAATCATTACAAGTCTGGGTCATAATCCCATAGTAATCAGAGCAATTCTGGGAACATAAATTAACATAGAGTGCGGTAGGTTAAACAAGTAACCTACGAAAAGTGATGACGGAAGCGGATGCGGTCACTATGGCTCACTCCTCAACGCCGAGCGGCAACACTGAAAACTGGGCATTTGAAACCGAAGGGCCCAGGGGAAAAGTATTGAAAACACGTTAGCGTGAGTGGACAAAAATAAATAGTTCTAGACAAAATGAAATTTATACTTTCCCCATTTAATTCTTAAGAAAATTCCCGATGCATGCAATGATTAACGAAAGTAAAATAAGAAGAGTTCCGTTCATGAAAACCGACTAGCCCCGCTAGTCAAAAACGATTAAAGAAAAGATTGAAACTCTCTCAATCAAGAAAAGAAAGCCAGCCCCGCTGGCTAAAATAACTCGGACTAGCCCCGCTAGTCGAAAATAATAAAATGAGTAGGGGAAGACGATAGCCATACGAGTGAGCCTCCCAGGCTCGAGTGATAGCCTCCCAGGCTAAAGTACTCCCATTACTCCCGTAATATACCCTTACGCCACTAAGTGTAGCGATAGGATACTGGGCTTCAGAATTACTGTCACAAAGACAGTAACCAGCGCCACAAAGGCGGAGGGCTTCGGTGATCCCATCACCTCACCACAAAGGCGGAAGATCAAAGCTAGCAATGATAAGTCACCCTAAGTATGGCAAAGAAAATCCGAAAACCTCATAAATCCATAAAACTTCCCCACTCTCGTAAAAGAACTCTCATGACGTGTCCCACACGCCAAAATAACTCACATCAATAAGTATAAATATAATATAAAAAGTATAAATCCGGAAATCCCATCGGAAATAAATATATAAGAGACGATAGGCATAACCCAATGGCATGACCCCGCACGCCATAAAAACCTTCAATTAATCAAATAACCAAATCCGTTTCCGAAATTAACCATATGCTTGAAAAGTAATACGGTAAACAATTTAACATTTCAGAAACGATATATAAATAGATAAATAAAACAATCAATAAGTAAATAAATGCATGCATCATTCTTTTGCAAATAAAAGTCCACTCACAGAGTACGGCTAATCCTGCCGTCGATCCGAACCCTCCTCGAGGGAATCCTCCTCACGTCCTGTACGATATAACGTTCGTAAATCAAATATTATAGGACGGAAATTAATTTTACGAATATTATAAATTGGAATTTAAAGCGTCCCCCATTAACATCCACCTCCTAAATTTACATCGAATTCATCCGAACATCCCATTAATAATCATTCGTCGATAGACAAATTCTAGAGTGAATTCGAAGGAAATTCGGCGATCGAATTCACGTAAATCAAATAACAACAATTCATACTCAATCGTAACTTCCTCCAATTTCCACCAAACTTCATGTATAAGCTTCTATAATCATTACAGAATTTATGGAACTAAAACGGTAATTAAAATGTAGTTCTACGCGCCACCCACAGTGGCGGCACGTGGGGCCCACGCGCCGGCGAACTACTAGCTCCGATGGCCACCAAATTCCGGCAACAACATCATCTCAACAGACCCAACCATTCTCTCAACTACAACACTTTCCAATTTTTCCTTTAAACGCCCCAAATTGGCCGGTGCAGTAAACCCAGAAAAAACCTCCGAACCCTAGAAAAGCAAATCGTTAATTTGACCTCTACAATGCAAATTGGAATGAAATACGTTAGGGGAAATGATCTCCATCAAAAACCGAACCTTCGACGTTAACTTGGTGGCCGGAGGTGGCCGGAAATGGTGGAAATCGGTGAAAAACCCCAACTGCAGCCGGAGAGGATTTTGCTTCGATCCGAGCTTTTCCGGCCAAATCGTCGAAATTCAAGGTCACCAGGGTGTTGGGAGGGAGGAGGCGCTCCTATGGTAGCCGGCTGCACGCCGGTCGGTGGCCGGAAAGTGGAGAATCGGAGGGGGAAGGGAAAAACCCGAAAGGGAGGGAAAGGAGATCGGGGAAGAAGAGAGAGAAAGAGGAAGGGTGGGTTTCCGGTTTTGGAACCCTACCCTGGGTAACTTCCATATTTAACCAAACTTTTACCATGAACAGTAAATTCCGTAATTCACTCATAACTTTCACATACGAACTCCATTTTTTACGTACCACATATGCACGTGCTCGGTTTAACGTCCTCTACAACTTTCATGAAGGAAATTTTCCCAAATTTTTAACTCATAAAAAGTCAATTTTTAACCACTCCCCCCCTAAACGTTAAAATTATAACCGCGAACGGTAACCATAAAGAATTTCATGTAACTCAGTAAAAAGGGTTTATTAGATGTGGGGTGTAACATCAAAAACATGGAAGCAGAGGTGCAATCATTAGAAGAGCTTTCAAAGCAGCTATTCCTAGAAATATATGAGCTTCATTAAGTAAAGGTTTTCTTATATATTTGTGTGTGTGTGTGTGTATTTGGTGATATTGTTTAATTTCACACTAACCCTTTCTTTGAAAACCCTGTCTTGACCAAGACGTATCACATGAATGATGAAGATGAATTCTTTCTAGAATCTGCAATAGGGTAAGATTCTTGTTTTATACATTTGATACAAGGAAGGCAGCTGTTTGTATTTACTTTAATTTTTTGGGGCATCTGGTGCTCTGTAGGACAGAGATTGCATGGCATCCAGAATAGGTTTCTGGCATAGAAGCTCAATAAGATATCTGGGAAGGGATCAAAGAAAGCTAAGCCAATGACTAATAAAAGCTTCTTTGGCTTTTTCAGTCCACCTGAAATCCCAAAGAACCTGAAAGATATGAAAGATACTGTTGAGGTGAGGTTTTTGTAACATGGTCATCATATTTAAATTTGTTTCCTTATTTGACTCATTGACTGTGTACACACAATTTCTTATATTTCATTTTTCTCAACAGGTAATAAATCTGAAAGACGAGATGGAAAGGGATTGTTTCTTTGGGTGAGCTCATAACTTAGGTTTTACCCACAGGCAAATGCTTGAACTTTGTTATTAGCTACAGTATGATTGAGGTCTCAATATAAACAGATTCTCTGAACTTTGCTATTGCTCGACGTTTTTATTCTTGTGTAGGTTGACCATTTGAGATGAGATCATCCCACGTGCCGTTTCATGGTTTATGGGGGAGGCTGGACTGGAGGAGAATACCCAAATATCTGCACAGCACTCCAATTTCCTCAAGAATCTATCAAAACATGTCAGGGAGTGTGTTGGAAGTCTAAGATTGATCCAGGTACTATTCTCCCTTACTCTGAAATTTGTATTACTATATTGGACATTGCATTATTCAGTTTGATATGTTTCCATGATTATTATTTACAATTGAGAGACACTGCTTGGATGTCTGCACTCCAAATTAGTATGTTATGTTTTTTGTTAATAGCTAGCAACTACCTTTACAGCTTTGTTTTATTTATTGATCCATATTATAGTTCTTGTGGTGTGTTTACTGCGACTTCTTGATCACTCACGCTGTTACATTACATGATCATTTTATAGAAGTTTGCATTTGAAATACCTTGATGCTTTCTCAACTTGAAGGAAAAATATGATGCATTGAAAGCAGAGTTTGACAAGGATAGAGCATCAACTCAAGCAAAATATCTTCAATCATGTCAAACTTTGTGCGCACAGGTATGTCGACAATTTATACAAAGTATCAATCTTTGTGTCATCTCTATACCTTTTTTCTGTTTTAAAGATAAAGTTAATTGTCACTCCACTTCACAGCGATACAATATCATAAATGATGAAGCAGATGGCGAGAGTATTGATGTGCATTTGCATTTGCATTTGGTTCTCTTGGGATTTGTGCAGATTAGCTTGGTAGAAATGCCAGAGCGTAGCAAGAAAAAGTTGATGGCTTTGACCACTAATGTGATGAGAGATGATAGTGATAAGGTAAAGTGGTCATGCTTATTCTCACTTGGTATTCCGATGTGAATTATGTGTATTGAGATTCACTGCCTTTTTAGTACTTTTTAAGCTCAGTCATGTCGGTATTTCTTTTTGTTGAGTTTAGTAATACCAGAAATCACTGTCATTAGGTTTATGTTGCACTGTGAAACTGACTTTGTCATTCTCTTGCAGGGCCTTGGATTACAAGTTATGAAATATTTGGCTGCCAAATATGAAGAGCTAGGGTGTGAAGTGAAATGGATGGGCAAGCCTGATAAGGTGATCTAGTCACATTGGTCTGGTTACCGCTGTTAACTTCACTTCATGTGAACCTTTAGCTTAATACATATTTCTCTTGCACTTGACTACCAAGATGAATTTTGAGCAAGGCTACTTTTTGCTTTGAAGCAAAGTTTGGTGTAGAAATTTTGTAGATTGTTGCTCATATGTTTCTAGGTTTTGTAGGTTTTGGGGTTTTTTTTTGGTGACTGTTCAATCATGAATTTGGAAAGAAAATTAATGGAAAGCCCCAATTTTTGGATGATTATGAAATGCATTTCTTTTCCCAGCAGCAGCTAGATGCAAACTTAGCTCATCACGCTTGTCAAAATGAAGTGAAGTATATAAAAGCATAACAAAACAGTAATGCCAAGGAAAACGAAGTCACTTGAGAGATTAGAAATCAGTATCAAAATGAAAATCGATGTATTATGATTATTAATGTATCGAGTCGTGTCCGCAGAACCGATGTACTCAAAACCAGTGCACATCGATTTTAAAAAATAAAAGCGATGTCTACAATGAAACAACACATCGGTTCTAGAAAAAGCAAGTGATATACATAAAACCATTGAACATCGTTTTGCTTAAATGAAAACGATGTGCTGTGTTAAATGAAACATCAGTCCTTAAAAAAAAAACCGATGACGCCTAAAGATACAGACATCGTTCCTAAGAAAATAATGTGCCAAGCTACATGTAAAAATGCCCACGAACAAACAATACTCATGGCAACTGATGTCTACAAGTGTACTAGACATCGCTTCTGGAATAGAAATCGATGCAAATGTTCACGTAGGTATTGTTCGACATATACTTTATTAAGCATAAAATGTGAAAATATGAAGAATTAGACATACCTAACATACAAAAATATGATGATTATAACGATTATACATCGATTTTTTTTTTAGAATCGATGTTGGTTGTTGTCTGGGACATGGGTTGAAAACGCGCTTATACTGATGTCTATACTTTTCTCTACACCCACTAAGACATCGGTCGAAAATTAGTTTAACATCGGTCCAGAACCGATGTCTATGAACAAAATTCTAGTAGTGCCCTACGATCCTTATATTTATGTTGTTCTTAGGTGATAGATTAAACACCAAAAAGAATCTTCTCTCTCTCTCTCTTGGTCTTCGACCTTTCTTCTTCTTTCTGCAGTTTCTGCAACTCTGCTTCATCTTTTGTTCTTTTTTCTTCCTCCCCAATCCCCATCAACGTCGTTGTCACGGCCGCAGCGGGGCGAACCGAGTTGGACCGGAGTGGGCGGCCGGGGGAGAAAGCGAACTCGACGTCGAAGGAGTGAGGTGGCGGGATGATCATGACGGGAGAGAGAGAGTTGCTGAAGGGGGAAATGTCGGAGACAGGAGGGGAGGAGGCGATGGGCTCCGGGGCGGCGAAGAACCCTACTTGGCGGACCTTCGGATTGCTGACGAAGAAGCTGAAAGAAAGCAGAGGGAAGAAGAAGCTGAAAAAGAAAAACAAGAAAGAAAAAAAGAAAGAAAGAAAGCAAAAAAATAAAGAATAAAAAAATAATAATAAAATACTTTTGAGGGTAAATTAGTCTTTTACCCTTATTTTATGCCTCACGAGCCGGACACGTGCCTCTGGTTAACTGTTCCGTGACGGAAATTGACCGTAGGTACGACGTTGATACGAAAAAATGAGTCCAGGTATCACATTGATAACTTTGAAAGTTCAGGTATCATTCTGAAAGTCCCCTAAGTGTCCAGACACCGTTGGTGAATTTTTCCCTAAAACAAACACCATCTGTGAGTAATAATTGCTAGACAACATTGTTAGGTGCCTTCAAATATGTACCGGTTAAGAAATGAAGATACTTGTGCGTAAACATATTAGTAACTCAAATTCGTTTAACAATTTAATTTTCATCATGTTCATTTAGTGCTTATCATTAACACTAAACACTAATCAACTGGTAATGTCGGTACTAGGGACGAAAGTGCTACCTACTTGTCAATTGCATTTGTACGCACTCTTCAATATGTGGATGTAATTTGATGTATATATGAAGAACAATTAGTTAACTTATATTCATACATAATAACTTCGACTTCACTTGTAAGTCAAGCCTCAATTTGACTTGGTCGTGCTACCTTTTACATGGATATAATGATAAGAGAGTGCACAACATGAACTCTTTTACTTTTTGAATTTGAAGAACATTGTAAGTATCCCTCATGTTAATCCATCCTTGAAAGCTAAAGTTCAAGAAAAAGATGCACTAAGCGTCTCATGTCATCTATGCTAATTATGAATTCACTTGGTGTTTCTTAAAAACCATAACTTATCATCAGAATGTTGTGTAAAAACTTAATACAATTGCACTGCAACTAAATTTGTTGAATTGCTTCAAAATACATCCAGAATATGAGAATATAGGAATACCCCACTGGAAATGTTTAGACACCATTCTGTCTGAGAATATAACACGCTCATATAGTCACCTGACTCGCATCATAACAAAACCGAACTATGAAGTTCTGTTTTGGGTGGTGAGGCAGATCGAACCGGAAAGTAAAAACCCACAGATGCAAGCCCACTGGAGAGAACCACAGTTAAAGAGACGCAGAGAAGTCTGAAAAATGAATAGCCCAAACAGCATAGCCGTATATAATAGTTGGAAGGTAATTAGTGATTATTATTTGCATTAATTGTAGATGATGAATATCAGAAGATGATTTTGGGTTACAATTTCATATCAAAGATTTGCTGAAATTCGAACTTGCTTACAGGTAAATTTCTCATTTCAGGGAGCATTTGAAATAGCTAGAAAACTACTTGAGCTAATCAATGTTGTCAAATCAAACTTGTTTCTTTGAATGGTTACACATTCTAAAGACCGCTGCAATCAACATCTACATAAAGTTTTGACTTGCATGTTGCAAATAAATTTAGAACTTTTGTGTGATGATTTTGGTTGCAATGTCTTTATCTCAATTAATGTGTCTGTAGTGTTCGACAAAAAATCAGACTGATTTTGAATGCCCTAGAGATATTAGGTAACCGGAGGATGACTTGACTTTTAAGAACGGCAGCTGGATAAGCTCTATTATGCAGTGCATTGTCTCCCCATGACCGTTTTGTACGAAAGTTGTTCTCGACATTTATATTATTGCTAACTGTATGGATGCCATGCCAGTTTATAAATTATGGCTCTCTCACTTTCATTTGGTGCATTGGATGTGCTTAATCTTGCTAAGACTATTGCACACCAAAATTAGTTATCGAAACACATTATGGGGTTATTGCAGGCCAATATTCGCATGGTTTCAGTATTAGTAGTTTTGCTGGTTCATCTTTTGGTCATTGCCAAGTCTTTGCAGAAGCAGGCATCTTGCTCGGATGAGGAGAGTTATGCCTTGCGTCAATTCAAGCATAGCTTTTTTATTAACATAAATGCTTCACTTCATGATGGTGCTCATTCAAAGACTTCATCATGGAAACCCGAAGGAGGAAATAGTAGCTGCTGCTCAGTCCGAATACTCTCCTCTCTTGAAGAATTGTTATTTGATTTTGATTGCGACGAAAAAGTAGATTGGTTTGCGGAGGAGCACGAGGGGCTGTTTCCCAGCACCCTCACATATCTCAAGATCTGCCGTCTGAATTGTGAGACCATCCACGGCGCCAAGTGGTTTGGCCATCTCAACTCTCTTCAACAACTGATTATTTGCGACTGCCCTACGCTCCGGTGCTTGCCAGATAGTGGACTACCCTCTTCTCTTCAAGACTTGCAGATTTGGCGTTGCCCTGCTCTGCAGTGCCTGCCAGATAGTGGACTACCCTCTTCTCTTCAAGACTTGCAGATTTGGCGTTGCCCTGCTCTGCAGTGCCTGCCAGATAGTGGACTACCCTCTTCTCTTTCTCGTCTACTTATCAGTGCTTGCCCTTTGCTTGAGAAACGGTGCCAAAGAGAGACGGGTGAAGATTGGCCCAAGATTGCTCACATCAAGCGCAGATCAATTTGGTAACGACATGACAACGACAGAGGTCTTTCATTCTGATCAATTTGGCCATGTCTCAGAGGGCTTGCAGATTCTGCGTGTGATATCCTATTGTTTGAAGTCATTGTTGATTCCACAGTTCTAGGGTCTTGCTTGAACTCATGATCGTTGGGTTTGACAACGACATGTCATATGAAGGAGAAACAGACCATTTCCATTTCCTGCGGTATGTCCCGCCCTTCCCAATTCAGTCTATTGATACTGGGAATATATATATATATATATATATATATATAGGCCGGTTCTGAAGAGGACGTCCGCACTTCGCTAAAGTGCGGACTGCGACGCAGCAGCTGGGTTTCAGGCGGCGACGGCTGCTCGGGGCTTGGCAGACGGAGGCCGGAGGCATCCAGACGGTTCTGGGCAGCGATCGAGGTCGGAGGAGGTCGAGGTTGCAGGTTTTGGGCATTGACTCGACCTACAACTGCAACTTTCTGAGCAGAGTTGCAACCTCGTCACCGGCGACTCCACCCGACTTTAGACCGGTCCGTCTTACCCCTGGCCTCTGTCGCGCAAGCGGCGCCACGCCGTCAAAGCTTGATCGAGGTTGTTGCATCGACGTCCGCACTTTAGCAACAGTGCGGACGTCCTCTTTGGAACCGCTCTATACATATATATATATATATATATATATATATATACACAGGCCGGATCTAGAGCGGACGTCCGCAACCCAGAAAAAGTGCTGACGTCACTCCTTCGGCGTAGGGAAGGCAGCGATCGCTGCGCTGTGGGTGCCGGACGTACCCTCTGGACATTCCGGATGGCCTCGAGCAAGCGGCGAAGGCGAAGGTGATCGGAAACTCAACGGTGTGCGGCGAGCTCTCAGGAAACCATCGAAGCCCATCAAGCTCAACGTCGAACCCTTCGTCGACGACTCCAGCTGCTTCTGAACTGCTCCACGTAGTGGCCTGGTTCCGTCCGGCAACAGAAACACTGCTCCACGTCGTGCCCTGGTTCCGTCCGGCAACAGAAACGCCGCCGTCGCTGCTCGATCGAGGCAGGAGGAGCGACGTCCGCACTTTTTCTGGGTTGCGGACGTCCGCTCTTGAACGGTTTTATATATATATATATACATATCATATCCAGAGCGGAGCTCCGCTTTGAACATTAACGTGTGAAGTTCAAGTTTTAGTTCACTTTTCGGTCGTATATTCACATCTCGACTGTTCAGTTTTTAGGTACTAGTGTATAGATCATCTTTACAAATTTTCAGCCAAAATGATGATCGTTAAGGCATTAATAACTATCTTAAAGCTAGTACGGTTCAGGTTGACAGATTTAGTTCGTTGATTGGTTTAAGCGAGTTAGATACCTTAACGATCATCAATTTGGTTGAAAATTGCAAAGACGATCTATACACTAGTATCTAAAAACTGAACGGTCGAGATGTGGATATGCGACCGAAAAGTGACCCAAAACTCAAACTTCACACGTTAATTTCAAAGCGGATCTCCGCTCTGAATAGGATCTGTATATATATATATATATATGTGTGTGTGTGTGTGTGTGTGTGTGTCTATTTGTGTTGTTGTCGATTGATACTTTGAAAAGCTGAGTAATTAATGTGTCTTCTTTTGCCCTGTCTCTTCATATGCAGCAATTTCGTGGAAATTGAGCAACATTTCTTGATGTCTGAGTTGTAAGCATAATTATCAAATTCTCTCTCAGTTGATTAGGATTACCCACCTCTTCAAACTAGTAGGCAATTTCTGATTTACTTCTATTTCTGCACAGCTTCTCATCTGAACTTGCAGACTGTTCTTTATCTCCTCCACTCATTCACGTTGTTTCCAAGCAGAATGAAAATCACAGAGAGATGAGAGCCAATTTTAGGTCAGTCAATACTTGCATAATTGCATTCTGCTGATCTCTCTCTTCATGCAGTTCGTTCTAAAAAGCTTTTAAAGTTGCTCTTTCAATTTAATCTTCACAACCCTGCCACACAAAATATTGATGTAAACATTAAGTACCACAAAAACTTAAAAACTCAAGCTAACTAATCTAGCATAACTTTAACAGCTACTACATCTATGCATCTTTTGATCTTTTTCATTGTAACGCAGCATTGGAGTGTGATGAATTTCTACAAAAAATGTTTGAACTGGAGTCCACAGTAGTGTGTGTTCCATTTCCTCATTGAAAAACTATAAACAGTATACCACACATTGTGGAACCAGAAAGTAAAATGAGCAATTGAGTGTACAGTTATAGTTTACTCTAATCTCGATTGTACTTTCTTTTTGCATGTAACTTCTGGATTCTCGTCTGACCACAGCTTCAGGGTCGAGTTGATAGTAAATGGTTTTTAATGGCGAGAGAAAGGTGAACTAAGATTGCAATGTCCTGATAGTCCCAGTTGCAGTGCTGCCACTGAAGGTAATTTAACTTCCTTGTGGTGCTTCTGTTTTTTGTTTTGTTTTGTTTTTGTTTTTTTGGTACAAACTTCCTTGTGGTTCTTTGCTTCCATAATTCCATTCTTCAGTAGCATAGGAAAATCAAGAATTAATTGCCTCAAACTGGGTGTCCATGGCAACAGACGACACATGATCAAACAGTGTTGCACTTTGATTGATAAGAACTGTCCTTACTGGCATATCACTCAATTGATAAGTTTTGTTAAAGGCATTTATTGGTGATTTGGAAATGCCCTGCGCTGCAGTGTTTGCCAGAAACTGGGCTGCCCACTTCTCTGAAAAGCTTGAAGATTTACAATTGCTCTGCTCTCTAGTGTTGCCAGAAACTGGGTTGCCCTTTTCTCTTACGTCTTTGAAGATTTCCAATTGCTCTGCTCTCTGGTGCTTGCCAGATAGTGGGCTTCCCGCCTCTCTTATAAACTTGGGCATTAATGGATGCCCTTTGCTTGAGAAACGGTGCCAAACATACGAGTGAAGATTGGCCCAAAATTGCTCATATCCTCAATATAAAGATCAATGGGAATTGGATATGACATGCCATGTCTCGAGTGGTCACATTTTCAAGTTATCTGTCAGGTATTTCTTCTTCAATTTTTACTTCAACCTCCTATAGCTTCTATGTTGAAAAGTAGAACCACAAATTTTAAATTACTTCCAACCTCAAGGCACAAAGTTTAATTTCAATTCTGCATGTAAGATCCTACTGCTTGAACACATTGTTGATTCTAGGTTCTATCTGTCGTTTTCTTTTCATGAATCTTCTTCTTTTTCATACCAGCACCGTCTTTTTCTTCTTTTTCATATTTGACTAGGAAGAATGCCATTTTTCTCCAATGGAAGGTAGGGCTCAAACTCTCAACTAGGAATGATCAGCATCCCACTCTCTGGTCCCAAAAATGTTTAATTCAAGTTAACTTACTATCGTAAGGTCAATGAGAAACTCAGCTTGAACTAATTGAACAGTCAAAACGGCAATCTATGCATCATAATCTTTTTCATTGTAACAGAGAATTGGGGTGTGTACTGATTTTCTTAAAAAAAAAAAAAAACATGTTTGAGCTCAAGTCCAAAGTAGTGTGTCTTCACTTATTTCATTGACAGATTATAAACTGTGGACACTAGACCCAATGTGGAACTATATAGTAAATTGAGAAATTGAGTATACAGATAAATTAAGTTTACTCTATCATTGATATCTTTATTGATGTCGAGACTACTTCAAGTTTCAGATTCTCTTTCTTTAGGGTCAAGCTAGTTGTAAACTATAAAAGCAGTGCTGCCACTAAAGGTGTGTTTACTTTTGAATAAAATATGGATTTGAAGAATTAATGATCTTTAAAGGTCATGGCTTAGGCCCTGCATTTGGGAAAACATGGCCAATGTATCTTGTTTATTTTCTGTTCTTTTCATGCAGCATCCATAATTCTTGTTGGACCCTGATCTCAGTAACCAGTTATGGGACCTGTCAAAATTGATAACATCATACTTGAAATTGGTTTTTGCAAAAAAAGAATAGAAAAAACTCTGTTGCAAATGATTTGCAGAATGTTAAAGAAGGGTCTCTGACAAATGTTTGAACGTACTGGATTCCATAGTTGTGTCTTCTGTTTTCTCATTGAAAGATGTAAATTGTATTCCACACCATGTGGAACTAGAACGTAAGCTGAGGAATTCAGTATACAGATATAGTTTACTACTGATTAATATAATAACTCATTTCAAGTCTACTTTCTTTTTTCATGTAACAACTTCTGGATTCTCTTCTGACTACACCTTCAGGGTCAAGCTGATAGTGATGTTTTTCTGTTTCTTTTGCCAGTGTATATCAGCTCTCTAGATGTTACAAGTTTACAGTACTATATGCAGCGCCACCACTACAGGTATTTTTACGTTTGTATTGAATATGGAATTGATGAATTAATCGTAATTAAAGGGTGTGGCTTATCTCTATGTTTCATTGATCTTTAGCTTCGACCCTGCAATTTGGAAAAGGTGGAAAGAGTAGGGTTAATTTAGATGGGTGATGTCCTGTTAGTCCCAGAGGCAGTGTTGAAAGTTGAAACTGAAGGTATTTTTACTTCCTTCTTGTGCTTTGCTTCCATACTTTTGTATTGAATCTGGAAATGGAGAATTAACTACCTTAAAGCTTATGGCTTTCTCTATTATATCAAGAGCACATGACCAAACAGTATTGCACCTTGAATGATAAGAACTGCCCTTACTGACATGTAAGATCTTTTCCCTTCCATATCTGTCAATTGCTAAGTTTTGTTAAAAGCATGTACTTGGATTAATTCATGTCAAAGAAAATTAAAATTGTCTTAAAAAAAAAATTAAGCATGTAATTGTTAAAAGCATATCTGCCAATATTGCATTTCTACTTTCATTATATAATATACATTGATGATTATGAGGTGATGCAAATACAAGTATATGCATGCTTAATTACATTTGCAATGTTGGCTTTTTATTGGTAAATTTATACTGCTTATAAGTTAATCTTTCCATCACTTTTTCTCTTTTGCCAAACTAATTATTCCATCACTAGTGGCAACCCATTCAACAATTTGTGAAATAAAACGAAATTTGGAAAAGCCTGAACAGAAATGTGGGTTAAAGAAAGAGTTGGTAACATTCCTAGAAAATAGTTAATGAGCATCCCTTGATTTCCAGCTGCAAATGCATTATTACTTGGAAGTAGGGCTGGGACTTTGGCACCGAGAACCGGCAGAACCGGACCGAATCGAATTGGAACCGGCGGTTCGGTTTGATTTTTCGTATTAAAAACACGTTATTTTTCAAGAGCCGAACCGTTTTCATGTGTCCGGTTCGGTTCCGGTTCGCTTGTTTTTGAACATATCAGAACCGTAAGAACCGAGATATGAGGCCTAGGCAAATAAAAGCCCATATATTCAACTAATTCAAGCTCCATTTCCCTAAGCCGAAGCCTGTTTTGTTTGTAACTTGACCTAATATTCCATCACTTCGATCAAGCACGACCTCAGTCCTCAGTTCCTCACTCAATCCTCAGCTCGACAGCTCCTACTCCTCAGTTCATCCCCAATTCCTGACCTAGCTTTCGAAGTCAAAATTGTTCTTCCCCAATTCAAAAAACTCAAATCATCCCAGTTCATCTGTGCTTCGAAATCCTAAATCCCAAATCCAAATCATCCCAAATCATCAGCATATGGCTTCGAATTCGATTTCTTCAATGATTTTCACTTTTTCAGTTTGCCACTTTCAATTCAATGATTTGCAATTTCTGACTCATTTGTTGTGCACTTGTGGTTGTTAATTTGGTAATCACTTAATTCGGTGGTCTGTGTTCAGTTTGCAACTTTGCAATCTGCAGTTTGCTTTTGCATTGTGTTTTTACTTCTATTTTGGTTCTAGGTTTTGGGATTATTTTGCAGCTTTTGCTTATATTTTGGTTCCAGTATTTGGGACTATTTTGCTTCTATTTTGGTTCCATGTTTAATTTGGGACTGTTTTGCTTCTGTTTTGGTTCAAGGTTTCATTATTTCTGGAGATGGAACATTGAAGTTCATCAGTTGATTGCATGAAGTTTATCAGGAACCGAAAACAGGTCAAAACCGAACCGAACTAAACGGTTCGGTTCGAGAACGGTTCCTAATAAAAGTAACACCGTAACCGAACCGGAAAAAGCTTAACGGTTCCGGTTCCGGCAAAAAATGACGTTTTCAGAACCGATCCCAGGCCTACTTGGAAGTGAGAGGAAAAGAAATAGGAGTAGGCTGCATGCCACCAAAAAAAAAAAAAGGCCACCGAAGGGCCCCACTGACGTGGCCATTTATCATCCACACACACTGCTGAAAAAAATGATTGTGAAACCTCTGTTGACGTAATTCCATTGCCGTCATGGTGTAACGAGCCGGGCAATTACGTGATTTCCGAGATTGGAAGTCACTGACTTGAAAATATCTACCTAAAAAGGCAGATATCGTCCTTCAACAAATTTGCTCCCAGCTCATCAATCCAACCTGAACCCGTGATTGAAACAGGA
Organism: Rosa lucieae; assembly: GCA_024704745.1. Classification (NCBI taxonomy): domain Eukaryota; kingdom Viridiplantae; phylum Streptophyta; class Magnoliopsida; order Rosales; family Rosaceae; genus Rosa; species Rosa lucieae. Next base: position 39,310,337 of record CM045492.1, read on the forward strand.
GGTCAAGAAGAATCACTTCACCTCTCTTGAAACATTGAGGCTTGGACTTTGACTGCGATGAAGAATGTGAAAAAGTAGATTGGTTCCCCAGCACTCTCACCGATCTCCAGATCCACCGTCTGAATTATGACACCATCGACGGCCCCAAGTGGTTTGGCCATCTCAACTCTCTTCAACAATTGGTTATTTACGGCTGCCCTGCGCTACAATGGTTGCCAGAAACTGGGCTACCCACTTCTCTGAAAAGCTTGGAGATTCTGCTTTGCTCTGCTCTCAAGTACTTGCCAGAAACTGGGCTGCCCTCTTTTCTTATATCCTTGGAGGTTTATGATTGCTCTGTTCTCTGGTGCTTGCCAGATAGTGGGCTGCCCACCTCTCTTATATCCTTGGAGATTAATGAATGCCCTTTGCTTGAGAAACGGTTCAAAGAGAATACGGATGAAGATTGGCCCAAGATTGCTCACATCCCCAAAATGGATATGACATGCCATGTCTCGAGGGATCGCATTTCTAGTTATCTGTCACTCTGTCAGGTATTTCTTCTGCAATATTTACTTCAACCTACTATAGCTTATATGTTCAAAACTAGAACCACAAAATTTGATTACTTCAACCTCAAGGCACAAAGTTTAACGGCGATTCTGCGTGTAAGATCCTATTGCTTGAACTCATTGTTTTTGATTCCAGGGTTCTATATGCTGTTTTCTTTTCTTGAATTTTCTTCTTCTTTTTCGTACCAGTAGCATCTTTTTCTTCTTTTTCATAGTTGTTTAGGAAGAATGTCATTTTTCACCAATAGAAGGTAGGCATCTACTAGGAAATAGGAATCACCAACATCGACCCCAATCTCTGGTCCCAAAAATGTTTAATTCAAGTCAAAGAAACTCAGCATGAACTAATTTAACAGAGAATGTTTGAGCTCAAGTTAACAGTAGTAGTGTGTCTTCAATTTTTTCATTAAAATATTTTAAGTTGTAGACACAACGTGGAACTATATGGTAAATTGAGGAATTGAGTATACAGATAAAGTTTACTCAATCATGAATGTCTTTATTAATCTCCAGTCTACTTACTTTTTTATGTGACAACTTCTGGATTCTCTTCTGACCACAGCTGCAGGGTCGAGTTGATAGTAATTAATGTTTTTCTGTTTTCTTTTGCCAGTGTATGTCAGCTGTCTGGATGTTACAAGTTTACAGTTCTATATGCAGCACTAGCACTAAAGATGGAAAGAGGAAGATTAATTAGATGTGTGATGCCCTGATAGTCTCAGTGGCGGTGCTGCAACTGACGGTATGCTTACTTCTTGTTCTTTTCTTCCATACTTTTGTAGGACTCTTCTGCATTGAATCTGAATATGAAAAATTAAATAGTATACCGCACAACGTAGCACCAGAAAGTAAAAAGAGCAATTGAGTGTACAGTTATATTTTACTCAATCATTAATATCTTTACTAATCTCGAGTCTACTTTCTTTTTGCATGTAACATCTGGATTCTCTTCTAAACACAGCTTCAGGGTCAAGGTGATGGTAATGTTTTTCTGTTTTGTTTTGTCAGTGTATATCAGCGCTCTAGACGTTACAAAGTTTACCATTATCTGCGGTGCTACTAATAAAGGTATTTTTACTTTTGTTTAGAATATGGAATTGAAGAATTAATGGTTTTAACTAAAGGTCATTGCCTATTTCAATGTATCTCACAACAATCTCACAGGTTCCATACCGCTAGGGCGCCAATTTCATACATTTGTGAGCACTTCATATGAGGGAAACTCTGGACTCTGTGGAGACCCATTGCCAACGAAATGTGGGAATTCTAATGCCCCATCTCAGCTGCCATCTTCAAGCATTGAAGAAAATGATTCAGGCTCTGGAGTTGAACTTGATTGGATATTTATGCTGGCTGGATTTGGAAGTGGGTTGGTGGTGGGAGTGGTACTTGCAAATGAGGGGATCAAATGGAGGCGTAAGTTGTTTCTTGAGATAGTTGGGATGTTGATCAGACTAATGAAAAGGATCAGAAGGCAGAGGAGGAATTTTTTTTTTGGTAAATGAAAGAATATATAGAAGAAACCTGGCTAAAAACAAAGCCAAACAAGCAACAAGGAACAGAAGCTAAAAAAGCTAAAAAAGCTAACAAAGCAACAACCTCAGCAAAGAGGGAACAAAAAAACAAAGAGAAACTAACACAAACAACCTATCAGCTATACATCCCAGAGATGGCCCCATTAAGAAGGGAGTCTCCATTCATGAATAATATAGCTGTTAGAAGGAGAAGGAGGGATCCTCCAAGACAATAAGCATAACCGCATAGACTCCACAATTGCCTTGAACACAACAGCAGAAGGGAGGCTTTCGTTACGGAACTTGCGGTTATTTCTCTCGCGCCAGATAGCATAAACTGCAGCCTGCAATGCCAACTTTTTTATTGCAACAGAAAAAGATTTACCCTTCCAGTTAGCAGCAGCCCATGGAATGAAATGTTGCCAAGAAAGGAGAGGATTAGTCACATCACATTTAGACAAAATGTGAGCCCAAATGGCAGAGGTATAAACACACTCAAAGAAAAGATGGTTGTGAGTCTCATCAGCAGCAAGACAAAAAGCACATTCATGGGCAGCAAGAGGAGAAAAAATTCTTACACGATCCATAGTTGATAACCTTCCTCTAATAGCAAGCCATAAGATGAAGCTCCATCTAGGAACACAACTACCAAACCAGACTAAATGATACCAAGGAACAATAGGCCGAGAAAAACGAAGGGCATTCCATGCAGAGGAAGTAGAATAAACCCCATTCGAAGAAAGAGTCCATCGAACAGAATCACTAACCTCAGAGTTAGGAATGATCTGGGTCAATGAAACACGAATCTCTAGTAACTCATGAGAGAGAGAAGGCCATCTCCAATTATTATTATAGATAACATCACTGACCATGGCAGAGGTAGAGAGAGCAGAATCAGCAATGATATTAGATGACCATCTAAGAGTAAGAGGACCAAGAGGGTGCCAATTATCAAACCACAAAGAAGTAGTACGACCATCGCCAATGATATTAGCAAAGAAAGATCGACAAAGCTCCCTAATTTTAAGCATTTTTCTCCAATTCCAAGAACACACGGCAGGATGAGGAGCATTCCAGAAAGAATTATTCCTTAGTAAATAAACTTTCACCCAATTGGTCCATAAGTTGGAGGAACCTGAAACAAGATTCCAAATGTGGCGAATCATCAAAGCTTTGTTCCAACAATGTAAATCTTTAATGCCAAGCCCTCCTTCAGATTTAGGGAGGCAAATATCAGACCAAGCAACTTTTGCAGCAGCCTTACCTGAGCAATTACCAGCCCATAAAAAACAACGAAGCCTTTTTTCAATATCCTTGAGAACTTTTTTGGGAAGAATAACATGAGACGCCCAGTACACTTGGATGCTAGATAAGACAGATTGAATAAGTTGCAATCTTCCAGCGAAAGAGAGCACCTTATTCTCCCAACTTTTGATACGAGCCTCTATTCGATCAATCAAGGGAGAGCAATCCTGCATTCTCAATTTGGTAGTAATTAGAGGAATACCCAAGTAACGAACAGGGCAAGTCCCCACATGGAAGTTCATGATTCGAAGAATAGATTCAATTGAGTTCACATCCACACCAGAAAGAAAGATTTTACTCTTAGAAACACTTGCAGTAAGGCCAGATAATGATTCAAAATCAGAGAGCGCATCATGGAGAGTAAGAACAGAAATTTCATCACCATTACAGAACATGAGCAGATCATCAGCAAAGCATAAGTGAGATAAATTCAACTGATCACACCTCCAATGATACCGGAAACAAGGCGAGCAATTTATTCTTCGATGAATACAAAGAGAGAGGACTTCCATAGCAATAACAAAAAGGTAGGGAGACAAGGGGTCGCCTTGTCTTAAACCCCGCTTGCTAGCAAAGAAACCTGCCAGTTCACCATTAACAGCCACAGAAAATCTCGGGGAAGAAATGCAGCTCTTGATCCAGCTAATCAAAGTGGGAGGAATATTAAAAGCTTCAAGGGTCGCAAGAATGAAATCCCATTCAACAGTGTCATAAGCTTTCATAATGTCCACCATAAGAGTACATCTAGGATGACCAGTAGCTTTATGGTAATCACGAAGGAGTTCTTGAGCAAGAAGGATATTGTCTCCAATTCTGCGCCCAGGAATGAAGGCAGATTGGGAAGGCCCAACAATAAGATGAAGAACGCCCTTTAGCCTATTCGCCAACAATTTGGCAATAATTTTATATAAGGTGTTACAGCAGGATATAGGTCTGAAATCACTCATAGTAGTGGGGTTAGCCACTTTAGGAACAAGAGTAATGATGGTGGAATTTAACTCCTTTAAGAGGAGACCAGAAGAGAAAAATTCCTTAACAGCAGCAACAACATCTTCACCAATAATCGACCAAGCCTTTTGAAAGAAGCAACAGTTAAAACCATCTGGGCCCGGAGCCTTATTAGGATTCATAGAGAAACAGACTGCCTTAATATCATCATACGTGAATTCGTGGCATAGAGAATTTGCAAGATCAGGACTAATAGGACTAAACCCCAATAAATGTAAATTATCCAAAGAGAACCTCGAACGATGAAAACTTTGACCAAGGAGATTCTGAAAGAAGTTTATAGCTTCATCTTTGATCTCAATATCCGAAGAAGCAACAGACCCATCACTGCGATTAATAGAAACAATCCGATTCCTGTTTCTATGCTTTGTCAAGGTCTTGAAGAAAAATGCAGAGTTTTTGTCCCCATGCTTGAGCCATTGCACTCTAGACTTTTGTTTCAACAACTTTTCTTCAGTAGCAAGAGCACTAGCATAAGATTTACAGAGAGCTTTTTCTTGGATTCGCAAAGAGCCATCAAAAGGATCAGCATCCATCAAACGCTGGCAGTTATCTAAGGCTGCTTTGGAATTAGAAACTAAGGTCGAAACATTGCCAATAGAGTTGCGGTTGAGGATCTTGAATTGGTCCTTTACAAGTTTCAGCTTCCAACAAACTTGGAATTGTTTAGATCCCCGAACATTAGTAGCCCACACATTGGAGACAATTGTAAGGAAATCTTCCCTATCAGCTAAGAAGTTAAAGAACTTAAAGGGAGCTCTGCGGGTTCTGATAGGTAAACCAAATTTAACCACCAAAGCAGCATGGTCAGAAATACCAGGGGGCAAGAACACAGTACTACAATTGGGAAAAGAGTTCATCCAATACTGATTAACCAAGGCACGGTCCAACTTTCTGGAAATAAAATTACCATCAACCTGCTTATTACTCCAAGAATAGTAAATACCAGAGTAGTTAAGATCGTCAAGCTCAGAATTATGAAGACAAGAGTTGAACTCATTCATAGCATTACTAAAACGATTATTGCCACCAGCAGTTTCCTCACATCTTCTAGTAACATTGAAGTCACCAATAACTAACCAAGGAGAACTACTACAGACACCAGCAAAGATTTCCATGCTATGCCAAAGCTCTCTCCTAGTCGAGTCATCATTCGAACCATAGACAAAAGAGGCAAAGACATCGACCTGAAGGTCTAAAAGTCTAAGCTTGCAGTGAACAACCTGACTAGAAGCATCCAGTTTGTCAAGAGAAATTTTGGTGGAGTTCCAAAAAATCCAGATTCTTCCATTAGGATGACTGCAAAAGTTATTAATAAAGCTCCAATTAGGAAAAATAGATCTCGATAAGGAGTCAGCATTTACCTCCCTTACACGCGTTTCCACTAGACAGAAAAGATCAAGGTGATGCATAGACACAAGATTTAACACTTCCAGATGCTTTGAAGGGTCATTGAGACCACGAACATTCCAACAACCAAAATTAATCATTGGGGAATAGAAGCAGTGGGAGATGCCTGGGCATTAACAATCTTGCCCCCAGAAGAGTTTTGACCTCTTTTCTTTTTTTTTTTCCTAGAGCTGGACCAATCAGCCAAAGGTAAAGCATCAATATTTTTTCCCTTGACACGAGCAGCAAGGCGAGACACATCAGGAGTTGCAGTATTAGGTGGGGCAGGCACAATGTCCTCATCCACTTCCGCTAAGGTAGAGAAAGGATTATTAGATACGAGTGGAGCATCATGCTGCCCAACACAATCAAGAGTGGGGCAAGAGTTTGAAACGGTACTAATACCAGAAACAACAAGATCCTCCACAATTACAGGGGCAGTAGAGATTGTTGCAACTGACAGGGTAATACAGGGAGTTGCACCAGCAGAGGGAATAGAGGGTGTTGCATCAGAACAGATAATAGGAGATGAGGCATCAAAAGTTCCTGAAGGCAACTCAGCAGACCTTTTTCTAGCATATTGGAGGCCAGCCATTTTGTTCTTACTAAGACTTTCATGAATAGGTTGCTCTGCTGGAACAGGCCTAGGCATTGTCTTGGGGCATTGGGGCTCCGAGTGACCAAACACATTACAACGAGAGCACCGCTTTGGACGCCATTGATACTCAACCTTAATCACAGCCACATTGAGAGGAGTCTCATTATCAGTCACTTCATCCATCCAAAGATCAAACGAATCAATCAACTCATGAGCAGCGTCAATTTCAACACACACACGAGCATAAGAAATGCGTTTCTGCGAGCTTGTCAATGAATCAGCATATAAGGGTCTGCCGACAGCACTAGCAACATAGCTCAGACCTTCGTCACTCCAATACTCTTGAGGAATATTAAAGAACTTCACCCAAACAGGAATTTTGGAGTGGGTATCCTTGTTCAAGATAAGTTTAGGATGCCATTTTCGAAGAATAATCATTTTGTTGGAGAAGTGCCAAGGGCCAGCTTCAATAACCTCATCACACGAGGATGAATCCTTGAATTTAAAAAAGAAGAAACCCTCTTCGTTAGCAAGAACATCCACAAGCCCCCAGCTAGTCCAGAGTCTTCGAGCTAGGTTATTCACAACAGAGAAGGGGAGTTTCCTATCGATGAAATAGCCTACTACACAATTCTCCCACTTTTTTGCTCCCTCAACAGCAATTTCCTTGGGGGGGGCAACAATAAGCCTCGGCCCAACCCGTTTAGGTGGGTGGTACTTCAATTGAAGAGGCCCAGAAGGTGAGTCAAAAGACTTCACTACCCCAGAGTAGGTTTTGGTCCCCCCATGTATATCCTTGGTTAGATCAGTACAAGGAATAGTTTCATTCTCAACAGAACTCACCAGAGGAGTGCATAGAGACTTGACCATTACTTGGTCTGTGTGCCCACCAGAATCGCAAAATTGCAATCCAACATTACACTTTTTAAGTGGAGAGTTCAAGGTAAGTGTAGAAGAGGAAGTACCAACCTGCAACACGTCATTCACTTCCCGAGGTGAGGCCACAGTGGCCTCGAGATCCACACCAGCCCCGGCACCACCACCGGAACCAACGCTGCCCTTCTGAGGATGAAGCATAATCCCAGAAACAAGTTTCCCATCGACTAACCGAGACCCATATTCAACCCGCTGGGGTATAGGAGTGGAATCTCTGATTGCTAACATGACACCCTCCGAAGAGGCCGAAATGAAACTGTTGGACGGAGGAGAGGTTTCATTAGACAGTTTGGTTGACTGAAGGTAGGCTAAGGTTTGGGGCGAAGGAGGAGGAAGAAGGGATCGGGAGGATTTTGGACATTGGGTGCTCACCCCAGAGGTTAAAAGTGGGTTAGGACTGCTAGGTGTGGGTATAGGTGGAAAATCCATTGAAAAGCAAAGAGAAATCAGGTAGCAGAAGGGTAGAAGATTGAAGGTGGGACGGTGGGAGGAAGGTGGTGGCAAAGAGGTTACATACTTCTATGAGGTTGCAATTTCGCCCGCGCGTGAAGCGCGTTCTAATTGTCTAAAACTCCTGAGAGAAGTGTGAAAAGCTAGGAGGAATTAATCGATCAGATATATTGTGCATTTAGTGTAGTATCTATGTTTTCTGTTTGTTTCCGATATATATTCACCTAGCTCTGTATGTGCTTTCCAGTTTTATTAATGGAATGGATCTATCTACAACCTGACTCAACTAAAAGTTTCAAAATGTCGCATGCATTGCTTATATATCAAGTGTGTGTGATAGATACCCCTAATGGCTCTCAATTATACCTAACTAAAACTAAAGGTTTCACCAAGGCTCACCTAAAAGCTAGCACATAACAGAGTCTTAGTCAAATGAAATTCAGTCCTCAATTCCACTGAAGAAATCTAAATTTCTAGTATGATCAAATTTAGAAACATCAATTTTCGCTTGCCCCTCCAAACAAGCAACAAAGAAACACCCACTAAACGTAACTATAGTTAGGCAAATTCCCCCAAACCGAATACATTTCTTGTTGAGTTTCCACTGTTAATCATAGTTCTATCATCAGTGGCAACATGTTCCCCAATCTTGTCAAACTTCTTATGTTTATATATAGAAAGCAGTCAAGCACACAAAATATTAGTCCAAATACAAAAATGCAATTGAAAATTTGAAACCTGGTGTAAATATTAATGTGGCTATTCATTTAATCGCAATTAGTGTTGCGTGATATACGCCAATTAAGATTGATTGGTGATCGATTAACATAATATAATTAGCGATTGATTGATTGTAATCAGACGAGTGATTGATGTAATCGTTAAATAGTTACCTTTTGTAAACCTGAGGTACTCCTATATAAACCTCATTGTGAGATGAATAGAATCACTCCATTTCTCATACTTCATTCTTGGTGTCTAAACTCTCCCTCTCTCAAATTCTTTTACTATCGTTTTACAACACGTTATCAGCACGACAAGCTCTAGGATTCAGATTGCTAGTTGCGGAGAGAGGTGGTTCATCATTCAATCAAGAGAAGAGGCAAATAACTCCCAAGCTATTGGATTGGTTGGATTGGCTGAGAAGACAACCTTCTCAGTTCTGCACATATAAACTGAAGATTCATCCGCTCTTCATCAAGTAATGTTTTCCAAATTCTAATTTTAATTCATGTTTTCAAACTTGATTATATGAACAATCACCATGATGCATGAACCCCCAAATTTACTTTATTAATTTATTTGGTTGATACATATATATCTGTCATATATATTTGTTCATGTTTTTGGATTTGATTGGCATATACCATGACACATTGACATGTAGGATTCCTAAAGCGTTTATTCAAATCATTGCCATAATAATGTGCATCATTTCTTGTTAATACCGTATATTACGCTCATCACCATAATGACTTCATTATTGACTTTATGATATTTATTTACTTTATTACAATTTCTTAATGTTGTACATTAAGTTTATTGCCATAATGATTATGTAATATTTATGGGGTTAATGAAGTGTTAATGCTAGAAGCATTTAAGGAAAAAAAAAAAAAAAGACAGGTTAATGGTGAATATTAAATTAGGCTGAGTCAGAAGCTCAAATCAAGTTCAAAGTCACAACAACAAATCCGAGCCAGAAGCTCAAGCCCAAATTGCAAGACCAGAACAGAAGCTCATCACATGTTGCCATGACAAAAGTTATGAATCTTCTCAAACTAGGCTCATCCAGTTGGATGCGATGTCTAGGCAAGGTTCAAATGAGGCCGTGTACTTAAGTGAGCCTCGCTCCACCTAAACCTCATCCTTCCTTACCTGGTCGTATTCAATTGGAGTTACCGAAAGGGTTGAGTAATAACTTTTCATTCATTGGCAGACCAGTTTGAGCCCAGCAGGCCCACTCTCCCTCAACAGGACCTACCAACCCAGCAGGTCTCACACACCATTTGACTTAAGTATGAAAGCCCGGGTCACAAGCCCGATAGGCTTCACTATCAAGCCCACTCATTCTTTGGTCCAGCAGAATCAAAAAATAAAAGGAAAAATGATTTCATATTGTAAATAGATTCACCATATTTAATATATGTATTTAATTGCCAGAAGCATTTATTCACATGAATGTGTGATAATTAATCTGTTAAATTAGTAGCATGCAATTAATATCTCAATTGATTTGTGATTTTTATTTATCCAAATTTGTGAGATTATTTCAATTTGCTCAATTCAATATTATTGTGTTACTTGTCTAAATTTTCGCACTAGAATATATGTGTAGAAAATGCAGGTACCTAATGAACTAGAAGTTCTAAATGAACCAGTAGTTCATACATAAATCGAATTTGTAGTTTCGATAATGCCATTTAAGAAACTTGAAGTTTCCTTTCATAAATTCACCACACATGATAAAACCAGTAGATTTTACATGTCTAATCCGATTTTTCATACCATGTTATAGAACCTGAAGTTCTCATTACTTGCTTATGGACGATATTACCCAAAGCACTAATATTATTTGTTCCTTTCCTATAAGAAATGTCAAATCTCAACATGTTTGACTTTGTTGCTTTGGAGGTTTCCGGAAGAAACTATCTAAAGTGGACTCAAGATGTGAAAATTCATCGACTACAAAGAAGATGAAATCAACAATCGATACTCATGACAATGTCGTCACTAAGGCTTTTAAGGCGAGTGCCATAATGTTCATAAAGAAACATATGAAGAAAGCAATCCAAGTTGAGTATCCGATGAAGAGGATCCACAGACTCTTTGGGTCGCTCTGGAAGAGTACTTTAACCACCAAATGACCATTTTCTTGCCTGAAGCAAGACATGATTAGCAAGATATTGAACAAGCCCATCTGCCCAAAAGAATACAAGGAGAGTCACTTTATTAATTCTCAGAATTGATCACTATCTTGTTGCTCACTGAAATGAACAACAACCTCCTGTTGAGGAATGATCAAGCCAAGCCCATCGGTACCTGAGCAGCACTTTTGCTTGAAGGAATTGATGTTGCTCATCGCAAACCTAATCTCGAAAGGAGAGATTGTGACCGTGGAAGGGACAAAGAGTCTGATCTTTTAGAAAGTAAAGAGGTGGGCCCATAAATGGCCCATATAACCGGCCCAAAACATGGCCCCATGTTATAGTGCCCCTGCCTAACAAGCCAAAGTGGAAAGGAACACTGGTTCGGCCCGCCGCTGTGCGATAGCCGAAGCAGTAGAAGTATTAGCTAGTCGCGGAACTCGAAATACCAACTTTATTGAAGGGTAATTTTCTATCGATTCCACACTAGAGATCATGGATTTTCAGGCAGTTACTGAACATACCGAGGATTAGAACTCGAAGACATGGGTATAATTGGTCCCTTGTGTCATATCTATTTCATCTTAATGAATGAAACATCTTCGGATTATTTTTGGTGATTTATGTTTTCAATCATTTTGGATTATGAAAATGTGGTTATGTTCGAATGTATTTAATTCAATAAACTTGTTTATACATGTGATCCATTGAATTAAATAAATGAATAGACATATTCTGTGGGGAAGTTTGTTGTCTGGTTAAAAGTGCTATTACACACACCATACTCCCAGATCGGAGATGTTTTTCAAACTTATTGTCTATTCATACCTCTGTGACAACCGTATCAGGCCAATGCAACCTGATAGAGGGTTATGGCAAAACCCACAGTATGTTGTCCAATGGTACTGAACCTACCATTAATGAGGCCTTATAATCTCCACGTTCCAGAAGAACGTTATTGAGTGTTAAAGATATTCGAACCAACAGTTACCACTTTGAAACCACTGACAAAAATGAGTGGAATATCTTTGCATAGCCTCTGAGTGTGCGGCCAGAAGCGTACATTGGAGAAATTGAAATCTGTTAGCTAGAAGCTAACTAATTCAAGCAACTACTTGCTATGGCATGACCTTTTGAGACACCCAGGTCAAAGTATGATGCACTGTATCCTCAACTCATCGCAGGTGCATCCCCTTCTGAATAAGGGTCCTGTATATAATGACACACTATGCCATACTCGTTAAGAATATTTAATACTAGACCATCAGACTAGTACATACACCACCATTTTTCTGCACAGAATGCAAGGGAAATTTGTGGACATATCCAACCACCATGTGGACCAGTTAAATATTAATGGTTTTGATTGATGTATCGACAAAGTGATCACATGTTACACTATTGTCCATAAGAAAATACAGCTTTTGCTAAACTCTCGCCCAGATCATGAAATTGAGGGCTCACCACTCGGATTATCCCATAAAGTCCATAAGACTTGATAATACCGGAGAGTTTACATCGAAGTCTTTCGATGATTATTGCATATCCTTTGGGATTGATGCTGAACATTTAGTTCCCTATGTTCACACCCAAGATGGTTTCGCAGATAAAATCTTGGTAATGCGCACCAAGCTTCTAATTTCTGCATGGAGCTATGCAATCTTGCATACAGCTACGTTGGTCCCGTTGAGGCCCACTGCTACCAACCTTACTTCGCGTTACAGCTGGTGACTGGGTACGAACCTGATGTTTCACACTTACACGCATTTGGGTATGCAGTCCTAGTGCCAATTGTGCCGTCACAATGTACAAACTTGGGTCTTCAACAAAGGATGGGCATACATGTCGATTATGAATCCCATCTATTATGTGCTCTTTCGAGCCCTTGACAGGCGATCTCTTTACCTCTAGATTTGCGGATTGTCACTTTGATGAGACAGTCTTCCCGCCGTTAGGGGGAGATAAGAACGTTACTATTCCTGATGAACGACGTGAATTGACGTGGAATGTCCCCACTATGTCTCATCTTGATCCCCGAACCGGACAATGTGATAATGAAGTGTGGAGAATTCTAGATCTACAGAGTGTCGCCCAAAATATGCCAGACGCTTTCTCTGATCTAGCTAAAGTGACGAGATCATATATACCTGCTGGAAATGTGCCTGCAAGGATAGACGTCCCTATAGGATGTGTCGTCCCAGATGGACGAGGTATGACCATGGCGGCTAACCAGTCATATGTCCCTGCCCTGAAGTGAGGTAGACTATTAGGTTCGAAGGATTCTTTTCCCTAGAAGAGGGTAAACTTGGCACAAACGAATCCTCTTGACATCACAATCTCAAAACCGATCCATCTCATGAGATAAATCCGGATTATGGGTCTGTCCTAGAAGAGACGATGTTGGGGGACGCTCCAACATTTGAACCCACTCCCGAGAATAGAGAAATCTCGGTAAATTTAGTGAGATTTGGAATCGGGTTGAGATTACCATAGATGATATATTAGTATTTGCGGTGGCCACCGAAACTATAATATGCGATAACCTCGAACCTTGCTTTGTTGATCAGATTCAATGAAGAGACGACTGGCCGAAAAGGAAATAAGCAATCCAGGTCAAATTAGATTCCTTGACAAAGAGAAAGGTGTTTGGACCTGTTGTTCCTACACCTCCCCATGTTAAACCCGTAGAATTTAAATGGGTATTTGTAAGGAAGCGTAATGAGAAAAACGAGATTGTGATACACAAGGCTCGTCTAGTGGCGCAAGAATTTTCTCAACGCCCTGTGATTGATTACGAGGAGGCGTATTCTCCCGTAATGGACGTCATAATGTTCTGCTACCTTATCAGTTTGGTAGTTTCCGAAAAACTGAATATGCAGCTTATGAATGTAGTCGTAACTTATCTCTATGGGGATCACGATACGAAGATATGCATAAAAGTTCTTGAAGGACTTAATATACCTGATGCAAATAGTTCTAGACCACGGAACACACTCTTCATTAGTTTTGAGGCGTTCACTTTATGAATTGAAACAATCCAGACGGAGGTGGTATAACCGTCTAAGTGAATATTTAATCGGGATGGGATATGTGAATAATAAACTATGCCCATGAGTGTTTATTAAGGAAACAAGTTCCTAGTTTGGAATTGTGGCGGTCTATGTTAATGACATGAATTTGATTGATACTCCTGAAGAGATCAAGGAAACTGCAAAACACCTGAAGTTGGAATTTGAGGTGAAAGGCCTTGAGAGAACAAATTATTGTCTCGACCTGGAGCCCGAGCACAGTGCAGATGAAATTTTGGTCCATCAACCAAATTACATCCAGAAGATGTTAAGATGCTTTAATGAGGATAAAAGCAAGCACACCCATGGTCGTCTGAAGTCTAGAGAGAATCATATCGTCCTGCAGATGATAATGAAGAGATATTGGTGCCAGAAGTCCCATATCTAAGTGCAATAGGCGCATTATTGTACTTGGCTCAATGCCCTAGATAGGACATCTCATTCGATGTGAACTTGTTAGCTAGATATAACTCTGCGCCAACACGCCGCCACTGGAATGGCATAAAAGACATTTTTCGCTACCTTAGAGGTACAGCGGATATGGGCTTATTCTATCCCTATGCATCAAGGAATGGATCAAACCCCCCTTGATCCTCAGAATGATGCTCTCCTTGTTGGATATGCTGATATAGACTATCTATCAGACCCGCACAAGGCACATTCCCAAACTGGTTATGTCTTTACCATTGGGAATACTGCAATTTCTTGGAGGTCTACGAAATAGACACTTGTTGCTACCTCTTCGAATCATGCTGAGATACTAGCTCTTCAGGAAGTAGTATGTGAATGTACATGGCTAAAAGCAGTTACAAAGCATGTTCGAAGCACATGTGGACTGCATTCCACCACTGATGAACCAACCATTATCTATGAGGATAATGCTGCTTACATAGAGCAGATAAAGATGAGTTTCATCAAAGGAGACAACACCAAACATATTGTACAGAAGTTCTCCTTCAATTAGCAACAACAGGAGCATCAGAAGATTGAAGTTAAGCAGATTTGATTTGAAGACAATCGTGCAGACCTCTTCACCAAGTCACTACCAAAGTCTACATTCCAGAAGCATGTCCAAGGTATTGGTCTACGTAAACTATCTGAATTACCTAACATGTAATTTTCAGGGGGAGTCGAAATCAGGGGGAGTATCCTTAAGCATACTCGTTTGACCATCGTGTACTCTTTTTGTCCTTCGTCCAGGGTTATTTTGTCCCACTGGGTTTTGTTACCTGGCAAGGTTTTGACGAGGCACATCTTTAGCATGGTCACCCCATTTACTGCATCCAGAAGATGCTTTGATTCGACATATATATGCATTTGCTCATCTTTTTCCTTCGACCACGGGTTTCTCCCACTGGGTTTACCGGGCAAGGTTTTGGTGTAGCAATTCTAATGCATCCCTCTCGTAGACATATTACCTACTTATGGTGCTGATAAGAAGACTCCACCTATCTCTGAAGCTGTGATACTGCTACTCCACACTCAAGCGTGTTGTGCTCTTTTTCTCCTTCGACCAAGGTTGTTTTTTTCCCACAGGGTTTTTATTACTTGGCAAGGTTTTTGACGAGGCAACTTAGAAGCGCATAGCAGGGGCAACACTATTGACATGGAATATCCAAGGGGGAGTGTTGTAAATATTAATGTGGCTATTCATGTAATAGCAATTAGTGTTGCGTGATATACCCCAATTAAGATTGATTGGTGATTAACAGAATATAATTAGCGATTGATTGATTGTAATCAGACGAGTGATTGATGTAATCGTTAAACAGTTACCTTTTGTAAACCTGAGGCACTCCTATATAAACCTCATTGTGAGATGAACAGAATCACTCCATTTCTCATACTTCATTCTTGGTGTCTAAACTCTCCCTCTCTCAAATTCTTTTACTATCGTTTTACAACAAAACCTAAACAGAGCACTACTAGATTGTGTACTGCTACTGTGGTCTAAAACTAAAAGCAGAGGTAGCAACATGCATGCAGAACATTTCTTTCAACACGTGAAAGTGAATGCTAATACTAACTAATATCCAAAACCAATGCTAGAAAACTTGAACAAATTTGGATTCAATAATTGCAAAGATGGAGCTAATTGTCCTCCATCGCTGCCTTGCTTTTCTTTGCAAGTTCATCTCTGTGTCAAGAAGTTGATTAGAACTTTCAATTTGGGCTCTTCTCATTTTTTTTTCTTTTAATATTTTGAAAGCTGCTAAAACATAAAGAAAGTAAAACAACAAAGATTATATCACTCGAAAAGCACAAAAAAGCTCAATTTTCCTAAACACCCAAAACGAAAACGAAAGCCTTGACAAAATCCCAACAAAAAGTTGAGCTTACAGAGCCCGAATGGCATGTTTATCAGGAGTCCAATTTAGTGGGTAAGCTCTGTTACTAAGTTGGTTAAAGGCCTCTTCTTTATTTCATGTGTAGCCAGAGCAATCTTTTTAATTTTTTTATTGTTCAGGAGTCGAAGAGAATTGGGTGGTTCGATTTTTGGATTTATACAGGAAAACCCTAATTCCCAATGTGATGGAGAAAATGAAGTCTTTTTAGAGAAGTTGTTTCAGTCTAAAGAAGATGAAGTCAAATTTTCTGTTTGATTACTTTTTTGAGACCTTTAGACATTCTTTACTTGATAAATTTCCAATCTTTAGGATTAGAGAGTTAGTAGTGCAAGTTTGGAAAGATTACTTGGGTGTAGGAAATGAAATGCTTCAGCTTTCTATGTTTGGTCTTGGTGTTTGCTTTTCCTATTTTGTGTTTCATTTGAAATTGTTTACTTTTTGCAAAGACCAAATTCGGTTATTAACTATTTGAATGATGAAATTTCTGTTATCTGTTATCGTTTAGGCTAGGAACCCCAAAGCCATCGTTTCCAGTCATCTCAGAAACCTGCAAGTTTGTATCCGGTAAAAATTGTTGGGTGTTGGCGTGAGTCATGCCATGTAATTAGGATTGTGAATTTTGTGTTTTATTAGGATTATTCTGTTGTAATTAGTTTCCTAATAGGTCTTGTAATTAGTTTCCTAATAGGTCTTGATGTATCTTGTATATATACTCCGTTCTTGGAGAAGGTAAATATATCAGAAAATTTTCAATCTCTTATTTCTTTGTTCTGTTTGACTTGGTATCAAAGCCGAGATCCATTCGGACTCGGTTTGTTCTTTCCGCTGCGAATATAGGGTTCTTTTGATTCAGTCCTTTTTGATTTGGTTGAATTGGTTCTTTTGGTCGGTTGATTCTCTTGCCTTGGTTCTTCTTGTCGAATTGGTTCTTTTGCTTTTGCAAGTCGTGAATTGGTTCTTTTGCTTCTACAAGTTGATTTCATCATTTGTCCATCAGTTCATCCTTTTTTGTTCTTGTGTCCGTCCATATCCATCCTGGTTCTTTGGTATTCTTTTTGTTACAATTTGTAGGGTCTGAAAAAAAAAATGGTGGATTTGACTCTTACCGACGGGAATACTGGAGAATCTTAGAATGGAGGGGTGAACTCTGTGGCCCGTGAGGTTGTGATTGTTCAGAATGTGACAAATAATTCAAGTTTTGGTGTAAAGCTTGATGGCACCAATTATCAGTTATGGCAGAGGCTTATGAAGATCCATATTCAGGGGATTGGAAAGTGGAGTTATGTTACCGGTAGTGCAGCAAGACCTGCTGCAGGACCAAAAGCCGATGAAAGGGATACGGCAAATACTAATGTGATGGGAATTCTTCTCAAGGCTATGACTCCGTAGGTAATGAGATTATTTGCTAACTATGATTCTCCCAAAGCAATTTGGAATTCTGTTGCTGCTACATATTATGATGGGAGTGACTTTGCTCGTGTTCATGAATTGAATGTCAAAGCTTTCAAAATAACACAGAGTGGACAGCCTGTTGCAACCTTTTATGCGAATTTGAAGACAATTTGGTAGGAGCTTGATCAGAGAAACCATAATCCTATGACTTGTGAAGTTGATATTAATTCCTATCGGACTGAGCAGGACAATATGCGTGTCCATATTTTTCTTGCTGGCCTGGACCCTCACTTTGA
Source organism: Rosa lucieae (assembly GCA_024704745.1). Taxonomy (NCBI): domain Eukaryota; kingdom Viridiplantae; phylum Streptophyta; class Magnoliopsida; order Rosales; family Rosaceae; genus Rosa; species Rosa lucieae. The sequence goes on from CM045492.1 coordinate 39,328,059, forward strand.
AGGGGCAAAGAATGAGTTATTGCGTCTTGCAACTTCACCTACATTGGAACAAGCTTTTGCCTATATCCGAAGAGATGAAGGTAATAAGGCTGCTGCTCAGAACCTTCATACTGAAATTTCTGGTTTAGCTATCCATGCTACACCTCCACCTCCACCTCAACCTCAGATTGGGAATTCTACCCTAGTTCCATCTCAGAGTCAGTATCAGCCACGGAATCAGGGATATCAGCAGAACCAGAATTATAATCAAATGGCTTGCAACTATTGCAAGGAAGTTGGCCATTTCAAGAATCAATGTCCTAAGCTGCGAAGGTTTAATTACAACAACTCTGGTTGGAGAGGAGACAATAATACTGGAGGACGTGAAGGACGTGGTAGTGGTCAAAGAGGCAAAGAGGCAGTCCAATTGGTGCTAGAACCTGACTTCTACGGCATTGCAGGGCAAGATCCCTCACAGGGTAATGTTTCCTTGACTAAGGGAACTCGAGGTAAAATTGGTGTTGCTTTACATGTTTCTGACTTTACTGGTAGTGATACATGGATAATTGATTCTGGTGCGTCTGACCATATGACCTATGATAAGTCCTTCTTTATGTCTATGTCATCCCCTTCTATATCTCATGTTTCTAATGCGAATGGTGCGTCTTTTCTAGTCTTAAGTATTGGGTCTGTTTAGGTTACACCATCCATTGTATTGCATGATGTGCTTTATGTACCCTCATTTTCTCATCATCTTTTGTCTGTATCCCAGTTGGGATCACAAAATAAATGCTCTGTAACTTTTTATCCAATGTATGTTATTTTTCAGAATCTGTGCACCAGGGTGATCATGGGCAAGGGAGACCTGAGGGGGAGACTGTTTCACTTGGATTGCATGTACGCAGAGCCAACACAAGCACCGGAACAACCTTTAGCCCTGACATTGAATTCTGACAGATTAAATGAGCTATGGTTGTGGCATAGGCGTTTGGGTCATCCATCTTTTGGAGTTATGAAGAAGTCCATGCCTTCATTGTTTCTGGGAGTTAGTGAGTCTAGCCTGCATTGTGAAACTTGTGCTTTAGCTAAGAATCATAGGTCTAGTTATCCTTCGAGTTTTCATTCTAGTACTATGCCTTTTGAGTTAATTCATTCAGATGTATGGGGTCCTTCTAAACATTCTACCATTTCTAGAATGCGATATTTTGTGTTATTCATTGATGACTTTACTCGATTATCCTGGGTGGTTTTACTTAAGTCCAAAGATTCTGTTTTCTCTGCTTTTACAGCATTCCATAAGCTTGTTCGTACTCAATATGATGCCCATGTTAAGGTCTTTCGTTCTGATAATGGGGGTGAGTTTGTCAATCATTCTTTTCATGAATATTTCCAACACCATGGCATCATACATCAAACTTCATGCCCACAGACACCTGAGCAAAATGGGGTGTCTGAACGGAAAAATCGTCATCTTCTGGACATGGCTCGGTCTCTTCTATTTAGTGCTAACATGCCTAAGTATCTTTGGGGAGAGGTCGTATTGTGTGCTTCTCATCTAATCAATCGTCTTCCGTCTGTCCCTCTTCAAGGTCGTGTCCCATTTGAGGTCTTGTCTAACTATGTTTCTATTCCATCTTCTAATACTCTTCCTGCTCGTGTCTTTGGTTGTATTGCTTATGTTCATCTATATAAGAATCAGAGGTCAAAGTTGGATGCTAGAGCCCTTAAGTGTGTGTTTGTGGGGTATGGTTCTCATCAGAAAGGTTACAAATGTTATCATTCTCAATCCCAGCAGTTTTATGTCACCATGGATGTTATGTTCAGTGAAGATGCATGTTATTTTTTGCCTCCTGTGACTCCTCGTCAGGGGGAGAAGTCTTGTTATTATGAAGATTTGTTTAGTGGGCAAGATGGGAGACTAGCATATGAGTTCTCAAGGCTGGAGTGTTTTGGAACGGAACTTGAAAAAGAGGACAGCAGCCCACCTAATGGAGAAGAGAATTTGGGTAGTCAGCTACTAACCAGTCTACCAGATCAGTCTGACCGGTCGGTTGAAGAGGAAGTTTCTGATGTCACCAATGCAGTTTTGAACAGTTCTTCTATCTCTCCCTCTCCTTCAGTGGTCTCGCCTGCTCAATCATCACCCGAGGTATGTTATAATCCTTCTTTATCTAATACTCCTTCTGTGTCAACTAGTGTTCCTCCTTCTGTGTCAGATATTGTTCCCACCAAAACTCTGCCTAGTCGTTCCACCCGTGGTCAACCCCCGAAGCACTATGAACCTACTCTAAATGCCAAAGCTAAATGCCCTGTTGCTAATTATGTGTCGACCCATAGGCTGTCTAAACCGTATGTAGCCTTTGTGAATCAATTATCTTCTGTGTCTCTCCCTAGTAAAGTGCAGAATGCAATGAGAGATGAGAAGTGGATGCAAGCAATGACAGTCGAAATGGATGCTCTTGAGAAGAATTGTACGTGGGAGCTAGTATCATTACCACCCGGGAATAAGACAGTTGGTTGTCGGTGGGTGTATACTGTGAAACACAATTCAGATGGATCAGTGGATAGGTACAAGGCAAGGCTAGTGGCTAAAGGCTATACTCAGAAGTATGGAGTGGATTATGATGAGACATTTGCACCAGTGGCCAAAATTAACACAATTCGGGTACTTCTTTCATTAGCTGCTAATCTTGATTGGCCTTTACAACAGTTTGATGTTAAGAATGCATTCTTGCATGGTGATTTACATGAAGAGGTTTATATGGATTTGCCTCCTGGATATAGTACTTCTACTGGAGTGCAGGTGGTGTGCAGATTGAAAAAATCTCTTTATGGTTTGAAGCAGTCTCCCAGAGCTTGGTTTGGCAGGTTCACCAAGTTCATGAAGAAAATTGGCTACCGGCAAAGCAATTCAGATCACACCTTGTTCCTTAAACATCGGTGTGGTAAAGTGACTGCCTTGATTATTTATGTTGATGACATGGTTGTGACGGGTGATGACTTTGAGGAGATTCAAAGGTTACAAGGTCAGTTATCTTTAGAATTTGAGATGAAAGATTTGGGTAATTTGAAATATTTCTTGGGAATTGAAGTTGCTCGTAGGAAGGATTGTATTGTGTTGAGTCAGAGGAAGTATGTTCTCGACTTGCTGGCAAAAACAGGTATGCTTGACTGTCAACCTGTTGATACTCCTATTGAGCAAAACCATCGGTTAGCAGAGTACTTGGATCAAGTACCTACAAATAAAGCAAGATACCAGAGGTTAGTTGGCCGGTTGATTTATTTGTCCCACACTAGACCAGATTTAGCCTATGCTGTTAGTGTGGTGAGTCAGTTTATGCATAATCCCAGTAAGACTCATATGGATGCTATATTTCGTATTTTGCGGTATTTAAAGTCTGCTCCAGGGAAGGGATTACTCTTTTCAAAACACAGTCACTTGGATGTTTCTGGGTACACAGACGCGGACTGAGCAGGTAATATTACAGATCGCAGATCTACGTCGGGCTACTTCACATTTGTGGGTGGTAACTTGGTTACTTGGAAGAGCAAGAAACAAAAGGTGGTGGCTCGTTCTAGTGCAGAAGCAGAGTATAGAGGAATGGCCCGAGGACTTTGTGAGTTGTTGTGGTTGAGAAATTTGTTGAGGGATTTGGGGTTCAGGCAGGAAAAGGCTATGCCGCTTTATTGTGATAATAAGGCTGAAATTGAAATTGCTCACAATCCTGTGCAGCATGATCGCACGAAGCATGTGGAGGTAGATCGACACTTCATTAAAGAGAAGCTGGATGGACAGATCATTATGTTTCCCTTAATTCCTACTGAAGAACAGTTGGCGGATATTCTTACAAAGGCTCTCTCAAGTAAAGCCTTCTATGACTCACTTGACAAGTTGGGCATCCGTGATCTGTATGCACCAACTTGAGGGGGAGTGTTGGTGTGAGTCATGCCATGTAATTAGGATTGTGAATTTTGTGTTTTATTAGGATTATTCTGTTGTAATTAGTTTCCTAATAGGTCTTGATGTATCTTGTATATATACTCCGTTCTTGGAGAAGGTAAATATATCAGAAAATTTTCAATCTCTTATTCCTTTGTTCTGTTTGACTTTGGGTGCTAATCATTTCGAGTCAATTGGTGGTGTCTAGCCATTATAAGAATAACATTAATCCAGTCATTTATTATTTAGTACTAATCTTGAATCTACTTTATCTTTTGCAGTTGGCAACTTTTGGATCCTTCTGATCGAAGCTTCAGGGTCAAGCTGGTGATATTGTTGGTGTACTATCAGCTCTCTGGATGTGACAATTGATGTATGTAATGCTACCACTAAAGGTATTTTCGGTTGCACTGAGGTGTTACTTCGTTGCTTTTCAAGTACTTGCATATAATCTGGAAGTGAACAGTTGCTGTGTTATTTTGTTATATCAGTCAGTCGATTTTTGTTGCATTGCTGGGTTTTTTCTATATATAGGTTTCGTTAATCATATGTAGAGTACTGGTGATTGATCTAATTAAGCACATAATGGTCAGTATCCTATTCCCTGTTTGGTACTTCTCTGCAAAGTGTGCTTCTATGTCATTATCCATTCTAAATGTTTGAACTGAAGTCCACTGAGGGAGCTAAACAAGGTATTGTTCAATACTAATTCTTATGTGCCATTCATCTTAGAGATTGGGATCAGCCGGTGATATAACTAGTCAATAGATGCTAATCCTTTGTATTCTTTGGCTCATGATTGTTCTCTGTAATTTGGAGAAAGAAAAAGGGAAAGCTGACAAAATGCGTTGGACTTAACATGCGGCCTTGACAAAACGATGTTAAAAGTTTTGTTAGCTGATTTGGGGTAATAATATTCATTGGAAAAAACATAGAATTCATAGTTTCTGATATACAGAGGATTGCTGAGGGGACCAATCCCAATAGCATTTTTTGTCTTATCTATGGATGCCAAATAGAGACGGCTGTTGTTTGTATTTGGCAGAAGATTTGACCGTCTTAGTTTATTTCAGCTGTATTACTTGTTTGGAAGTGTCACAAGTTTCCTCCCACTAAGAAAATCTGGAAAGAGTATAAGCGTTTGGAGGCTGCAGGCTGAAAAATTTTTTGTTCGTTATTCATGGCTCTTTTCCGAGATACAGAAACCTCCTCTTCTGAATATACTACTTCTCCTTCTGGAACTAGTTATGACGTGTTCTTGAGTTTCAGAGGCGAGGATACTCGCAAGACTTTTACAGATCACCTCTATACGGCCCTTGTCAACGCTGGACTTCGTGCTTTCCGAGATGACCCTGAACTTGAGAAGGGAGAAAGTGTCGAGGAAAATCTAGAGAAAGCAGTCCAACAATCACGAAGTTCTGTTATTGGGCTTTCAAAAGACTATGCATCTTCCAGGTGGTGTCTTCACGAGCTTGTGACGATCCTTGAACGCAAGAGGACCTCCTGCAGTCACCACATTTTACCAGTCTTCTACGACGTTGATCCATCTCATGTGAGGAAGCAGGCAGAAAATCTTGCAAAATTTCCTAAATATATACCAGGGAAATCAGTCTTCAGAGAAGTTAAATGAATGGCTGGCATCACTTACAGAAGTGGCAGATCTAGCAGGCATGGTGCTACAAAACCAAGCTGATAGGTATGTGATCGAAGATTTGTATTGATTACAACAGTCCAAATATGTCAATAACTGTTATCTCATTATATCGATATTAGGTTGACAATTGGGTTCCTGGCTGCAACATATGCGCTCACTCCTCCCATCTCTTCAGTTTTTGTCAGTATCACTGTCAGGCGTTGAGGCTGTCCCAATTCTTGTAATCATCATCGTAATCATGCAATTACCTGTCAGGTATGTAAATATGTTGTTTTCCTGCCATGAATCTTTTCCTTCTTTATCATACCAAACTTTTACATGGTTTACATGGTTGATCAAAGTGTTGTCTAGAAAAAAAATGGCATTTCCTCCATTGAAAGGTAGGCCTCAACCAGGAATTTTCGACATCCCAATTTCGGAACCTTAATATATTGCCTAAAAATACTGTGACATTACATCAATATGTTATATTGGGTACTTAAGTTTCACTAGGAATATTCACTTGCACATTTGTTTGAGTACAATCAAAGCTTCTGAAGTAGCTCCTTGTATATTTTAATTTATCGCAAAATATTATGACTGGAAGTGTTAATATGAGGAACTCAGACTGCGTGTCACAGAGATGTAGTTTCGAAATTGGTTAGGAATATACATTGTTGAACCTCAGTAATTCATTCTTGTCAGCATTGTTTATAAGGAATTATATATACAGAGAGCATTGTTAACAGCATCTTAATGCCAATTGATCAATAAAAAGCTGGGTAATGCATCCTCTGTCTGCCTGTTTTATGTGCAGCATCTCAGTAAGCAATCTTTTTTTAGGGTCTCAACTCTTGGACCTCCTGGAGAACCGTATGTTAACAGGGAGAAATATGAGAAGGCTAAGAATGCTCACATGCCCAACGTTCTGATGTACTGTTGGCATCAGTTGTAATTGTAAGAGGGAGTAATTTCCATTGTAATTATCAAATTCTTAGGTATTACTGCAATCTATGCATCTTTTAATCTTTTGCATTGTAATTTGTGACACATAAGTCGGGTATGCATTGAACTTCAAATAGACTTTTAAACTCGAGTCCACAATAATGCCTCAAAGAAAATGGAATCCAACCCTAGGCATTGCATTTTGTAAAAGATGGCTTATATATCCTCTATGTTCTGTTCTCTACATGCAGCATCTCAGTAACTAAAATTTGTAACCAGATATGATACCCTGATTAACTAGAATAATTTAAAATCTGTTCCTGAAGGGCATCAAGTTTGGGCATCTCAACTCGCTTGAAACCTTGAAGATTGCTCACGGATACTGGGCTGCCCACACCTCTCTTTCTTCTGTACGTATCATAACTGTTGAAGCTAATGGTGCTGTGATAGAGTAATGAAAGCAGCTGAAGTAATGGCAAGCTAACAAGAAGCAAGTTGATAGGTCTAGTATTGAAGTCTATCTTGACTTTTATGTCGGGTAGTAAATGTAACGAGTGTGCTAGCAGGTCGCAAAGACCATAAAGCCTGGCTGTTGCGTTATTGAAGTCTAATGAGCGTTTTCTCTTTTAAATATACTAATTTTGATGTTTGAATGCCATTAAAATTGTAGAGCTTCCGGATCAGCTTGACTTATAACTTGGCGTCTGTTTCTTCCATACTAATATGATAAACTTTCCAATAAATTTGTTCAGAGTTTCTAAGAAAACCAGAAGCAGAGCTAAGAACATCCATAGGAGCATAGCCTATCTATACAAAACCAGAAGTACAGAAGTTGGACATATTTGGTCTCCTCTTGTAAATAAGTTTCTTTTACAAACCAAATCGAGATTTGAAGAAAGAAATAAACATTTCCAGAAAGTAAATAGTACTAATTATTGCTTTCCATCATTTCGAAAAACAGTATATTTCTGAAACGTACTCAGCGTCCTCATTACTTTCCAGCTGCCCCTATGGCCCATGCATTATTACTCTGAAAAATAGAAAGAGAAGGAAAGGGCGTGAATACTGAATCTTATCCAGTATCTACAGTATTCTACACAACCCAGTTCCCCACTCTACTCTAAGAATCTACTAGAGGTTTGTTTTGGGCTTTTTGCGATGTCGTTAGTCGTTTAACATGTTGGTCATTAGATAAATATTATTTAATTAATTTTTAAGGGAAATTATGGAAAAGGTCAAATTAGAGTATGAAATAATAAAAAGGTCACCTAGTTTCCTACTTGATAAAAATGTCCATCATGAATTGTTAGTAATATTAATTTAGTCCTTGTTAATAATGAGGTGATGTTAAAAAAGGTCCGTTTATGATATTTTCGTTTCCGATTTTACCCCTATTAGTAAACTACCCAATTTGTGTTTCAATTTCAAAACCAGATCAGTTCTCTCTCTCCTCCCCACGCTACTCTCCGACTCTCTATCGACCCCCTCGCCGTCTCCGAAGTCGATGTCGTTTGCGCCTATCCTTCTCCGGCTGGAGCCGAGTCGCCGGTGACCATTGGACCTCAATATCCGACTGGAAAGCGACCTAGAGACGAACTGGAAGGCGACGACAATCATGAAGACGACGGGAGCTGCGGTTGAGATTAGGCGCTTGAGACTCGATCTGTACCTATAGCTTCTTCTTCCTCATCGCAGATTTTGTTCTCATTTCCCGCTCCCAAAACCCTAACCCAAACAAACAATGGGCCAGAAGAAAGGACCCCCTGCTGAGTGCTGACGACACTCTTCTAGCCTAAGAAACGCCGCGGCGTTGGCTTCTCCAGTGTCGGTGAGTCCTCTCAATTTTCAATTGCAGACCTATTTTTCCTTTAATTTCTTGAACCATTTTTATGCGTTCCACTTGTTAATTTTGTTTCTGTTGCTGTTTCTTTTGTTTCGATGCTAATTTGTTGATATCTTGCGTTTGTTTTCATGGATTTGGGAGTAGAAGCTGGAGTGGATGCCAAAGATTGCATCAAGATCAAGGATTCGAGAACGCGTGCTGCAACCCACGGTGTCCTCTCTACACCTTCTCTCTGCCTATATTGATTTTCCCACCTTTACATTCTATTATTGTTACAGCTCGATCTAGTGCAGATGTTACTGAAAACAAAAAAAATTATGATTGCGGTGGTAGGATATGCACATGTGAATCATTAAAAGCAATATAATAAGCAAGACTAGTTCTCTAGGGTATGAATACTTTCCTTTGATAAAAATAGAAAGTGTGTCTGTGTGCTTGAGAGGCAGGTTTTTCCATGAACTAGACAGAGACCTCCAACTAAAGAAAACCAAGTAAGCACTTGGTTTCCAATGCATGTAAGACCTAGAGTGAGATTTCTGGCTTTTTCCTAATGTTGAGTTCATCTTGATTTTCAGTTGTAATGGTTCATCTTGATTTCTGGCTCTTAATTACAATCAGGTACAGGTAATGGTTCCTTCTCTTCTTGATTTTTAGCAAATAATACTCGTTTTTCTTGCCTTATTTTGGTCTCTAATATGGCAATCCATGTGATAATGGTGTGTGGCTATTTGCTGCAGTTTGTATCTTGGTTGCTCTGCCAACTCATTCTTGGCTTTGGCTCATCTCTATCTTCAAGTATATAAGATACAGTTACCTTTCATTTTTGTGCAGTTGCAGTTTCATTTTAGTACGTACTGTCAGTGGCAATTATGACAAAAATTTAGTTTTTGCTACAGAGTTACACGATCATGAGAATTAATTGAAGAAATGTATCATAAGATTGGTTTGTATGGAATCCCTTTCTAACTTCAGTTAATTTGATTATGCTGCAGCTCAATTCAAGTTTTTATGACAGTCATCAAATATACTCCCCAGGTTTAGTACTCTCCCCTAAATATATAGTTCATGATGGTGTCATTGAGAGGCTATATACGTTAATTAGTTTCCTAGATAACCCCCATTTGACATTGAAACTATAGTCTATATATAGTACTGTTCACTGCGCGCTGAATGAAGTTGTATTTGTTTTAAGATTTGCAATGAAAGACAATGTGCCTAGCTGTACTAATACAGAATATATTTTGAAATGAATATAGGCATACATGAACTTCATAAGAAAGAGCACAGATGGATTAAGTATTTTCTTTATTCTACTTGATCTTTCGGGAGGAGTGGGAAGTTATGCACAAATGGCCGTGCAGTCTATTGATCAAGGTTCACCCGCTTCTCTAGCTTAACCAAATGTAACTGTCGCAAATCAATAATTGACACCCTGTTGATTCATATTAACTTGTTTTGAATTTGTGCCTGCAGATTCTTGGGTGAACTTCTATGGAAACATAGGGAAGACACTGCTATCTTTGGTATAAATGGATTGATATTGACATTTCAACATAATCAATACATATTTTCTGTCACCTATGATACTCACCGTGGTTTATACTATTGCAGATATGTGTATCATTTGATCTTCTTTTCATTTGCCAACATTATGTGCTGTATCCTTCCAAGAAGGCATTGATATCTCCTAAAATGATCACCAACAAGGAGGACTTGGAGCCCCTTGTCAGTTCTGATAATCACCGGCCAAGTGTCTGAAAATGTCTAGAACTTTTGTTTTGCTGGTGAAAATTGTACAAAAGCTTCGTTGGGCCCAAGATGTATGCTTTTATTTTGTAATGATTCTGCAAAAAAGTATTGTTCTGACTTTCTGGACAGTATAACCCATTTTACTTGGCCACTTGGCTCTCAAACTTTCATTTGGGGCTTAAATTAATTGGGTTTTGTTTCTCCTTAAATTAATTGGCATTGCCTAAACTGATTGGGAATTGGAATCACTTACATTTCTCTGCCTTTTTGCCAATTTGGTGGACATTGCCCATATGAGGATTTATTGAAACAGAGGTAACGATCACATTATTCAAGGCAACACCAACCGTACTCCAAAGACAACAAAGAAATAGCTTGATGCTATATGCATGTTTCATCTGATTAGTATGCATTGGACAAGAGGTGGTTAGCGCCTTAATGGTTCGAAGAGTTTTGTGTTCCTTGAATGTGCTCGACTTGGCAAGTGCCGTGATTGACAATGACTTGGCAAGTGAGATGTGATTGGTGGTGACATGGTCAGTTACTTAGTTAGTGACATGTGATTAACAATGACTTGGCTATTAACTTGTGACTTGGCTATTGACAGTTACTTGGTCAGTGACATGGTCAGTTACTTAGTTAGTGACATGTGATTAACAGTACTTGGCTATTAACTTGTGACTTGGCTACTGATAGTTACTTGGTCAGTGACATGGTCAGTTACTTAGTTAGTGACATGGTCAGTTACTTGGTCAGTGACATGGTCAGTTACTTAGTTAGTGACATGTGATTAACAGTGACTTGGCTATTAACTTGTGACTTGGCTACTGACAGTTACTTGGTCAGTGACATGTTCAGTTACTTAGTTAGTGACATGGTCAGTTACTTAGTTAGTGACATGGTCAGTTACTTAGTTAGTGACATGTGATTAACAGTGACTTGGCTACAGACAGTTACTTAGTCAGTGACATGATCAGTTACTTGGTCAGTGACATGATCAGTTACTTGGTCAGTGACATGTTCAGTTACTTGGTCAGTGACATGTTCAGTTACTTAGTTAGTGACATGGTCAATTACTTAGTTAGTGACATGGTCAGTTACTTAGTTAGTGACATGGTCAGTTACTTAGTTAGTGACATGTGATTAACAGTGACTTGGCTACTGACAGTTACTTGGTCAGTGACATGGTCAGTGACATGATCAGTTACTTGGTTAGTGACATGTGATTAACAGTGACTTGGCTAGTGACATGGTCAGTTACTTGGTTAGTAACATGTGATTAACAATGATTTGGCTATTAACTTGTGACTTGGCTACTGACAGTTACTTGGTTAGTGACATAGTCAGTGACATGGTCAGTTACTTAGTTAGTGACATGTGATTATAGTGACTTGACTATTAACTTGTGACTTGGCTACTGACAGTTACTTGGTCAGTGACATGGTCAGTTACTTAGTTAGTGACATGTGATTAACAGTACTTGGCTATTAACTTGTGACTTGGCTACTGACAGTTACTTGGTCAGTGACATGGTCAGTTACTTGGTCAGTGACATGGTCAATTACTTAGTTAGTGACATGTGATTAACAGTGACTTGGCTAGTGACATGGCCAGTTACTTGGTTAGTAACATGTGATTAACAGTGATTTGGCTATTAACTTGTGACTTGGCTACTGACAGTTACTTGGTTAGTGACATAGTCAGTGACATGGTCAGTTACTTAGTTAGTGACATGGTCAGTTACTTAGTTAGTGACATGTGATTACAGTGACTTGACTATTAACTTGTGACTTGGCTACTGACAGTTACTTGGTCAGTGACATGGTCAGTTACTTAGTTAGTGACATGTGCAAAATCAATCAATTTCTATCTCAAAGTTGGCTGATTATGTTCCTAAAAATGATTGATCCAACAGTGCCCATTAGTTTGAGAATTATACCAAACCAATTCAAAGAATGATAAGCATCAACTAAAATACCTCCAAGCACTAAAAAATTGCTTCATGTAAATAGACTTCACTCATAACAAAAAAAATAAAATTCAAGTATCTGAACTGTCAATACTCTAATTCAAGATAGAGAGGAATGTTATTGGGAAAGAACAGGATTCACCATAGAAAAAATCATTGCATGATATATGTTGCAATGCTATTACAAACTAAAGTCACACTAATTCATTGTCAAGACTCAGAAGATTCAGAGAAAGGAAATGCAATTCGACTCAGATCTCTGCCAATTATAATTGAACGTCATTTCTTTGATTAACCAAATCGGAGGATTGCTAATAGCAAACTAAAGACCAGATATCAGATTTGAAGCCATAAGGAATATCAGCAAGCAGTTCAGGACACATGTAATTGGGGGTTCCTACAACCTGCCACAAAAATATAGGAAAACAATCAATTCCATAATAGCAGCAATGTCACTATTACCATCAAGTATAAATAGCTCAACTTTTCCAGAATAAGAACCAAGTTGTTTCCTTCATATATAAATGTAAAAGCTTCTAGTTTGACCCCTCAATATGGTTTTCTATGAGAATATGATTACTAAATGGATATATATACATATCAGGGTCATTTATTTCTAGATTGCACCTCATTAGCAGTAAAGAATGATAGCAATGAAGGATATGTGACCTCATAAACAATAACAATAAGCACATTAAGTGCTTATCACATTTCATAGGTATGAGAATATCTCATAACAAGTATATGTTATACCGACGAAAAGTTTTAACAATAAAACACAGAACAGAAGTAATCTCCATTATGTACATACCGAAGAAGCCAAGTCATCTACCTTTAAAGTTTTAGCAAGACCAAAATCCCCTATATACAAAACAAAACAAAAGGTAAAGACATAGTTGATGAAAAAATCAGTGTAATGCCAATTTAGATCATTTCCTAAACCATTTCCAAATCCATCTTCAACTCACTAAGACGAACATCATGATCCTTAGTAAGAAATATATTGGAACACTGCAAAAAAGACCAGCAGATTGATCTTAAAAACTGTAAAATGCAATAGGAATTCAGATGGAAAGTGGTATGGTCAGTGACATGGTCAATCACATACATTGGAAGTGACATGATCAGTTACATAATCAGTTACATGGTCAGTTACATACATTGTAAGTGACATGATCAGTTACATAATCAGTTAAATGGTCAGTTACATGGTCAGTTACTTAGTTACTTGGTTGTGACTTGGTTAGTGACATGGTCAGTTACTTAGTTAGTGACATGTGATTAACAGTGACTTGGCTATTAACTTGTGACTTGGCTACTGACAGTTACTTGGTTAGTGACATGGTCAGTTACTTAGTTACTTGGTTGTGACTTGGTTACTGACAGTTACTTGGTTAGTGACATGGTCAGTTACTTAGTTAGTGACATATGATTAACAATGACTTGGCTATTAACTTGTGACTTGGCTACTGACAGTTACTTGGACAGTGACATGGTCAGTTGTTAGGAATACTCTTCAACATAACATATAACAGAAAACAAGAGATAAAATATCGATTTGGCAGGTAATAAGAAAACATAGATCAAGGGACCACTACTTGATCGGTGGGAAAAACTTAATGTGAAAGGCAGCTGGAAACCAAGATAACTTTGTGCTTAAAATGACAAAAAAGAAGCAGCAAGCAATCTTCATAAGACACACAATGTATTCCAATCACCAATTGTCCATAGCATTTAACTTTTGACCTTGATAAAATGCATGATGATATGTTACTTCCCCGCATGCAATAGATAAAAGCTGCAGGAACATCTTTAGAGCCACAAACAGAAGAAATTCATGTGGGCGAGTATCAACAATACCCATACCTTCCCAGTGACAAAACTTTTCCATATTAGCGGAAGGTGTAGAAAGTATTATCCACAGAAGGTGTTGCGGGTAGTACCTGTACCCAACCTACCAGGTAACCTGTTTACCTTCTTTTGAACTGTTTATACTTTTTTCACTGATATGTACATACATATATGAAGCACCAAGTTGATTATTCTTTCTACTGCAGTTTTTCTTCCCAGAATTAAGCAAATCCATATGGATTGATCATTGAAAATCAAAAATCATTGCAAAGCAAACCGGCGGCATTCAGAACAGATCTACCAATTGATTTACCCACTTTTCTCGTTTAAACAGGTTAAATAACAGTGAGAAAGAGAAGTATAAATATAATAGGTCTCACTCAACCTGATTAATCAATTCACAATCCATAGAAGATAAGAAATTTCAACTACAAGCCAGAAACTCATGTGAAACACAAACAAATTCACTATGAAACTACACAATTATTCAAGTCATAAAGCATCAAAGTTCATGATCTCGACACCTGGTAACAACTACTGAGGCATCTACCTTCATGGACTTCATCTCATCCAAAGCAACAAGGATATCAATCTCCCTTTCGAATCCAAGGTTCTGTTCTCCAAAGATTTCATGGCATCTCCCATTTTTTTCACACTCCCTCTTCTGCTTCTCCTTATCCGCTTCCTGAAAACAAAACAACATATACAAATCGAGTCATCATACAGCATAACAAAACCTGAAAACAAAAAAAACATTTAAGAAGCACTATGTTTCAAAATCAACACTCAAATAAACCTACTTTCCTACCATAATTATTCTAAATTTGTTTACCAAAACAAAAATCAGCAACAATGACAAAAAAAAAAAGAATCAGAAGAAACCCCAAAAGCTAAAATTGACCAACCTTGACCAATCTGGGATCAAAAACCACATCAGCCCCGTTCTGAAAAAATGCCACTGATGCCCTAAAAATGGCATTGACGCTCTGCAAAGCTCCTATAACCGAATTGTGGTACCTCGGATGATGTATTAGCCAATCCAAAGGCTGCCTCAATTCGAAATCTTGAGAAGGCCTTGGGATCAAAGAACAAAACTTCATAAAACTACACTCCTCATGATACATGATTCCACAAGCTAATATAACTATGAAATTGATAATACCTTGGAGTCAACAAGAAAGTTATGTAGAGCATTAACTACACAAAATGTAAGCTGAGGTAAGGACTCAAGCATTGCAGTTGCTTGTGCCTGAGCAGCAACATCATTGTCCTTCTCCAACAGATTAATCTGATAGGGCAACCACCATAAAATAATCAATGACCAATACACTAATCTAACGTGGAAGAGAAATAATCGATTAAGCATAAGTATCAAGGTGATTAACCCACATGTCTATAACTCCATGAAGCATGTAATTAAAATCACCACATCTCATATGTACCCACATCTGTACATGCAGGTTGATTAAAATGAATTTCAGCAAGGTATTCAATACAAGATCAAAAACATGACTAAATACATCCCAGGTGTGTGATGGTTCTCCTTCAGTAGAGGCGCATTTCAAACGTTGCCTTACCCTTCAGATTCCCATCACAGTCTTACATTTTCAACACAAAAGTGAACTCTCAATCCAAGCAAATCACATATGAAAAGCATTGCATTCCACAGTTCAAATTCCCAGTCTAATAATATGAAACAAATTCAACAACAAGCTTATACTCTTAACAATCTCTCAGACCGTCGGCATCACCAGTCATGGTGAGTAACAATAAAATATACCTTAGATCAACCTTGCCAAAAACAGCGAACAAAGAAAAAAAAAATTGCAATATTTCCATGAACAACTTCACAAATCATGTAAATTTTCAACTAATTGAAACTATAGGAAAAGTAATTCTTATGATAGTAGAGATAATGAAACCAGAAATTCAATCAAGTTTACAAACCTGCGGGTGTTTTCTGTTTGCGAAGATGAAACTCATGGCGTGGATCGGAAAAACTCAAGACGTCATCGGCGACGGCGAATCGGGTTCTGAGGCCGTGGCGGCTTTGCGATCGACGGCAGCGGCTGCAACTCGAGACTCGGCCTGTATTGATCTTATCTCTTGATCGAGTTGAGTTTCCGGTATGGCGACTGGTTCACTTCCGGCGTCGCTACTCGTGGAGTTGTGGCTCCGCATTTCGAGCGTGACGATTCCGACGGACATGGCTGGCTCCGATCACAGAGAGAGAGAGAGAGAGAGAGAGAGAGAGAGAGAGAGAGAGAGAGAGAGTAATAGTCTGAGTCTGAATGGAGAAGGGTTCAGACGGGCTTGGGTAACAGGAGGGAGAGAGAGAGCCGCGGTGCCAGTTTTTGTAATTAAGTTCAACTTTAGTGGTAGGTTGTAAAGTGGTGACCTTAATTATCATGGAAACATTTGTGTATCCTGAATTATAATAAGACACTTGAAAATGACCTCTTTTATCATTGGCCCTAATTTTTATCTTGACTGATTTTTTTTTTTAAATAAATGATAATTTCATTGATAAAACTCATGCCAAGAATGTCATTAAGGATTCATGGTAAAGACTACAGTGATACATAGGGATAAACCAATTATATATATTCGAACTTATCCCTCACTTATTTAAAGCGAGCCTATAACTATGATATAATTTAATACGTAGTTTATAGGCATAGAAACGTAAAACAAACTACATCTTCTCCTTACCCTTCAAGCTAGTGCCAGGAGGTTTTCCTGAGTACAACATACTCAGGACTACATCAGCATATACCTATTTGGGTATAGGCAAAGCTTGACTGCAATCGAGGGCCACCGTGTAATTGCTGGGAGTGTCAACATGCTCCCTCTCCACCATATAGCTGACTCTTAGTAGCGTTGCCCAAGCAGCCGACACCAATCACCAAATCTGATTGGAATCAGATTGATAAGGGAGCCTCGTTTTGGGGATTATAGTTTTTTTATCCATCTATGGCGCGCCTTCAGCGACACCAAGTACACATAATTCAAACCAAAACATCGTCGCTGGAGCGATCAAAGGCTTGGAAACAGTACTTTGGGAGCGTCAGACGTTGTCTTGCTCCATGGAGAATATGTTGTTGATGATGGAGAACTAAAGGAAGGAATGGAAGCGATAGTTGAGGATGGACATCGCGATGGAGGAGATGGACATAGGCTGAAGCCATCACTGCCTCTTGGATGAAAAAGTGGTTGACAACTAGGAAACCCTAGCATACGCATGTTTTTCTTTTGGAGAACTAATCATTTAACAATGGGGCGAGATTTTATTCCTGTGACTGATTAATTCATTAGTTACCGCACAATGATATTATATACATGTTTTTTTATTGAGGGATAATAAACTTTTATTTGGGGATGAATTTGCCTCCCAAAACTTTTAAAATCAAGAACATCTTCATTTCTGACTGATTCTTAACCCTCAATAAAACTTTTATTGGAGGTCAATAAAACTTTTATTAATTTTTATTAGGGACGACCTCTTTGATGACCTATGAGATTACCAATGACCTTTTTAGGAACCTTCAGTAAAGTCCAGGGACCTCCGGGGACCAGCGACTGGTGAGCTCCGGGGAAGTCTCTTATAACATTTCTCTCTTCCACTTTCTCTCTCTATGTGAGTGGTGAGGGCAAAATCGTCTCAAAAATAAATAATAAAAAAATTTGGGATTAAATTCAGTTTACCCCCCTCAGATTTGGGGGTAACTTCATGTTAGTCTTTGTCCTCTCAATTTAATCAATTTACCTCCCGAGTTTGTCAATTTGCCTCAACCGTGTCCAATTTCCCAGATTCCATCTAAATCAAACGTTAAATCTGACAATGGGGCCCACTTTAGAGGCTAAAATTGTCATTTCAAGAAGGAGAAAGAAAAAAAAACACCATAACCAAAAAAAGAAGGAAAAAAATTCATTTCTTCACCACCACCCCATCTTTTCCCCGTTTCTTCCTGCACCCCCAGAAACCTAGTTCGCCTATCCCACCACCACCCCTCTGGTTTTTCTGGGTTCTTCCTTTCTCGAATCAATCACTGTCCTCAACTTCCTCCAAATCTTGACCTAGCTGGACCTTGCAATCTTCGACCACCCTCATAAGCCCTAAGCTCATGGGTTTCAGATTGCACAGACTTGAGAGGAGAGAGAATATATCGGAGTTTCTCTCTCCTCTACCAACTGGTCCCTAGCTACACATCGCAACTCACCTCCACCACCAACATGCTCACCAGTCTCCAACAAATCCTGTCCGTCCTCCGCGTCGTCCGGTGACGCCAGAAACCACCTTACACGCTGATCTCATCACTGCCCAGAAATGCTCTAGGCACCCATTGTTCCGCCATGGCCGATCCTCCTCTTCTTTTTCTCGTTGTTTCCTCCTCTTTTTCTCACTCCTGTAGAAGTCTCCGATTCTCGAAATGAAGATGCTTCTCTGTTTGCTTCTAGGGCGGGCCTGCACGCGTGTAGATTGGATTTTCGAGGTGGCGGCGGCAGGCTCTGGGAGCTGTCAACCTGGTCTGGGATTAGATCTCGGATCTTGCATCTTGGTGTTGGCTAATGGTGGTGGCTGTGCGGCGGTTTGGGTTCGGGTGCGATCTTTGCAGTCATGGGATTTTACCGGAGATGGAGGTCACGTCAAAGACGACTGGAATCCTTTCTGCGTCGTCGCTCCGAGGTGGAAAGATCGGGGTGGCGGCCTGGTTGCTGGTGGACGGGAGGTTGGTGGCGGTAGTTTCTTGAATAGCAACATTTTGAAGTATTTTAAGCATGGTTGTTGTTTGTGTTCTATTAGATATTTTGGAGCGAAGATGAGTTGGAGATTATGGTAATGGACTAATGGGTTTCCTTGGATTTGATTTTCTGAGGTTGAGGAAGCTCTCAGGAGCTATGGTGTGGATGAACGCCATGACTGAGTCGGGAGAGGATGAGTTGAGTTTAATGGTTCTCTACTTATTAGCTGATAGGTGTATGTGAGGTTGAGGAAGCTTTGGGGATCAGAGGAAGAAGAAAGAAATTTTATTTTTTTATTTTATATTATTTTTTTTGCCTTTTTTTGTCATAAAATGACCATTTTAGCCCTGAAGTGGGCCCCATCATCAGATTTTACGTTTGATTTAGACGAAATCTGGGAAATTGGACACAGTTGAGGAAAATTGACAAGCTCGGAGGTTAAACTGATTAAATTGAGAGGACATGGACTAACATGAAGTTACCCCCAAACCTCAGGAGGGTAAACTGAATTTAATCCAAAGATTTAATTGGGTATTAGAGAACAACTTTTAAGGGTTATTATGGGTAAGTGGGAAAAAAATAAGTGAGTGGTGTAAGGGGTAAAAACTTCCCTAAAATTAGTGTAAATGGACATTTTCCCTTAAAAAAAAAAAAAGGAACCAAATTGATGTTTGTGCTAAATTTTGAAGGAGTAAACTCAATTTAGTCCTAAATTTCTACGTCATCTGTTTTTGATATTTTACCTACGTCCAGTTCTATTTTTGGTCCAATTAGATTACAGAAATCCGAATTATTGGTATGCAACTGGTACAATTTGACTGTGCTAGATGATCTATTTCATTTTGGACAAACTAAATCAATCATATTTGATGAGACCCGAATATAGAGGAACAAATTTTAAGGAAACTACTTAGCTATTGCTTATAATGATGCCATTCAGGGTCATTCAACCACATAGCTTTCTTCTGCACAACCGGTGGGTGAACCATTCACTGCTCTGGAGGAAAAGTCAAGTTGCATTATTGCTTCTCTAGTTCTCCTACACTGGGGCGTAACTATGTAGGAGGCCAGTTGGGCTAATTTTTTCAATATTTGATCGATTATAAGTGCTAACGTTTCTCATATATATTCATGTTTGGTTCAGTTGGCAAAGTGGTTGGTTATTTTCCTAGTGACCTTAGTTTGAATCTTGCTGATTTGATCGATTATAAGTGCTAACGTTTCTCATATATATTCATGTTTGGTTCAGTTGGCAAAGTGGTTGGTTATTTTCCTAGTGACCTTAGTTTGAATCTTGCTGACAGCAATTGATACTTGTTTTCTTGGTTGTTTTATCATTTTCTTCTTTTGTTCCTTTGTTATTTTTTTTTTTCTCTTTCCCCATGAAGGGCTCCCTTCTTCTTTCCTGCCAAAATTTTCTTGCTGTTGTAGGAGAATAGAATTGTGTGTTATCATTGATAATAGGAGCCCTTTAAATAGGGAGTTACAAGGTACCCAAAAAGGTAATAGAATCTGATTACAATTGAATACCTAGAACACATTCCTATTACAACTCTAAACCCTAGTTTGTAGAGGCACACATTATGTCGATATCCTTCAACACTCCCCCTTGTGCCGCTCAAACTTGGTGATGACGCTTTAATTGTTGCCTCGTTAAAAACCTTGCCAGGTAACAAAAACCCTGTGGGACAAAAATAACCCTGGTCGAAGGACAAAAAGAGCACAACACGTCCTTCACTCTTCGAGATCGAACATGTAGACATCATGCCTCCCCCTGATGTCAATATCTCCCCCTGATTGCTACAATCATGGGAGTTCGGATAACTTTCTCAATCCGATGCTCTTCACATGTTTCTCGAAGGTGAATTTTGGTAACGACTTAGTAAATAAGTCTGCTACATCATCCTCTTATTGGATTTGGTTCACGTCAGTATTTAGAAGTACTTGTTGTCATTTTGATGGAGGGGAGGAGGAGCATGGAAGGTGGCATTTTGCCTTGTGGAGTCCGATCCTACACTTCCGTTGTTTCACTTCTCTCTGTAGGGATAAAACAAGCCCATATCAATCATACCTCTCAAATATCAAAACATTGTCTTTATACCAATCTAATGGCGTTGCGTTGGCGCGGGGCTATGTCTAGCCAACAAGTTCATAATAATTGAGGTGTCCGGTCTTGTATTGTGCTAAGTACAATAATGCGCCTATTGTACATAAATAAGCACTTCTGCTATTAACACGTCTTCGTCATCATCCCTGGGACGAAACGGATCCCTTTTAGGGCCAAGACTACGGATGACCATGGTGCATCTTTGACTTCATCAAAAATATCTATTGACACGGTATACAAGTTCTGAATCTAGACAGAACCGTGTTCTCCCAAGGTCCTTCCTCTCAAACTCGGATTTCAGGTGTTCAGCGGTTTCCCTTAACTCTCAAGGGTTCCAATTATGTTTGTCAACATAAACCGCGACCATTGCAAATCCGGAACTTGTCATGGAAACGCGTGGGCATAGTTCATCATATCCCTTCCCAATCAAGTAGTCATTTTAGTGAGCATTTCAACCTCGTTGCAAATGCGCTCCGTGGTCTAGAGCCACTTGACTTGGGTAAATGAAGTCCACAAGAACCTTCATTATATTCCGTATCTAGATCCCCATAGAGATACGTAGTGACCACATTCGTAAGCTGCATGTTCAGTTATTTGGAAACTACCAAACTGACAAGGTAGTGGAGTGCAATGACATCCATTACGAGAGAATATGTCTTCTCGTAGTCGATTACAGGGCGTTGTAAGAAACCTTGCGCCATAAGGCGAGATTACCATATCTTTTTCTCATCACGCTATCTAACGAAGACCTATTAATGTCAATAGGTTTTATGTTAGGAGGTGTTGGCATCTCAGGCACGAAATCCTTCCTCTTCATTAGTGAATCCAATTCAACCTGGATCGCATCTTTCCATTTAGGCCAATTTTCTCTACGTTGGCATTCTTCAACGGAGTAAGGTTCGATGTCATTGGTCTCAATAATTCCACGTCCTCATGTACACTAGTGTAGTTCGTAGAGATCTCTATATTCTCAGGAATTGGTTCTAACATTGAAGCGTCCCCCAACGATGTCTCTTGGACATAACCACAATCCAAAATATTCTCATGAGATGGATTTTGAGTATCAATGATCAATGGATCAAGTTGTGCCAAACTCGCTCTCTTCTTAAGGAGAGAATCCATCGAACCTATGGGTCTCCTACTCTCTCTAGCGGAACCCATGACCTATGACGCCATTATGCCACCTTTGTGGAGTCACCATACCACCATCCATGGTGGTGTTGCCGTACCCATCTTCTGGGTGGCACCATGTCCTCTTGTGGGGACATCAATCCTTGCAGGCATGTTTGCAGCAGGTATATGCGATCTCGTCACTTTTAGGGGATCAAGATGAGACATAGTGGGGACAAACCACGACAATTCATGTCGTTCCTGTTGAACATTGACGTTCTAATCTCCCCCTAACGACAGGAAGACTGTCTCATCAAAGTGACAATTCACAAATCCAGCGAAAAAGAGATCGCCTGTCAAGGGTTCTACATAGCGGACTTATAGTTGGAGACTCATGTCCAACAAATATATATATATATATGCATTCGTTGCAATGACTCATGTTGATGCGCTGTGGCGACGCAATTGGCACATGAACCGCACACTTAAATATGCATAAATACGAGATATTAGACTCGAACCCAGTCATTAGCTGTAACGCAAACAAAAGTTGAGTGGCCGCTATGAGTCGTAGACGAATTAGCATAACTGCATTTGATATTGCATAACCCAAGCGGAAATATTGGTGCGCATTACCAATATCCGAGCTACCATCGTAGTCGTTTAAGGGTGGCTTTTCCGCGAGACCAATTGGGTGTGTACATGGGAATATGATACTTGATATCAATACCCAATGAAATGCAATAGTCATCGAAAATTGTCGATGTAAACTCTCTAGCATTATCAAGTCAAATTAACTGAATGGGATGATCTGGGTAGTGAGCCCGTAGCCATATGTTATGTGTTAGGAGTGTAGTATAAGCAGCATTACGAGTGGATAATGGCACAACACGTGACCAGCGTGTTTGCGTATCAACCAACACCATAAAACATCTATACGGTCCGCAAGTTGGTTGATCAAATCCATAGAATTCCCTTAGATTCTTTGTAAGAATGGAATTATTTCCTCAATCTCCTTTGCATAGGATGGTCTCAATCCTAAATAACGGGCTTTACAGAACGAAACATGGGCTTTATAATCAACCAATAAAGGTTTTGGTTAAGCCATAATGTCACAATAGACTTGAGAATTAGAGAAAGAAGTTTATGGCGTCAATGCCATGTATTTGCCGCAGGGGTAGGCGGCGCCGGCCATGTATGGCCGGTCTTTGCACAATCATGGCACCATGAGGCGCATGTGCATCTCCTCTAACCAAGTCGTGGTTCTTACTTTTCTTCGTTCTGAAAATGGATGTCCGTGTAAAGTCTTTAATACACGGATTATCATGTCAAAGCTTATATGTGTCAGAATCCCATAAGTCGTCTCTCATGACATAGTTGGATTCAATAACTCAAATAGTGGTTGCATACAACCCACTAGAGCGACACATAAGTTTCTCTAATACTCGTTTATGTCCGTAGTCATTAAAGGTGATGCAAAGGAACTTTGTCCATTCTCATAATGTGTTTCCATATGAAAACCATTGGCTCTTATAATAAAGTTCGAATTAAGGTATGTCCAAGACATTAAATAAAAGAATTGACACTTTATTAATAGCCAATGATTACATCAAAGTTTCCAAAATCTAATCCAAAATAAAATCAAAGTAAGACACATTGTAATCACTCTATCCATTTGGTAACTCCAATCAAATATGACCAGGAAAGTAGAGAGAGATGTTGGTGGAGCGAGGCTCTCTTAAGTACTAATAATCTCAATGACTTTCCTAGACATCACATTTTATTGGGTCCGCCACATAAGAAAGAGTTTAAGACAATTGTCATTTATTGACTAAGGCAAATTGCCATTACAAAAGTTCTTGGAAAAATAAAAAGGACTAATCTAATCAAAGTATGTTGCATCCATGTGCACTTCATCTTCAGCTTTGAAGTCCTCTATGGTGGGATTGACATCTCCACCATCTTCTTCTTCTTCTGCAAGGTACACTTCTTACTCTCTCAGGTCCCTATATGCCCTGTATCTTGCAGCTAGTTCCTCACTTGCCTTGCATTGCATGAACCAATGCTCAATTGATCCACATCGATGACACTCATCATTGCGGTTGCCTCCCTTTAATTGAGGTGTACGTTGTGCACGTTGCGGGCGTTCCCTAGGAGGGTTGGTGCCACCACCACGACCCATTGAGCCACCATTACGGCTAGGG
Source organism: Rosa lucieae (assembly GCA_024704745.1). Lineage (NCBI taxonomy): Eukaryota > Viridiplantae > Streptophyta > Magnoliopsida > Rosales > Rosaceae > Rosa > Rosa lucieae. Next base: position 39,352,132 of record CM045492.1, read on the forward strand.
ATACCACGACCCCCTCTCCCATGTGTGGCATTGCCACCACGTGTATCCGCGCCAAACTTGCGGTTTCCTTCCTGGTTAGTGCGGTTATATGGGCCCATACGTCCCTCATGTCCCCCATTCTTAGGGTACCGCTCCTTGCGCCCTCCTTTGGGTGCATTATAATTCGCCTCATAAACGCTTTTAGTTCCAATGGGCCTTGAATTATAATTCCTCACGAGGATGTTATCATGTTTCTCAGCTACAGATATAACATTGATAAGCTGATGAAACCTCGTGATCCGTCCAGCATTGACTTCAGTACGGTATTGCTTTGATACCACAATGGCTGAAACAGGGAAGGTGGAGAGAGTTTTCTTAATTAGCTCTTGCTCTGTGACAGGTTGTCCACAAAACTTCAACATGGACTGTATGCGAAGAGCTTCTGAATTATATTCAGCAACGGACTTGAAGTCAGCAAAGCGCAGATTGTTCCATTGAACCTTCAAGTCAGGGAGGATCGAATCTTGGACATTGCCAAAACGCTCTTCTAGCGCTACCCATAGCTCTCTTGCATCCTTGATCGACATATACTCCAATCTGAGTGCCTTGTCCATATGGCGTCGCATCAAGATAATAAGATTTCCGAGCTATGCTACCAAGAAATCAATTTCCAAGAATCTCTTTTGGATTAGACCAAACAATGATGTTTTAATATGGTCACAATTTGATGCTTACGGACGCTCTTAGTCCAAGCATTGTGAACGCTTTTAGTTCACACAAACACTCTTAGTTCGTTTAATTATGAACACTCTTAGTTCATACGAACACTCTTAGTTCGTTAAGCGTGAATCCCCACAATTCCGCTTTGTTAAATACTCAAAATCATTTGGCAACATATATTCCAATATTATGCAGAAAATAAAAGGAATTTAAAGTACGAAAAGCAGCAACTTTAATTACAAAAACTTACTTGATAATTCGGGGCTTGAGAACACGCGCGTGAAAAGATTTTTTTCGGGTTTCTGCTAGTTTGTTGGGCTGATTTGCGGCCCACCCCCTTTTTTTTTTTTCTTTTTTTTTTCTTCTGGGCCAGTCGGGTCCTTTCCTTTTCCCTTTTTTTTTCTTCTTTTCGGGCCGGGTCCCTTCTTTTTCTGTTTTTTTTATTTTTATTTTTTCGGTCTTCCTCCCTCCCTTTTTTTTCGCGACTTCTTTCTTCCTCTGGTTCTTCTCCCTGCAGTTCGCCGGTGTGCAGAGGGAGGCTGATCGGAGGTGCTGCGGTGTGCGGAGGGAGGCTGATCGGAGGTACTGCAGATCGGAGGAGGGCTGGGCTGTTGCAGATCACGGCCTGGGCTGCTGGGCAGGGCGGAGGGCTACTGGGCTATGCGGAGGAGGGCTGCTGCAGTGAGCTTGCGATGCAGGGATGGACGCAGGCAGGCGTACAGGGGCTGGAGGCTGCGGCTAGGCTGCTGGTGGTGCAAATCGGAGGCGGTGCTGCTAGTGGGTTGTTGCTGCAGTTTCGCCGGTGGCCGGTATGGGTGCAGGGAAGCAGTGCGGTGTGCGGATTGCAGGCGTCTGGGCGCGGGGGCGCTGGGGAGGAGGCCGGCCGGGCTGGGCTGCTGGGTTTGCAGGTTCGGCCGGTGAGGTGAGGCTGAGGCAGGCCGGAATGTAGATTTTTTTGTTTTTTTTTTTGTTTTGGGTTGGCGGCAGTGAAGAAGTTCTAGGGTTTTTTTCTTCTTCTGAAGCTAGGGTTAGAACTTGTGCTGATAACGTGTTGTAGGAGAATAGAATTGTGTGTTATCATTGATAATAGGAGCCCTTTAAATAGGGAGTTACAAGGTACCCAAAAAGGTAATAGAATCTGATTACAATTGAATACCTATAACACATTCCTATTACAACTCTAAACCCTAGTTTGTAGAGGCACACATTATGTCGATATCCTTCAACACTTGCCTTTTTTTTTTTTTTCTCTCTTTCCCGATTTTTTTACAACAATTTCTATTAACATATCTTTACAATTTAGTCTCAAAATTTTTACAAGCATTATTGATGGGGGAAAAAAAAATCTTTGTAGCAAGCCTTAGATTAGCCGACCCCAAGTTTACATCCTGGATCTGCCACTGCTCCTACAACCAAAAAGAAAATTATTGCTTCTCCTTGATTAATATCATCCGTGATCCACCTAACATCTTATGATTCACACAAGTACAGACCTTTGTTACTGATACCACTCACTGAGAGACAAGTAAAAGTATGTGGTCATCGTTTGAGAACGGAGCTCTAGCAGGAAATTTGTCTGTTCATCCATGGCTCTTGTTATAGCTCAAAAAGCCCTCCTCTTCCAAAATGTCTGTTTCTTCATCTAAATATCATGTGTTTTTTTAACACACTTTCAAGAATTTTACTGATTCTTGATGTTTGAATGCCATTAAAATTTCTCATCACAACGTGCTCCATTTCTTCATATATGTTATAAACAGACAATGTGGATACTAATATTTCTATTTCCATTGATGATTACGAGGTGATGCAAATAAAATTATATGCAATGTTGGCTTTTTATTGGTAAATTTCTACTGCTTATAAGTTAATCTTTCCATCACTTCTTCTTTTCGGGAAAACTAGCCTTTCCATCTCTAGTGGCAACCCATTCAACAATTTGGGAAATAAAATGAAATTTGAAAAAGCCTGAACAGATAAGTGAGTATCGTTTACTTTCCAGCTGCAAATGCAATATTTATTACTTGGACTGAAAGTGAGAGGAAAAGAAAAGGAAAGGCCGAAAGGTATATCCAACCAAAAGCAAAAACAGAGAGTAAACGAGAAAGAAAGGGGCGTGTATCTTTCTACTTTCTACACTGGTAGGAATTTGGAACCCAATTCCCACTCAACTAAGAAACCACCAAAATTCTGAGATTTGCCCGAGCAGAGTTTTGTTAGTTCATCAATGGCTCTGTTCCAAGTTCACAAGTCCTTCCTTTCCAAATACACATCTCCTTCTCCATATACCTATCACGTGTTCTTGAGCTTCAGAGGTGAGGACACTCGAAAGAACTTCACTGATCACCTCTACAAGGCTCTGGACGACGCCGGATTTCATACTTTCCGGGATGACCCTGAACTCGAGAGAGGGGAAAATATCAAGGAAAAGCTTGAGAACGCCATTCAACAGTCACAAAGTTCTGTGATTGTGTTTTCGAAAGACTACACCTCTTCCAGATGGTGTCTGGACGAGCTTGTCATGATCCTTCAACGCAAGAGGAACTCCGATCATGTCGTGTTACCGGTTTTCTACGACATTAATCCATCTGAACTGAGGAAGCAGGCAGAAAGCCTTGTGAGGAGGCACAGTGGAGTTCTCGCAAAACCATTGGCTAGACTCTTTCGAAGAAACCAAGAAAATCAATCGTCGGAGAAGTTGAATAGATGGCGGGCAGCACTTAGAGAAGTCGCAGATCTAGCAGGCATGGTTTTACAAAATGAAGCTGACGGGTATGTAGATTCACATCATAACTGAAGCCTTGATCAATTACTAACAATTGTATATCAGTTAATTGTTGATAGACTCATAGCGGGCTAGCCTGTATGATATATTTTTGTTTTGATTGCAATTTGTAGGCACGAGTCAAAGTTCATCCAAAAGATTGTTACAGTGATTCAAGACAAGCTAGGTCGTGTGCCCCTGACTGATGTCCAGGAGGAATTACAGAAGAAGTTGTTGTTTATTAACCCTTACCTCGATGACGCCGAGGGGAAGCAACTGAAATTCCCAACTACTGTGAAGGCATGGCTCAATGAACTTAAAGAAGCTGTCTACGATACCCTGGACCTATTGCAGGAGATCAAGACAGAAGCTTTAAGACGAAGGATGGAACCTGAATCTGGAAGTAGCACGAGTAAGGTACAAGACCTCAACTTTAGTCTTCCATTTCATGCTTTTGATTCAGCATCAATATACCCGAGGGCAGAGGAAGTTCTTAAAAAACTAGACTCCATTATGGAGAGGAGAAGAGACGTCTTCGGTATGGAAGCAACTGTTGAATACAGGGTATCACAAACAATATCGTCAACGTCTTTGCTCGAAGACTCTGGTGTGTGTGGTAGAGATGACGAGAAGGAGACACTTATTGAATTGTTGCTATCAGATGATGAGAGTGGCAATAAGATAAGTGTGATTCCTATTGTGGGTATGGGTGGGATCGGCAAGACCACCCTTGCCCGGCTTTTGTACAACGATGATAGAGTTGAACAACATTTTGATAAAAAAGCATGGGCTTCTGTTTCTGAAAAATTTGATGTTCTTCGGATCTCACAACAAATTTATGAGTCCCTCACCGAAAAAGCTTGCAAGATCACGAACCTTGATCTGCTTCTGTCAAAATTGAAGGAGGAATTGAAGGGGAAAATGATTTTCTTTGTTCTTGATGACGTGTGGAATAAGAATTATATTGAATGGGACAACTTAAAGTGTCTTTTTCAATTTGGAGCACATGGAAGTAAGATCATTGTCACAACACGCAATCTAGATGTTGCATATATGGTGGGTACTCTTGGAACTCACTATCTCATGCCAATGCCTGAGGAAGATGGCTGGCAATTATTTGAAAAACATGCCTTCAGAAATGCAGGTGTTGGTGCGCGCACACATTTTGGAGAAATCGGTAGACAAATTGTTCTAAAGTGCAAGGGTCTTCCTTTGGCTATTAAGTCCCTTGCGGGTCTCTTATGTTCTAAATTAAATGTGGGTGAATGGGAAACTATATTGAACAGTGACCTCTGGCAGTTGCCTTTGGAGAGTGACATTCTGCCATCTCTTTGGTTGAGCTATATGTACCTGCCTTTGCAACTCAAACATTGTTTTGCATATTGTTCGATATTTGCCAAGAACTACAAGTTCAGCGTATCAGAATTGGTTTACTTGTGGAAGGCTGAAGATCAATTGCAACCTGAAAAAAACAAAACTGCAGACGAAATCGGACAAGATTACTTCAATGATCTAATCTCAATGTCATTTTTTCAAGTCTCATCAAGTTTTGATCAATATATCATGCATGACCTTATCACTGATTTAGCAAGCTTTGTATCAGGAGAATTTTGTTTTAGGTGGGAGGGCAGTGATTCACCCAACAATTTGAGCAAGACTCGTCACTTTTCATATATGTCGGGATATGATGATGAGGCATCAAGCTTAAAGATGCTTGAGGCTTTACAGCAAGCAAAATGTTTGCACACCTTTCTATCATTAGTACCATTTATTCAGTGGTTGGGCAAAGTACCCTACGAGGCATTGCTAAAGTTTCAATGTTTAAGATTGCTCAAGTTACCATGTTCCAATATGAAGGAATTGCCTGATTCAATTAAAAACTTGAAACATCTTAAGCACTTGGACTTGTCTCACAGTTCCATCGAAAAGTTAACTGATACAATTTGTACTTCGTATAACTTGCAAGTATTGTTGTTGTCAAACTGTGAAGGCCTTACTGAACTGCCAGCCAACTTGAGAAGATTGATCAACTTGAGCCATCTGGATATTACAATGACAAGGATAACAGAGATGCCACCAGAAATGGGTAAGTTGAAAGACCTCCACATGCTACCAGAGTTTGTGCTAGACAAACACACTGCTGGGGATAATTTGGCAGAGTTAAAGAAGCTTGAAAAATTGCGTGGAAGACTTTGTATCTCAGGGCTTGTGCATAGCAGCAGTTTGGAGGCCTACATACTGAGGGACAAGAAGTTTCTTAAGGAACTGGTTTTGGGTTGGGCACCAAGGGATTGGTATTACAGAGGAAGGGCTTGGAGTGAAGAAGGCAATAATACTGTAGAAGAAAGAGAAGTGCTTGAGAAGCTTCAACCTCACGTGAACCTGGAAAGGCTTACAATTAAAGGTTATGGAGGCAAAATGTTTCCAGGTTGGTCAGAATTTTATTCTTCCTCTGCTCTTGGTTATCTTGAACTTCATGACTGTGCGAATTGTATCTCCTTGCCACCATTGGGACAGCTACCCTCCCTCAGAGAGCTTCATATTTCTAGGTTACATGGAGTGGTGTCCATAGGTTCTGAGTTCTATTATGGTGACGGCAACACTACTACTTGTGTGAGAAAACCATTCAGGTTTCTACGGTCTTTAGAATTCTGCGATATGAGTGGATGGCAAGAATGGTCTTATGTTGGGGTTTTTCCTAATCTTGTTGAACTTGAAGTATTATTCTGTCCCAATCTTACCGGGAGATTAGCGTCAGACAGTCTCCCATCTCTTTTGTCTATGAGGGTATTGAAGTGCGGAGAATTCGAATGTATTCCGGAAGATGGATTCCCGTCAAAGTTAAAATCACTTAGAATCAGCGACTGTAAAAAAGTGAATGCAAAGAGTATGCAGAATCTGAACAAGGGTCTCCGAACACTCACCTCTCTTGAAAGCTTGGTACTTGATTTTGAATGCGACGAAAATGTAGATTGGTTTGCAGAGGAGGAAGAGGAGGGGCTGTTTCCCAGCACTCTCACATATCTCAAGATCTTCCGTCTGAATTGTGAGACCATCGACGGCCCCAAGTGGTTTGGCCATCTCAATTCTCTTCAAACATTGGAGATTAGGAATTGCCCTGCGCTTCGGTACTTGCCAGAAAGTGGGCTACCCACTTCTCTGAAATCCTTGAAGATTTCGCATTGCCCTGCTCTGCGTTGCTTGCCAGATAGTGGACTACCCTCTTCTCTTTCTCATCTAGGTATCAGTGATTGCCCTTTGCTTGAGAAACGGTGCCAAAAAGTGACCGGTGAAGATTGGCCCAAGATTGCTCACATCAATCGCAGATATATCGGTTGTTCGGACTCATTGTTGACTCCACGGTTCTTGGGTCTTGCTTGAACTCATGATCGATGGGTTTGACAACGACATGCTATATGAAGGAGAAACAGACCATTTCCATTTCCTACGGTATGTCGCACATCCCAATTCAGTCTATTGATACTGGGAATATATATATATATATATATATGTTGTTGTCAATTGATACCTTGAAAAGCTGGAAAATTAATGTGTCTTATTTCTGCCCTGTTTCTTGATATGCAGCAGTTTCGTGGAAAGTGAGCAAAATTTCTTGATATGTTAAGACTTAAGACAGAGATGGGCCAAGGTTAAGTTTGCTGGCTGGACCTTGATGTCTGAGTTGTAAGCATAATTATCAAATTCTATCTGAGTTCATTAGCTTTACTCACCTCTTCACTCTTTTAGGCAATTTCTGATTTTTTGCTTCTATTTTTGCACAGCTTCTCTTCTTATCTGAACTTGCAGACTGTTCTTTCTCTCCTCCACTCATTCACACTGTTTCCAAGCATTATGAAAATCACAGAGAGATGAGAGCCAATTTTGGGTCAGTCAATACTTGCACTCTTCTGATCTCTCTTCAGTTCGTTCTAGTTGAACTGAATTTGGTCTTTCATCAAAGACTTTCTAGAAAGCTTTTAAAGTTTCTCTTTCAATTCAATCTTCAAAAATGTTTTTATTGTAACGCATCATGGGGTGTGTATTGACTTTCTACAAAAATGTTTGAACTGGAGTCCACAGTAGTTTGTGTCTCCCATTTCCTCATTGAAAAACTATAAACAGTATACCACACAATGTGGAACCAGAAAGTAAAATGAGCAATTGAGTGTACAGTTATTGCTTACTCAATCAGTAATATCTTTACTAATCTTGAGTGTACTTTCTTTTTGCATGTAACTTCTGGATTTTTGTCCGACCACAGCTTTAGGGTCGAGCTGATAGTAATGTTTTTCAATTGAGAGAGAGAGGTGAACTAAGATGTGCAATATCCTGATAGTCCCAGTTGCAGTGCTGCCACTGAAGGTAATTTAACTTCCTTCTGGTGCTTTCTGTTTTTTTGTTTTTTTTTTTTGGTACAAACTTCCTTGTGGTTCTTTGCTTCCATAATTCCATTCTTCTGTGGTAAAGAAAATTGAGAATTAATTTCCTCAAACTAGGTGTCCATGGCAACAGACAACACATGATCAAACAGTGTTGCACTTTGATTGATAATAACTGTCCTTACAGGCATATCACTCACTTGATAAGTTTTGTTGAAGGAATGCATTCAGAGTGCTGATTAATTCATGTCAACAAAAAAATTAAAAAATTGGACATTGTCTTAAAAATAAATAAATAATCACATTTTAGTTCCAATTGGTCTTTACCCTTAGGCCTGGAATTTCTATAATTTGGAAAAGCTGGGTAATATATCTTTTTCTCTCTCAATATATGCAGCATCTCAGTATCCGAAATTTTTTACTCTTGGACTCATCGATCAGCAACCAATTGTGAGAGCTATTATCATTTGTCCATGGTGGAATTTCTATACCTTGAACTTGAAGCAGGATGAAAGCTTTATCTTGGGTGGCCTAGACTTGGAAATATGAGAAAGGAAGGTCCTCGCTTGTAGTGATCGAGAGTTTTATATATAATAGGATACTTGGGACAGATAGCATTCTCTTGTGTAATAATTGAGATGGCCTTTACAAGTACAACGGAAGAGTGAAAAGGGGGATGATTGGCCAAGATGTGGTTTCCAATATCATAGTCATTCAATTCCATCTCAGGTGTTTTCTGCAAGCTCTGCCGCTTCCCTGTCATTGTTAGCCATATATTGGTTCTCTATATGTTTGTACTGAAGAAAGCTAAGAAAGGTCTCATGGCTGATCGACAGGAGAAATATCTTCTGTTTCACGGCTTTTCGATCTACATACATTTGGATGTATGAATGTCATTACCTAAGAGCTATTGGATTATTTTGGGGCAGTGACTACTTACCTAATTTTAGTCTAAAAATTGCCTACTTAGGCAACTCCAACCATAGGCTCTATTTGGGGGTGCTATTCTCATTTTAGCACCCCCTTGTTGCACTATTCATATATGACTCAATTCTCATCTCCAACCATGAGGTGCTATGTGGGGGTGCTATTTTCACTATTCTTGACTAAAATATAATATGAGTATAATTTTGATGAATATTATATTAAAATTATGTTAATTTAATTAAATAAGGTAAAAATAAATAAGGGCAAAATACTGTTTAGTCCCTGAAGTATGGCTTCGTCCTCGTTTCAGTCCCTGCCTTTCTAATTTAATCCCAAATGTCCCTGAACTCAGAATTTTCAGTCCAATTGGTCCATTCCCTCCATTTCCTCCGGTTGCTTGATGACGTGTCGGTTATTGGTTTGCCAGCTCAGCGCCACGTAAGACACTGATTTTGTAAAGTGACGAGAATACCCCTGCTTCAGTTCTTCCAAAATTTCCTCTCTTCTTTCTCATCTGCTTTCTCCCTCTATCCAGGTCATCGATACAAGGAAAGGGGTTGAAACTCTTTATCTCATTCTCAATCATCTCAATTCGATTGAAACCCTTTGTATGCATTTCTCGAAATTCGATTCAAATTTTTGAAAATCAGTCGAAGTAAATGACGATGGCTAACGTTCCGGTAGGTTTCTGGTTCCACCCGATTGACGACGAGCTCATCCGGTACTACCTGTATCTGAAGAACAAGGTGAGTGAGGGCGTAGATGACCCTGAAGCAGCGGTGACGATAGTGCCGGAGTTTGACCTCTACGGCAAGACCGAGCCCTAGAACATTTGGGTAGCTCACGGCAGAGCAGATCTGTACGACCAAGATTTGTTCTTCTTCAAAAAGCTGAAGAAGGTGAATCCCCATGGCACGCCAATCAAATCGAAAGATTAGGACGGGGACTTGGAGCGAAGGCGAACCATCCAGACCCATTTTCGTTGGGAGAAGAACAAGAAGAACAAAACCCAAATCGGCTGAAAGAGGAAGTTCCGATACAAAAACAAGCTCTCCGACCAGCACGACTACTGGTACATGGAAGAGTATAGTCTCGACGGCATCAAATCCACCGATTATGTCATTTGCCGACTCAGGGAGAACAACAGATCTGGAGGCGGGATCGGAAGGAATAGGATTTGCTAGCTATATCGGTGACGGCCTCCATGGAAGCTTATGGATCAATTTCGGTGGGGTTCAGGTTCCACCCTACCGATCAAGAGCTGATCTATTACTAATTCGACAAACCTGACCATCCATCGGTAGCCTCTCCGTCGTCCGGTAATGCCCGAAAGTAGCCCATGCGCTGTAGCGGTGAACACCCAGAAATTTTCTCTGGGCTCCCACGACCTCTGCCTCCTCACTACAAGAAAAATGGCCTTTTGCAAGGAATTTTTTCCTTGTAAAAAACTGGAAATTCCTTGCATTAACCCAAATGCAAGGAATATTCCTTGCATTTGAGTCCTTGCAAAGAGGCCCTTGCAAAAGAGCAAATACAACGACTTGAAAATTCCTTGCATTAGAGTTCACAAATGCAAGGAATTGTTCATCTCAAATGTAAGGAATTCGGCACCTGAGGTTAACTATAGTTAACTGATATACAGGACAATTCCTTGCATATCATTCCTTGCATTTAGTATTAAAAAATTATTAAAATTTTCTTTTTAAAAAAAAACCAAAATTGAAAATGTATACACACACACTATACACCCCCAAATGTCATTCCAGACCTTTTTTCTTATTCCTTGAATTAAAAATAATTAGTTCATTTGATTATCAAAAATTGAGGCTACACTAATCTATAACAAGATTCGCAAAATCAAGATACATATGCACAAAAAAGACACCAGACCAGAAATTAGCAAATGCAAATCACTGAAGCCTGAGATGATTGTATTCTGGTGTGGGAAAAGTCATCCCAACTCATCTGCGCCAGAGATCCCCTCAAAGAACTTTCTATTTGAGCCTTCAAGTGACCATTTCCTTGCTTCAATCTGAGAATATGGAAGAAAGCCAAAATGAACTTAAAAAAATCAATGTAAAAGTGCAGCAATGACAACCACAGATTGATGTAAAGTAGAGAACCAAGTTATTTCAAACCCCACATGTGAGATAATTATAGACAATTATTATGGTTCATTCAAGTCATGAAGTTGTGGTCCAAGTTAGACAAATTCCATCTTAAGTAAGCAATTAACTGACCATGTTGAGCTTTGGCATTGTCCACGTAAGCTATGATACGAACCCAAAATCTCTACGTAGAAGCAACTCACTTGAGTAGAGACGATGGTTCTAACTTCTAACCATCATTCTCAACCATTATTTTCCATAGTTTTCCAGTATGTCTTGTGACATTCTCCAAGGATGGGAACTACATAAGAAATATAAACAGATCTGGTTATCTTCTTACCAAATATATACAACCAACCTATGTAACAGATGTTCAATAGCTCAATATACTACATGACCCTGAACTACTGAGCACAAAAGAAAATGTAGTTTAACTGAAGCCAGAGGTTGCAGAATATTTAAGTTCCTATGTTCAAAATTTTGGTCTGTTTCAGAAAGATCTTGATCAGATCCATGACCTCTAGGAAAATAGGATCAAGCCTGTTCCACCCCGCGGAAGTAAACATCTTATTATTGATCCCATTAGTCTTTCGTAGTTTCAACTGATGAATATACAAGCTAGAATTCAAAATCTAATTAAAGACCGAGTTACTAATGAAAGCAAGTATTTTCACTGTTTGTTAATATATAGCCACATTATTATACCTGCATAGCTGTTGTTGAAGCCAGCAATGCTTCACATTCGTCAAGCATGGCTTTCTCTTTACACTGCTACAACAAGTTCTCGAAACCAAACCATTCAGCCCATCCACCTGCTCATATAAATATAAAGTTTTCAAACCATTAGGTACAGTCTTTTGTGAAACTTAAAGCTCACACAAACTTTACCCTGCACACAATGAATTAGTCGCTTGTAGATAGGGAAGCAGGGTCATTACCCACAGAAGATTGAATAACAACTAAACTAATAAACACAAAACAAATTAACTACAACGACCAGAAACCAAAACGAAAATAAAAACCTAACCTAAACTACTCAGATATCAATGAAATTTTATAGACACTAAAAGCATACTAAACTGGATACTGGTAAATTTTTAGGGATTTTGGAGATCATTTTCTATGCTAATTAATTAAAAGAAAACAGAGGACAGAAACCTGCGAAAAAAGAAACTAAAGAAATAAACAACAAAACGATTTTAGGGTTTTGGTTTGAGAAACAATCAAATAAACAAGTTAGAGACAACCTTTCCACTCCAAAACGATCAGCAACAAAGTTTTACAAGTTGGTGAACTTACAGTCCTATAGAAAGTTTGAGGCAGAGACAGCAGAGTGCAGAGGTACAGCAGTAGAGTAGATATGAGTAGTATAGAACACTGTCATCAGAAAGAAGAACAAGAAATCATAAAATTAAAAAATATCAGATTCATATACATCATAGAGATCACAGATTTATAAAGAAAAGCACCAAAGAAGAACTCCAATTGCAAGATAACACTGGACCTATCATATTCTACTGAAGCGGGCTAGGGGCTATAATTCTTTTAATTAAATTTGGTTTTGAGCAACATTAACTAACTTCTAAGAGATCTAAATCTAAGAGTGTACGTTACTATGCCTCTAGAAAATACATGGTACTTCCAATCGACACTGCTTGAACAACTCTAACCTGCAATGCATATATCTCAAGCATATAGTTCAATCAATTACAACAGTGCATTGCATAGGAGTGTTTATATAAGAAGTCAGGCTTATCCCAACATAACTTTAACACAAAGTTTCTGTGACCCAAAAAAATAAATACATAAATAAGTAAAAAATTAAAAGTGATGACAACAATAATCAATGAGTAGATAACACGTAACATCATCTTACCATATACATTATATATTATTCCGAAATGCAAGCTTATATGAAAAGTTTATCTAACGCTACTGTAAACAGCTCCAAATAAACCAAAGGATACCTAAACAATTAAAAAGAAATAACAAAATAGTATCTTTAGATGTAAGCCTTTTCTATTTGCTTTTATTGTACTTTTCTTTTCTCAAATTATCAGCCGAATACAACATCAAACAAACAAAAAAAACTCACCCGAAACAACTGATCTGAGAGATAAATCACTTGAAAGACCAACAATAACAATATGCAAACCTGCAACCAAAATCAATGACAACCCAATTAGATGCACATATTAGCAGCCTTGTAATTCAAGCATTTCAGTAGAATTAAATCAATCACTTCATAGAATTTCATAGAAAGACTGAAGTAATTCCAAGTTTCTATCTTTATTCTCTATTGTTAATCAATAGATCACAGATAGTGACCAAGTACAAATTCTCTAAGTCCCTCTTTATTTTATTTTTTTTTTCCGTCTCCTCTCTTTTTCTCTTCGTCCGTAGAACCCAAATGGTTTTGCCCTATGAAAACCCAAAAGTTACTATTATGCAAACTATAATAGGAAATCAATTATACACAATCGCTCACTGAATCAAATATGCTTAAACTTGTTGTGCCAGATAACCCAATTGTATAAAATTAGCAGAAATCAAGAGTAAAAGTACCTAATTGAAATCAAGACTGAAGCTTTAGCGTAGAATCCAATCCAAATTACAAACCCATAAACTAAATGAGAAGAAGCAACGAAATCTACTTACAGGAGACTTGTCCTTTGGACCTCAACAGTGATTGCAAGCCTGAAAACTCTTCTCTGCAAATGCCTTAACCTTAATCAGTTTCCTTGTAGTTAATTGAAATGAGAAAGGGATCAATTGGGTAATTGGGTTAAGCAGTGATGGATGAAAATCAAAGACGATTGAAGATCGAAGACCTGTTTCGCGCTCTCTCTCTCACTCTTTGATCCCTGTCGCTCCCACTCTCCCTTTCTTTGGAGCAAACACATATAGACACGATAGCAAACCCAGAAGATTGAAGCTTTTATAAGCAATAAGAACAATTTCAAACAGATGTTATCAGAATGAAACACCAGCTTGGCACCCAAAAGATTGTAGCTTTTTATAATGAAGCTTGAGAGGCTGAGAAAGCGAGGGTAGTGTGGTACTGCATTAAAGAAAAATCAAAATCTTGAAATTCAAATGCAATCTGACCTAAGCAATTCATTCAACAACAAAACAAAATTAAACCAAATGATACCCAGAATTCAACTAAAGTCAAACCTAAACCATTAATTAAAGGCCATTGAAATTAAACCCATGGGAGATAGAGAGAAGAGAGATACATTCAAATTCATCGGCGCGAGACAATAGAGATCGGTGGAGATGACGACGCCTGTTGGGGTTTCTCGCTAAAGTTAGGAGTGGTGGCAAGGCATCGATTTAAGGCTAGAGCTACTGCCAATCATAAATACAAATCTGTACTCAGAACCTGAGAAGATAGAAGGCATAGCTAGCTAGATCTGGGTGTTTGGTATTATAGGGTTTGGTTCTTCATCTCGGGGGAACTGAGTTTTTTTTTTTTCATTTTTTTTTCTCATCCAGTTAGAAGTGTGATAGATCGGTGGAAAGAAACCCGAGATTACAAGAAAGCGATCAGGCAAGGAGTTAACTGAAGTCCTTGCATTTTTAATTGAGGTCCCTACAGAGCTGACATATAATGCAAGGATTCTAAGGGAATATGCAAGGAGTTTGCCCATTTTACATCTCATACAACTAAATACAAGGACGTGTCATATTCCTTGCAATGTCTAAGGGTCAAATGCAAGGATATACAAATTCTTTGCACAACCTCATCAAATGCAAGGATTTTTAAGTCCTTGTATATAAACCCGTTGCAAAAAGGGAAATTTTTTGTAGTGCCTTCATCGGCCTTCACTACAAGACCCCATCTTCCCATCCTCTCTCCGTTCGACTACACCGGCACTAGCACCGGTCATCCCACCAACGTACCATCACCGCCGTTGTATCGATGACCTGGATAGAAGGAGAAAGCAGATGAGAAAGAAGAGAGGAAATTTTGGAAGAACTGAAAGCAGGGTATTCTCGTCACTTTACAAAATCAGTGTCTTACGTGGCGCTGAGCTGGCAAACCAATAACCGACACGTCATCAAAGCAACCGGAGGAATGGAGGGAATGACCAATTGGACTGAAAATTCTGAGTTCAAGGACATTTGGGATTAAAGCTCATTTGTAGTCTCATATTTGAGACAAATCCAAGACCAGGACTCGGCACTGTTCATGGGGGCCAGCATGTGGGCTGTCTCAGCCCAAAAGAGGGAGGAACGCGCCAGGGGTGGAGAAAGAAGGAGACGCGCGCCATTTGAAGGGAAGAAGGTCAGCACGCGCGCCAAAGGAGTTGGAGAGAGAAGGTGAGGGGCTTTTTCATCTGCAGACGTGGGGCCCGCGAGCATTTTCTGTCCCCTGCTGACCCAACGGTCATGAAACCGGCGATCCTGATTGATCAAGTTTAAATATGGACGGTCAGATGTGCCCTTTTTTTTTTTTTTTTTACTCAACAAATCCATTTTCAATCTGATGGCTCAGATTTGAGGGGAAAAAACTTATCAACGGCTCTTATTAATTGAAGAGTTATTATTTCCTTTTTGTTCCAAAAAAAAATTAAAAAAATTACCAGAAAATTGAGGGAAAAAAGTTTGATTCTTTGTCAAAAAATTGAGGGAAAACTTATCAAACTATCATTAAATAATAAGAATAATTTTTAAATATTATGATAAAATGTTAAATTATTTATTGGGCAAAATACTGTTTAGTCCCTGAAGTATGGCTTCGTCCTCGTTTCAGTCCCTGCCTTTCTAANTGTTGTTACACAACAACCCCAGAGCCCAGCTGGGAGAATAATTAATGAACTATATACTTACCCAATATATTTACTATATACCAAAGATGAGTTCACTGTTCACGTCGGCACTGTTCATGAACAGTAAAGTGACGTTTCTGGCCTCCTTTTTCCGTAGACTGTTCACTCGGTTACTGTTCATAGCACAGTGAAGTAACGGTTTTGCCCTCCTTTGAGATTTTTTAATTTTTTTTTCGGCTTTGTATAGATCTTATCTTCTTTTCTCTTCTAGAGTCGGTTGTTGCTGTGGATCGATTTTATCTTCTTCTCTACTCACCAATCCTCAAAAGAACAACAACCCGAAAACAAAAACAGACATAGAGAAATACAGAAAGAGAGACCTGAAGGATTGACGACGAAAACGAGGTAACGTCGCCTTTGCACTCCTTTTTTCTCCCGTCATTGTTCTACAGGCTTCTCATTCCATTTGTTTGCTTTGTGCGAAGAGATAGAGAGCTCGATTGTTGCTGCAATCACGTAATCAACTGCGCCAATTTGTAAATTTCTGAAATTTCGCTCGCATGTTGGTTTGGTTTCTAATTGAATGGGTTTTGTTTTATATCGGTTTTGCAGGAACAGTGATCTTACAGCCAAGTACTGTTCGAGATCTTCCATCAACATCAATCTCCATAGAAACTGGGTTAGCATCATCAATCACTATGTTTCACTTTTTTTTTTTTCCTTGAATCACATATCTGATAAATTTTGGCCCTCTTATCTCAATTGAATTCGAGTTTGTCTTACTTGATTTCATGGATTTATTTTGTGATATTTGATCAGATTAGTTGGTATTGATTGTTATTAATCTTTCTTTTGTTAATTAAAGCTTATATGATTGAATTATTAATGTATACGATTTCGTTTTGTTTTGTAGCCTGGGGTTTAACCTTTCAACGATTCCAAGATCCAACTTTTTTGGAGATTCTGAAGGAAAAGGATTCGGTTGAAAAGAAATAAAACAGGTTTGGTTTTTAATCTGACCCATGTTTGTTATCATTTAGTGAATTGTCACTGGTTTCCATGAGTAAAATATTTTCTTCTACTGATAACTGATAAAGTTGTGAGTTTCTGTTGACGTGAAAGGTTTATTACAAGTTCTATATACTTTAAAGTTAGCAACTGATGTACGAATATAACTGAAGAATGAATTAGAATCCTTCTTATTTGAAATATAGAATGTAGGAAGTTGTTCTTACTTGGTTTCCATGACGATTATTATATTATCTAAAGAAACTAATTCATATGGTTGTTTCAAATATAGAATGTAAGAAGCTGTTCTTATTTGGTTTTCGTAATGACCAACTATTCTTTTCTGTTGTTATCTTATCTATGTTTTATGAATTCTTATATGTTTCTGTATTCAATTGGTGTATTGATCCAGTTAACTATTATGTGCTTGGTTTGCTCTTACAGGTTTGACACAAGATCAGTTACTACATTTGCTGAACAAAAGTTCTCCAGAGATGGTATTCAAGTAAAAACAGGTCCCTAGGTTGTAAAAGTAGCTGCTCCATTCTAAAAGCCGATCTCCGATACTGTTTGCATGAACAAAGATGTAGTTAAGGAATTTGACCCTTATTTTATTCCCCAATGCCTTTGCAGGTTTGTGTTTTTTCCTCTCTTTGATATTATTGCCTTGCTACATCAGTTTTTAGCTCTGATAATTTGTGTTGAATGTTTGGATAGTCTTTGGTTCGTTTTTTTATTTTATCGTATGCCATGTCTCATAACCAAAATAGATATAGAACACTGACCCTATGTCCTCTCCCTCTTTCAGAGCAAAAGCTGGCTTCAAGCTTGGCAGATAGTGTTACTCAAATGTCTCAAGATGTGAGTTCCGTTAATTGCTTCTGATGCTTGGAATTTGTTACATGCATTTGTTTCGGTGAACTCTGATATTGCTGTCTCTAGATAGATTGGGAAATAAAGTTTTTTTTTTTCTTTCCCTCCACAAAGGGATATAAAGGGTTTTGATGTTATAGTTAGTGGTGGGGATCATAATGCACAACATTCAGTTGCTTTAGTGAAAGTGAATCTTGCTACTATATACAGATATATTATATATATATATATGGAAATGCGCAAGATTGATGATAGAGAGGTACATTTTTGCAGGTTGATAAGGTGAGCAATCCTGACAGCATCAGAATAGAAGCAAAAAAGAGATGATGTTGTATTGTTGTTTGCATATCAGCTCTGAGTGGCTAGGGCTTAAATGATTGCTGCAGTGCAATCCAGGCAAAATTGAAGGTACCTCAAATTGTATTCATACTCTTGAGTAATGTCTGCTCTTATAAGTTAGAAGATAAGAATGTCTTTTGTTTGAAGTACGCTAATGGTACCGGTGGAAGCCTTGATCCTATTTGAAAAAGGAGAGCTTCACGATGCACATTATGAAACTGTTTTACATCGGATCGTCCAAGGTGTCATCGACAAAAAAAAAAAATAGAACCATGACTCTATTAGCAAGCAGCTGTTCAAATCAACCCCTAACAAAAATCCAATGAGGTAATTTTCTATACTTACAGCTTTTATATAAAAGTTAGATATTTCCTATTCTATTTCTATGCTTTAAAAGTTGTATATAAAGCAATATCTCACATAAATGAATTTGAAACGGTTTTTATATGTTTGCAAATGTTTGTAAGATAACTTGCCATCAATCATAATTATATGTGATAATTGAGATTTGTCTTAGTGTCGGATGTTATGTGTCTATTGTTTATGTACATGCTTCATTTTATGCAGTGTGATTGTGGAATCCTTGAAGCCCTGAAGGTGCTTAGCTTGCAAGGATTTGCCTCAATTTTAGAGCCTAACCTCTGTAGAATCATGAGTCAAATTTTGACTATTTACTGATTATAGTTGAATTTTGGTCGAGACTAGATACCGTTAGATGAATCTCTTCAATATGTTTATCAATTCAGTGAAGCATTATGTTGCTTTTAATAGTTCTGTTATTCAAATTCTCATGTCATTCATTCATCAAAATCATGTAATGGAATCACTTTAATAGAATTTTTCTGGAATTATATTCTGTAAGGTTTTCTATTTTTTATTGATTTTTTTTTTCTCTAAATAGAGATTTAGAGACAAACCTTCAGGGCTGAAGCAAGATCGCAAACCTGTTGTCTTTTACTTTCTCTATTTAGACCTTTGGGGTGTATTAGAACACAGAAGGTCCTAAAATTCTTGAGATGGATTTAGGTCCTAAGTTTAGTTATGGTCTAAACTCAGTATTTATATTGGTTTAGATGGATTTAATTGTTTTGTACCAGAGGTAGTAAGTGTGTTTGGGAATGTCAAATGAATTTGGAATATGTTATCTGCATTGTTTTGCTGGCTTTGAACATTATCATGATAGAGTGGTTTAATGTCAAATTAATTTGGAGTAAGTTGTTCACAACGACAAATGTGAAGAAAGCTTGATAAGATAATCAATATGATTTGATTGTTGGAAGATTGGTTCATCCGAGATGTCTAATCCTTTTACTGTTTTGCAGGAAAATTTGGGTACAGCAAGAAGGAAGATCTGAAATTACTATTATTTTATAGTAATTAGGAAACTGGGAAAAGAGAAGAAATAGGTAATGAATAGGACATAAATATTAAAAGTAATGTTCCATTTGTTCTTATTTGTCTGTTTTCCTTTTTATAATCTGTGCTGATTATTTCTTCTCCTGGATATGTAGGCAATTGTTTTGAGCAGCAGATGAATGACAACCAAAAACATGAAGTGATTTGCGAGAGAAGCAAAAAGATGAAGTGGTCTGCCACTGATATGGTCTGCTCATTATTTTGTTTTTTTTTTCCTCTTTAATTTTTCATTGTTGTTTGTAGTATTTAGATTTGAATATGCATTTGTAGCCAAACCAGCTGAACAGTTATTCGGAATAACTTGCAAAGAACACTCTTGAACAAGACAGATCATCAATCAGGTACCAGCACACCAGCTCATCCACCATATGAAAGAAAAAAAAAAGATTGCTTAATAGAAGCAAGAAACAATTGTTTGCTACCAATCCAGAGAAACAGATCATCAATCAGGTACCAGCACACCAGCTCATCCACTATATGAAAAAAAAAAAAAAAAGATTGGTTGATAGAAGCAAGAAACATTTCAACTCCATTTTTCCATTCATAAATTCTTCCACACCTTTTATAACTTCTTGCTTTCACAGTGATACAGAGACAAGCATTGAATCAGCAGCCTCAACACCAGACACTCTGAACAAAGAAAAAATAGATTGAAGTGTTATGTTGCTTTTCGTGTAAATACAAATGGAGTAAACACCTTTTTCAACAACCTCCACAACTAATTAGCACCTTTTTTGCTAGGCTAACAACTCTTTAACAGCTGCTATCACTTTTGGTATAAATGTAAATGTGACTGGAGGAAGCATCATTTTGAAAAACCTCCACTGACTGCTGATATGTGGTGACGAATATCAACACCTCTTTTTAGCAGACAGATCAGATATTTTTGACAATATATTTTAGCCTATAAGTAGAACAATATATTTTTGACAAGCTGTGTCAACAGCAGTTGTATTGTATATTTGCACATTATCAGAACATTCATATTAATGGTAATGTTCGTTGCAAACATAAGTCTCTAGCTATCCAAACTTGCACATTTTGTTTGAACACCCGCAGCAACGCGCGGGCACCTATGCTAGTCATATAAAAGCATGAGCTAAACTCAACTCCCTGTAGCAGGTCTCCGTTGGACCACCAAATCATCAGCAGAGTAATAATCTGCGATGTGCCAGTACATTTATCTAGGAAATCAGGATATATAAAACTGAAAAAGTTGAAAATACTGATCTGAAATTGCTTGTTTTAGAGTTGAGGCTAGATATAAGCTAGATGTCTAATCATAATCTTATATGTCCATTTTCATTTTTTTCCTTTAATTGAATAGAAACACTGCTAGCAAAATAACAACACACACAGATTTACTGTATCTAAAAGCCACACATATCCGTGCAAATAGAAATACTAACAGATAACCATGTGAAATGAGCATAATTGGGCCCACAATAATTTACACAGTAACAATATCAACAGAAATCTGTGTGAGAAAACACAATAACAGATGTCTGTGTAAAAACTAAAGCATTTTCACACATTATCTGTGTGAATATGTATTTCACACGGATTTCTTACATATTATAAATTAATTTATTTAGAAATAGTTAATTTTTATTTATGTGAATTATAAGGGGACGGATTTCGTTACAATAAATTTTTGGTATAGAATCCATGTGAAATGAGCAACACACGAATATCTGTGTGGAAAAAAAATTAGCTACTGAATTCCGTGTGAAAAAAATAGAATAGAGACAAAATTCTGTATAAACAATCGAAGTTAATTACCGAGATAAATACCACGGATTTCAGTGGTAAATATATATGTATTCCACATGGATTTCTGTGGTAATTTTTCCCTCTCACTGTTCTACAACAAATTCAATTTCCCTCCCCCAGTAGTTTTAGACTTTTAGTCTCACACACGCTCTCTCTCTCTGACCCTTTTCAGTTTTTCTTATCCTGTAGCCGAGTAAACTTTCTCCCTCTCTCATCTTTCCCTCACCTGCAAACCAAGAAAAACAGTAAGCCTCAAGTTCTCTGGTTATTCTGGGAAATATAAATTCTACAAAGAATGGGTAATTCCTTTCTCTTTTTCTCTGTCTCTCCCTTTCTCTTATTGTTGGTCACAAATAGATCATTGAGCTATACACATGCGCTTCCTTTCATATCTGGGTGTTGTTGGTTGTACAGATCTTCGAATTTAGGTTTTGGTTCGACTTCCAGAGGAAATAGCAGTTCAAGAAGCGGCTTAAATTCATCGTCGCGAAGCTTTCTTCTACAGAGTACGTCTTTACTCAGTGACCACACCTGTAATATTCTTATTTAGTTTTCAATTTGGAAATATAGATTTTCTTGTCATGCTTGGTTTGAATTCAGTACGCAAATCCTCTTTGTACATAATTGGTGGGTTAGTTTACTAGGGTGAAATTGTAGGTTATCAATTGGTATGAGGTGAAGCTTGTGTTTATGGCAAGATACATGTATAAGAAATATATGAGGGAGAAAATTCTGAGGTACAGAGGAGGCAAAGTCCATCATGATTCATCTAACAAGTCCCCAAATTGGCAAAGGTAAGAACAAAAATTGTGCAATTCATGACCGCTAAGAATACAAGTTCACTTCACTCATCTGCTACTGATTTGATAATATATATCTTAAAATATCTTAAAGGCACAATTGCAATTTTGGTCCTTATATAATTGTTCTTATTTTGATATCTCAATTATGCCTTTGTGTGGTATGTACTCCTTTTGAGATTGATGTTCACTATGGTGTTGTTGCTTTGGACTATTTTATTGAAAGGATTAGAATTTGTTTTTGGTTATTTGTGCAGGGGGAACAGGAGGCTTACTAAAGAAACATGTGAAATCTGAATTATGTCTTTCTGTGGTGTGTCTTATTTAAATTTGTTGTTCTTATATTTATTGTAAATCAACACAGAACTGGTGCTGTTATTTTCCTTTTGTTATACTTAGATCAATTTGAATCGTCATTATCGTTAATCTTCTTTTTGGGATATCTATATTACTTGATTACTAGAAATGGAAGAGACAAACAAGGAGTTCCATGGGAGAGGCTTAACTTGACTAGATATCAACTTGATTGTTGTCCTGATATTTGCCTCTTAGGAAAAAAAATGGCTAGTATTCTCTGTTGGTTTTCTTTCTTTGTTGGCAACTTAACAAAGTTGTACCTTTCTGAGTTTTCTGTAGAACTTATTTGTTCTCATGATTTCAGTGTTTAACTTTGATTAGCTATAGCATGAACTGCTTGTCATTGCTAAAAGTATCTTTCCTGCATGCTACTCTTGGATAGTTGGAACCATTTCTTTTGGGTAACATACAAAAAAGCTATTCTTCATTATGTGTTTTTATAATCTTTTGGTAATTCTTTGTTGCTAATTTCTATTATTTCTTTCATTTTCTGTGCATTTTTGTGCGGTTAGTCCTCAAAGCATTTGGATGGAAATTATTCTGGTGTTGATTTAATTGTTCTAGCTGCTAACTTTGCCGGCTGCAGTACTTTTACTAACAGAGTACTGTGAGAGTGTCTCAAGTGAGACTGAGAATGTTGGTCTTCCTATGATCTTGTTACATGGCTTTGGAGCCTCAGTTTTCTCTTGGAATTGGGTTATGAAGCTGTTCGCTAAGGTCATTGTTCAAAGTTCTGGCATTTTATAGATCGAAGTTTGGGTTGACACTTATATTCAAACTCTTTCAGGCATTTATCTTCTGGAAATGGGGAATCGAAATCTGTGTGGAATACCAGTACTCCATGGATGCCGCATTCATTGCTAGTTAGCTTGTTACCTTGTTTTTCATTGATTTTCTAGCAACTAAGAAGGCCACTCTATAGATGGGAGTATGAGGGGTACTGCTATCTCTCTCCTGTTCTTTTTGAGTGAGTTTCTTTCATGTATTGTTCTTGTGGTGATTCATTTTCTCTAGCAGATGGGTAGTTTACAT
The DNA here is from genome assembly GCA_024704745.1 of Rosa lucieae. Lineage (NCBI taxonomy): Eukaryota > Viridiplantae > Streptophyta > Magnoliopsida > Rosales > Rosaceae > Rosa > Rosa lucieae. The sequence goes on from CM045492.1 coordinate 39,375,382, forward strand.
GGTGATTCCCGTTCTTTGTTTCAAGGCTGTTAACTTTTTAGGAGACTTTCTATGAGTATTATTCTTTAACTGAAAGCGAATATCTCTCTAATATCCCAGGCATTCAGCTGGTTCTCTGTAGAGCTGAGTCATATTTTGAAGCACCAGAACGTGTGGCTGCTCTAATCCTTATTTTTATCACAAGAAAATTTTGAGAAATAGGTGAGGAAAGAAAAAAAAAAAAAAACTGATCTAGTTTTTTTTAGCCATGTTTTTGGAGAATCTGAGATGGTAGTTCAAGTGATGGTCTTCTTGTTTGTTTGCAGCCAAGACTTATCATGTCAACCGGATACAAGGATGCATTAGAGTTGGGTTTTCAATTTGCAAAATTAATTCTTATGCACAAGCTGTTATTTATTTCAAACTTATATGTTTAGATTGTCAGTATCTTCAGTAGGGTTACTTTGCAATTTCAGAGCAAATATGTTGTTGGATAGATTGGCTCTATCTTGTTGAAATGTTCAGGGAAAAAAAAATTGGTTACTGATGTATTTGATAATTAATTTGCAGAATATTTTTTTTTTTTAAAGCTATAACTCTTTCACCAGAAATCGTGTGATGATGTAGATAGAGATGATGTATTTGACTATTTGACAAGATATCTGTGTGAAAAAGGAAATTGTTCACACGGATTCATTCTTACGGTATTTTATATTTATAGAAAGATAGTGAGGGCCCGTCTAATAGTACACGGACAAGATAATCCGTGTGAGATGAGTATTACCCCCCTCCAAACACACGGTAACTCAATCTGTGCTTGTATGTGGGTAAAAGCCATCACTACTGAAATCCTGTGAGAAAGTATTATTACACACAGATTAAAATGCTGGGTAAATGTGTTTTGCTAGTAGTGAAATGCAATAGGTGAAACCTATCTTGAATGAATCTAAATCCATACGTACTTACTTATCAATGATAAATAGACTAACAAGGTTTGGCGGCACAAAATCAAATGTAGGATTGACAACATGAGAAGTGCGGAACCAGGCCACTTTGAAAATCCATGCAATCTGAGAATTCTCCAAAATCAGCAGCTCAGAAGGAGATCTTAACTCATTCAGCAAGACTTCAGGGTTGTGTGGATACAGAGGGCACAACTGTAAGGCAAACAAACAATTTGGATAGAGAGGTTAAGAGTGAAATCCAGGAAAATAAGCTACAAACAAATAGTATTACTCTCAATTCAATCCGGCTAAGACCAACTCTGTTTGAGAATCCCATGAGACCAGATTTCCATTCTAGCATTCTTTGTAATTGTCTAATCATGCAAAAACAAAGCTAATAACACTTTAAAGAAAAATACAAGAGAGGAGGACGAAGCTTTTTTTTTTTTTTTAGAAGAGAAGCTGAAAAACCTCCCATGAACCAAAAACATGGCAAGGAAAAATAACCTATAAAAAAAAATATGAGAGACCAAGTGTTCATTATTTCAGAAGTAAAAATAAATGGAAGAGTCCAGTAGTGACACTAAAAGAAATTAGTAAATGATGAACTATGTTCCGCTAATACATCAGTAACTTACAAAAATAAAAACAAAAACATATTTGTCAAAGAGAAAAGGGAAAAAATCACAAACAGTGTACGAACTTTGAATGATTCTACACTTTGGTGTATGAACTTTCAAAACTATCAAATTGGTGTATCAACTTTGCATTCCGTCTATCACTTTGGTGTATGCCGTTAGTTCCCACTATCAAGTAGGATCACGTGATGTGTCATGTGCCATTTTCCAAGGGTATTTTCATCTTATTGGAATCGAGGTGTCAAAACCCTTTCGATAGAAGAGGGAAAAAATTGGTACTGTTCTTCTCAAACCATACGCCAAACAGGGAAACGATCATGTCAGAACCCAACTCTCTCTTGTAGTTGGTTCTATGAGATTCTGAGAAAATTAGGGTTTACTCAAACCATACCGCATAGTGAGACTCAATTTGTGAATTTTACAAGTAGCTGGAGTGATGATGGCGAATTTTTGGAAGTATTTCAGGCTTGATGGAGAAGCACCTCGTACGGATGGTAAGTGATTTTGCATCTCCCATTACTAAGAAATAAATAAGCCCAGAAATATTTCTCTCTAGAAATTGGCAGCAGCCTCTCTATCTCTCTCTCTATATATATATATATGGTTATGATTAGGGGTTTACCGATTCTTTTGTTCTAGGTTGTTTCACACACTGGCTTGACTGGCTCGATCTCCTGGTCAAGAGAGAGCCACTCTTGATTTTATGCTTTTTGGTGTTAATGTTTTCAATTCTTTGGTCTTTTGGGTGTGTATGTATCAATGTGTTGTGGTTTTGGCTATTCATTTGTGATTGCATTCAAAGCTTTATCATCAATAACAGAAATCAACAAGGGAAGTTTAAGAAAACAAAAAAAACAGAGTCTTTATCTCTGTAAAGAAAAAAAAACAGAGTCTTTATGTCTGTACTATAGCCAAAAACCCACATTTTGCTATCTTATAATGGCAAGGTTCTTTGCATCAATTTTGATGTTTGTCTGGATTGCATGTGAAAATTTTACATCTTAGCTAAGTAGATGTTCTCAAAAATAAACAAATAAATCCTAGCTGAAGGGTAGAGGTACGAAGGTGAGTTAGTATATATGCGTACATTGGCAGCTTAAAGTGTAGAGATAAGAAGGTGAATTAGGGTGTATTTTATTGGTTTAAGTTTCTACACAGTTAGTAACCTAAATGATTTTCAAACAGAACGCAAGCATAGAAGCAGATTAAGATGATTTTCATTTGATTTCAATAGTTTCCTTTATTCAAACATGGTTAGGTCGACCAGAAACCGAACATAGACATTCTCAACTTTCCAAGAAAACTCATGACTTGTCTCTTTATTCCCATTGCAGGTCAAGCTTTTACGGTGAAGATAAATCATGGAGGAAGGTTTTATAGCATAGGTTTGCGCAGGCAGTACAGGGGAGGTGAAGTTGCATATGTCGATGGTATTGATCCAGACACAATGGCTTGGACAGAGTTCAACGTCTGGGCCTTTGACTTGGGATATAGGGAGGCACCAATCAGTTATTGGTTCCAGATACCAGGAAGTGAAAATGGAACTGGTTTTTTTACCTATATAGTGACAGTGATGCTATAGATATGGTTTCATTTATACCAAGCAATAGGGTAATTGAAGTGTTTATTGTGGGAGGGGGGTTAGAAAGAATGTTGGAGAAGAAGAGAATGGTGTTGAATTGAACCACCTAATCTATATGGGCCATCACATTGAAGACTTGGTAGATGTACAAAGTGAAGTGTCATTAATTAACCATAAGTCTGCTTGGGAAAAACAATTACTAGAGCAAAGTTAATTTCCTTTTTAATTAACCATAAGTCTGCTCCAATATGGATAAAACAACATTCATACATGGGCTATGTTACTTTGTTAGTCTTATGGAACCATGAAGACCATTGTTACTCCTGGTAGAGTGTCATGCAGAGCGGAGTGTTATGAGCTGTGAACCTTGGATGGTACCAATAGAAGCAAAGAGCGCCAATTTTGTGTATGTGGCCAGTTAGGAAGTAGAGTTATATTTTTCGAAACACAGTGAATAGATTGTGTCTTTTGTGATATTGTAACCATTTGTAAGAACAATGCGGAAAGGGGTTGTATTCCAATTCCATAGCGGGATGTCGGATACTAAAATGTTGTATTTCATGTTGCTGATCTAATTGCAGATTGTTGCTGGTATCTCTTCTTTCAGTTAATGGATGGTGGAATTTTAGTAGAAATACCGTTGGATATTTGGCTCAATGCCTAATCTCACTGTTTTCATCATTGAAAGAATAATACCTCTGTGGGAACCGTTTGACCGGAAGACTACCTGAAAGTATTGGACAAATGTCCAACCCGGAGGCTATCTATCTTGGCAACAACTCTTTGACCGGGGAGATTTCAGACATCCATTTCGCAAAACTCTCTGAACTAAGATGGTTGGATTTGTCCAACAACTCATTTATATTCAACCTTGATCCTGGATGGGTTCCACCTTTTCCATTGAATGCGATAAGTTGAACATCTTGCAAGATTGGACGGCATTTTCCAGAATGGCTTCGAACTCAACAGAGTTGTATTAAACTTGACATCTCTAATTCTAGAATTTCTGGTATTCTTCCACTTTGGTTTTGGGGTCAAATATTAATTTCCTCTGATTTAGGGTATATGGATCTCTCTACAACCAAATTGGAGGAACATTGTTTCCGAATTCAGTATTGGAAGGATTTACATATAATCCTCTCATCAATGAGTTCAAATCAATTTGAAGGTCCAATCCCTTCAATTCTGTCAAAAGTATCTTCTTTGGATCTCTCCAATAATAACCTTTCAGTATCAATTTCTTTCTTGTGTGCAAGCAAAAGTAACTACAGTAAGTTAACCTTTCTTATTCTCTCAAGCAACCATCTAGTTGGAGAGCTTCCAGATTGCTGGACACCTTTCGAATATCTACTCTTTCTTCATTTAAGCAGCAATGCTTTTTCCGGAAAGATTCCTACCACAATAGGCTCTTTGTTGTCTTTGAAGACATTGAAACTAAACAACAACAGATTTGTAGGGGAACTGCCTTCATCCTTGGGAAATTGCAGAGACTGAGCGAGAGAGCAGAGAAGGAGCAATGTCGGGTTTCAATTTTGGATCCTCCTCTTCCCAATCCACTTCCCCTTTGGATCCTCCACCCTGCTTTCTCATTTTCCTCTTCCCTCTTCGGATCCTCCGCACCCGCCACCACCTCCACCGGGTTCGGACTCGGATCCTCCGCTTCACAATCCACTTCCCTTTTCGGATCCTCCACCCCTACTTTCTCATTCGCCTCCTCCCCTTCCCTCTTCGGATCCTCCGCGCCCGCCACCACTTCCACCAAGTTCAGACTCGGATCCTCCGCTTCACAATCCACTTCCCCTTTCGGATCCTCCACCCCTGCTTTCTCATTTGCCTCCTCCCCTTCTCTCTCTCTCTCTACATATATATATATATATATATTTTTTTTTTTGAGAAAAAGATAACTTCATTCAGATATCAAGGGCCAAAAGGCTCATACATCCCAAACTGTCTTATACCAAACTCATAAATGGTATAAGCTACCAGATAAAGGACATGCTACCTTCACTGTTAACACATTCGCTCAATTATTGAGCCTAAACAAAAGAAATAAAACCACCCTACTAACCTCCCGTGAAGTAGTAGCTTGGTCACCTAGAGACCGCAATTGGTGTACAACTAGAGATACTAAGATGCAAGTAGTAGAAATTCAACTTCTAGTGAAAGGCAAAGGAAGCTGGAAAGATTAAATCTTTCCTTTTCCCTTTTCCCTAGGGCTTGGATCAGTTCCAGTACTAGTAGGATAAGTAATCTTCAGGGGAGTACCATCCAGCTTCTTATTTGCACGTTGAGTCTCATTCTTGCTTCCAAGAGGCCTACCAGACTTCTTTTTCAACGAGACCAAAGTGAGGTCGCCATCCTCCTCAAGGAGACCAAGTGCCTCAGCAGGCAGTGTTGGAATCTTGCCACCCAAGATTGATTTAAACTTCTTGGGACTAGGATGGCAAGCACCACTACGCTCCCGCTTTTTAGACTGCAAAACAGATTGGTGCTTCTGTGTACCTGGAGTAAGAACAATGTCACTAGAAATAACCAGTTCGGAAACCTCACCTAGACTGTCGTTAATTACCCTCTAAACCATGCGGCAAAGTAATGGCTGCCACCCCAATATTGACTTCTGGTGGAGCCATCTCACTAGGAGAAGAAAGCTCTAAGGTCGGGCGCTCCACGCGACGAAAACCAGGCCCCTTCTTCCTTGGGACGGTTGGGGAAGGAGAGAGAAGGTCTCCCTGATGCTTAGCAGAGAAGGCAAAGGAATTCCCTAAGGTCGAAACTCCGGGAAAGTGTAAAACCCTAGGTGTAGGGTTTACTGCAGTGGGTTCCTCGCAAGAAAGGCCAGCATGTGTGAGCAAGCCACATTGAGTGCATCTCCCCCGCAGAAGCTCGAATTGAAACTGCAATATGGGTTCAACCCAGTATCTAGGAAGACTTGTCTTTCCAGCAGGATCAGTTTAGATATGTCATGAATGAATAAAACCCTAATCACCCCCTTCTTAAATTCCTTCTTGTCATACTCCAAAAAACCGCCCAAAAGGTTGCCAATCAAGGTGAGATTCTCGGGTTCTTCATACAGAGGAGGTATGCCAGAAACCCTAGTCCAGATCCGCAGATGTTTAAACAGAAGTTCATGTAGAGGCTTGACTCCATCGTACACTTCAAAACAGACCGGGGCTCGGTCAAAACACCATACGCCCCCTCGAATAACCTTGTTTCGATCACGTGCAGCAGCGAATGAGAACAAGAACAGGTCCCCAGGACACTCTTGAACCCTAAAATCCTTATCCACCATCTAGGTTCGGTGGAAGTGAGGCATGAATGCCTTTGGGTCTATGGGTTTCTGAGTCAAAGGCTTTCTGAGGAGAAAAGATTGGGAGGACTTCCGCACTGGACCTCCGCCAATCTTCCCCAGGTCAGGGGCGCGTCCCCCTTCGGCCAGGGCAAGCGAGGCAGCAAAACTCGCCGTTACCGCGTCAATGGATGCCATAGGTAGAGAGAGTAGGTAAAAGGAGGTAGAGAATGGTGAGGGAGGCTAGGAGGCCGTAGGCAACTAGGGTTGAGAGAAAAACTCTCCTAGGGTTTTTTGCTGTACTATTATATATATATATATATATATATAGTGTGTGTGTGTGTGTGTGTGTAGAGAGAGAGTGAGGCAGAAAAAATAAAAAATAAAAAGTGAGGGTTAAATAGTTATTTTAGGACCTGTTGTGTGAGAATTAGAAAGAATAAGGACTAAACTATTTAATTTTAAAATTTTGGACTAAACTGTTTTTCATGCAAAAGTATGAGGAGTAACGAGTATTTAGTCCAAAAAAAAAATGGTAACTCTGAATGTACAGAGTAGTTGCCACCAATGCAGTGGAGCACGAGCTCATGCAGGATACATTAAGTTTCTTCTATATTCAAACTGATCCAGCTATTGGACATCTAATGATGTCAACTAATTAAAGTGATCAAACAAATAGAATATTGCAGAAGCATCAGACTAAATACGAGCTCCTAGGCGAAAACTAGACTCACAATCCACAGAGAATACCTACTTACGAAGAAAAGTACATATACTTGATTTTCCATTTCAGAATCATACTATACATGCATCTAATCATCTTATAAAGAACTTTAAACCCTTAAGAAGTTGAAATCCCATAACAAAGCAAAAAATGATGCTTCCAACACACTTACAAAGTAGAATGAACACTAAAAAAGACGAATAAAAACATCCAATATTTCAATTAGATGCTAGTTCTACAAAGATTAACCTTTTCCAGTAATCATAGAGAAAAAAGGAGAGCAAAACCTGTTAGAAATAACGTAGAACAAGTTGCCTTCTTTGACATTGGCTTCGGATTGACCGCTTAATTCGTCAGTGATCCGCTACTCCTTCTCCGGTGTGTGTGGTAAGCAACTCGCCTCGTTCTCCATCATGAAACCCGAATCCGGAATCGTCATAATTGATGAGACGACGATTTAAACAAACCTAACCACAACAGATTAATTCCACTAATCAACAAATCCACCTTAACAAAGATTTCAAAATTCAATAACCTGGATTGTTCAAAAAAAAAAAAATGAGAACTTGGTGTTGATAAAGGAATGTATTGGGTGAAGCTACCTCGATAGGAATTCTATACCTTTGGCTTGTACATGACGTGTTAGTTCGAGACCCAAATCTACTCCAGCTACAACAGGATTCAAAGAAGCAATTACTCTTCAAGCCGAGAGTATCCATGAAATGAAAATAAACAGTGTAATCCCCAACCATAAACCCATAAATCTGAGTACCCACCCATTGAAAATTAGGGCGATAACAGTACATGAAAGTCCGCATCTTCCATAGTTCTGATTTTGGAGTTATTGACTCCTCAACCTTCTATCTGGGTTGATAGAATGAAATTAGGTCAGGGAGAGCATAACACGAACGTTAGGAAACCAATTTGTCTCAACCCAGAATATGTCTCACACCTCACTACGAGTTGAACCCAGAATCTCTCAAATCCGATGATTGTTACGAGTCGCCGCCTTCTCCGCCGAGTCGAATCAGATCGACTGTGTTTTCAGCTCGAGTTTATTTTTTTCTTTCTATTACAACTGAAAAATGGAAATAAAGGGAATGAAACAACAACTTTTCTCTTATGGTGGGTTTCAATTGAAGAGGGAAGTCGAAAATTGGGGGAGGAGCTAGGGAAGTGAAATTTGGGGAGAGGGAAAACGCGCAACACTTTTTGTTATTTTCAATTGAATTTTAGTTTTTCAATTGGAGCCGAATTAATTAAGACACATAACGAACATCATGTGTCGTTGAAAGACCCTCTCTCCGCTAAAAAAATTCATTTACCCGGATGAGTGTCCTTACAAACTTTCAAGGACTCCACATGATTTATGTGTTCTTGTTAGGAGTCCTTATATCCATTTTTTCTAGTAGTGCAATTACTCTATTTGGTATGAAACATATGAACTGTATATGCTATATATATAGTTTACATATAGTAGTGCTATGTAACTGCATTTAAATAGTTCTCTTGGCTAATTAGTTTGTACTAAATTGTGCGTGCTTCTTGGTTTTGCATGAATCTTTATCAATCTTGGTTTTAGTTTACCATGGTTGACAAAAGTAGTGGCTTCAAATCTTGCACTCTTTTATGCATCGTAGTGCTGCTTTTAGTACTACACATGAATCCTTCTTGTGTATATGGATGCATTGAGAGGGAAAGGCAAGCACTCCTTGCATTCAAAAAAGACATTGTGGACAACTACAATCGACTCTCTTCTTGGGGATCGAGTGGAGATTGTTATAAATGGGCAGGATCAGTCCGGTGAAGTAACCAGACTGGCAATGTCATCGAACTTCATCTTCAATCTGAGACTACGATGCAACCTTTCGAAGGTACCATTAGTTCTAAACTGTTCGAGTTAGAGTTTTTGGAATATTTGGACCTCAGCTTAAATCAGTTGATCGAATCTTGACAGCATTCGAGATTTCATTGGTTCGTTGAGGAAATTAAGGTAACTCGATCTCTCTTTTATTCGTATTAGTGGACCATTTCCATATCAAATTGGAAACCTCACAAACTTGGAATATCTCGATTTTGGCAACACTTACTTTACTAGAATAGAAAATCTCAATTGGCTCTCTCATCTTACTTCTTTAAGAGACTTGAAGTTGTCCAGCAGCAATCTCAGTACTGCTTTTGATTGGCTAGAAGCAGTTAATAAAATTCCTAAACTAAGAGGCTTAGAATTAGCCTACTGTGATCTTCCTCCTCCAGTTGTTTCGAGTACTACTCTTACTCGCATAAATTCTCCTCAATATCTTGAGAGTGTTAGTGATGTAGAACAGATGACAGTCCAATTTGAAGAACAATTGGATCGTGCTAAAGGTGGAAAACGAAAAGTGACTAGTAGACGTGAAATGGGCTTCCGGAGTCCGATTGGGACGCACCTTACCTTTCCGGAAAGGGAATCGCGCCAAAAATCAAACTCATCGCTACGCCACAACCTGTGACCTTTTTCAGGCTTTCGGGGTCGTTTAGGGCCTCAAAACTGCATTTTTCTATTTTTCGGCGTTTTGGTTTTTCAAGTTATTTTCGGGTTGTTTTCGTTTTTACCCATGGGATTTAGGGTTCCATTGTTAGTCGCCCTAGGGTTTATTTTCTTATAAATAAGCCGCCTTAAGGCTGCAGAATGTATCTTTCATCTTTTATCAATAAAATTGAGATTATTCTCTTTTTATCTCTGGTGGACTCCAGAATCCTTTGCTTAGGTTTATTGCTGGTAAACCTAGTTATCAATCCGTCTGTGTCAGTTAGTCTTTCTTCCAACCAACTCAATTCAGCAGTACTCCAATGGCTATTCAACCACAACAACAGCCTTGTTAATCTTTCTCTCTATAACAACTCTTTTAGTGGTTCAGTTACTGATGTTTTCAGAATTAAAAATGTGTATCCAGCTGGTTTCTCTGCGAATGCGACCCTGTGTAGTTTGCACGAGTTGCAAATTTAGACAAACAATTTGAGCGGACAACTTTCGGACTTGCTTCACATGTTTTTTGCATCCTGTCTTGAAAACTCATTAGAGACTTTGGATCTCTCAGACAATCACCTTGAGGGAAGTCAGGGCACAGTGCCTAATCTCTCAAAGTTTTCATCATTGAAAGAATTATACCTCGCTCCAGGGGAACCGTTTAACCGGAAGACTACCTGAAAGTATTGGACAAATGTCAAACTGGAGGTTATCCTTTTAGGCAAGAACTCTTTCACCGGAGAAATTTCAGAGAAATTTCAGAAATCCATTTCTCAAAACCAGGGCCGGCCTTGCTGCTGGGCAGCGTTGGCGACCGCATAGGGCACAACAGAGAAGGGGGCACCATATTTTTTAAGGGATCTTGACCTGACGCAAATTTTGGGTCAATATACTCCCACTTACTCCACAAAAAAATATTTACCCAATTTAAAGATCAAATGAAAATTTTACCCAGTCTAATTAATAGGCTACAAACTCTCTCATCTCTCTCTCTCTCTCTCTCTCTCCAATTGGCGGTGTGCTGTCTCAGTGGCCGTCGCCGTCAATCTCGAGCAGCCTTAGAGAGAGAATCTGCAATATGTAGAAATGATTTTTTAATTCGTTTTCAATTTTCAATATCAGGTGCAATTGGAAGTTGGAGTTGCAAGTCGATCTCGATCAGAAAAGGAAAAAGAAGAAGGATCAAAGTTGATTCCACGTTTTATTGTTCTATGCAAGTATTTACATTCAAAGTTTAGTGGACTTATATTTGGCTTCTCTTTAGAGATCTCAATTAGTGAAGACTTTTTTTTTTTCATTTCATTTCATTGATGAATATACAAGTTATGTTATTTTTTGCCCAGAGCCTTAAAAAACTTAGAACCGCCCTGCTCAAAACTCTTCCAATTAATAGCCTTTGATTTGTCCTACAACTCATTTATATTCAACTTTGGTCCTGGATGGGTTCCACCTTTTCAAATGAGTGGGATAAGTCTACCGTCTTGCAAGATTGGACCGCATTTTCTAGAATGGCTTCAAACTCAGAAGAGTTGTATTAAACTTGACATCTCTAATGCTGGAATTTCTGTTATTCTTCCAAGTTGGTTTTGGGGTCAAATTCCTCTTGATTTAGGGTATATGGATCTCTCTCACAACCAAATTGGAGGAACATTGTTTCCGAATTCGGTATTAGAAGGATTTACATATAAATTATTATAATCCTTTCATCAATATGAGTTCAAATTATGACTTCAAATCAATTTGAAGGTCCAATCCCTTCAGTTCTGTCAAAATCATCTTCTTTAGATCTCTCCAATAATAAACTTTCAGGGTCAATTTCTTTCTTGTGCCCAACCAAAGGTAACTACAGTAAATTAACCCCTCTTAGTCTTGCCAGCAACCATCTAGTTGGTGACCTTCCAGATTGCTGGACATTTTTCGAAAATCTAGTCTTTCTTGATTTAAGCAGCAATGCTCTTTCCGGAATGATTCCTACCACAATAGGCTCTTTGTTGTCTTTGAAGACATTGAAACTAAACAACAACAGATTTGTAGGGGAACTGCCTTATCCTTGGGAAACTGCAGAAACTTAAAGAGTCTGTGATTTTGGTGAAAATAATTTATCAGGTTTGGTGCCTGAATGGTTAATTAGGCGGTGGACTTGCAAATTTGATTGTTCTTATCCTTCGGTCCAACCAATTCCATGGAAGCATGCCCTTACAATCAATGAATTAAAAGGCGCGCGTCAGGCGCGCTTTAAGGCCTAAAAGGCGTGAAGCGTGCTGGAAAAAGCCTCTGTTTTGCAGCTGAGGCGCAGAGGCGGCCAAGGCGCTGAGGAAGGCGCAGAAGGCGGCGAAGACGCGCCTTAAGGCGTCGGGAGCGAACGCCTGAGCAATTTTTTTTTTTTTTTACACACCAAAACGACGTCGTTTTTGGTGTTTGTCGTTTTTGGTGTTTGTTGAGAGTTGATTCATTTAGGTCGAGTTCTGTACCGAGCCAATCCCCAAATCACTCAAACAGCCTTCTCAGTCCTCCCCGACTCTTCACTCTCAATTCAATCCCAATCCCAATCTCAATCCCTTACTTGAAAAATTGATAAAATCATGAAGAGCCCATAACTTTTCTCAAGAATTTGGTTCTAAAAGAGGCTATTTGCAGAAATTGGAGCAAGATTTGAAGAGAGTTGGAGAGTTGTAGTTCGATTTGAAGAAAAGGAGTTCAAGGTATGATCATGGTTCAATCAACTTTCCTTGTTTCTTTGGATTGTTTCGTTTTTCTTTGTTATGTGCAATTGGAATTGGAATTTGGACATCTATCATCTATGTATTCTTAATTTCTTACTGAATAATTGAATATGGTCAGTTGGTCACTGTTTCGTGTTGATTTGTAGATGATTGTGGGTAAATGACTAACAATGGTTGCATTCTGTTTTTGACCTGAAGATATAGTTTGCTACTCCTACAACCCTCTTCATTAGTTTGTGTCGTGTATGGATTATGGAAATTTATTTGTTTCTTTTTGTTGATTATCTTCAAATTTGGGAATAATATTAAAGTTTAGATGGGTTCATTTCACTTCTTTTAGTTGATTAAGTTCAAATCTGGGAATAATATCAGTTACACTTTTTTCATTCAAATCACTTGAAATTGGTAACTGCTTATTGACAGCTTGTTGAATCTGCAGAAATTGCAGGTTGGTTTGTAGAACAATCTGTATTGGTTTACATTTTAGCAAGAAAGTATGTTCTTTGCTGGTAGCTCATATGCATTTTATTTCTCTATCTCATATTCATTTGCTCGTTCGGTCTTGCTAAGATGGCATGGGTATTGATTATTGAATCTGCAGAAATTACTACGGGAAGGTTTAGCTGATTTGAGTGACAGTCCTAGCTTTAGGAAAGTTTCTGTAATGTAAACGTACATGTAATTGTTCTGTTTGTTGGGCCTATGGTCCCTCCTTAATTATGTATAGCTTATGGTATAGCTTCTGTTTTGTTTTGTTTATGATTGCATTGTCCTGCTTCCACTTTAAATTGATAATTTAATATAAGTTTTGAAATTGTGTAGGCACAATGAGTTCTAGTACTAGTGGGACAACAAAGAAAGATCATGCTTGGCGATGGACTAAATCTTTGGAGTTTATTTTAGGTTTGGTGATTTTGTTGAATCATATGGTTTTAGTACTTGTTTATTATGAATGGATGACAATTTATAATGTATTTTTTGTTGCAATACATGTTCTATATATGAAACTAGTTCTATACATAAATACAGGTAATTTATACGTAAGGCTTACGCCTTACGCCTCAAGGTGAACGCCTTGCTGAGGCTCATCCGGCTATGCCTCGGCTACGCCTCAGCCTTTTAAAACATTGCTTACAATTATGTCATCTGAAGCAAATTCAAATTTTGGATTTCTCGGTGAACAACATCTGGACTCCACAACTCTACAAGCTAGTTTGGCTCAAAATGGATTTTCAGCTACTATTGTACCCAGTATCAGTCAAGAATACTCAATTGATTACAAACAGGGTATATCTGTTTACGAGTACGTTGGTGAAGCATCCCTGATATGGAAAGGAACAATGTGGAAATACAAATCTACACTAGGGCTAATGAAGAGTATTGACCTCTCATGCAATAGTTTCACCGGGGAGATTCCTAGTGAAATCAGGTTTCTTGTTGGGTTGGTATTCTTCCAATACCTCGGGAGATTGGAAGCTTGCAGTCATTGGACTTCCTTGATTTGTCAAGAAACCACTTGCATGGTAGAATTCCAACAAGCATTTCTCAGATACCTCGTCTCAGTGTGTTGGACTTGTCATACAACAATCTGTCTGGAATGATTCCAATAGGTACTCAGATCCAAAGCTTTGAGCCAACTGCTTTTGATGGAAATCCTCTTCTTTGTGGACCTCCTCTTCCAAGGTTGTGTTCTGATCATGCAGAGAAAACAGGCGAATTAAGACGAAGAAGAAGAAGGGAAGGATGAGCTCATAACGCAAGGATTTTATATCAGTATGGCCCTCTTCTCTTCAAATAAACCTACATGCTCTTGAATTGTTTGGAAAGATATATGGTGGTTACGTGATCGTGGCAATCATCAAGCAAATTAAGAATTCTGCATCAACAGATACCTGTTCTTTATTTTTGTAAGTTATTGATGTACATTAGCGGAGCATGGTTCATCATCTACCAATTTCTTTTGTGTGGCTGGACTCTTCTATTTATTTTACTTCTTGAAATAGTGAACACTTGGTCTCTCAAATTTTTTTTTTTTTTTTTTTATAGGTTATTTTTCCTTACCATGTTTTTGGTTCATGGGAGGTTTTTCAGCTTCGTCCTCCTCTCTTGTATTTTTCTTTAAAACAAACTCTGAAAGTGAATCCCCCAAGGCCCAGCCCACGAAACCCTCTTGGCGAAAAGAAATGAAAAAAGTAAAATAAAGAAAACCTCTGATAACCCAAAACCCCAAATTTGAAAAACCTCTGATAACAATGTCGGGTTTCAATTTCGGATCCTCCGCGGCCTCCGCTTCTCAATCCACTTCCCCTTTTGGATCCTCCGCGCCCGTCACCGCAGCCACCTGGTTCGGAGTCGGATCCTCCCCCTTTTGGCTCCGCTCCCTCAAACCCTTCCACCTCCTTCTCCCCTTTCAGCTTCTTATCCAACACCACCTCCTCCGCTTTCGGTAACCCAAACCCTAGCCCCGCCCCTATCCCGAACCCGTTTCCCTCATTCGGAGTCGGATCCTCCACCGGCTGAACAACCACCACCACCACAGCAGCTTCCACACCTTCATTCGGATTCAATCCCTCCACCGCCGGTTCAGGCTCCACTTCGTCGCAGCCTATGTTCGGCTCAACCGCACCCCAATCCCTGTTTGGCTCGTCCCCATCTCAGTCCCGTCCAAAGTTTTAGATTTCTAATTTTCATATTTTGGATGGTTCCTTGGTGGTATGCTGTTTCCACATCTTAGCACATGTCTACTTGTTTCCATATCTGAAACCCTAAACCCGAAAGGATGTGCTTAACATATGGAAATAGCAGACTACCAACCGGCCTTTGGCGAATTGTCTTCCTAGATCATTCTAATTTGTTATTAAGTGGTTCCTATTAGCTATCAGGGGCATCTTCTCGCTAAAGAATTGGTTGCAAGAGGTTTACAAACCACGCTGATTACTGATTCGGCAATTTTTGCTATGATATCTCGAGTGAACATGGTAGGAGGCAGTCTTGTAAGATATTTTCCATTTGAGAATCTACATCCAGCTTGACGTTGAATTTTGTGTGTTTTAAGGTTATAGTTGGTGCTCATGCTGTCACGGCCAATGGTGGTGTTATAGCACCTGTTGGGTTGAATATGGTTGCAGTACCAAAGGCATGCTGTCCCTTTTGTAGTACTTGCTGGCAGTCACAAGGTTACATAACACAAAACTACTTGTATTTTTATCCTATCCTTCGTTTTGTTTTCATTTTTGGGTTAAAAACAACTTGGTCTAATAACAATCCACCTATGGGGCAGCAAGTAAAGAGCAGCTTTGAAAGAGTTGAGTAGAAGGAATCATTTAAGTCACATACCATCTAAGAATTAATTCTTCTTTAGCTGTTTGATAATTAAGTCAGATGGTAAATAGATAGCATTACTCTCAGGTATCATTCAAGTTTATGCTGGCTGCTAGTGTGTTATTAGCTTTGTTTTTGCATGATTAGACTAATTACAAAGAATGCTAGAATGGGGATCTGGTCTCCTGGGATTCTCAAACAGAGTTGGTCTTTGCCGGATTGAATTGAGAGTAATACTATCTCGTTGTAGCTTATTTTCCTGGGTTTCACTCTTAACACCTTTTCTATCCAAATTGTCTGTTTGCCTTACAGTTGTACCCTCTGTATTCACAACCCTGAAGTCTTGCTGAATGAATTAAGATCTCCTTCTGAGCTGCTGGATTTTGGAGAATTCTCAGATTGCATGAATTTTCGAAGTGGCACTGGTTCCCCACTTCTGCATGTTGTCATCCTACATTTGATTTTGTGCTACCAAAGCTTGGTAGTCTATTTATCACCGACACGTAGATACTGTATGGATTTAGATTCATTCAAGATAGGTTTCACCTTTTGCATTTCTATTCAATTAAAGGAAAAAAAATGAAAATGGACATATAATGTTATGATTTGATATATTCCGCCATCATAGCTTATGTCTAGCCTCTCCTCTAAAACCATCAATTTCAGATCAGTAGTTTGAACATTTTCTGTTTTATATATCCTGATTTCCTAGATAAATGTATCATTGACAATCTCTCTTTCTTTCCAATGGAGGCCATAATTTATCATACATGTACCAGCTCATCGCAGATTATTACTCTGCTGATGATTTGGTGGTTCAATGAAGACCTGCTTCAGGGAGTTGAGTTTAGCTCATGCTTTTATATCATATATTGGGTAAGTTCAGTGATTATTCTCCCAGCTAGGCACTGGGGTTGTCGTGTGACAACTCAGAGCGTATAAGTGTTATTAATTAACCATTAGTCTGTTTGGGAAAAAAGATTACTAGAGCAAAGTTAATTTTCTTTATTAATTGAGGATCTGTATTCTTGTTGCAAACATTCTTGGTACCAATACAAGCTAATTTCAGTTTGGGGTTGTCAATGCCATGTATGGTATAGCCCGTGTATGAATGTTTTTTATCCATATTGGAAAAAGTAGGTTTAAACAAAATATTAAAATTTGTTACAGCAAGAGCCTTGTATATTGTACTTTTATCATCTTTCAGAAAATTGCAACAAATATGTTAGAAAGAACTTGATCTAAAAGAAAACAATAACTAAATATGGTGCCTCCTGATGTTTATGCATTACAATTAGGTGACTTCAATGTTGTATTTTTGATCAGATATTCGGTTGGTATGGTTCGGAAAATACTTTCTCATGTACTGGTTACATTTATCGGTGTCCATGCAAGTCTGCAGACTTCATTAGTAAATGGAACTGACAATTTTTTCTAAACTTAACTGTTAGGGAGTACAGAAAGCTATAATAGTAATGGTTGGATGGAGAGATGATGAAATCAATTGTTAGTCTTATGGAACCATGAAGACCATTGTTGCTGCTAGTAGAGTGTCATGCAGAGTGTAGTGTTATGAGCTGTGAACCTTGGACGGTACTAATAGAAGCAAAGAGTGCCAATTTTGTGTACGTGGCCAGTTAGGAAGTAGAGTTATATTTTTCGAAACACAGAGGTGAATAGGATGTGTTTTTTGTGATATTGTAAGGACAATGTGGAAAGGGGTTGTATTCCAATTCCATAGCAGGATGTTGGATACTAAAATGTTGTATTTCATGTTGCTGATCTAATTGCAGATTGTTGCTGGCATCTCTTCTTTCAGTTAATGGATGAGTGCAATTTTAGTATAAATACTGTTGGGTATTTGACTTTTAGCTGTGGAAACCATTTTCAGGTTTTCAACTTTCTGAGGATTGTGTTTTGTTTTCTTTGGAGGGAGAACTTCTAATTTGTTAACCTGAAAATGACTTAGAAGCTCTGCCTCCAGAATATGACTTGTGTGTGAGAATTAGACTAGAACTCCAGTGCCAGAATGTGAAAATTAGAGTTTTTTCAGGTCAGCATGCACATTTATTTCAGGACCATAGAATGTGAAAATTCCATTTCTTATGCGTGTGAGAGATTCACATACATAATGGTCGGCAATCTTCTCCCCAACAACTGTTTAGCTTGAGGGCTACTTTTAGTACTACACATGAATCCTTGTGTAGATGGATGCATTGAGAGGGAAAGGGAAGCAACCTTGCATTCAAAAAAGACATTGTGGACAAATACAATCGATTCTCTTCGTGGGGATTGAGTGAAGATTGTTGAAGATGGGCAGGAATTCAGTGCAGCAACCAGACTAGCAATGTCATTGAACTTCATCTTCAATTTCCATACGTTGAGTCTACAATGCAGCCTTTGAAAGGTACCATTAGTTCTAAACTATTCGAGTTAGAGTTTCTGGAATCTTTGGATCCCAGCAGCAATGAGTTGAATCTTGACAGCATTCGAGATTTCATTGGTTCGTTGAGGAAATTAGGGTACCTCGATCTCTCATCTAATCTTATTAGCGGACCATTTCCATATCAAATTGAAAACCTCGCGAACTTGGAACATCTCGATCTTGGCTCCACTTACTTTACTAGAATAGAAAACCTCAATTGGCTCTCTCATCTTTCTTCTTTAAGATACGTGGACCTTTCCTACAACAATCTCAGTACTGCTTTGATTGGCTGGAAGCAGTTCATAGGCTCCCTAAACTAAGAGGCTTGGAACTATACAACTGTGATCTTCCTCCTCCAGTTGTTTCCAGTACTACTCTTACTCACACAAATTTTTCTCAATATCTTGGGTGTGTTCTTCTCTCTTCCGACCAACTCAATTCAACAGTACTCCAATGGCTATTCAACCACAGCAACAGCCTTGTTAGTCTTTATCCCTATAACAACTCAACTAGTGGTTTAGCTACTGATGTTTTCAGAATTAAAAATGCATATCCAGCTGGTTTCTCTGTGAATGCGACCCTGTGTAGTTTGCAAACGTTGCATATATCGACAAACAATTTGAGCGGATGACTACCTCAAGGTTTGACAGGCAATCACCTTGAGGGCTCATTTCCTAATCTCTCAAAGTTTTCATCATTGAAAGAATTATACCTCGATGGTAACCGTTCAACCGGATGACTACCTCAAAGTATTGTCCAAATGTCCAACTTGGTGATTATCTCTCTTGACAGGAACTCTTTCACCGGGGAGATTTCAGATATCCATTTCTCAAAACTCTCCAAACTAATAGTCTTGAGTCTGTCATCCAACTCTTTCACCGGGTAGATTTCAGAAGTGCATTAATTTCTCAAAACTCTATGAACTAAGATGGTTGGATTTGTCCCACAACTCATTTATATTCAACCTTGATCCTAGATCGGTTCCACCTTTTCAATTGAGTACGATACATTTAGCATCTTGCAAGATTGGATCGTATTTTCCAGAATGGCTTCGAGCTCAAGAGAATTTTTTTTTATCTTGACATCTCTAATGCTGGAATTTCTGTTATTCTTCCAAGTTGGTTTTGGGGTCATCAAATTCCTCTGGAAATAGAGTATATGGATCTCTCTCACAACCAAATTGGAGGAACATTGTTTCCGAATTCGGTATTAGAAGGATTTACACATAATCCTCTGATCAATATGAGTTCAAATCAATTTGAAGGTCCAATCCCTTTGGTTCTGTCAAAAGTATCTTCTTTGGATCTCTCCAATAATAAACTTTCAGGATCAATTTCTTTCTTGTGTGCAAGCAAAGGTAACTACAGTAAGTTAACCTTACTTAATCTCTCAAGCAACTATCTATAGTTGGAGACCTTCTAGATTGCGGGACACCTTTCAAAAATCTAGTCTTTCTTGATTTAAGCAGCAACGCTTTTTCCAGAAAGATTCCTGCCACAATAGGCTCTTTGTTGTCTTTGAAGACATTGAAACTAAACAACAACAGATTTGTAGGGGAACTGCCTTCATCCTTGGGAAATTCGAGAAACTTAAGAGTCTGGTGATGGTGAAAATAATTTGATTCTGTGAAAATGGTGAAAATAATTATGTGATATTGGTCAGAAAAAGGAATCAAGCTACATCAAGGGCTACTAAGGCTGAGTCAAGTGATAACGCTGCTAAGAAGGGGAGAATGTGGTTGTAGACCCTGGCAACAAGGGAAATACTGTGGCTAGCAGCAAGCTGGCCTTGGTGAAACCGGGTGTTACCTATAAAGGATGCTGCAAAAGGACATGGTACAATCATCATTGCTGACAAGAAAGCAAAAAGCAATATTGAAGGCTCTAGGAAAAGTTCATCCTCCAGTGAGGAGGAGGTGGTGATCTCTTCTAATCATGATAGCTTTGTTCTATGTTATTCTTCTCTTCCTGAAATAACTAAACTTTATGATCACATGTGGGAATGATCCAATTCTGGAGGAGGTCTATTCTCTAAAGGATGCAGTTGATTACTTTTATGCTAATTTCAGTTCACCTAACATGTAGTATGAGAACTTTAGTGATGCTAGGGCATCGGGCTTTGTGAGAGATGATCACGATATGAATGAGTTTAGGGTTAAGATGATTAATGGTAGGAGGACTTTGGTGTTTGCTGCTAATAGCTTTGGGATGGGTTTCGGCTCCAAAAAGAAGACCAAAGATATGACTGAAGACCAGAGTATGGCTAATGCTGATGCTAATGCGGAGGAGGACATCACCTCATCTCTCAAAATGTAGAAACCATGAACGTTATGAGTTGGAACAGTAGAGGCAGTGCATAGGCTGGTTTTGTTGCGCAATCTCTTTTCTATGCTTCTTCTTTTGATATGGATCTGCCCTGTATCGTTGACAGAAAGTTTTAAATAAAACGGAGTTGCCTTATGATGGCTTTTTTGTTATTTCTCCAAACGGACAATGTGGTTGCATTTTACTTCTCTGAAAATCTAGAATGTGTTGTAAAACAATAGTAAAAGAATTTGAGAGAGAGAGAGAGAGAGAGAGTTTAGACACAGAGAATGAAGTATGAGAAAAAATTCTATTCATCTCACAATGAGGTTTATATAGGAGTACCTCAGGTTTACAAAAGGTAACTATTTAATGATTACATCAATCACTCGTCTTATTACAATCAATCAATCGCTAATTATATTCTGTTAATCACCAATCAATCTTAATTGGTGTATATCACGCAACACTAGCTAATTGGTATTACATGAATAACCACATTAATATTTACAACAGTCGCCCTTGCATATTCCATGCACTACACCAATTTTTCAATCAGATGACAGTTTTTCACTGTCGTCTGATTATATACTTTGCTGTTGTCTATCTCAATGCCGTCTGATACATGGATCAGACAATACCAAAAAACTGTCGTCTGATAAAGTTTACTACAACAGCGACTACTATGTTGTCTGTTGTCTAAACACCAAGAAAAACAACAGCGGCTTATATACTTACGGTTGTCTGAATGCTGTGCCAGACAACAGGGGCTTATATGCTTGCTGTTGTCTGAAGGCTTAGTCAGACAATATGTACTTGCAAATTCCATTGTCCATCCATTACTGATACTATAGATTTCTCCAAAAAACTGTTGTTTGTTTTTACTGGACAATGACTTTCTCATTCTTTTAGTCCTTATAGTATTATAGTTAGATGGCTCATACATAGTTTTTGTTAGGCATTTTGTGATGATCAATTATTGACAATAGTTTTTAGCTGGATTGAACGGTCTGATAAACATTCAAAATGACATCACATCCAAAACACATTCATTTATGTTAAAATCCGATACATTCATCCATATCCAACAAAGTCATTACATCAACAGAACTAGTTTTCTAACAAAATTTAGTAAAATGTTGAAACAACCAAGTCTTGAAGAACACACTTTGTGATGACAATGAAGATGCCAGCAGAAGTTGCATCAACAACAGCCTTTACTTTCGCTGTCACTCCCCTATGCCGATGCCTCTCCTTTATGTATGTATGAATGATGGGAAGTTAGATAAACACTTTTTTCACCCAATGCCACCTGGTTGACTAAAAGTTCATTTTAAAACAAGCTAACAGAAAACTAATACAAATCTCTTTACAAGGCATGAAATGATCCAACAGGTATATGAACATCAGAATTCTAGTTTGATCTCACAATTTATTATAGCGTCAATTTCAGAATCATCAACTCCCATGCGTCAGTTTAGTGAATTTTGGAGACAGAGAAATGTATATAAGCCTCTAAACAATTTTAACGTCATACCTGAAGCCTGTCAGATTTGTGAAAGCGACGGCTAAGGCGGCTGCCATTTGGCATCCGAACAAGAAGAGTCACATCATTCTCATCATCTGGTGCTGGTTCACAAGGAAGTGAAGCACTTTTTGCATCTAGCCTTCTCTCAAATTCCTGTTATCTTATCTCGTGAGACAATAGATCATAGACCAAAAAAACAAAACATCTAGCAAGTGAAAACTAAAATGGTAAATCATTCCATCATAATGGCACAGCCTATATTTAACTATTACCTACAATCTGGAAATCATATCTTAACTACGTGATAGAGGAAAACTACCAAAACCAAACATCCAATAAAACTTCACGTATTGGTTGACTGAAGTAATACCAGCACTCAAGAGATCATATCAAGCAGTCGAGTTACAGCTTCGTATCTGCAGATGCAAACAGCATTTTAACTAAGTTATCGTAGACAGTGTGGTAAACTAAATCCAAATGACCTCGGATCTTTCACACATTTGACATATCCAAAACCTCCACTGACATCAATAATTCCACCGTCAGTTCTAAACTATATGGAGCTTACGAGCATTAACATTCATTTTTATTTCTTGGTTATGAGTTCTTAGCACCTGACACAAATAAACCACATTTGTAATTGCCATTGGGATAAACATGAGTCCCTATAATTACATATGTTTTATAAGACAAATTATTCTCACTTGTATTGTATATTAGCATTACATTCAAAAGCTTCCTGAGCCACATAAGGACATCAAGGACACACGACAGAATCAAGAATGCAACTGTTTCCCTGTATCCTCGTAATATTTAATATTTTGGCCTTCTTATCTACCAAAATGTAAAAAACGAACTTAAGCAATTTACCAAATTTCAGTAATGTGAATCCAAAATCAATTGTAAATAGATTATTACTCTGAAAACAATATGGTAAAATACTGAATATAATCAGCAATACACTACCATTGTACACTACCATTGGCTCGATTCTTTTGTTGACATCTCCCTTCAACTGACAAGTTGCAGCTTCATGGACAACATTCATTTCTTTCTCTTTATCAGCTAAGTGGGATGCAAGATACTCATCATCCTGCAAGTAAATATTTAACAATCAAGTGCTGGACAATACAGTCACAAACTCATGATGGTGATTGCAAGCAGGAGATTAGAACCTGTTGTTCTCTGAGCAATTGTCTTGCTGATAGAGAGGATGAGGAAGAGGCATGTATAGGCAGATTATTAGGTGTATGGAGATTTACCAAAAAGTACAGTCTCAAGCATAATTGCTTCATCAAGCTCTTTTGGAGATAAGCTTCCCAACTACAAGTATATATGTGATAAATTTGACTAGTCTAGCAGTCAACTTTCTTTTACATGGGCTAAATATATAAAAAGTAAGAACAGAGATTATACCTCATCACTGTGAGCTACCAGTTTTCCCTGCTGAAGATGACTACCACCATCATGCTTAGACTCTTCACTAACTAATTGCTGCTCTACAACTTCAGCTCCATTTTGCTGTGATGACCTTCCTTGCTAGAATCCACAATTATTTTTCACTAGCAAGGGGAGTCTCAATAGATTGTTTCACTAAAGTTTCATAATGTACTTCGTTTGATAGATGTATAAGCAGAATTTAGGCCTGACATGCTTTTTAAGACAGATAGATAAGTAAGAAAAGCTAAAACAGTTACATGCAGCCTAAAATATTAATTGAGACAATGTCTGCCAAAAATTAGAGAATGTTTCTTCTTATTTGTATAACATGAGACCTAAACCCTCCATTCTGCAGTGCATACAACCTGAAATGAAACTGTTTGAATGAAATTCTGATATAGTTATTATTACAAATATCTTTTCTACTATTTCGAATATTTGTATATGCAACTGAGCAACTCTACCATAAATAGAAGGTATACCTTCCGTGTACTATAAACTCCTGGATCTTGATTCCTGTCGTTCAACCGCATCTCATGTATTGCTTTCTCTTGTTCTGCTGTCTGAACTCACTTCAAATTACAAAAAATCAAGGACCTCAAAATAAGGAAGCACCCACCTCCCAGAAAAAGAAAGACAGATTAAGAACCTTCAAGGACAACGAAACTGCACGATCAAAATCTGAATTTTCTTCAGGAATTTTCTCAATCGGAAGCCCATTACCAGGAGATTCCTGAATGAAAAAAATCTAATAAGAGTCATAACTTTAGAAAAAATAGAAGATATAGGCCAAGACAATTAGATTGGCAGGAGCATACATTGGGAGTACTGTTTCACACATTCGGAGAACCCATTTCAGCTTCTCATTTTGAAGCTTCAAATTTAGCAACTATAGGGATAGCGCAGAAGGTAGACAACTGGATTAGTGTGCAAATTAACATGGTATTTGTCTAAGGAGACCCTGCCTAAGGAGAACATGTCTCACAGCTGCGTCAATGTACTCATTGACTGGCTGACCATAAGAAATCATGTAATTATATAAACAAAAACAGTATTCAACATTCAACAACCATTCACAGAGGCCAAAACAGATGCAAATATGCAATTCAATCGTTTTGATTTTGAACCCAAGAACGAAAAAAAAAAATTCTTCAATTTTCTTGGTATGTCTAAGCCGCACAACCTCTTAGTTAACAGTTAACATTGTTGTACATCTTCTCAAAGATGAAAACCATGGCAGATCTAGACAAGCTTCAGATATTCCCATATATTATTTTGCCTCTCATGCCCATGTTAATCACAGTTGGGTTCTTTGAACTTAATTTGCTGCTAAGACTATATAAATTTCTTTTGACTTCATCAACATGAATTTAGATTCCAACATGAACCCAGATTCTAACAAGAACCCAGACTTTATACAATTCCATTAGCAAAATCAAATCAAAGCAACCAAATGATATAAAAATAGAGCGACCCATTCCTAGAACAATCACAATGAAGACAACCCAGGAGCTTGAGTAGTATACCTTGAGGCTCTCCACGACTCTGCAAACCATTTCGTGCTCGAGCCCGGCGCAAGTGTTCTTCTGATCACAGTGATGAATCAATGTGCAATGACAAAAGTAAATCGATCTAGTACTCTGCCTTTTTGGACTGAGATGTCAAGGAGAGTTGGGCGTCCTCGACCAAATCGTGCACGTCTGAAATCGTTGTTGACAAGCGGAGGTTTTGGCGTGATGGCGGTGAAGCAAGGAGGTGTGCCTAGTTTTGTAGGGATGGCGGAGCTCTCTGAGTTCCGATCTATGGTCGGAGTTTTGGGGCTTTGGTCCTCTGTGCAATCCTTACTCTAAATATGACGAACTCCGGCTAAGTTTGAGAGGATCTGCCTTCAAACTGCTTAGTAGAGACGGGTTCGTGGTCTGAGAGCGGGCTGAGGGCGGGGCTGAGAGCGGGACTGAGGGGGGCTGAGGGCGGGACCGAGGGATGAGAGAGAGAAAGTGATTTTCAGCTGGAGGCCGGAGTGGGTGTTTTGCTCGATGGAATGGAGGAAAGTGTTAAGTGTTAAAGTATAAGTCAAACCCTAACTAAAGTCAGCAATTGATTGTATCGAAAAAAAAAAAAACTCAGACGACATCAAATAAGGTGCATTGTCTGAAACTCATGTGACAACAGACAAATTAAAAATCATTGTCTGAACCACTTAAATCAGACAACATCTTTCAGTAGCCATTGGCTTACAAGATATCAGACAACAGACACCTAATAACAGTTGTGTGACTGAAAATAATCAGACAACAGCAAAAATCAACCATTGTATAAATGAACCTTGGACAACATCACGTAATAACTGTTGTCTGAATCGACTCATTCAGACAACATAAAAAAAATCAACCATTGTCTGAAATGATTTTGCATAAGAGCCAAGAAAAAACTGTTGTTGGATTCGAAAACTTAGACGACAGAATATTTCTTGCTGTCGTCAGATTATTTCAGACGACAGTTAATATGTTTGCTGTCGTCTGATTGAAAAATTGGTGTAGTGATGTCAATAGTGTTGCCCTTGCTATGCGCTTCTAAGTTGCCTCGTCAAAAACCTTGCATGTAATAAAAACCCTGTGGGAAAAAACAACCTTGGTCAAAGGAGAAAAATAGCACAACGCGCTTGAGTGTGGATTAGCAGTATCACAGCTTTAGAGATAGGTGGAGTCTTCTTATCAGCACCATAAGTAGGTAGTATGTCTACAAGAGGGATGCATTAGAGTTGCTACACCAAAACCTTGCCCGGTAAACCCAGTGGGAGAAACTCGTGGTCGAAGGGAAAAGATGAGCAAAGCATCTTCTGGATGCAGTAAGTTGGGTGACCATGCTAAAGATGTGCCTCGTCAAAACCTTGCCAGGTAACAAAACCCAGTGGGACAAAATAACCCTGGACGAAGGACAAAAAGAGTACACGATGGTCAAATGAGTATGCTTTAGGATACTCCCTCTGATTTTGACTCCCCCTCAAAATTACATGTTAGGTAATTTAGATAATTTACGTAGACCAATACCTTGTACATGCTTTTGGAATATAGACTTTGGTAGTGACTTAGTAAAGAGGTCTGCACAATTGTCTTCAGATCAAACCTGCTTAACTTCAATCTTCTGATGCTCCTGTTGTTACTGATTGAAGGAGAACTTCAATACAATATGTTTGGTGTTGTCTCCTTTGATGAAACTCATCTTTATCTGCTCTATGTAAGCAACATTATCCTCGTAGATAATGGTCGGTTCATCAGTGGTGGAATGCAATCCACATGTACTTCGAACATGCTTTGTAACAGCTTTTAGCCATTACATTCACATACTGCTTTGTGAAGAGGTAGTATCTCAGTATGATTCGAAGAGGTAGCAACAAATGTTTATTTAGTAGACCTCCAAGAAATTGCAGTATTCCCAATGGTAAGATATAACTAGTTTGGGAACGCGCCTTGTGCGGGTCTGATAGATAGTCTATATCAGTATATCCAACAAGGCAAGCATCATTCCGAGGACCAAGGGGGTTTGATCCATTCCTTGATGTGTAGGTATAGAATAAGCCCATATCCACCGTACCTCTTGGTAGCGAAAAATGTCTTTTATGCCATTTCATTGGTGGCGTGTTGGCACAGAGCTATATATACCTAACAAGTTCACATCGAATGAGATGTCTTGTCTAGGGCATTGAGCCAAGTACAATAATGCGCTTATTGCACTTAGATATGAGACTTCTAGCACCAATATCTCTTTGTCATCATTTGCAGGACAATACGGTTCTTTCTAGACTTCGGACGACCATGGGTGTGCTTGCTTTTATCCTCATTAAAGCATCTTAACATCTTCTGGATGTAATTTGGTTGAAGGACCAAATTTTTCATCTGCACTGTGCTCGAGCTCCAGGTCGAGACAATAATTTGTTCTCCCAAGGGCTTTCATTTCAAATTACGACTTCAGGTGCTTTGCGGTTTCCTTGATCTCTTCAGGAATATCAATCAAACTCATGTCTTTGACATAAACCGCCATAATTGCAAACCCGAAACTTGTTTCCTTAATAAACACGCATGAGCATAGTTTATTATTCACATATCCCATCCCGATCAAATATTTACTTAGACGGTTATACCACCTCCGTCTAGATATTTTCAATCTATAAAGTGAACGCCTCAAAACTAATGGAGAGAGGGTTCCGTGGTCTAGAACTATTTGCATCGAGTATCATAAGTCCTTTAGGAACTTCATGTATATCTCTGTATTATGATCCCCATAGAGATAAGTTGCGACCACATTCATAAGATACATATTCAGTTTTTCGGAAACTACCAAACTGAAAAGGTACCGGAACGTTATGACGTCCATTACTGAAGAATACGCCTCCTCGTAATCAATCCTAGGGCGTTGAGAAAATTCTTGTGCCACTACACGAGCCTTGTGTATCACAACTCGTTTTTCTCATTACGCTTCCTTACAAATGCCTATTTAAATTCTACGAGTTTAACATGGGGAGGTGTAGGAACAACAGGTCCAAACACCTTTCTCTTTATCAAGGAATCTAATTCGACCTGGATTGCTTATTTCCTTTTTGGCCAGTCGTCTCTTCGTTGATATTAATTGATCAACAAAGCAAGGTTCAAGGTCATTACTTATTATAATTTGGGTCGCCACCGCAAATACTAATATATCATCGATGATAATCTCAATCCGATTCCAAATCTCACTAAATTTACCGAGATTTCTCTATTCTCGGGAGTGGTTCAAATGTTGGAGTCTCCCCTAACATGGTCTCTTCTAGGACGAACCCATAATCCAGATTTATCTCATGAGATGAATCGGTTTAAGATTGTGATGTCAAAAGGATTCATTTGTGCCAAGTTTACCTCTTCTGAGGATAAGAATCCTTCAAACCTGATGGTCTACCTCGCTTCTAGGCAGGGACATATGGTTAGCCGCCATGGTCGTATCTCGTCCATCTGGGACGACACATCCTACAGGGACTTCTATCCTTACAGGCACATTTGCAGCATATATATATGATCTCGTCACTTTAGCTAGATCAAAGAAAGTGTTTGTCATATTGTATTCTATACTCTATAGATCTAGAATTGTCCGCACTTCACTATTTTCGTGCGGTTTGGGGATCAAGATGAGACATTATGGGGACATTCCATGTTAATTCACATCTTTCATTAGGAACTGTGATGTTCTTATCTCCCCTTAACGGCGGGAAGACTGTCTCATCAAAGTGACAATCCGCAAATTAAGCAGTAAAGAGATCGCCTGTCAAAGGTTAAAGAGCACATAATGGATGTGACTCATAATCGACATGTATGCCCATCTTTGTTGAGAACCCAATTTTGTACGTTGTGATGGCAACAATTGGCACGAGGACTGCATACCCAAATGTGCGTAAGTGCGAAACATCAGGTTCGTACCCAGTCACCAGCTGTAACGAGGAATAAGGTTGGTAGCAGTGGGCCTCAACAAGACCAACATAAATGCATGCAAGATTGCATAACCCCACGCAAAAACTAGAGGCTTGGTGCGCATTACCAAGATTTTATTTGTGAGACCATCTTGGGTGAACATAGGGAACTATATGTTCAGCATTAATCCCAAGGGATATGCAATAATCATCGAAAGACTTCGATGTAAACTCTCTAGTATTATCAAGTCTTATAGACTTCATGATTTGGGTGAGAGTTTAGCAAAAGCAGCGTTTTCTTGAGGACAATAGTGTAACATGTGATCACTTTGTCGATACATCAACCAAAACCATTAATATTTAACTGGTCCACATGGTGGTTGGATATGTCCACAAATTTCTCTTGCATTATGTGCAGAAAAATGGTGGTGTATGTACTAGCTAGTCTTTGCATATGATGGTCTGATATTAAATATTCTTAACGAGTATGGCATAGTGTGTCATTATATACAAGACCCTTATTCAGAAGGGGATACACCTGCGATGAGTTGAGGATACAGTGCATCATACTTTGACTTGGGTGTCCTAAACGGTCATGCCATAGCAAGTAATTGCTTGAATTAGTTAGCTTCTAGCTAACATATTTCAATTTTCCAATGTACGCTTCTGGCCGCACAATCAGAGGTTATGCAAAGATATTCCACTCATTTTCTCAGTGGTTTCAACGTGGTGACCGTTGGTTCAAATATCTTTAATACTCAATAACATTCTTCTGGAATGTGGAGATTATAAGGCCCCATTAATGGTAGGTTCAGTACCATTGGGCAACATACATTGGGTTTTGCCATAACCCTCTATTAGGTTGGATTGGCCTGATACAGTTGTCACAGAGGTATGAATAGACAATAAGTTTGAAAAATATCTCTGATCTGGGAATATGGTATGCGTAATAGCACTTTTAACCAGACAACAAACTTCCCCACAAAATATGTCTATTCATTTATTTAATTCAATGGATCACATGTATAAATGAGTTTATTGAATTAAATATATTCGAACATAACCACATTTCCATAATCCAAAATAATTGAAAACATAAATCACCAAAATCCAAAGATGTTTAATTAATTAAGATGAAATAGATATGGCACAAGGGGCCAATTATACTCATGTCTTCGAGTTCTAATCTTCGGTATGTTCAGTAACTGCCTGAAAATCCATGATCTCTAGTGTAGAATCGATAGAAAATGACCCTTCAATAAAGTTAGTATTTCGAGTTCCGCGACTAGCGTAATACTCATTTACTGCTTCGGCTATCGCACAGCAGGTGCGGACCAGTAGTCAATTCCTCCACATCGGTAACAAAGATCATGCTGATTTTGGTGGCAGTGGGCCTAACCAGTGTTCTTTTCCACTTTGGCTTGTTGGGCAGGGGCACTATAACATGGGGCCATGTTTTGGGCCGGTTATATGGGCCATTTATGGGCCCACCTCTCTTTCCTTGTCTCTTCCACGGCCACAATTTCTCCTTTCACAATTAGGTTTGCGATGAGTAATATCATTTGCTTCAAGCAAAAGTGCTGCTTAGGTACTGATGGGCTTGACCTGATCATTCCTCAACATGAGGTTGTTGTTCATTTCAGTGAGCAACCTGATAGTGATCAATTCTGAAATTAGTAAAGTGCCTCTCATTGTATTGTTTTGGGCAGATGGGCTTGTTCAATATCTTGCTAATCATGTCTTGCTACAGGCAAGAAAATGGTCATTTGATGGTTAAAGTACTTCTTCTAGAGTGACCCAAAGAGTTTGTGGATCATCTTCATCGGATACTCAACTTGGAGTGCTTTCTCCATATGTTTCTTTATGAACATTATGGCACTCGCCTTAAAAGCCTCAGTGACGACATTGTCAGTATCGATTGTTGATCTCATCTTCTTTGTAGTCAGATGAATTTTCACATCTTGAGTCCACTTTAGATAGTTCTTTTGGAAACCTCCAAGGCAACAAAATCAAACATGTTGAGATTTGACATTTCTTACAGGATAGAAACAAATAATATTAGTGCTTTGGGTAATATCATCCATAAGCAAGTAATGAGAACTTCAAATTCTATAACATGGTATGAAAAATCGGATTAGACATGTAAAATCTACTGGTTTTATCATGTGTGGTGAATTTATGAAGGAAACTTCAAGTTTCTTAAACGGCATTATCGAAACTACAAGTTCGATTTATATATGAACTACTGGTTCATTTAGAACTTCTAGTTCATTAGGTACCTACATTTTCTACACATATATTATAGTGCGAAAATTTAGACAAGTAACACAATAATATTGAATTGAGCAAATTGAAATAATCTCACAAATTGGAAAAATAAAAATCACAAATCAATTGAGATATTAATTGCATGTTAGTAAAATAACATATTAATTATCATACAATTATGTGAATAAATGCTTCTGACAATTAATTACACATATTAATTATGGTGAATCTATTTACAATATGAAATCATTTTTCCTTTTATTTTGATTCTGCTGGACCAAAGAAGCAGTGGGCTTAATAGTGAAGCCTATCGGGCTTAGTCTGTGGGCTTGTGACCCAGGCTTTCATGCGTAAGTCAAATGGTGTGTGAGGCCTGCTGGGCTGCTAGGTCCTGCGGAGGGAGAGTGGGCCTGTTGGGCTCAGGCTGGTCTGCCAAGTAAAAAGTTATTACTCAACTTTTTAGGTAACTCCAATTGAATACGACCAGGTAAGGAAGGATGAGGTTTAGGTGGAGCGAGGCTCACTTAAGTACACGGCCTCAGCTGAACCTTACCTAGACATCGCATCCAAATGGATGAGCCTAGTTTGAGAAGATTCATAACTTTTGTCATGGCAACATGTAGTGAGCCTCTATTCTTGCCTTGTAACTTGGGCTTGAGCTTCTGGCTCGAATTTGTTGTTATGACTTTGGGCTTGATTTGAGCTTCTGACTTAGCCTCTATTAATATTCACTATTATAACATAACAAAATTCAATAGATGTTATTAAATCATAACATAAATAAATTAATGCAGCGGTTATGTACCTAAGGAAATGGGTTCAAATCTCATTAATAGCATTGTAGTAATATAAATAGGAATCATACATGTGAATGTGTCATGATATATGTCAATCAAATCCAAAAACATGAACAAATATATACGACAGATATATATGTATCAACCAAATAAATTAATAAAGTAAATTTAGGGGTTCATGGTGATTGTTCATATTCAATCAATAGGCTCAATAAGCATGAATATAAAATTAGATTTTGGAAAGAAAAATACTTGATGAAGAACAGATGAATCTTCAGTTTATATGTGCAGAACTGAGAAGGTTGTCTTCTCAGCCAATCTAATAACTCAGGAGTTATTCGCCTTTTCTCTTCATTGAATGATGAACCACCTCTTCTCCGCAACTCGCAATCTGAATCCGAGAGCTTGTCGTGCTGATAATGTGTTGTAAAACGATAGTAAAAGAATTAGAGAGAGGGAGAGTTTAGACACAGAGAATGAAGTATGAGAAAATGGAGTAATTCTATTCATCTCACAATGAGGTTTATATAGGAGTACCTCAGGTTTACAAAAGGTAACTATTTAATGATTACATCAATCACTCATTTGATTACAATCAATCAATCGCTAATTATATTCTGTTAATCACCAATCAATCTTAATTAGTGTATATCACGCAACACTAATTGCTATTACATGAATAGCCACATTAATATTTACAACAGAATGGTAAAGTTTGATGTGATCCATCCCCATATAGGTTTATTCATTGCTTAATTGCTGATAATACAACAAATATGTCTTAGTATGCAACCTTTGTTTATGCTTATCCTCAAAAGGAAAAACAAGCTGGGTTGTGGGATGAGTTAGCCAAACTACAACCAGCAAGAAATGAACAATGGCTGCTTATTGATTATTTTAACATAAACACAAGTTTAGAGGAAAAACTTGGTGGTAACTAACTATATGCTCAATTTCATTTATTTTTAAACAAGGAAAACTTAGTCTCTCTGAATGCTGTTGGTTTACCTTTTTCGTGGACCAATAATCACAAGCATGATACTTTGATTTATGAACGACTTGATAGAGCTTGTGTTAATCCAATCTTCCTCAATGAATTATCTTGACCTTAAATCGAAAAACCTTCTAATTATAGGATCAGATCATGGTCCAATTTATTTAATGATTAAACATAAGAAAAGAAGGATCTGTAGAGCTTTTAAATTTGAAGCAATGTGGTTGTCCCACAAGGAGTTTAAACCTCTTGTCTGCTAGTAGTGTAAGATTTGTCGGCAAACCCACTTTCGCTGCTAAAGGTTCTGAAGAACATGCGGGTTACATTTGTTACGTTCTGAGCCTAAAGTTACCGGTTTACTAGTCATTTGGACGGTAAACAACAATTACTTTCACTTTTACTCTATTTCAATACTTTTAGTGGCCCTAAAAGTTGACTTTTTGTTCAGGTCAAAATTTAAGAAAGTTTCCTTCATGAAAGCCGTAGAGTATGTTAAACTGAGTCCGTGCATATGTAGTACGTAAAAATCAGAATTCATATGCGAAAGTTATAAGCAAAATACAAAGTTACTATTCATGATAGATTGTATAAATTTGAAAAGTTACTATGGCCGAGTAACTTTTCTTTCTCCTTCTCTATTCTCTCCCCCGCCTTTTTCTCTTTTCCTCTCTCCCTCTTTTCCCTGCGTTGGCCTCCTTTCCTTCCTCCATCGAATTGTCGTCGTCCAGCCACCAAACGGCGAGCCCCGGGTGGCGGTCGACTCTTCTCCTCCTCTCTTATACGCTTGTGGTCGTGGGTCATGATGATTTGACTGGAGAAGCTCGAATTCAAGCCAAGAAGATTACTATAGTAGTTCGGCAGTTCCGGTGATTTCTTCCAATTCTAGCCATCTCCGGCCACCAAACCAAGTCCAATAGGAGCACCTCGGCCATTTATCTTTCCCCTAAAGTTTCATGCGTCAATTTGCAGCGAGGAGGAAGAATCGAAGAAAACCCGATTCTAGGGTTTTGAAATTTCTGGAAAATTTTCACCGCCAAATTGGAACTTGTTGTAGTTGAGAAAAATGTTGGGTTTGTTGAGTTGGTGGTGCTACCAAATTTTGGTGGCCATCGGAGGT
This sequence comes from Rosa lucieae, assembly GCA_024704745.1. NCBI lineage: Eukaryota > Viridiplantae > Streptophyta > Magnoliopsida > Rosales > Rosaceae > Rosa > Rosa lucieae. The sequence goes on from CM045492.1 coordinate 39,409,397, forward strand.
GGTTGCCGGTGGCGCGTAAACCCCACGCGCTGCCACTGTAGGTTGCGCTTGAAGTCCAGTAGGGCAGCTTTTTAAATTCAATTTTTAGCCTATTAAATCCTATAAATGTTGTAGAGCTTATATGTGAAGTTTAGTGAAGATTAGGAAAGTTTTGAATCGATTATAAATTCCTGGAAATTTAGAATTTCAGTTATCAATTTATGAGAGTCCAACCGTCGGATTTCTCTTTAATCTACCCTAGAACTTCTAAATTAATGAAATGGTGTTGGTGGTAAAGTTTGGGTTGAATCGGAAAAAGAAATAGAGATGTTGGCTTACGAGGATTGATTTTGGGAATCGTATTTAATTACCGAATTGTTATTTATGGAATATAATTGTGTATAGGGTGCTATACTGAGTTACTGCTCGACGAAGGAAACTCGTTTGCGTGGTCACCTATATAGTACTGTGAGTGGACTTTTGTTTTAAATCATGATGCATGCATTCATTTCTCTAATTAAAGGTTTACTTGTTTATAATATTATTCTTTGAGCATATTAATTAGTTTCAGATTTTGAATTTGATTATGATTTATTTCGGTTATAATTTCAGAATGATTTTGGCTCTAAGTCTTAAAAAGGATATTGCGAATTTTGAAATAAAGTATGATTTACGATTTTAGTAATGATTTTTGACGAATTATTTTCCAAGGTGGTTTCTAGAATTAAATATATTTCTATTTGTCGATTTGAGATTTTTTTAAAAGATTTTCAAAATGGGATTTCGATGGAGATATTTTTCTTATTTATACATCGACTTTCTGTTTTGGCATTGGGAATGCCTTATTGTTGATTGAGGATTTAGTTTTGTTTCTGAGTTACAATTTATAATTTGATCTAGCCTATCTGTTATGATTTTGAGAATATTTTGGCGTGGGGCCACGTCATTGGAATATACTTATTTTTCTCGTGCGATATTGGGGAAGCTTTATGGATTTATGGATTTACCGGTTTTTCGATTGTTTTCCTCACCATACTCGGGTCGTTGGATTGTGTCTCCTTCTCACTTACTTTGTGTTTGTGAGTGGCAGTCGAGTGATTTATTCTCCTCCTCACGTGAGTAGTAGTTGAGGTTATCAGTTCTCCTCCTCACACAATCTATGTGTGAGTGGCAGTCGAGGGTAGGAAGAGCCTAAGGGGCTCCTTTACTGTATGGTGATTTCTTCTTCCCCATATCCTTTTAATCCTTGACTAGCGGGGCTAGTCCGTTTTCTCTTAACCAGCGGGCTGTTATGTTTTCATGAGATTTTGGGTTTAAAGAAATATGTTTTATAAACGTTGCATGCATCGAGTTTTATAAATTTAAATAAGTGGGAAAGTATTCAAGTTCGCTTCATTTAAATCATCTTAATTATTTATTTTTTTGTCCACTCACACTAACGTATTTTTTTCAATACTTTTCCCCTGGGCCCTTTGGTTTCAAATGCCCAGTTTGCAGGCTAGATTATTTGAGATTGGGCGTACATGGAGTTGAGGCATAGTTGTCACTGCTTCCGCATTGTAGGATTTATTGATCCTTTACCCTCTTTACTTTTCATTTTGTTGTACCTTTCGTTTTAGAATTGCTCTGATAATCGTGGAATTATGGTTGTTAAGTTGGGAATTGTGTAATGTGAATTGGAGAATATTGTGATTTAGGGAGTAGGGTGGCTCCAGGAGAATATGGATGGATAGTTTAGAAGTGTAAATGTTTTTCTACAGGTTTTGGGTAGTCCATTTTTAAGGGAAGTTCCGCCAAATTTTTGATAAAATTTCTTCTAAGGTGGGTCCCGCATGGCCACTTGGGATTTCCGGGTGAAATCCGGGGCGGGTCCTATCAACATTCTTGTAGTTGAGGTAATTCAATTGGCAAATTATCAAACACTCGATTATTAATTTCATAATTTTAGCACCAACTCCAAATATATATATATATAAATATATATATGATATGTTGCTTTTATTAAATTCAATATGCAGATCATAGGTGCTATCTGGTCATCTTGGATTAAAAGAAGATTGGAGCGGCTGGCTCACTTGTGGCAAGACTTGAAGTTCCTAAGGACCCAACTTTTCCTTTTGGTTTTCATGGTTTCTGGGCCAACAACAAATAGTTCCCTTTTGACTTTTGGTTGTTTTAAGCTACAAGATGCACCTATCTCGCACCATGCCAATTTGGTGACATGATCCACATTGTTTGCTTGGTGCAGAAGATGTATTTGTATGGACTAGTATTCAAGTTTTTTGTTTTTTGTTTTAATGGAGATTGATATTATTATAATTAATTGCCGTTAATTGGCTAGAGTCTAATATATACTTGAATATGATAATAGACAAGAAAATCTCGAAAACTCTATCAAGTAAATGTAACTCATTACAAATCTATTTTGAGCTCACTATTTTAGCGGGCTTATAAATAAAGATAGCTCCATTTTTTAGGGACAAAATAATTGACTAGTCTTCCATTAGCCTACATGCAATTGTGGTACCAATAGAAAGTCACTTTCTAGCAAACAAATAGTAGTAACTCCTTATCCATAAGCCACTTGAAATACGACAGTCATGTTCTTGATAGCTGGTAATTCTCACAGGTGTCATGATCCGAATAGACTTGCATGTACTTACATAAGCATTTGCCTAAGCATAATTAGCTATATTGGGTCATTCCTATGCTACTGCCAGCGGTACTAGCACCATCAGACTAGCTATCACCTGAGCTCAGGTTCAGGCCAAGATCATCTCTGACGCGCCGCCACGCGTCCCGTCAATATCACCTAGCTGAGACATCAGAAGCTGCAAGCAGATGCGTATCAATCCCACATCGAAAGCAAGGAAGAGATCAATCTCCTTCTCACCTATAAAAGGTTCATTCCTCTCTCCTCATTCATCACGCATTTATTACTTACCTAATGTTACTCTGTTAACATAAATACATTGATTGACTTAGGCATCGAAGTAGAGAAGACCGCTAACCTCGATCTCCCCTCTGATGCCCTTTGCATTTCATTTGACAGGTGATGCTAGCGCTACACTCCTCTTAGTAGAGATCCGAACTAGGACCAGCGTTAACTGGATTTGGCTACCACCAGATCACTAGCATTAACAAGAGTAACACTTGAAAACCGTATATCGACCTAAGAACACCCCAGAAGGTCTAACTTTGGCCAACCCAAGTCACTAAGACAACCTCCTTAGAAGCTGTTGGTGGGTCGACGGAATCAGTGAATGGCTGTGCTCGTGCGGTCATAACCCAAGCGTGTACGCATAGTTAGCATCTCACTAGATAACAGTTGGCGCGGATCCCAGTATGCATCACCACCTATATAAGGAAGACCTCACCTCATGCTCGGGGTAATCCTTCATTCTTACAACTCTCCACTCATAACCAAGAATTAGCTTCCGCTTTGCTCATGTTTGACTTAGGCATCAGAGGAGAGAAGTCCGGAACCTTCCGGACTTGCTCCTAACGATTTCTTTTGGTTACAGGTTCAGCAAAAGGATCAAGTGCGAGTTAATCCGTAGTTTCCTTCCGCTCAGATATCCCCTATCTAGATTCACTTACAAACAGAAGCCTTTGACTTGGGGCCAAATAACCCAAAACCAAAATCAGGCACCCACATCCAACTTCAAGCCCATGCCCAATTCCAGAACCTAACAGAGCTCTTCCTCTTGCTCCCTCTACCGCTACATCTGAAAATGCAAACCAATCTCCAAGCCCTAGTGATGCTCTACCCCATAAACTCATGAAATGTAGTGGTTGCCTGCCTCAACCACTAGTTGCAAGCTTGCAGCCTTTAGACCCACCAATACAACTTAAATCAGCCAAGAGTTCTCTTGCAGCGATCGAACACAGAGAACTTGATCACATCGAAATTAACTCCCACACGCCGATTAGACTTGTTATACCTTGAATTGCAGCCCTGCGCTTGTCGCCCTTATTCTTTCTCTTCAACCAAATTGATGTCCTCGAAAAGATCGCCCACACCACAATGGCAACTACAAAGACAAGGACCAGCCGACCCTTGCAACACTTGAACTTGCTAAAGGTACTCACACCAACTCCAACAGCCGTTCAAAATCCCACGACAAGAAGCATCGACGTTGCTACATCAGACGAAATTGGCTTGGGATGTCGCCGCTCTATCTACTCAAACTCTAGGGTTTTTTAATTTTTATTTTGCTTAATTATGAAATTTATACACCCAATAAATATTCATACATAGGTATTGTGTAAACTAATCCACATATTCCCCAAATATGTACAATAAAATAGTGATACTCCATATAAGAGATGAGCGCTCTAGAACTAACCTGTTAGCTTAATATTAAGAAGCTAACCATCTTTTAGACCAACTTTTCGGTCACATATCGACATCTCCACGGCTCAGTTTTTTTGTTCTTATGAGCAGATCACTTATACAAATTTTTAGCCAAATTGATGATCGTTGGGGTATTCATAATCATGATACTAATTATGAACACGAACGGTTCATATTGGATAGATTCAGTTTGTCTAATGATGACAGAACCCGCCCTGGATTTCACCCTGAAATCCGAAGTGGTGATGCAGGGCCCACCTTAGAAGAAATTCTACCAAAAAATTTGGCGGAACTTTCCCTAAAAATTGACTACCCAAAACCTGCAGAAGGACAATTACACATTGGTACAATCTCAAGTACAAAAGATGTTTCTAATCCTCTATTGTAAAACTCTAACCATCCAACTAAATACTCGAGTTTCAAACACCAAACTATTTCAAAAACTCAATTATGTCCATCTCCCAACTCGCTAAAATCCGGAACTTAATAAGGCTAAATGATAACTCAAAGTACCTAGGATCAATTTCTTCCACTTCGAACAAAACTAACTCCAAATGTCAAGGTCAGATTAATGACCCAAGATGACCAATCCTACAATTTCCAAGTAATCTCCAACGACTACCAATAATATCCCAAATGTCACTTACAAAATTGATCACGTCATGTAACCCATCTCCCGAAACTCGATTCAAAGTCAGAACAATCATTACTACTAGTTCCACTTCCAACAACAATCCTAATTCCGAAGTAATTATAGCATCTAGAGATAGCCAAAGCTATGTCAGACACTCAAGCACGAAATCGAACCCTGGTCTAGCACCTTAAACTCTTAAACCCTGCTCCAACAAACTTGGCATCGAGGAAGAGATAACCACAACATTCCCTTGGATCACATTTCGAAGAACGACTCGAACCTATAGAGTAGTCTTACTCTGTCACGTCCCTGATTTTACACACATGAAAACCGATATATATATAATCCCATAATTACATATGCGTGAACGTTCAGCCATCAATACAAAATACCTAGAAACTTTTTCCCTGTTAACCCAAGTATATATTGATGCCCTGAACCCACTATGTCAATATTGACTTGCTCCATAGAGTCATATATTACATAAGCTTACGAATTAAATTGTCAAAAAGAAAATAAAACGTAAATGCTACTCAGAGTAACTATACAACGGAAGTCCTTATCAACGGTAAAGTCACAAAGATAGCTTCCTACCGTAAAACTGCACAGGCGCCACCTCAGCTTCAGCCACGATTTCCCTGACCTGCAGGATTAACCCCTACACCATTCCATTGAATAATGCACCGGGTTGCCACACAATAAACCCGGTACGCTTATGAAGCTCGTATGAGTAACTCAAAACCACAAAGCAAAACACATTTCTTAAGTCACCTCAACCTAAACACGATATATACATAGCTCACACCTACGTCCATCAATTTCATAATCTTTCATATCGTGTCTACATAAGTCAACTTGGTGACTACAGCTTCATGTTTAGATTCCCAACTAGCATCCCATTACACAAATTCAATCAAACAAGACTTCCTCAAGAAATGTTTGATGCCATTCTAACACCCTACGGCGAATCCCAAACCACGCTCATTCCATCCCCACTAGGAGCCTTTTTGTCATCAACATGACATCAAGGTGGAAAACAATGAATCACCTTCCTATCCTCACCCCAGAGTACAATTCGTCACCACTATGGCTCTTAAGATAAATCAAACCATCAATCAATACAATCAAGAAGAAACAAGGCAATCACATATCAAAACAAGCCAAAACAAATCATAGTAACCCCTGCATATAATTTAGTTCAGGAGGTCACATTAAGTCAAGCAATTCAAGTCAAAGTACTCATCGAAGTCCCACACTCTGACGTCTGTAGGTAGTTCCAACCATCACAGCAGTCTTCTCGATTATTGTTAACTTAATAACAATTCAGCTCCGCTACCGAGCAGTCATCACACTGATCATCACACAGATTCCACCGGTCATCACCCAGATATTCATCATCCAACTGATCATCACATATATTTCAAGGATCATCACATAGATTCACTCAGATATCGCCAATCATCACACAGATAGCGATCATCACATAGATTTTTGCCGGCCATCAAGTAGATAGCAATCATCCTACTAATCATCACATAGATATCGTTGGTCATCACATAGATTCACACAGATATCGCCAGTCATCACACATATATCAACCATCCTACTAATATTCCTACACAAACTACACAGATATTTCTACACAAGCTTTACAGGACAATCATCACAAAGATTCACCATACTGATGTCATCGATTCATTACACAAATATTCCTACACAAACTTTACATGACAATCATCACAAAGATTCACCACGAAGCCACTAATACATAAATATATATATGTGTGTATATATATATATATCCCATAATATATATATATATATATATATAGACACATATAGTCATCCACTCAGAAATGCCACTAATACCAACTATAGTCGTAGTTAACCTAATAACTCCAAGACAATAGGGTAATCATGCTCATAACAAATATCGATCATATTCATAACAAATATCGATCCTGCTCATAACAAATATCGATCCAGCTCATAACACATATCGATCCTACTCATAACAAATATCGTGAGATTTACTCACCAAATGATAAAGGTAATCCGTTCATTAATGAACCTTGTCAGATTACTCACCTTTGAATCCCGCTGAGTCTTCAATACAGAACAAAGCAGCCAAACCACCCAAAATAGCTGTCCAAAGAATACCTCGTCACGTAACTAAGGAAATACAGCTCTGATTCAGTCAACGAATCACAAGGAATAACGTTCGAAACCCTAAATCAAACCAAAATTCCCAAGGTGAAGCTAAATCAGGCGAAACCACATCCGAGACCGCCCAATGTCTCCGGAATACTTATACTATCGATATGTCAAAATCACAAGTCAATCGGATGCTCAAATCCTCAAGGATCAATAAATTCAGCCGATATGAAACGGTAAAAATCATAACAATTCCATTCGAACTCCAAAATTTGCATATTATATATCAAAACGCTCGTATCAACGAGTAGAACATATATAATACCAAAAACAGTTCCTTACATGGCCGGAACATAGTCGGAACGCCGCCACAGGCGGTGCCGCACTGCCGTCGGCCAAAACTCAATATTTCACAAAACTCCCAACATCAAAAAGCTTCATTTAAGCATGCTTGTGAATTTTCATAACTAGATCGAAGTCAGAAAACAAGCATAAGGGATCGATAACTATCTCACAAGCCGTGAACAGTAATCCAAACTGAGTTGAACTAAGTTTCAAGTGAATCGATCTAAACAACCACCACAGATCTATCAAGGAGGCTGCTCTGAGCTCCCCAAGCTCAACTTGAAGCCCCGCCGACGTCGGAGATCGGAGAACCGATCGGTCGGAAAACACCCAACTGCGTTGCCTTCTACAGCTGCCACCACCGAGAATCGGTGCTAGAGGACACCACAGGGACAACCAGATGGAGGAGACGATCCTATCTGAAGTTTCGTCGCCGGAGACCGCCGCAGTTCCCCTGAAAAGCCGGGTCGGGTCGGCCGGGTCCGGGTCGGTCAATCGGATTACTTCGATAGTAAAGGTGTCGACCGAGAGAGAAAAGTGAGCTTCCGGAAATGGAAGAAATGAAAATAGTATGTTTCTAACTTAGGAAACTCTATTTATACCAAAATAGAAATTCCTTCCAATGGCCATAACTTTCTCATACGAACTCCGATTCTCGCGTTCCACATGTCCATGAACTCGTATTGACGCGCTCTACAACTTTTGTGAAAGAATTTTCGAGAATCCCAACGTATAAAAAGTCAACCTTTGCAACCCCCCCTAAAACCATATTCTTCGAATAATTATTCGCCCAAAATACTTCCGCTCCATCACGAGCCACGAAACTGTCCAATAATTACAATTTAGATTCCGAAAAATCCTCAAAAAATAAACATGAATTTCCGGGGCATCACATACTCTACCATCACGAGGGAAAGGTGCAAGACATAACAATCCAATACGCATATAAATCCCTATGAGGTCGACATACAATAGGCATATCACTGAAGGACAAACCAACAAGACATGTACCTTACACACTTGATGAGTACATCAACACCGAAGAGTAAATGATGGGAAATCACTGTAGTCGGGTCATCACTCGAGAGGTATTGAGTATCATCAAGTATATAAGGTAACAAGGAAGAAAGTCTATAGGATCTAACAACCTAATGCTCTAATACCAAGTTGACAGAACCCGCCTCGAATTTCACCCTGAAATCCAAAGTGGCCATGTGGGGCCAACCTTAAAAACTTCCCCTCAAAATGGACTACCCAAAACTTGCAGAATGACAACTACACTTCTAAAATCCATTCTTATTCTCCTGGAGCGACCCTGCTCCTCGATTCTCAACAACTCCACCACAACACAAGTCTCAACTTAAGAACATTTACCCACTAGGTGATTAGAGCAATCTAATATACAAGGTCTACAAGAAAATAAAATAGAAAGGTAAGGATTGATAAGTCCTACAATGAGGAAGCAATGACGGCTATGCCTTAACTCCATGTACGCCCGACTTCAACTAATCTAGCCTGCAAGCTGAGCATTGGAAACCGAATGGCCCAGGGGAAAAAAGTTTAAAACGTTAGAGTGAGTGGACGAAAAATAAGAAATTTCAAAATAAATAAGTAGAACATAATGCTTCCCCAATTTATTCTCTTAAAAACATCGCATGCAGTAAAATCTTGAAAATACTCTTAATCCTTCTCTTTACTGAAATCTCAAACATGTATAATAAAACATCTCGAAAACAGTCTCGAAATCTATTTAAAATCTCATAAATCTCATTAAAATACGTATATCTAAAAATAGGTGATGACTAGAGAGAACTACCGACTAGTCATCTCATGCCATCTGGAGGGTATTGCCAACTAGGGACACATCGGAGGGTGCTGCTGACCGAAAGATGAGGTGATGGTTAGAGGGTGCTTCCGACTAATCATAGATAGTTAGATGGTACCGCCGACTATCGCATGCCACCTGGAGGGGACTGCCGATCAGATGACGCATTGCAGAGTACTGCCGACCAGAATATTCTGGAGCGTATTGCTGACCAAATATTGTCTTGAGGGTATTTCTGACCAGACTATTACCTGGAGGGTACTGCCGACCAAGTGATTTATGAATGTGCCGACATATTTACCTCCTCAAATAAACTGAAATCAATCTCCTTAAAATAGAAAATAATTAACTCATGAAATATCGATAAATCAATCATACTCAAATACTTGATTATCATAATCGTAACATATGAAACTCAATATCAACTCCGTAACTCATCAATTTAAATCATCAAAAGCATAATTCAATAAATCTCGATAACTCAAATATTCGAAATCAATAATTCTAACAATATTTCTTAATCAACCACTCTCCGAAAACCGTTTCTCAATAACTCAATAACTCATAATTTAAATAGGTCAATAAATAATGAAGGCCCTCTGAAGGGAAATAATCTTGTAAATCATAAATAAATCTCATTAACGAAAGCTCATAAAATCATAAAACTCAATAATTCAAATCATAAAGTATGTTTCGCAATAATTTAGATAGAGAATTTGTAGTTTTTTCTTTTAAAAATTTAATAACTACAAATCATAAATTAAATCTCAATCGGAAAATAATAATATACTGCATGCACAGTTAATTTAAAAACAAATATCCCGTCACAGATTTACGTTACGACCTCCGTCCAACAATTTCCAACAATTTCCTCCTCAAGCTCAATCCACATGCCGTCCTGAACAATTTGATATTATAAATAACTGTTTCTCGATAGCAATTAAATTGATGATAATAAAATCAGAACCCTAAAACCGATAAATCATCGGATGCTCGAAAACATAATGGAACGAGGCCAAACCTCATACATTATATCGACTAAATAATTATAACAATCTATAGAAAGTTAGGGTCGATCCAACAGTCGGATCTTCCAAAATCAAAACCCGAACTTCTCGAAACTTTGGAAATTCCTATCTTTCTCAAAATGTGCACCAAACGATACAAAATCCATATCTACACGCTAATAAGGATATTGTTGAATCATAATTCATATACATATTTGTGCCCTAAAACATGAAAATTACTTGTTCTAAAGTCTAATTTAATGTTGACTAATCCAATTCTATTATTCCCCTAATATTGTGCTTTTGCTTAACCTTTGTGTTTATTTATATATATTTATTATGTGTTCCTTATCATGTAAGGAAATGATGGAGAAGTATGGAAATGCACAAAAAAGTCAACCTTAGCACATTTTCATATTCCGGCTAGGAGAAAGTGAGCTAGACAAGAAAGGAGAAGCGGCATCCTAATCAAAGAAACTCAAAATGAGTTGAAAATTTCCAGATATATTCTAGACATCCTAAGAATAATTTCTTATGAAGAGTACAAGAGCTAGTTCGGAGTGTAAGGTCTTCAAAAGATCGGTCCAAATTTCTGACTAAAAGACAAAAAAGGGCAATACCGGACCTGTAAGGATTCTGGCAGCATTTCAGGCCAAATCAAGGTGAACTAAGCTCTGAAATTTTACCAGGATGATCTACACTTATTAGGGAACATTTTCTATGAAGAAGTCGAAGGCCAATTTCGAAGTCTCGGTGGAGATTCGATTGAAGGAAGGTTCAGAAGCAGAAAACAAAGTCAAAACATGGCAGTTTGGCCTAGAACCTTCTCTTAACTGATTTCTTGTGCATTTTTTGAAGGTCTATGATGCAGAAATTAATAGGGAGAGCCCTAGGAGAATTCTACAAGATTATGGCAAGATGAATCCATCATATTATCTTTTGGATAATAGGCATCCCTTGCACACTTTCTCTTCCATGCTTGTCACCTTGACTTTGGTGAGCCAAAATCACTCCAACACTCTTTATTTTCATGTTTCTCATGGACAACAAAGACAGCAGCTGCTCCTCTCTTCTCCTTTAGCCATATTTTTCTACTCTACACTCTAATAGCTCATCATTACTTCCCCCTTTTCACTCCATCTCTTCCACTCTTTTCCCTTGTTTTTAAGATCTATTACCACTCTCATACTCCACCTCCATGCTTGAGCTGCTCCCTTTTTCTTCCATTCATCATTTTACTCCTCTCTCTCTCTTCTCTATATAAGCATCACTTCATTACACTTTTAAGGCATCACCCATTCCACCCCATTACATCTTCTTATTTCTCTCTTTATCTCCTTCATAAAACCTCCATATCCACCTCCCAAAATCCAAATCCATAAAACCCATAATCCCTTTACCACTCCATCTCCTCCATCACCACCACCACAATTACCATCTTCCACCACCAAAAATTCCATCACCACCGCCACTACTCCATCACTACCACTTAAAGTTAGCCAAAGAAGCATCATATCTTCTTCACCATTTCATTCATTCATCATCAACAAGAAGTTCATCATCCATCCATTCCATCATCAAGGAGGATTCAAGAAGCATCAATGCAGGAAAACAAAGAAGGATCTAGCCATTGATTTGTCAAGCTTCAACTAGTTCATTCTTTCCTTAACTCTTTAATTTACCTTGATGTACTTTATAGATTTGATGTTAATTTGTATGATTATGAGTGAGAAGTTATTTTGTTGGGGCTAGGGTTGAAAGTCCTAGCCAAACTTGTATGAATTGTTGTTTAAATTTATATTTGATGTTATTTGTGATTTTCATGTTCATATGCTAATTCAAGAAGTGAATGCATTCATTCAAACTTAACTACTTTGAATGTGTTGAGTTTGTCGTCTCATGAAAAAATATTTAGGGAGTAGTTAACCTTGACCATTGATAGCATGATAGCATCCTCTATGTGCATATGAAGGTTGTAAGTCAAAATCACCTAGATCTAGGATTGGTTTGCTTGCATGATTATCTAAACTCAAGCTTTATGCATCTAGGAACAATGAATTGAGACTTAACCAGCAATAGGATTTGTTCTTAGGTAGTTAATTCTAGACTTATCCAATTGGAATTGATACCATTAAAGGAGTTTAAGCCTTTGTAGTCTTATCTGGATGCAAATAGGGTAATTGGAAAATTAGAATAGCATCACTTGTATTTGAACTTCAATACTTGCAAAGGAGGTTAGTGGTAGACAATCCAACTCCTAACTTTATCCATTATATCACTAGTTTAGTTTAGAGTAGTTTAGTTTACATTTGAGCATTTAGTTGTTTTCAATTCAAAACTATCTTCAAAAACCCAAAATCAAATCACTACTCCATCTTGCACATACTCACCATGAGCCTAGGTTTCCTTATAATTCTAGGTTTGTGATTGTTCATTTGCATATTCTAGCTCTCCATAGGTTAACACCATAACTAGTGAAAGGAATCCAATCCTGGTGGGTTCGACAACCTTTCTTAAATCCCTATACTACTACTTGTACCCCTTATACTTGAGGGTGGCTATTTGGCTAAAAGATATGCACAACCTAACAAACCAAATTAGGACGCCGAGAATAGCCGGACGCGCCGCCACAGGTGGCTGCGCGTGGGGTTCCAACCCCGAATTGGGTCACCAAATTTCATCAACATGATCATCTCAACATTGGCAACAACTTTTCCAACTATGACAAAGCTCAATTTCAAGTATATAGGGCAGAATTTACTTCGAACCTGAAATCCACAAAATTGCTCAAATCTTCTATTCTCGTTCCTTTTGCTGAATTGGAGCAAAAGAGTTGGTTAGTTAGGACCATGGAGGAAGGGGCTAAAAATCCCAGACGGTGGTGCCGCCTAAGAGGCCGGAAAATGCTGATTGGGACGGATTTCCGATTTGCACCACAATTCGTTTCTGGATTGATTCTCCTTCTACGTCTCACATCATATTAATTAAATCACTACCATAGCAAGGAAGAGGAGGACGAGGCGCTTCTAAAGTGACCAATTTCACTGCCAGAGGTGGCCGGAATCGGCTTCAGTGAGGCCAAGAAGGTTTGTCGGTTTTCGCGTTCTCTTTCTCCCTTTCTCTTTCTTCGACTTCCCTAAATGAAATCCCCAATTTTGCAAGTTTCCCATTCAGGAAACACCCAAATATCCTTTAACCAGATTCTCAAAATTTACAAAACTGCCACTGAGTGTAAACCCTCCAAACTTCTTCGTTACAACTCTGATTTTAACATGCCGCGTGTCCATAAACTCGGTTTATCGTGCTCTACAAATCCTTGAAGGAAGTTTCCTCAAATACTAACCTGAAGAAAAGTCAACCCATGAAACCCCTAAAAAGTTCGATAAAAAGGTAAAAAGTAAAGATAATTATTGTTTACCGTCCGAATGACCAGTAAACATGTAAATTTGGGTACGACGTGTAACAATTGATTTGATCTAGTTCAGTACCCAAACGGTTATCAATTTGGCTGAAAATTTGTAGAAGTGATCTACTCATAGGAACTAAAAACTAAACAGTGGAGATGTTGATATGTGACCGAAAAGTTGGTCTGAAAGATGGTTAGCTTCTTAATACGAAGTTAACCAGTTATCTCTAGAGTGCTCCTACTATATAAGAATAACCTTAGTCATAATTATCAATAATATGTCCCCTGTTTTGTTTATTTTATTTTAATTACCAAATAATCTCCAAAAATCCTATAAATTTGTGTGCTCATGCCTCTATTTTTTTTTTTTTTAACTGAAATTCATTGAAACAATTAGTGATTGCAATCACTTAGAATGGCATCCCGAACACACTCAGGAGCAACAACAAACCAACTTTGACTCTCATTCGAGTACAAAGCATGATTTGCTAAGACATGAGCTACTTTGTTAGCCTCACGAGATACATGAACTACTTTATAATCAACATGCCTGCGCATAAAATCCTTCACTTCTGTGATGAGTATACCCAAACTTGACAAATCAGCATCTTGCTGCACCAAGGCTTGCACTAAGAGCAGACAATCTACTTCAAATATAACTTTCTCATAGCTCAATGTTTCGGCTAACTTCATACCTTCAGTCAATGCATTCAACTCTGCGTGGAAAGGAGATGTGACTTGGACAAAAGGCCGGCCTACTGCTGCATTAAAATGGCCAAATTCATCCCTCATGATCACCCCAATCCCCCCTCGACGTGTTCCAGCCATGAAAGCACCATCGATATTACATTTCTTCCAACCGGTTGCAGGTTTTGTCCATGCTTGCTGCTAGGGCCTAGTACCTCCGCTACATACTGCATTAGCTTTAGAAAATTCTTGAAGCCATCCCAGACTAAGCATAGATGCCTCACTTGGTCTCTGCTTTGTATTGTCCTATAGCTGGCTATTCCGATTCTTCCAAATAGCCCACACAATCACAAGAAGTTTAGCAAAAGCATCCTTTGAAAAAGAAGCTGCTAATTGCAGGAAGTACTCTTGGAAGGTCAAATTGGCTGGCACCTGCATGTTGATAGAGGCAGCATGCCACGTCTCTTGAGCATACTGACAATGAAAAAATAAATGCAAGTTATCTTCCAACTGATGGTTACACATCAAGTAGTTCATATCACCCATATAACCTTTTAGCTACCAATTAGCTCTAATTGGTAGAATACCGGTACAACACGGCCATGCATGTACTGCTACCTTCCCTGGAACCTTAGCTCCCCATATAGCTTTCCACAGCTTAGCCAGCGGATCCACAGGTGCAGGGGGTGCCAAAACAACACCCAAAGCAATATCTTTTGCAACAAAATAAGCACTGTTCGTGGTGAACGTACCTTTCTTGTCAAAATGCCATACCACCCGATCTGCAGTAACGTTTCGACTCAATGGAATAGACAATATAAGATCAATATCTGCTAGAGAGAAGAATAAATTCAATGTTTGCACATCCCAAACCCAGTGTACTGGATCAATCAATTCTGATACAAAGCAAGGAGCATCCTCCCTAGGAGGAGAAGAAGGGCAGTGAGGAAAGGTATCTGGTATCCACTTATGCCGCCAAATATCCACCTGCTCCCCAGAACCAATTCGCCAACGCAGACTTTGATGTAACACTTCTCGAGATGATAGAATACTACGCCATGACAAAGATGGAGTGATCCCTAACTCAACAGTAAAGAAATCTCCAGTAGGAAAATATATGGCCTTGTACAAACGCGCAATCAAGGAATTCGGATTTTGCACTAAACGCCATCCTTGCTTGGCTAGCATAGCCAAATTAAACCAATGGAGATTCTTAAACCCCATCCCACCTTCATGTTTAGAATGCATAGTCTCTCCCATGATCGCCAATGAATTTTATTTTTATCATCCGTGTCTCCCCACCAGAAACCCGCACACAACTGATGTAAATCATCACAGAGCCCAGTGGGCAACAAATAACAATTCATAACATAATTGGGAACAGTTTTGGCGACAGCTTTAATCAAGATCTCCTTACCCGCACCACTTAACAGTTTGGCTCGCCAACTTACCAATTTCTTAGTAAGCTTCTCCTTTAAGTAGCTAAAAGCTTCTGTTTTCTTCCTCCCCACATGTGTAGGGAGCCCCAAATACCTGTCATGCTTGTCCACCCGCTGTACTCCCAGAATACTAGCCCAATAGACTTGTCTATCCAAAGCCATGTGTCTACTAAAAGCAACACTACTCTTCTGTAAATTCACCCGCTGTCCAGAGGCCAGCTCATAGGTATACAAAATATTACGATACTGCTGACACTCTTCTTCAGTAGTAGTACCAAACAAGAAACAATCATCAGCAAATAATAAGTGATGCAATGTGGGAGCAGTGGGGGTGATGGTCATACCTTGAATCCACCGATTTCGAACAAAGTGGTGAATAAGAGAAGATAGACCCTCAGCACATAAGATGAACAAATATGGAGACAATGGGTCCCCCTGTTGAATACCCCTCTTAGGTTTAACAAAACCACAAACTTCCCCATTCACTAGAAAAGAATAACTCACTGTGTTCAGACTTGTCATGATCAATCATTTAGATGCAAAACCCAATCGAAGAAGCATATCTTCACAAAATCCCACTCTAAACGATCGTAAGCCTTACTAATATCCAACTTGAAAGAAAAATGATCATCCTCCCCCCGTCTATTAGTATGGAGAAAATGCGCTACTTCGGTAGCCACCAATGTATTATCTGAAATGAGCCGCCCGGGGACAAATGCACTCTGGAGTGGTGATATTACAGAGTCCAAAATCAGTTTCAACCTATTAGCCAGCACTTTAGAACATAGGCGATACAGAACATTACATAAAGCAATTGGACGTAACTCCGTCATGTCTTTAGGCTCAGCAACTTTAGGAATAAGAGTTACATAAGTGAAGTTGAGTTCAGCAGGTAGAATACCAGAGGACAAGAATGACTTAACCGCGGTACAAACATCCGGACCAATAACATGCCAGTATTTCTGAAAAAAGAAAGGTGACATACCATCCGGGCCAGGAGCCTTAGATGGATGCATCTGAAATAGAGCGATTTTTACCTCAGAGTCCAAGTACGGGGATAATAATTCCCCATTCATAGCAGGTGTGACCCGAGCCTGAACCGTGTTCAGTATAAGATTCCTAGCTGCATCATGCACCCCTTCAGTAGAGAATATGGAACTATAATAAGATGTGACCACCCTCTCAATATCCTTAATATCCATTACCCACCGACCATCAGAGTTGTTCAAACCCTTAATGGAATTGCGTTGTTCCTGTTGAATGCACGGCGATGGAAATAAGCTGTGTTTCTATCCCCAGCCTTCAACCATAAAGCCTTGGACCGTTGCACCCACATGGTTTCTTCTTTTGTAAGCAACGCCTGAAACTTGGCATTCAATTCCTGCTTCTCTGCATGATCAGCTAGATCAAATGGAGCTGCTAACAATTCATCAAGTCTGTTACGAACCGCCCGCATCTCCACTTGTCTAAACATGAACGTTGACTTCTGCCATGCATGCAACGCTACACTAGTACCCTTGATCTTCCCAGCAGCCTTACTAAGAGGATTACCCGAAACCTGCGTTTCCCAACCCGTCTGCACTATCGTCTCACACTCAGGGTGCACTACCCAAAACTGTTCAAACCGGAACAATCTTCTCCTTGCCCTAGGCACAGGAGGGATAGCACACACCTCTACCATTAATGGGCTATGATCCGAAGTGCTCGGATGCAAATGAGTCGTAGAGGACCCAGGGAAGAGTGATCGGAGACCGATGTTCCAAAGGCTTCGATCTAATCTTTCCTTAGTTTGATAGTCAGCCTACGTATATGGACTCCCTCTGAACCCCATATCCAGTAGATTGCAATCCACCATTGCCTCCTGGAACGCCTGCATTTGTGCAATCCGGCGAACCCCACCACCGGACTTCTCCGCCCTGACCAAAATCTCATTGAAATCCCCTACAACCAGCAATGGTAGCGGGGAACCGGTTGCTAACTGTCGCATTAGAGCCCATGTAGCGCTACGATCTGCAGTCTGAGCAAAACCATAAATACCAGTTAATTGCCATTCATCCGGTGACCCCGGTGTACCAATTGAAACATCGACATGCCGGGCCGAGTAGTTCCTAATATGAACTGGTACATCGTTCATCCATAAAAAAGCTACCCCCGGGGATTCATCACTCTTCCCATACCCCAGACAATTATCAAACCCAACATTAACCCTGAGAGTTTCAAGCTGCCTTTCAGAACACAACGTCTCTGACAAGAAAAAAACCCTAGGTTTTTCCTGTCGAATCAAATCCACCAAGGCTCTCCTCCTAGTACCACCAATGATACCTCGACAATTCTATGCTAGTATTCGCACCCTCATCATGATCGACTGCCAGGAAGGCCGTCGTGCACAGCGGTGTTGATGCCGCAAACTACTCAGAGCGGTTTTTTCTCTGCTAGGGTTTTTTTTTCCGATGCCTTTGTTATATGATAAACAATAAAACTTGTTGCTCGTGCCTCTATGTGTCTAGTACATCTGTACAAAAAAAACTGATTGATTTTCGATTAGTTTAGGTTAGTAAATTAGTTAGATTTTTGGTATCTGGTCGTTATGATCGGTAGTTCCTTTTTGTCACATTCTTTCTAAGTAATTAGGTTAATTAGTCCTCTGCAGAGACCTTTACTTCCCTTAACTACATTTGAATTATTAAATTGAAATAAAGAAAATAAATTTAGCCACCGATATCCTTCACGCCCCCGTTGGCACATTCATCCTTGGCCTCACAAGAAGAACCTATCAATGTTAATTAGGCTAAAAAGTTGACCCAACTCCCAAATTAGCAGAAACACCCCCCCCCCCCCCCCCCCCGGTGATGTAGACATAGACCAACTCTTAGCCGATGCTTGCAAACAATGCCAGATGATACCAATTGTACAAGGCTGTTTAGTTGTCCTCTTTAATCTTGTCTTGAATTTGATGGTTATTATCGCCAACTTTGTGCTTACACATGCTTGTAGCCATCATAAGCACCACAAGTTCTATTAGTTACAAAGGCCAACTTTGCGATATCTAGTTCTGTAGTCCACTCTACCAGAAGCAAAATAAAATCTTGAACCATGGAATGTCCATTAGATATGGGCCACTAATCTTACATGGATTGTCGGACTTACATACACTATGGGTGCGTTTGTTTGATCTGATATATGGTCTGGATTAGAATAATTATTTTAAATAGTTGATTTGCGAAATTGTGAGTCTCACAAAAAATTCTCTAACTAGTCATTATTATAGTGATCCTCATTAAAAGGGCTCTCAATTTTTAATATCAACTTTTCTTCAATGTCAGATTGCTGTCACCATTTAATTGCCACCTCATAAACTTCCAAATCTGCAAAATCCAAGTCATTCCCAAACCAATACTCCCCTCACCGATAACTTGATAAATTGGGGTTATTCTTTGTAATACTCTTTTGTTTTTCTCATTGGAAAACAAAGAAGACTAAACCAAGGGCCAAACACATTATGACTGAGGTGCCCTTTAATCTCCAAATTCCTAAAATTAATAGCAATGCTACATAGTCAAGGACAATTCTTAGGTTCACCCCTGGGGTGAACGGGCATATTCACCTCTATTGTTGATTACCATACTTTACTTAATAAATTTATCATCCAACACTCCATATATTAGATTAGTCTTTAAAGATCATCTCTATAAAAAATCAACCAAATAAAAAACCGTTTAATTATCTAATTGAATCAAACAAATGGATGATTCTAACAATAGTTCCTACTATTATGATGAACAGTCCATGTATTTCATAGAAATGAATAGCTAAAAGATCTTCAATTTGAATTTGATTGATTTTTTACCGAGCTAATATTTATATTATGTTATGCAACGTGAATAGTTGGATTAGAAAATTATAAGTTAAATGTATTAATCACAATAAATGGTGAATATGCTCATTCACCCCAGGGCTGAACCTAAGAATTGTCCATTTAACATACATTTTAAAGTCACATAGCCTACTACCAGGCCATTGTGGAAGTGATGCAAGTCACTAGTATTTTTAATATCTAAATCTGTCAACGTTTTTTTTTTTTTATTGAAATGATCATTTGCTAAACGCAAGCTATGAAATGAACTGATTTTGTTTTTTATTAAATTGGTCCAAGTTACGGCCATTAGACATTGATTTCATTATTATTGCTAAACACATAATATTTAATGGAGGTTTACTATATCTTTTGTTTGGAGGTTTATTATATTATAACAATGAGAAATATTTTTATAAAAAAAAAATTCAGAATTTTTTTCTATTTATCCTCAATCAATGGCCTTGTGCAATTTGATGGGAAATTGTGAGGAGCGAGGGAAATTAAGAAATTGTGAGAATTTGGAGGGAAAATTTGTCATTTCGGAGGGGAATAACTTTTTTTTTTTCGGAGGGAATAGTTTATGTGGCTGCATAGACCATTTTGTCTCTCTAAATACATGTCACGTCAGGATGTTAAATCGAAATTAACAGATGTACCATATTTGGTAACGGTGTAATAATTCATGTACTATTTGGGATATAAAAAAAATTGTAGTCGTTATACAGTACGTTTCGCAATAATTTAGATAGAGAATTTGTAGTTTTTTCTTTTAATAATTTAATAACTACAAATCATAAATGAAATCTTAATCGGAAAATAATAATATACTGCATGCACAGTTAGTTTAAAAACAAATGTCCCCTCACAAATTTACGTTACGACCTCCGTCCTCCTCCTCAAGCTCAATCCACACGCCGTCCTGAACAATTTGATATTATAAATAACTGTTTCTCGATAGCAATTAAATTGATGATAATAAAATCAGAACCCTAAAACCGATAAATCATCGGATGCTCGAAATCATAATGGAACGAGGTCAAAACTCATACATTATATCGACTAAATAATTATAACAATCTATAGAAAGCTAGGGTCGATCCAACAGTCGGATCTTCCAAAATCAAAACCCGAACTTCTCGAAACTTGGAAATTCCTATCATTCTCAAAATGTGCACCAAACGATACAAAATCCATATCTACACGCTCATAAGGATATGCACAACCCAACAAACCAAATTAGGATGTCGAGAACAACCGGACGCGCCGCCACAGGTGGCTGCGCGTGGGGTTCCAACCCCTAATTGGGTCACCAAATTTCATTAACATGATCATCTCAACATTCGCAACAACTTTTTCAACTATGACAAAGCTCAATTTCAAGTATATAGGGCAGAATTTACCTCGAACCTGAAATCCCCAAAATTGTTCAAATCTTCGTTTCTCCTTCCTTGGATGAATTGGAGCAAAAGAGTTGGTGGGTTAGGACCATGGAGGTAGGGGCTAAAAAGCCCAGACTGTGGTGCCGCCTAGGAGACCGGAAAACGCCGATCGGAACGATTTCCGATTGGCACCACAATTCGTTTCTGGATTGATTCTCAGTCTACGTCTCACATCATCCTAATTAAATCACTACCATAAAAAGGAAGAGGAGGACGAGGAGCTTCTAAAGAGACTAGTTTCACGGCCAAAGGTGGCCGGAATCGGCGTTGACGAAGCCAAGAAGGTTCGCCGGTTTTCGGGTTCTCTTTCTCTCTTTCTCTTTCTTCGAGTTTCAGAAATGAAAGTCCCCAATTTTGCAAGTTTCCCCTTCGAGAAACACCCGAAAATCCTTTAACCAGTTTCTCAAAATTTACAAAACTGCCACCGAGTATAAACCCTCATAACTTCTTCGTTACAACTCTGATTTTAACATGCCGCTTGTCCACGAACTCAGTTTGTCGTACTCTACAAATTCTAGAAGGAAGTTTCCTCAAATACTAAGTTGAAGAAAAGTCAACCCTTGAAACCTCTAAAAAGTTCGATAAAAAGATAAAAAGTAAAGATAATTATTGTTTACCGTCCGAATGACCAGTAAACATGTAAATTTGGGTACGGGGTGTAACAATTGATTTGATCTAGTTTAGTATCCAAACGGTCATCAATTTGGCTGAAAATTTGTAGAAGTGATCTACTCATAGGAACTAAAAGCTAAACAGTGGAGATGTTGATATGTGACCGAAAAGTTGGTCTAAAAGATGGTTAGCTTCTTCATACGAAGTTAACTAGTTATCTCTAGAGCGCTCCTACTATATAAGAATAACCTTAGTCATAATTATCAATAATCTGTCCCCTGTTTTGTTTATTTTATTTTAATTACCAAATAATCTCCAAAAATAGTATAAATTTGTGTGCTTGTGCCTCTATGTGTCTAGTACATCTGTACAAAATTTCATTGATTTTAGATTAGTTTAGGTTAGTCAATTAGTTAGATTTTTGGTCTCTGGTCGTTATGATTGGTAGTTCCTTTTTGTGACATTCTTTCTAAGTAATTAGGTTAATTAGTCCTCTGTGGAGACCTTTACTTCCCTTAACTATATTTGAATTATTAAATTGAAATAAAGAATATAAATTTAGCCACCGATATCCTTCACGCCCCACGTTGGCACCAAAGGTTTTAAATATCGGTATTTTCATATCTATCGGTACTTTGAAAAAGGAGATATCAGATATATCGGGGATACAGTGTACAAAAATATCGTTTTTGAAAAAAGTCAATTTATTAGAAATTTAGAACTACATATAAATACATATGAATGTAAACTTCATCTACATCCAAAAAGAAACTCTAGGCGGTTGAAAAGCCGCTCGCTGGTGTACGAAAATGCAATAAGCAGACCAAGACATATGACCCATATAATGCGAATTGTAGTGATGAACATGATAGTTATAGATCTCTTTAGAGCTGCCGACTGTTTCCCCTATGAGGGGATAGTAAGGATGAACCCAACTAGATGACTGATCATATACTTCTCCATATTGATTATATCCATAAGCATCATAACCAAATTGATTGTTGCCTTCATGAGATTCATTTGAGATCCCACTGCGCTCTGTGCCTAAACTGATAGAGTCAAAACTTAAGGCAATTGAAGAAATATCAGATGGGGTACTTTGATCATCAGTTGCACCTCTAGTCCTCCTCCCATATCGGGTCTTCTCTTGAGCACCATGCCCAGCTGTTCTCACTCCGTGGTCTTCATCTTGGGTGGCATGATCAAAATTACCTTCACAGGTAAATTGGAATCCTCCATCCACAGAAGATTGTCCATATCCATATCTTTCACCTCCACCCTCTCCACCATCATCAGAACTATCTGGAGTTGCTGTACCACCCCACGCATCATCACTATCTGAATTATCTTCTGGGTTTTTAACAACTTCTTCAGATAAGACTCTCTCTACGTTGATTCCAGCATTAGTTGCAGTTTCTACAACTTGTGGAAGAGGTCTTCCAGCTTCATCATCGAGGTGTGCAGGCATAATCCAATCATGAAGTGGAACAATGCCATTATCAAGCTGCTCGCTTGCAACATGAAGTAGATCTATATAGTTGTTTTCATTGACC
The DNA here is from genome assembly GCA_024704745.1 of Rosa lucieae. Taxonomy (NCBI): domain Eukaryota; kingdom Viridiplantae; phylum Streptophyta; class Magnoliopsida; order Rosales; family Rosaceae; genus Rosa; species Rosa lucieae. The sequence continues at coordinate 39,432,690 of CM045492.1, forward strand.
ACATTAGTCTTTGCCTGTTTATCTCGCAGCTGCAGCTTCATGTTGTAGTAGCAGTATACAAGCTTTTCCAACTTCTGATATGCCAAACGGTTCCTTTGCTTGGTATGAATAATCGCAAATGTACTCCAATTTCTCTCACACGCATAAGATGAAGCCGTTTGTGCCAAAATATGCATTACAATTTTCTGCATGTTTGGTGCAGAATACCTAAATTGTGTCCACCAATCAGCTGTAAAGCTACTACAATGAGTTACTGCTATAATAGATCAACATTTTCTATTAAAGAAATTATATGTGTGTGTATGTGTGTGTTTTAATGTATACATATACGGATATACCACAAACCTGTATTTGTGGTTTCTCTTGTTTTTCTTGCTATGGTTGACCCAAATGATTCCTTTGCATCTCTAAAGCATACAATCTGCATTAACCATTTGAAAATTAGTCATTTCTAATCCCAAATTTTTTTAAGGTTGTCATCAATAAGAAGTTACCTCATCCACAAATGTATCCGCAATTTCTCTTTATGTTAAATTGTTCGACAACTGTTGCTAGAGAGTTTGTGAAACGTGGGCTATAACCAACATCATGTCGATAATGAAAATTTGGGTTTAAGAAATGTGCTACAAACAAGAAACCAAAAAGTTATATAATATAGATCTAACTAAGTAATTATCAAGATACAACCGTATTTCGAGATAGAGAAATAATACTTGTTGCATGCAATGGTTGACTTAATGTGTTAACCCATCGATCATTGATGATTTTAAGCACCCATTTCTTTCTTCTCATATGTGATATTTGTTGTTTTACTCTTTCAAATATATCATATAATATGGGCATGGTTGGCTGAATTTCTGTGTCAACAATTCGAAGAATCTCATACAATGGCTTATAAATTTTATGGACTGCTTCCATGGCATCCCAAAATGTCCCATCGAGGACTCTTTTTTCTATCCTTTTGCCATATCTGGTTCTGCTCGCTGCATTCTCATTCCATGCACTACTTGTAAACAATTTTCTCAAATCAGATTTCTTCTTCAAAATACTGTCGATGACAATGTGATTTGTCGCAAATCAAGTTTTACCCGGTCGAATCAAATCTCCCTTCGTGATGCTCCTCATTTCAGCCAGTACCCAACCATGATTGTAGATGTAGTTAGTTACACTTTGAGCCCATTTGACGACAGTGGAAACAGTCTCTTGCTTCCGATATCTTCAAATATCAAATCGATGCAGTGGGCAGCACACAAGATCCAGAACAGCGGATATTTTTTCTGTAGTTCCCTTCTGGCCTTTTTAAATGCTGATGCATTGTCAGTGACAATCTGGACAACATTTTCTAGTCCAACATCTTGGATAATCTCATTTAACAATAGTTCTATGTACTGAGCATTTTTTTTTCATATGTGAAGCATCTACAGACTTCAAAAACACAGTTGAACCTTTTGAATACACCATGAAATTTAGAATAGACATTTTGGTTGGGCCAGTCCATCCATCACACATGATAGTGCATCCATATATTTTTCAGGTTTCTCTGTGAGTATCCACATACCTTTTCATTTATGTGTACTCATTCTCTAAGTAACGAGTCTGAATTTCATAGGAGGTAGGAAGCTTTACAATAGGACCTAAACAAGAAAATGATTTATTTTATAGGAATGTTCATTATATAAATTCTACTTAACATAATTGTCCATGAAGAAATATGTAAACACAATATAATTTACCTAGATTTCCAGTTGTAGTCAACATGTTTTGGAAATGTGGAGAATCAGCTTTGTTAAAAGGGACAGCATCATATATGTGGTATTTGGACACCATTGTTGCCAATAGTTCTCTACCACCTTTTAGTAATGATTTAATTGTGCTTTGTTTTGATCGACTATCTTTTGATGGCATTGCTACTGGAGGCTCAGGAAATGAGTACCGATAGGTTTTTGATCGATCAACTTGTTGCGGTTGTTGACTGCTACTACTGCCTCTCGATTGTTTTGGAAATTGAAATCTTGCACTTCTACTAAACTGAGAGTTCTTATCACGATCTACGGTTGATCGTCTTACTGCAGCACGATAATCTTGTCGTTCTGCAGGGTGCATGTCTGATGGATACTGAAATCCATCATCATCATCATCATTGTCGTCATCATCATTGTACAGACTTGTTTGATTGCCAAGATAATCATTGCAGAGTTCTTCTCTAATATCATCTTGAACAGCTGCCTTTTCTTGCTTAATAGAATATTTTCTCTTAATCCATGCTATCACCTCTGTTTTGATCTCCGGTGGCACCTTATCACATTTATTTACACTCTTGTGAGGATCATAACCCGATAAATGACTCTTCAATCTTGTAATTCCTTCACTTTTAAAAGTGGCAAAACAAAATATACATGTTGTACCATTTCGATTTCCTTCGACGGGAGTTGCGTACTTCCATGCTGGATCATTTCCACCTCTACCGCTGCTTGCCATTTTTAATCTAGCATATAAAAATGTACTAAAACAAGTAAATATTTATTGTAACATCAATTTCACGAAACTCTACTCTTACATAACTAGAAGGTTCTTGCTCAACCGAACTTGGAATATCACCCATAACAGTTAACAACATCATTTTAAAGAAAATATGAATGTAATTTTTTTTAGGAATCAATAGATTTGATTACTTACATCAAGAAATCTAGAAAAATACCGAAGTTTTAATCTAAATTACATTCTAATTTCATCAAAAAAATTCATTATAGAAAAGAAGTTGAAGTGTAATACCTCAATAAAGTTGAGAGAATGAGAGCAGATTGCTGAGAAGAGGAGAGAGTGACTTGGTAGAAAGAGGTGAAAGACTGACGCTGATGTGCAAAAAGAGGTGAGAGTATTGAGTCTGAGAAACAAGAGAACTGGGTTATTGGGCAAAGATGAGGAGGGAAGGGGAGAAATTCAAACAAGATGAGGAGGGGATAACATAAAAGAGAAGAAAAGGTGAGGAGAAAAGGGAAGAAAAGATGAGGAGGGCCGACAGAAAAGAGAAGAAAGAAAAGAGGAGAAAAGATGAGGAGAAAAGGAAAGAAAAGACAAAGAGGGGATGACAGAAAAGAGAAGAAAAGGGAAGAAAAGGTGGGGAGGGCCGGAGGGGACGACTAACTAACAATAGAGGACAAACTAAGCATCATCACCAACCAAGAAAGAGTAACTTGACGACCAAATTATTATTCAAGTCTCCCACCAATAATTTCTATGGGAAATTGGTAGGAAATTTCCTTCCCTGATCAATTTGGGGCCCTTTGTATAGTTTTATAAACATTGCACTTAATAAAATAAAATCAATAAAAAGATGAATTACATTTAACTATTTAACCGTCTATAGTTTGCTTCATACCATATATCACTCTCTATTTTTAATTATGTTGATCCACTAAAACAAGAGATAACTTCCAAAAAAAAATTTCAAGTTTAAGACACAAACTACACAGTAGCTTCGTTATTCCTCACTTTTTCAAGATGCATAGTCAAAATTTAATACTCCGTACTTTGCACTCTCTTCTCATCATGTCATCCATATATGGTTCCTTGACTTCCTTCTGCAATGTCATTTGGCCTCATTTGAATAATTGAACCTTTATGGCTTTATCTCCTTTCTATTATTCAACTACAGAGCTACAAACTACATACAGAGTTACAGAAATAGTCACAGACTACACAGTACAAAATCTCTCCTCACACAGATTTGCATTTAGACTTTTAGAGAATTACTTCTCACCCAAAATCGCCTTGAGGGGATTTCTCCTCACTCAAATTTGCCTTTAGGAAATCTCTCTTCACACAGATTTTCATTTAGGGAATTACTGAGTTTTTTTTTTTTTTTTACCTCAAATTTTACAGATATTTCTTCACTTTATCGGGATATATCGCAAATATCTAATATATTGGAGATATTTGACGATGTCGGAGAAATTTCGCAGAAACGGTGACAGATAAGATATTTACCCCCTAGATATATCGGTCCGTCGAAAAAAAGAGATATCGGGGGATATATCGGAAATATCGCAGAGATTTAGAACCTTGGTTGGCACATTCATCCTTGGCCTCACAAGAAGAGTTAGCTAGGCCAACTTTGCGATATCTAGTTCTGTAGTCCACTCTCTAGCAGAAGCAAATTAAATTCTTGAACTATCGAATGTGCATTAGATATGGGCCACTAATTTTACGTGGATTGTCGGACTTACCTACACTATGGGTGCGTTTGTTTGATCTGATATAAGGTTTGGATTTGAATAATTATTTCAAATAGTTGATTTGCGGAATTGTGATTTTCAAGTGAGTCTCACAAAAAAATCTCTAACAAGTCATTATTATAGTGCTCCTCATTAAAAGGGCTCCCTATTTTTAATATCAACTTTTCTTCAATGTCAGATTGCTGTCACCATTTAATTGCCACCTCCTAAACTTCCAAATCTCCAAAATCCAAGTCATTCTCAAACCAATACTCCCATCACCGATAACTTGATAAATTGAGGTTCTTCTTTGTAATACTCTTTTGTTTTTCTCATTGGAAAACAAAGAAGACTAAACCAAGGGCCAAACACATTATGACTGAGGTACCATTTAATCTCCAAATTCCTAAAATTAATAGTAATGCTACATAGTGGAGGACAATTCTTAGGTTCATGCCTGGAGTGAACGGGCATATTCACCTCTATTGTCGATTACCATACTTTTACTTAATAAATTTATCATCCAACGATCCATATATTAGATTAGTCTTTAAAGATCATCTCTATAAAAAAATCAACCAGATCAAAAACCGTTTAATTATCTAATTGAATCATACAAATGAATGGTTCTAACAACAATTCCTACTATTATGATGAATGGTCCATATATTTCATAGAAATGAATAGCTAAAAGATCTTCAATTTGAATTTGATTGATTTTTTACGGAGCTAATCTTTATATGATGTTATGCAACGTGAATAGTTGGATTAGAAAATTATAAAGTTAAATGCATTAATCACCATAAAGGGTGAATATGCTCATTCACCCCAGGGGTAAACCTAAGAATTGTCCATTTAACATACACTTTAAAGTCACAAAGCCTACTACCAGGCCATTGTGGAAGTGATGCAGGTCAGTATTTTTAATATCTAAATCTGTCAATGTTTTTTTTTTTTTTTTGAATTGGTCATTTACTGAATGCAAGCTATGAAATGAAACTGATTTTGTTTTTTATTAAATTGGTCCAATTACGGCCATTAGACATTGATTTCGTTATTATTGCTAAACACATAATATTTAGTGGAGGTTTACTATATCTTTTGTTTTGAGGTTTATTATATTATAACAATCAGAAATATTTTTATAATAAAAAATTCGGAAATTTTTTTATTTATCCCCATTGGCCTTGTGCAATTTGGTGGGAAATTGTGAGGTGGGAAATTAAGAAATTGTGAGAATTTGGAGGGAAAATTTGTCATTTCGGAGGGAAATAACTATTTTTTTTTTTCTCGGAGGGAATGGTTTATGTGGCTACACAAACCATTTTGTCTCTCTAAATTCATGTCACGTCAGCGATTTTAAAGTTAACGGATGTACTATATTTGGCAACGGTGTAATAATTCATGTACTATTTGGGGTAAATTTAGGTTTTTACCCTCAAATTATTATTCGTGGACATGTTTGAGATAGAGAATTTGGGGATAGCATAACTAATTTGAAACCTACAAGTCTACAACACATGCCATAACAAGATACGTTTAAAAAACTCAATGTTCCAGATTGGATGACAAATTATTATTATTATTATTTTTTATTTAAAGATTAGTGCTGCTGCTCTTAAATTTTAATTAATAAAACTGCAGAATACAAATCCCAAATTGCAAAGGGGGACATTGATTCTTAATATAATCTTTTCTTCAATGTCAGATTGTGGTGCACTCCCACATGGGCCCAAGCATTATGAGTGAGGTGCCATTTAATGATTTAATCTCCAAATTCCCCACATTAATTACCAGTAATATAAATTGCAATTGCAAATCCGTAATTAAAGAAATTTTTATGGGCAGATTGTCGTGCACCACTAACTTGGCCTCTCTATATATGCGGGTCTGAATTACAATGCTATACCATTCGCGACTACCTCGCTCCTAAAAGGCTAAAACTTCCAAAACCACATAATGCAAGCCAACCCCTTCCAAGTCACGGCCAAATCAATATACCCGTCACTTATAAACATACCTATGGTGCCCCGACAGCACCGTCCTCCTTCTTTGCGACAACTCCTCAAACCGCCATGTGCCATCTCCACTTCCCCTCCCAATGACTCCAACCGTTCTACTCCAATTACCATGTCCGCCCTAGCAGTGGTCGATGACTCCGTGGCTGCGTTCCGGGACTACCAGTTTCTCTTTGTCTCCCAACGCTCGGAAACAAACGAGCCGGTGACTCTAGAAGTTGTTGAAGGTGCGGTCCCGCCAGAGTTTCCTTCCGGAACATACTATTTGGCAGGACCGGGGCTCTTCAGGGACGACCACGGCTCCACTGTGCACCCTTTGGATGGTCACGGCTACCTTAGGGCTTTCACTTTCCATGGGGTTAGTGGGAACGAGGTCAATGTCAAGTTCATGGCCAAGTACGTGAAAACTGAGACGCAGTTGGAAGAGCAGGACCCCGTGACCGGCAAGTGGCGGTTCACGCATAGGGGAGCGTTCTCGGTGTTGAAGGGAGGACAGAAAATCGGGAACACTAAGGTGATCAAAAACGTGGCGAATACTAGTGTGTTGAGCTGGGGTGGGAGGCTGATGTGCTTGTGGGAAGGTGGTGGGGAACCTTACGAAATTGAAAAGGAGACCTTGGAAACTGTCGGGAAGGTCAAGCTCATGGAAGGTTGCGATCTGGTGGTGGAGAGTGCGAGTGATGGCCGTGGTGTTTGGGATGTTGCTGCAAGATTGTTGAAGCCGATTTTGTATGGTATGTAGTCATAGCAAAGTGATTTGCTGTGTGTTTTGAGTGAAAACTAGCTTATATGATACACGTTCAGTCTGTTGCAGATGGCTTTTCTTTTAAACATATTGGTTAGTTGTACAGTTGTACTAGTATCAATGATTAAAGTCTGTTAAAGTCGCTTTCCATTTTACTTTAAAAATCACATGCATAATTTTATGGTTTGATAGTCCGAAATATGTATATAACATGCAGGAGTGTTTAAGATGCCAATAAAGCGACTGTTAGCTCATTACAAGCTCGACACTAACAAAGATAGACTTCTTATGATGTCATGTAATGCAGAAGACATACTGTTGCCACACAATACTTTTACATTTTACGGTATGTGTTTGAATAGTTATGATAATCAAATATTTTGATTTTCAAATGGGTTAAACGGAAAGTAACCTATTGTCTTTTTGTCCTATTGCAGAATTTGATTCAAATTTTAAGGAGGTGGGAAAGAAAGAGTTCATCATCCCAGACCACTTGTACATTCATGATTGGGCTTTCACAACCACTTATTATATACTATTTGCTAACCGCGTTAAACTTAATGCTTCTGGTAATTACATCAGGATAAATTCTTTATTCAGGATCATTAATCTTCGGCATATTTATCTTGAATTTGTATTTACACATAAATTAATCGTTAGACTAAACAATTAACTCAAAATTCATGTTAACCTTAACTGTCAAGTCATCTACTATATACTAGTATTAGTAAGATAACTTTATCCAACAAAATCGACCTGTTTTAAAATTTAGTGAAGTCTTGATGAGTACTATGATATAGATAATAAATTAACAATGCATATATATATATATATATATATATATATATATATATATGGCTCTTCTATTAAAGAATCCATTGTGATACTCACTTTTTTATCTCATTTCAGCTTCTCGATTGTTCAGTTTTTTGTTCTAATGTATAGATCAAGTCTGCAAATTTTAAGCCAAATTGATGATCGTTAAGGTATCAAACTAGTGTAAATTAATGGAAGAACTGAATCTGTCCAACTGAACTATTCATGTTTATGTTAAATCCCAGTTTTGGATGCCTTCATGATTATGAATTTGGCTGCAAAATTTATAGAAGTAATCTACTCATATAGACCTAAAAACTGAACGATAAAAATGTAGATATGTGATTGAAAAGTTGGTCTAATAAGCTATTCCATAAAATGACAAAAAAAAAAATCCCGCACTAAAAGGACTCTATATGTATGTATGTATGTATGTATGTATGTATGTATCTATATATATAAATATATACAGACACACAATATAACGCCAAGTGCTTTAGTTTCACCTAAATATAAATTGTCCAAATTGTCTTTGGTATAGAAATTCATAATGAAATTATCTACAATATTATTTTAGTAGAAAAAAAAAATACAAACTATTCTGTTAGAAGCATATAGAAGGGTCTTCAACAATCACACTGGTATGAGACTAGTCAGTTCTTAATACTCTTTTAATATTAAAGGTTATCTATCTTATATTTAATAGAAGTGGTGTTGTCAACCATAACTCTATTTTTTTTTTTACTTTTACACCCCTAAACATTAAATAACTTATACATCAATTCAATTGTCAGTGATAGAAAAGTTAAAACTAAAATAAATAATTAATAAAAAAATATTATTATTTTCAAAAACTAGCCACCCACTTCTCCTCACCCATAAGATGTGAGAAATTTCTAGTATTTAATAAATGAAGGTTATGCAAAAAAAAAAGCAAAAATATTTTTGTTTTGTGTTCTTGTTTTAATACATTTACAAGGAAGTAGTTTTCTTCTTATAATTATTAGTCCATAATTTTACACATATTTATCAAGTTGAAAACATGTTAATTGACAAGAAGCTAGGCCAAAATAGAACAAAAAACAGAAGCACGTAGAGCCTACCAATGGCAAAAGACTACTCATTACATGAAACTAACGCACAAAATTCTATAGCTAAACATAAACACTTTACCTTAAATGGAAATCTTGACTATCAACTATCATACACCAAACACATAATTGTAGTATGCGGAATAGCTAAAACTTCTAAGAAGACAAATAGAAGAGCTTTCGCTAATATAAACTTAGCCGGGCTGGGAGGAAAAAAAAATCTCCCACCCAAGACACTCATTGCATAAGAAATGAATGAGAATGTTAAGACAACCTTCAAATCAAAAAAAAAAAAAAAAACCACCCTTCAAAATATCCTAACGAACCAAGCAAGCCCAAGCCCAACCAAGGACCTAAAAGCCCAATGTTGTGGCTAATCAGCCTGAGATGCCCTCACCACGACGAGTGCCACCTGCATTGCCATCCTGGCCACGAGCCTAGCACCGGAGCCCGCCAAGTCGCCAACGTCTCCGGAGGGAGACCCATCAAACATCCTTGACCATCAGTCCTCCATAACCTCAGCCAAACTAAGGTACAGGACAAAAGCTCCTCCATTGCCCAAAGCACCACCTCCACTCTGAATCTAGTCGACACGATCTGGGATCAAATTCTTCGGTCGAAACCCACACCTAGTCGAGAGAACCAGAACACCGAACACCACTGGGGTGTAACAGCTAGGTGATAACAGCATTCCTGGCCTTGACAAGTCAAACCAAATTCTGCCTTATTCTTTGGGAAGAAAATGGCTGGGAACCTCGACTACGAGCGTCACCGAATTTACGACAACCGTAGCATAGATGGCGACGAGCGCCTGAAGAGAAACCTGTGCGGCTAGGATTTTGTCTCAAAATTAGTCAATTTTTCTTTATGGTTTGACGATTGATACTTTCATTCTGTAAGATTGTTATATGAGGCTAGTCTTAGATTGATCACAAAAGTAAAATGGCTTCTTTTTGTTTTTTGCTTTTAAATAAAATGAACTCAAATTGGGGAAGGAATGCATATTTTTTTTGTTTTTTGTTTTTAAATAAAGTGAACTCAATTAGGGGAAGGAATGCATATCAAAGAGCTAGTGCTACTGCATATAATGCGAATGATTAAAATGCAGGTGCAATGACTTCAGTTTGTGGAATCACTCCAACGATGACAGCATTATCTGTGAATCCTACCAAGGACACATCTCCAATATATTTGCTTCCTAGGTTTCCTAATGATCTGAATTGTAGTCGAGATTGGAGAGTACCTATTGAAGCTCCTTCACGATTTTGGCTGCAACATGTAGGCAATGCCTATGATTATTTGGATGAAAATGGGAATTCGGAGATCCAGATACATGCTTCTGTCTGCTCTTACGAGTGGTTCACTTTGCAAAAGTTGTTTGGTATTTAACATATCCCGTCTATGCATTGATAATAGTACTCCTTTACTGTAGCTTTAAGTTGTACTAATTTAATATTGCTTCTGTGGTCGACAGGATATGATTGGCGAAGTGGTAAACTCGACCCTTCGATTATGAACTTGGGTAGAAACCACAGCAGAACATTGCCTCACCTTGTTCAGGTTTCTCTCTTAACATACGATGATGTATACTAGCTAGAGTTGACAATTCCCCCGTTTCATTGTTGCTCTGTTTAATTTTTTTCTTTGGTAACGACTAACGAGTGAAACCCCATCCACCCACGCCGCTCTTCGAGTGGAGAGGGTGTCAACATAGGCCTACATTTTAGAGATATGAAGTCTTTACGTATGTGATTCTAGCTTTACCTCAACAAGCCATAGTGAGTAAGGTGCCTTTTTAATTAACTTCAGGGATTAGATCTTGACAAAAAAATTAAAATTAAAATATTCAGGAATTAAACTTCACAATCTTCTTTCTCATAAAATAATATAATAGTAACTTTTGCGTTATAAATTGGACATTTGGGTGCATAATGAGTTTAAGTATGAGGTTGCCACGTTTGTTTAGGCTACTATTTATATATAATTGAGTTGGGATGTTAAATTAGGAGAGGCTTAATTATTGGAGAAGCCTAATCAGGTACTAAAGGGAAGATACACTCCCGTTTATCATTTTCGTACATTAATCTCAAATTCTATCATATTGATAACATTAGACTCCGACACATTTTTTATGTCTTTTGTCTATAACAACGTCAACCCTATTGTCACTTGAGCTATTTTCCTATAGGTAATTTTGTCTCAATCTCCATATTTTCTCACCACTTCCGCTTAAACACAATCCTCTCTCTCCTTAGGCAAGTAAAGATTTTTGAGAACAAAAATAGGAGGTTGCCATACCTTCCACCTCCTGTTTTTGTCCCCATTCTCATCTCCCTTATCCATGCTTCCTTCATTGTTTCTCTCTCATATTAATGCACACCCCATCCACTTCTCTTCTCACCTTCAGTTGCTCTATTCCACTTTTCTTCCTTTCTGTTTCGGCTCACTTCTCCTTTACTTTTCGCCTATTTCTGTCAATTTTGCACTAGGTTTGGCTAATTGAAGGCTATTGAACCCACTCGTAGTGGCGGTGTCAATGGATTATGCTTAGAAGTCAAGCGACGGAAGAAAGAGAACGTAGTATTACATTCTCTCTCCTCACATTCATCTGTGCGTCTCAATCTCCTTGAGAACTAGAAAGGTAGCTATCATGAGAGATTGCAGCTATCTTTAGTGGACCGGCTGTCCACGGCAAATCAAATTGGACAAGGTGTTGGGGTTCTAAATGTGGAGAAGATAAGATGAGATTGCAGCTATGTTTAATGGGAGGGAAAAAAAAAAAGGGTTAAACGAAGAGATAAAAATACCCATGAAAAATTACGATGTCACATGTCACTTGTGGGTTGACGCCATCATGGATGAATGTGCTAAGATTATAACGGGATTGAGTGTTGAAGTATCAATTTTATAATTTTTAAGTTTGAGGTATCAAAGTGATGAATGCCCGTTATTTGGGATGTGATAATCTATATAAGAATAAGCTTAATGAATGCAGGTTTCCATCAACTTGGATGTCCATGGGATTTGTCAAAGATGTGATGTGGAGCCTTTGAACGAGTGGAACAAGTCATCAGATTTTCCTGTTATCAATCCATCTTTTTCAGGCCGCAAAAATAATTACGTATATGCACCAAGTACTTCAGGTTCTCGTAGTGAATTGCCAAACTTTCCATTTGACATGGTGGCAAAGCTCAGTCTTTCAACTAAATCTGTGGACACATGGTCTGCTGGTAGTAGAAGATTTGTCGGCGAACCCACATTCGTTGCTAAAGGTTCTGAAGAAGATGACGGTTACATTCTAGTAGTCGAGGTAATTCAACTAGCAAATTATCAACCACTCGATTATCAATTTCATAGTTTAAGCACCAACTCCGAACACACACACACACACTAATATACAAGTCCATTCTGAGACGGACGTCCGCATTGCCCCAAAAGTGCGAACGTCGATGTTTCTACTCCATTCAGGCGCTGACGGCGGCGCGGGTCTTGCCGAACGGAGGTCAGGAGTTTATCTTGACCTTCTTCTTGGTGGTGGACTCGTCGGCCATCAGTTTGCAGTCGCTGCCCAGAACCTTGAAGTTTTAGGTGAGGCTGCTGCCCAAAACCTTCAAGCTTGAGCTCCTTTGACCTTGATCTCCATGGTGATGCGGTCTGGGATGCCCCTGGCATCCGTTCGGCAAGACCGGCGTCGCCGTCGGCGCCTGAAACGGGGCAGAAGCATTGACGTCAGCACTTTTGGGGTAGTACGGACATCCGTCTCTGATCCTATATATATATTATATGATATGTTGCTTCTATTGATTGCAGTATGCAGCTGTAGTTCAAAGGTGCTATCTGGTTATCTTGGATTCAAAAAAGATTGGAGCGGCTGACGCACTTGTGGCAAGACTTGAAGTCCCTAAGGACCTAAATTTTCCTTTTGGTTTTCATGGATGCTGGGCCAACAACGAATAATTTCTTTTGCCTTGTGGTCTTTTTGGGACACAAGATCCACATGTCTCACACCATGCTAATTTGGTGACATGATCAACATTGTATGTTGTTTATATATGGGTCAGGTTTATGCCCTTATAATGCTTTTTTATTTTTCAATAAATTTATAAATAGAGAGACGGGCGGTGGGCTCCTGGTTTTATTTGTATAGGTTAGTACATAGGTATTGTGTAAATGGATCCAGGTACCCCAAACACGTAAAATAAAACCTCAATATAGTGATACTTTATATAAGATTAAGCTTAGTGATAAAAAATTCTGGTCCCAACTTGGGCAAGTTATAAATAGGAAGAAAAAAAACCCCTTCCAAAAAAAAAAGGAAAAAAAATCCTCATTTTAATGAGTCATTATATTTTTCGGTTCTGTTTTAAAATTTGTCTTCTTTAGTAATATTTGTGATATGTATAAAAGTAAATTGAGAATTTGAATTGATCTACTCATTTCATTTCATAGTCCCTTTATATATGGAGAGAATTACAACGGAAATATCAATTACAATGATGATATTAAATGCTGATTAATCTGTAATTAATGTTGATTGATGGTAATTTCTAATTCCTTGATTCTCTCTTCATCAGTCACTTTGACGAAGGCACATAATGTGTTTTTCCTTTAACACTCCCGCTTGTGCCAAGTCAAAGACGAAATGGTGCATGAATTGTTGCCTCACAAAAAACTTTGCCAAGTAACAATAAAAACCCTATGGGACAAAAAATACACCTTGGTCGAAGGAAAAGAGCACAACACACCTTTTACATTTGAGGATGACATGCGTGTGTTAGACTACCACTGACGTCTGCACCTCCCCCTAATATTTACATTAATCAAGGGAGCTTGGAAAGTCTTCGCATTCCTATGTTTTTCACATGTTTCTCAAATGTGGCCTTAGGCAATGATTTGGTGAACAAATCTGCTACATTCTCCTTAGACCTTACTTGATTCACTTGAATCTTGAGGAGAGCCTGTTGTTGTTGATTGTAGAAAAACTTTGGCGATATGTGTTTTGTATTATCACCCTTGATATATCCTAGCTTCATCTGTTCGACGTAAGCTGCATTATCTTCATAAATGCAAGTAGGCTCTTCAGTGGTAGAACTCAAACCACTAGTCCCTCGAATATGTGTAATGCTAGCACTTAACTATATACACTCACGAACCGCCTCATGTAGAGCAATGATCTCTGAGTGGTTCGAGGAGGTAGCCACAAGGGTTTGCTTGGTTGATCTCTAAGTTTTCACAGTGTTCCCAATGGTAAATACATAACCAGTTTAGGAACGACCTTTATGTGGGTCAGAGAGGTACCCAGCATCAGCAAAACATCATTTGAGATTTCCGTGTAGTGAGTGGCGCTTTCGCTATCAACATTTCCTTTAGGGATTACAGTTCCATCTGCGGTCCCTCTTGTCTCTCTGTAGGGAAAGAACAGTCGAAGTCAATGGTTCCTTTTAGGTATTGGAAAATGTTTTTGATACCATTCCAGTGACGCTGCGTTGGCGCTGAGCTAAATCAAGCTAACAAGTTCACTGAGAATGCAATGTCTGGTCAAGTACATTGAGTTAAGTACAATAATGCGCCTATTGCACTTAGATATGGAATTTCAGCTCCCAACACCTCTTCATCATCTTCCTTTGGACGAAATGGATCTTTCTTTGTATCTAAACTTCGATCGATCATGGGAATGATAGCAGGATGCGCTTTGTCCATGTTAAATCGTCTGAGCATCTTCTGGACATACGCAGACTGGTGGATTAGTATTCCACAAAATCGGTGTTCTAGTTCAAGGCCTAGACATAATCGAGTTTTCCCAATATCCTTCATCTCAAATTCGGATTTCAAGTAGCTCGCGGTTTCTCTTATTTCATCAAGAGTACCTATTATGTTCATATCATCGACATATACAGCTACAATTCCAAATCCGAAACTTGTTTTCTTTTTGAATACGCTGGGGCATAATTCATCGTTCTTATATCCCTCCCCAATCAAGTAGTCACTTAGACGGGTATACGCATCCTCCCGGATTGTTTCAATCCGTAAAGTAAGCGTTTCAACCTAATTGCAAACGCACTCTGTGGTTTAGAGTCACTTGATTTGAGTAATGTAAGGCCATCAGGTACTTTCATATATATCTCTGAATCTAGATCCCCATAGAGATATGCAGTAACCACGTCCATGAGCTGCATTTCTAGTCCTTCGGAAACTACCAAGCTAACTAAGTAGCGGAACGTTATAACGTCGATTACGGATAGTATGTCTCCTCACAGTCAATTCCAGGGCATTGTCAGAAATCTTGCGCCACAAGACGAGCCTCGTACCTCACGACTTCATTCTTCTCATTACGCTTTCTGACAAAGACCTATTTATGTCCTACAGGCTTTACACTTGGTAGGGTTAGCACTACCGGACAAAATACTTGTCTCTTTGCCAGAGAATCTAGTTCTGCCTAGATTGCTTCTTTCCATTTAGGCCAATCTGCTCTTTGTTGACATTCTGCAACAGAGCGTGGTTCGATATCATCGTGCTCTATGATTTCTTTGACCAATAGTATATGCAAATTCATCATCAATATGTATGGAAGATCTTTCTATCAACTCATATGCACTCTCATAATCCATTGAGATTTCTTTGTTCTCTACAATCATTTCAAACATCGGAGCGTCCTCTAGTAGTGATTCATGGACATAAATGTAGTCAGAGACAATCTCATGAGAAGGATTCTTTACATTGATGATTAATGGATCAATTTGTGCCTTACTCGCCCTCTTCTTCCTTGGGTGAGTGTCAATCGAACCAAGTGGCCTCCCCCTCTTTCTTTGGGGAGCCACGGCCTCAACCATAACTCCACTAAGTGTGGTTGCAGTGCCTCTATCTGCGGCGCTGTGCCCCTTGTTGGGGACTTCTAACCTTGCAGACACATTTGCAACTAGTATTTGTGATCTCGTCACTTTTGCGATATCAGTAAACTCATCAGACATCGAATCTGCTACGTTCTGAAGATCAATTATTCTTTTCACTTCACTTTCACTTTGTGAAGTGCAGGGATCAAAATGAGACAGAGAGGGGACAAACCACGATAATTCCTGTCGTTCCCTTGGAAACTCCTTTTTCCTATCCCACCCTAACGACGGGAAGACTGTCTCATCAAAGTAACAATCCGCAAATCTAGTGGTAAAGAGATCGCCTGGCAAGAGTTCCAAATTGCTGATAATTGTTAGGGACTCGTAGCCAATATAAATACTTAATCGTCTCTGAGGACCCATTTTGGTGCACTGTGAGGGTGCAATAGGCACATATACTGCACAACCAAATATGCGTAAGTGTGAAATGTCAGGCTCATATCTAGTTACCAACTGGTACACATAAAATGGTTGGGTAACTGTGGATCTGAAACAAATAAGTAAAGCTGCGCGTAATATTGCATAACCCCATGTAGATATAGGCAGGTTGGCGCGCATAACCAGTGCCCTAGCCACCATTTGTAGCCTTTTGATGGTGGCTTCTGCGAGACCATTTTGTGTACGCACATGGGATACAGGATGCTCTACATCGATTCCAATAGACATGAAATAGTCATCAAATGCTTTTGATGTAAACTCTCCAGCGTTATCAAGCCTTACAGACTTGATAGGGTGATCAGGGTGGTGAGCCCTTAAACGTATAATCTGTGCTAGAATTTTTGCAAATGCAGCATTGCTTGTGGAAAATAAAACAACATGTGACCAGTGTGTCGAAACATCCACCAGAACCATAAAGTACTTGAATGGTCTGCATTCTGGATGGATAGGTCCACAGATATCTCCTTGTATCCTTTGTATGAATGAAATGTTTTGTTTAATTTGTGTCTTTAGCATAGGAATGTCTCGATCCTGTTTTTGCTAAAGAGCAGGTTTTGCAAAACGAGTGATGTGCCTTTGAAATGGTCAATGAGGCATAATGGGATGGAGGTAGCAGAAGGCAATGACTGCATTTGAGCAGTACTAGGACCGACAACTTGCAGTGTGGCGGATTTTTCTCCCATTTTATTTTTCACTCAAAAGAAGGGATGTTCGTGTGAGTTCTTTAAAATATGGATCATCATGTCACGACCAGGGTGCCCTAGGCGGTCATGCCAAAGCCTATATAAGTCAGTGTCCCACATTTCATTGTTGGTGACAGCATAGGATTCATTGATCTGAATCGTAGTGAGGTACAGTCCACTAGATTGACTCATAAGTTTCTCTAAAATGCGTTTCCTTCCGCATTCATTAGAGATAATATAAATGTATTCAGTTCCATTCTCACAATGTGTTTCTACATGATAACCGTTGGCACGAATATCTTTGAAACTTAACAAGGTTCGATTAGCTCTTGGTGAATATTTCTATTTGGGTAGAATGACAATCTTTTCATTCTAATAATTTTTTCTTTTTGTACATGTATTTCTTTATATCTTTATAGTGCTATTTCGAACTATGTAAATATGTGTAGTAAATAAATTCGAATAAATTCAGTGCTTCAGAATAAAATACAAAATTTATTAATAAGCCAACGATAATCAAATCAAGGTCTTGTTCAGAAATCTAATTCATCAAACCATTATTGAAATAAACTTTAAGACCAAGTAATAGTCTAATTAAAAATGAGGCATTATGCCTTCACATCTGTCTTTGGAAAATAAAATAAATAAAGTAGATCAGTCAAAGTCTGAAGCATCCATTAACTGACCAAGTTCCTTGTTGCCATTGAAGTCTGCAATAGTGAGGTTGACATCTGGGTCATGACCTTCTTCTTTCATATAGTGAGCCTCTTGTTCTTTAGACTCCTTATACCTCTTGTAAGTGGCTGCAACTATGTTACTTGCTTGGCAGTTCTTGTACCAATACCCAATGATTCCACACCTATAGCATGGTTCATTGCCAACTCTATCATGTTTGACTGAAGGGTTCTTAGGTGCCTTTTGCACCTTGTTTCCATGACCACTAGGGCCAGCACCACCATCTCTGCTCCATTCATTGGGAGGGCCTCCACAGCCATACCATGACCCCCACGCCCTTGCTACGAGGTGCACTGTTGCCACGTGGGTAGGGATCAGCACGTCCAATGTGAGCCCCGGAAAAGTTTATCGAGTTGAAGTGAAATAGTTCGATAATTTATTTATCGATCTCAATAATTGTCAAGATGCTTGAGGAAATTTTCAGAAATTTTCATCAAGTGAAATCCTCAATTTAGGAGTTGGATAATAAAGTACACGACACGACGAGTTCATGAAAATTTTCGGATCACCGAGCTATATTTAGCGATTTTCCGAAGTTGTGAGATTTTAGAAAGAAAAAAAAAAAAAATATTAAAGAAATAGAATTTCTACGGTGCGATCTGGACCATTGATCAAGCACCGCTTCATCTTGGCCCTTGAATAGAATGAGATTAGGGTCTTTATATTCCTTGATCAGATCAAGGATGGGGATCAATTCCAGAAAACACAGAGAGAGAGAGAGAGTTGGGAGTTCTCTGCGTCTGACCCGAAACCCGCAAGGAGGACCAGGCCGGCGCTCCACCATCCGGCAACCTCAGGTCGCCTCGTGAGCTCCATTTCCTTCGTCTCTACTTCGCCTACGTCCCTGTGTCCTTGGATCGTCCATGCACTGAACGGAGAAGAAAACCCGACGACGAGAAGCCCGAACCTTCACCGGCAACTTCTGCAATTTCCTGCGCCTCCGACCACCGTCTGGGTCGTCTGTGGTATAAAACCTCTTCTCCTGGTCATGATCTTCAAGTCTATGTAATTAGTTTTCAGTTGGATTGGGTTTTAATGATTTTCGTTTCTGGGTAGCTATGGCTCCGACGTGTTCTGCGACGCCGGCGACCTTTCCGGCTCTCCTTGGCTTGGTCTCGGCCTCGACTGCAACTGTAGACAAGGAATTGGGCAGTTGGCTGGGCAGATCACGTTGACATCCTCAATTCATCATCTGCCTAGTTTCCACAAGGAGTTTGATTTGGTTGCAGTTGGAATTTGAAGGTATAATTCAAAATGTTGAATTGAAGTTTGGTTATTGTCATGCAAATCCGAAGTTAGTAGCTTGAGTTGGTATGACTTGGTGGAAATCAGTTTCCTTGGCTGTGGAGTTTTGTCAGATTGTTATAGTTTCGGTAGCTTGGAGTTTGTGTTTGAATTGGGTAGGAAATTGATGTTGTTATGCTGGAAATTGGTCGTGGAACTGACTATGTAGAGTGGATTGAGATTATCATCCTTGATGTCTTGTTAGTGTTGTTAAGGCAGGTTATTTGGAATGTTTGTGGAATAATTGAAAATGGTCAAGCTTGGGTGTCCATAGTAAATTCTGTCGAATTACTATGCGATAAAACTATTAAGTAAATGTGGAATCGTTTGTTGGAGAAATCGTTATTGGTTTGCTTGTGTATTTAGCAGTTTGATAGTAATGATAAAAGAAATTATATATTGGGTGGCCTTAGTAAATCGGGTGCACTTAATATATTTGGTCGATATCGTAAATTTCAAGTAAATGTTCGGTAATTTGGGTTAATTATCGAACCAGTATCGATTGGTCAAACGTTGGTCAAACAATGGTCAAAGTTGGTCAATTCCTGGTCAAACCAGGAAAAGTTGGTTGGACGATTTATTAATCGTCGAGATTTCATATAATTGTTCAATGTGTATTAACCATCGAAATGTCGGAATCTAGGACTCCAGTTACCCGAGGAACAGAAGGTTCGCAACTCTCGGAGTACGTGAGAGAACGCATCGGAATCCAGGTAGGGATTCAGGACTCTCCTCGGTTTGTGATTTCTTTTATTTTATTAATGTGATGCATGATAAGTGGTATGGGTTGGTTATGTAAAATGCAATGCATACTAACCAATCCGTGAGAAAATATGTGATGGCTTGAGAGCGAAGGGTAGCTCTGACTTCCTTGGGTTCGATCCCCTTAACCTCCGGAGGGTTAGTTACACCGGTCGGACGGTGAGCGATCGGAATGACGACCCGATCCGTGTGTGTAGCTAGGTAGCGGACGCTCTCGCTACGCTTACCTGGAACGCTTACCTGGTGATAAATTAAATTGAGGTAAGGTCGTGTAGTGGGTCTATGGGTCCGGCCATCAGGTAATACTTGGATTTGGCGCCGTATTTATTTAAGCATCATGCATCGGTTTTCAAGTTGAAAAGCATTAAAGTTTGTCGTTCTTTTAAATATTTGGTTTAAATATGTTTTCATACTGGGCCCAAATATTTGTCTATTGGTTTTGAGTCTAGTTGAGGTAGAGTTCCTGTTGAGCAGCGAGGACGAAAGCTCACCCCTACAACAGTATGGATGCAGGTACTGTGCACTGGTGACGGGACAATAGCGGATGGAGCTGGGTGTGCAGAACAAGTTCGGTAAATTACCGTGTGAACCTTATTCTAAATTCTATTTCTCGAACTTTGGTTCTGGAGCTTCTTGTTACCACCTAGTCTCGTGTCATCATTCAGTTGAATTCTCTTCCATTGAAATCTGTACCTCGTGTGATCCTTATCCAAGTACTGGATGAGTGAAATAGATTTCAGCAACTCAAGTTTTTCACCTCAAAAATATCGGTAGCTTCCGCTGTGTTTCGCAAAAAGTTTTCTAACAAAATGCCTAGCGGTCCTCTAGAATGTGAATCGAGCTTTCAGTTTATATTTTAGAGCCCCGCGGCACTGTGACGTGCCCAAGCTGGTGAGGTGCGGTTTGGGGCGTTACAGAAAGTGGTATCAGAGCAATGCTTCCGAGTTTTCGATTTCAATGATTTAAAAACCTCTGCTACCGGAAAAAGTTCTGTTGGTTTGTGAAAATTTCGAAGTCCTGATAAAAGTTGACTTGGGAAATGGTTGTTCAAGAACGTATTTCGGAAGTCGGAACCTTTAACTCGAAAAGTTTTTAGAATTTCTAACTAATGTTTGAGAAGGTTTGACTTCGGTTTTTAAAGACCAAGTTCCGAAAAACGTTCGAGAAAGCTTCCGGAAAAGGATTTCGAAAAATGGTTCACGAATTGGTTTTAAAGGTGTTTCCAAAAAGAGATTTGGAAAAAGGGGATTTACTTCCCGTTACTATTCAAAAGTTTTGGATTTTGGTGTTTACTATTTACGTGTTTAACTCGAGCCAACTTTGAAGTGTGTTTTGCCGGAAATATGCTTTGTGCTGAAAAACGGCAAGTTTTAGCTGAAAAATCGTTGTTTAACTTTAACGTGGGTTTTTACATTTGAGATTTTCAGAACAAAACCTTGTACTAATTTAAACAGTTTTTTTTGAAGTTTGTCTAGAGTCTTGATTTCCGGTTACGTGAGAGATTATAGGAATTTCTTTACCATGAAATTCTGGTTCACTCTTTCGTAGTGAGAATTGATTGTTGCTAGTGTGTGTTCATATGATTACAACTCTTCACGCGGTTTAGGGCCCGACTGGCCACCGGATCCCCCTAATGTATATCGCGGTTGAAAGTTGTTAATTACTGAATACAACTTGCGATAAATAAATGACTCTGGAGTTATTCTCCGAAACTTTGACGTGTTGTCAGTCGGAACTATTGTTTGTTTTCTTTTTGGATTCCTTAATCCGAAAATCGTTATCCCTTCTTCGAAAGGTTGACTTATGTTCCGACTTGTCTTTGAAATTGAAATTGTGGTTGCGTGATTTCCTATACTTTTGAGTGTTGTTATATTGTTGGATTCACTTACCGATTTGGTTGTTTGCCATCGCTTTGTTCAGTGAATCTGGTTCGTTAAAAATTGTGCTTATTGCTATTGAAGTTGGACTTGCTGATTGATTCTTCCTTGGATATCCTGTCGAGTCTAGTTTACTTGATTGCTTCCACAGACTCGATTATTGTGATTTGTCTTATCATCTTTTCAAGTCCAACTGTTGTATGTTCATACACTGTGTTGAATTGGTTTATGGATTCACTTCCAAATTTTGCATAATCACGTGAATCCTGTTCATTGAAACATTGTTGGTAAGACTCGATGTTGCATCTGTCTTGTAATCTTTATCGAGTCCAGTTACTGTTCATCTTTGTATTTGTTCTTGGAATTTGAACAAGTATTGCCACCCAAAGCTCTTCCACAGTGCACAGACTACGGTAAAGATTACGTGGGCCCAGTATGAGGTAAAAGTAAAAAGGAAAAGGTACGCGAACGACAAACTTTGGATCCCTATAAGCATAGTGGATGTTTGGACAACTGTCTTGTGAATTTCTTTTAGTTGTCTGAGTGATGTTGATTGTTGCTCTCATGTTAGACTTGAAATGTCATTTGACAACTCTCGAGGAATTTGAATCATTATTCCGAGAAGATCCTGTCGAGCGCAACTCGTTGACGCTTCTCCTGCCTCAGGGGCATGAGTCAAGGAAAAGTGGATCTTCAGCTACTTAATCTACTGAACTGCGGAATGAACTCGCCATTTGACGTTGCTTGTGAAATTTTAGGATTGTAAAATCTGAAAGCATGGTTTCGGCGAGTGGTATCATATAAGGCGTCGCTTTGGGGTAGTCGAGGAAGCTACGCGATTAGAAGATTTATGGGTTTGACTATGGTCACCATATGTTATACTGTGAAGTGTGTAGACCTCCTCGGGAATGCTTAAACAAGATAATGTGGATTCAGCATGGACCCGAAGCGTGTCATAAGGGAAGAAGGAGAAGAGGTGTGTGTCACTGAGCGACCTCTATGGCGACTTCTCCAATTATGTTTCTTCAACTTACTCGTATGTGCTGCAGAAACTCCATGTCACTTATGGCTATAGTTGACTAGAGTTTTTGGACGTCGAGATTCGCGTACGTACGAGGAAATAAGGCTACTTTGTTCCGTGGACCAAATGGTTCGACTCCAGGAATCGACAAATTTGGTCGATATCGACATGTGTTAACTATTGCGTGGTTGAGTTCGTTCGGAGCTCCACCATTTGCCGAAGTCAACAATGGAAGGTCATGAAGTAAGGCGTCTTTCAAGAAAGGGCAAGCGACTCTCTGGAATTCTTTCCATTTACAACAACGCGTGTTACCGGTAAGGATCCTAGAAAGACTGTGAGTATTTCTTCCTTCTAATAGTTACGTTGACTTTGATCTCCTCGTTTTGGTTGATGTTGTTTTCTGATTCTCCAACCTCATTAAAGTTCTGGTTGGTTGAAATTATGATAGTTCAACGTTGAAACCTCTCCAATTGAGTTGTTTCCGAGGTTTAGAAAATCTTGTGTTTTGAAAAGGTTTTTCGGGTTGCAAAAGTATTTCGAGTAAAGTGATTTCAAAGTTATTTTTAAAATTGTTTTCAATTCCAACAAATTTCACCCAAAGGTGGGGAATTTTAACTCTCCGAATCAGTCTCAAGGCTGAGATTTTTAATCTCAAAGTTTTGCTGACTTTCTGTTGTAGCAAATTTGGAATCAATTTCTAGTGACTTCCAGAGCTTCGAAATTTTGAAATTTTAACACAACAATGTGTGGCATCTTTGCCAATGATCTGGAAAATTTCACTTCTTTTCGACTGGACATGAAGTCGTGGCAATTTTTCCAAATCTGCTTTACGGGAAAGGAAAACTTGGAAACTCTTCTGCAAGTTGTTTTGGTAAAAATTTTCACTTCCTTTCTCTTCCCTTCTTGGAAGTTTACAGTTGTGGTATTGGAAATCATTTGAAATTCCCTGGAACTCAAATTCCTTTTCTTAGGGAAATTGCAAAACGAAGTTTTGGCATTGTTTTCGGTTGCTTATCCATATAAGTCAAGTTCAACGTAAACTGTAGTCAGGGAGGATATTCTCTACACTACTTGACGATTGGCAACCGAAAGGCAAGAAGGAGACGTGCAAAGAATGAAAGGTGGAAAGCTTGCGTCGTCACCATCAAGAACGCAACTTGCGACTTCAACGACATGACTTGACATGGTCTGAACGACGGGTGATCTGGAAAAGTGTTTTGACGTCAAGTACGTTATAAGTGTTGTTCATGGTTATTTAACCATCAGCTTCTCTAATTTTGGCAATGCTTTCGAGATCAACGCGGTGCTATGTGTGGAAGTGTGTGAGCCTTCAATCTTCAAGAGGTAAACCTTTAACGGTGATCCTCGAATTTCATCAGATAGTGACGGAAACACTTATTGAATCTCATTTTCAAGACTGATCATCAGTTCGTCGAACTAGTGTCCAAAAATCCGTTGGCACGTGGCTGTTACAGGTAGGGCAACGTGATTCGATGTTGTTAGCATGGTGCATATCGTCCACGTGGTTGGTAGGTGTACTTCGCCTTCGAGTTCGTGGAGTGGATGCATTAGCCAAAACGGCTGTCATAAACAAATACGTAACGAACTCGAGTACACTACGAGGTAATTCGTAAAGTGTCGCCGCGTGGAAATCCGTGGAATAACTTTTGGGAATCGGCGGTTAGGTTCCGTCGTGCTTTTCTTGTATAGCTTGACTAGAAAAGATGGATACTCAGCCAGCTTCGAGCATGATTGTCCTTTTGAGGACGTATATGTCTTCCACGATGATGAATCGTGAATTCCATGTTAGTGACAACCAGTGAATTGTTAACAGAGTGTTTTCCATTGGACGTTGATGGTCGCCAGAAGCTATGAGTCGCGGCGACTACGTCGACTTGCTCTCATAGTTGACATAGGTTCCGCAATGGGAACATAATTTTACCCCTGGATAGTCGTGATTTCACCTACAGGTGGTTGAGTATGTCTCTTGTTCGGTCCAAATTCCCGGATAACTGTGTGCTTGTGATAAGCGGGAATTGAATGAAGACGTGAATCGGCTATGAGTTGCCAACAGTGGCAATATTGAGTTAGGGTAACAGAGTTAGTAGTTACCCATTTTTATTTGGTATAGACATAAATTGTCTGTGGAAATGCCAAGTATGGCAGTGTTATGAGGAGAGTAATGAGATTGTTAATCACTCAGTCCAGTTGTTCTAACAAAAGTCTTGTGGTTACAGAAAAGTGAAAAATAGCGGAGCAAAGTGTATCCTGTTGGTGATAACTGAGGAACACTTGGTAAAGAGAAATGCTAGCTCCGGTGTTGATATGTATGACTAGTAATAGTCGAATTGTACCACAAGAAATTAGACTGAGAACTGGTTATGGGTACTGGAGTCCGACATGAGAAGTGAAATATTATTGACCGTTTGACCAATCATGAAATTTCGAGGACGAAATTTATTTAAGGGGGGTGGAACTGTGAGCCCCGGAAAAGTTTATCGAGTTGAAGTGAAATAGTTCGATAATTTATTTATCGATCTCAATAATTGTCAAGATGCTTGAGGAAATTTTCAGAAATTTTCATCAAGTGAAATCCTCAATTTAGGAGTTGGATAATAAAGTACACGACACGACGAGTTCATGAAAATTTTCGGATCACCGAGCTATATTTAGCGATTTTCCGAAGTTGTGAGATTTTAGAAAGAAAAAAAAAAAAAATATTAAAGAAATAGAATTTCTACGGTGCGATCTGGACCATTGATCAAGCACCGCTTCATCTTGGCCCTTGAATAGAATTGAGATTAGGGTCTTTATATTCCTTGATCAGATCAAGGATGGGGATCAATTCCAGAAAACACGAGAGAGAGAGAGAGAGTTGGGAGTTCTCTGCGTCTGACCCGAAACCCGCAAGGAGGACCAGGCCGGCGCTCCACCATCCGGCAACCTCAGGTCGCCTCGTGAGCTCCATTTCCTTCGTCTCTACTTCGCCTACGTCCCTGTGTCCTTGGATCGTCCATGCACTGAACGGAGAAGAAAACCCGACGACGAGAAGCCCGAACCTTCACCGGCAACTTCTGCAATTTCCTGCGCCTCCGACCACCGTCTGGGTCGTCTGTGGTATAAAACCTCTTCTCCTGGTCATGATCTTCAAGTCTATGTAATTAGTTTTCAGTTTGGATTGGGTTTTAATGATTTTCGTTTCTGGGTAGCTATGGCTCCGACGTGTTCTGCGACGCCGGCGACCTTTCCGGCTCTCCTTGGCTTGGTCTCGGCCTCGACTGCAACTGTAGACAAGGAATTGGGCAGTTGGCTGGGCAGATCACGTTGACATCCTCAATTCATCATCTGCCTAGTTTCCACAAGGAGTTTGATTTGGTTGCAGTTGGAATTTGAAGGTATAATTCAAAATGTTGAATTGAAGTTTGGTTATTGTCATGCAAATCCGAAGTTAGTAGCTTGAGTTGGTATGACTTGGTGGAAATCAGTTTCCTTGGCTGTGGAGTTTTGTCAGATTGTTATAGTTTCGGTAGCTTGGAGTTTGTGTTTGAATTGGGTAGGAAATTGATGTTGTTATGCTGGAAATTGGTCGTGGAACTGACTATGTAGAGTGGATTGAGATTATCATCCTTGATGTCTTGTTAGTGTTGTTAAGGCAGGTTATTTGGAATGTTTGTGGAATAATTGAAAATGGTCAAGCTTGGGTGTCCATAGTAAATTCTGTCGAATTACTATGCGATAAAACTATTAAGTAAATGTGGAATCGTTTGTTGGAGAAATCGTTATTGGTTTGCTTGTGTATTTAGCAGTTTGATAGTAATTGAATAAAAGAAATTATATATATTGGGTGGCCTTAGTAAATCGGGTGCACTTAATATATATTTGGTCGATATCGTAAATTTCAAGTAAATGTTCGGTAATTTGGGTTAATTATCGAACCAGTATCGATTGGTCAAACGTTGGTCAAACAATGGTCAAAGTTGGTCAATTCCTGGTCAAACCAGGAAAAGTTGGTTGGACGATTTATTAATCGTCGAGATTTCATATAATTGTTCAATGTGATATTAACCATCGAAATGTCGGAATCTAGGACTCCAGTTACCCGAGGAACAGAAGGTTCGCAACTCTCGGAGTACGTGAGAGAACGCATCGGAATCCAGGTAGGGATTCAGGACTCTCCTCGGTTTGTGAGTTTCTTTTATATTTTATTAATGTGATGCATGATAAGTGGTATGGGTTGGTTATGTAAAATGCAATGCATACTAACCAATCCGTGAGAAAATATGTGATGGCTTGAGAGCGAAGGGTAGCTCTGACTTCCTTGGGTTCGATCCCCTTAACCTCCGGAGGGTTAGTTACACCGGTCGGACGGTGAGCGATCGGAATGACGACTCGATCCGTGTGTGTAGCTAGGTAGCGGACGCTCTCGCTACGCTTACCTGGTGATAAATTAAATTGAGGTAAGGTCGTGTAGTGGGTCTATGGGACCGGCCATCAGGTAATACTTGAATTTGGCGCCGTATTTATTTAAGCATCATGCATCGGTTTTCAAGTTGAAAAGCATTAAAGTTTGTCGTTCTTTTAAATATTTGGTTTAAATATGTTTTCATACTGGGCAGCCCAAATATTTGTCTATTGGTTTTGAGTCTAGTTGAGGTAGAGTTCCTGTTGAGCAGCGAGGACGAAAGCTCACCCCTACAACAGTATGGATGCAGGTACTGTGCACTGGTGACGGGACAATAGCGGATGGAGCTGGGTGTGCAGAACAAGTTCGGTAAATTACCGTGTGAACCTTATTCTAAATTCTATTTCTCGAACTTTGGTTCTGGAGCTTCTTGTTACCTAGTCTCGTGTCATCATTCAGTTGAATTCTCTTCCATTGAAATCTGTACCTCGTGTGATCCTTATCCAAGTACTGGATGAGTGAAATAGATTTCAGCAACTCAAGTTTTTCACCTCAAAATATCGGTAGCTTCCGCTGTGTTTCGCAAAAAGTTTTCTAACAAAATGCCTAGCGGTCCTCTAGAATGTGAATCGAGCTTTCGGTTTATATTTTAGAGCCCCGCGGCACTGTGACGTGCCCAAGCTGGTGAGGTGCGGTTTGGGGCGTTACATCCAACCCCCTTTGCATTGGGGTTCTTTTCACCTTTCTCTTTGCCATAATTAACCTCAGGAATTTTCTTTGTCCCAACATGCCTGACATTATTGTTCAAAAGAACCTCATTATGCCTCTCAGCCACTTGCAGTAGGTTGATTAGCTTATTGAAGATTGTGATTCTTTTGTTGTCATACTCCAGCCTATACTGGTTCGCTAGTATAAGTGCTGAAGTAGGAAAAGCAGAAAGAGTCTTCTGGATCATATCATCTTCTATGAGTTCCTTTCCATAGAAATTGAGACAGGCCTTTAGGTGCAACATGTCCTTGTTGAAGTCATTGACCCTTTTGTAGTCAAGCAAGAGGATTTCATTCCACTGAATGGTCAATTCTGGGAGCAAGGTGTCATAAATGTTCCCAAAACGTCCCTTAAGGGCATCCCACAGTTCTTTGGGTGTCTTCAACTGAAGGTACTCCCAGCGTAGGCTAGGATCAATACACTACTACAAAAAGTTAATCACACAACACTAATCGCACAACGGAACAGAAATCATCCGTTGTGTGTTTAAGTAAGCTTTATTGCACAACGGTACTTGTTATATTCTGTTGTGTGAATGTCAATAAAGTGATAAATTTTTTATCAGAACTACATTGCACAACGGAATTAAGTAATGTCTGTCGTCTGAGTCTTAAAAAAATTAGCGGCAGATTTCCCTCCACTTTGGAGCCTTGGTTGCCTCTTGAAATCTGAAATTTGTGCTACTTGATACAACGGTGCTTTATATTTCCGTTGTGTGATTGAAAACTAGATGCCAAATTTTGAGGAAGCTTGATTGAATGTCTTCCACAAGGTAAACCTAGTGCAAGCTGTAGAAATTAGACAACAGAAGTTATACTTTTCTGTTGTGTGAAAGTGGGAACATATAGGCGGCAACATTTTGAGCCAAATTGCTGTATGCGGCAGATTTCCCTCCATGTTTTGACATTTTGATACTCTTACAATAGCTTGTTAGGTTTCTGTTGTGTGAGCAACTTTAGAATTTGTTGGAAGTTTAATTGTGCCTCCCACCCAGCCCAAGCCACATCGTGTCGAAAGAAAAATGAAAAAATTCTCTCGAGCTCTCTCAGTCGTGAAACCCCCATCTCTCCCCCCCCCCCCCCCTCCCCATGACTCT
Organism: Rosa lucieae; assembly: GCA_024704745.1. Lineage (NCBI taxonomy): Eukaryota > Viridiplantae > Streptophyta > Magnoliopsida > Rosales > Rosaceae > Rosa > Rosa lucieae. The sequence goes on from CM045492.1 coordinate 39,461,530, forward strand.
CCCAATCGTGAAACACCCCCCCCCCCCCCCCCACGTAACCCCTCTCTCTAGGTCTCTCGATCCACTTTCTCTCTCCTCCGCGCCTCCAAATCCAAATCCTCTTCTGCAATGGAAGAGATGCAGAAGACTCTTCAGTTTCTCCGATTCTAGGTCTAGCTTCTTTGTTCGACTGATCAAGTACTCGCCGAAGCCTGGAACGAGTTGCGTGGATGTTAACCTAGCTCCGGAGATTAGAATTTCACGAGAATGTTCTTCTCCGACGATTCGTCGAATCGGAAGCACGTGGATTTGGGGGGATGGAGTACGAAGGAGAGGGATGAAGGATACAGCCGCCAACCGCGCTGTCGTATCTTCTCCACTGCAGCGAAGGAGGACCATGTCTGCTCTCAAAGCCCGAAGCTCCCTCGTCGCTGCTCTTGCCACCCAAGCCTCCTCCGTCTCCCAGGAGCATAAATGTTCAAATCCCTTTCACACAATCTAAAATTTTCCTTGATTTTCAAGTTTAATTGGTTCCGATTTGGTTTTAACATTTGGTGTTTTCTTCTTCTTGTTGCAGTTTTACTTGATTTGGCCAAGTACGTCTTCCCCAAGCAGTTCGAGGCTCAGACTCTCGAGGAAGCTCTCATGTCATGTATTGTTTTGGGTTGATTCCGATTCCGATTTCGATTCCATATTGTAACTAACCCCAAAATAAACCGACTAATAATCCCAAACCCAGCTCCCTCTCTCTCTATATATATATATATATATATATAAAACCTGAGTCTGCGTTTCTGCTTCGTCTAGTCTTCGATCATCGTCTCAGTCTTCTTTCTTCAACGCTACCGTAACCATGGTACACTCTTTTTCTCTCTTACAGCCATTAGCGTTGGGCTTGTTTTGGTTTAGTGATATAATTGGGAGAATGGAAGGCCTGAATAGTGAAAATCTTTTAATCTAACATCAGAATCTGAATCTGATTGTATAATGAATGTGATAATTTGTGATCAAAAGATCTTTCTAACCAACGTTTTCATCCTGGTAATTTTGTATAAGTAGTGATAAGGGGCCTGTTTATCTAAGCATCAGGTCCTGTTCATCCATTCACTTGAAATACTTGAAATTCAGAAAGGAGGTTCTATGAATGGTAAAATTATGCAAGTATGTAGTGGTTAAGTTTCTCTTTTGTTTAAAGCTATCAACAAATTAAGTTGATTGCTTGAGATGAGATTGATAGTTAAATGCAAGAAAATGATAATATTTGGTTATGAATTGAAATGCAGAAAAGCTTGCAAGCAAACTCTTATGTGGAGGGAATAGGGAGGTCAGGTTTTTTTAGTTCTGATGATTAGAGTCCACTACAAGATGATCCCCAACCGTCAGTATTCTTTGTGCTATATTGAATAAAATTTCCAGTCCACCTTTGGGTAGTTTGGAACTGACTGTCTTCATTTAATACGGCTTATAAACTACAGAGGAATTCTTCACACTATCTCGTACTGTACTGCTTAGATTTAATCTAAAAGCGTTTACAATGGCATTGGAATTTTCAAGCTGACGACTGGATATATGCTTTGGTAAGCTGCACAGATCAAAACTTTAGTTTTTTGGTTAGTAATTATGGCAAGAATTGGTGTGGAAGTGCATTTTGCGAGTTAAATTTGAAATTGCAAGTGACTTATATTCTGAAGATGTATTCAAGTCTATTTCTTCATACATATTCCTCTATATAAACAACCGCTTATTATATTATATTAAGATTGTTGACTTTCGAATACTCTATGCATTGTTAGACAGTGAGGAAATAAAAAACAGATAGTTAGAGATAAACATTTAAGATTTTGCAATTGCAAACATTGGTAATTTCAACTGTACATGCTTGATCAATTGCAAATATTAGTATATTCTTATCCATGTCAAACTGAAGTCATTTGCATTTTTCTATTACAATCCAATCAATTTCAAGGGATGTCATCATAAGATCATTCAACTGTAGTCCAGCTAGAGAAATTGAACCATCTGCAAAACAGCATTTTATGTCAGAGGTTTATCTAACAATGAGAATGCACCATCAAGAAAACTCTGCACACATTGATGGACTGATGAGGTTCTTACTAAAGCAAGGCATTTTGCTTCACGTATCTCAGGTAGTTTCTCATTATTTGACCTTTGTAATCTTTTGGAGGAGCTTGATTATTCGCTTGCTTGCTAGTTTGCGCAACTATAACTTTGGCACATACATTATTTTCTTAATGACTTAATCTTTTCGAGGTATAAAGAGAAGTTAATTAAGAGTGGACGTGTCCCTGAATTCCATTCCATGGAAACACTGGGGATGACCCTAAATGGCTTGTAAACATTGAACAGGTAAACTCCTAACATATGTAAAACTTGAAGATTAGCAGTTAGTTCAAAGCTCCATATATATTGCTTTTAACTTCTGGGTCCGTTGAATGTACTAAGGTCGTTGCCTAGTAAAGCAGACGAGGCATATCTTCTAGTGTCTGGACTTAAATCATTTGTATTTCAGGAAGCTATGGGGGTTTGTGATCATGAGCCGTCACGCGAGGAAGTTTGACACCAAATTATTTCGTTGGTTATATATTTGCACCTAGGTTGTGCTTTTGTCAGTTAAACTGGTTCAACTTGCCTTCATCATGTAAACTTGCCTTCATCATGTATACTTGTACGGCTATATCACTCTCTTTTTCTCCTTTTGTAGGAAGGAAAATATTTAAGGCAACTAAATAGTGGTGAAATTGATACTTACATCATTCATCATCAGGATTGTGATGATATTGTTTGTGGCTAGTACCAAGACTGTTCTGTTATGCCATCTAGAAAGTAAGAACAAATGGTCTCATTTTTGTGATGCTGTTATTTTGTTATTCACTTGTTTTCTTATCTTTTCCTTTCTTGTCTGTAACTACTGCAGGTTGTAACAGGTCTGTTAATAGCCGAAGTTAATGTAAATACCAAGTCTAAACTCGGTTCTGGTGGTGTATCACTGGTATTTAATTCTTTCTCTTCTTTACTCGAGAACTGTCTTCAATTTGCACTAGTGCATATACTACTTTTTATCTATACATTATATTTTGGATTGCACAAACATGTTATATCTACTAGAGAATACATAATCAAATTCTGTTTGAAGAATGATAGCACTGCAATAATATTGCTTTAATATTACCATCTGTCTCCCTATGCTTGTTTTCTATTAGTTTAGTTTTTATTTGTCAACATCCTATGCTCTTTTGTGATTTGGAATCCTGCATGTGATTTGGAGCATGACTTTGATGATAAATATAAAATAAAAGTTGTTCAATGGTTTTCCTGTACCTTTATGGATTGCTTTCTCATTCATTTTAATTCCCGTAGTAGATTTGAAGGAACATAGGTTCTGCCATAGGTTCCTTAAAAAGGTTGAACTTGCTAAGTCTGACCTTAGCTTGCTTTCATATGGAATCACTTAAACACAGGAAACTGCATTTATGACAAATTTGTCCTAGCTTTTCTCCATTACGATTTAGTATCTTATCTCCCTCTCTCAGAACAATAGCATACAGACTGTTGTACAATAGACTTGAATAAAGGAATTACAGTAAAATTCTTTTTGAATACGCAGCTTTTATTTAGTATCAGAACAATGGATTTTCTGTACTTTTCGAACTTTGCTTGAACTTCCTTGCAAACTTCTGGAATTTCTGCTTCTGCTTTGTTATTTTTTCGTCTTCGTCTTCGTTTTTTGTTTTTTAATCTCAAATTTTCTGATTAAAATTGTTTCTGGGTCCTGTATTTGATAACTCAAGGATTGCATGCTTCAAAATTTAATACTTGATCATAGAGAGTGAGATTTTGAGTAATAGCAGATATAAAATTGATTATGCTGTTTTTCATATTGGGTTGTGATAGATTTTGCTTGCATCTTTTGCTTCCTACTACTGTTCCTATTTCAAGTGATTTATCTGTCAGAAGATTTGTGTTCCAAGTGTGAGTTATTTCTTTTCTTGGATGTTAAACAACAATAGCTTAGGCTGTTGAACATGAAAACATCTTTGTTTAGGTACTTCTCATAAATCATAATGGTCTCTCATTTTTAACAGTGCATAATGGGTTGTGTTTTTCTCTTGAGCAGTGATGGTGTAGCTTCATTGGTGCTAGTGAGTGGGGAAAATGCACTTGAACTTGGGTTACATGCTCTTGTTCTTCATTTCTCTGGAAAACCAACCCCTTTGGTACTGTATCATGCTCTTCTGCTGCAATATGTGCTAACTCGTGAAGCTTCACAATAAGCTTGGAGGTGATGCAAATGAGAGTATATATAGTGCACAGGATGCTTGATAAAATGGCACAAGAAGGTTTTGTTGAAGCGAAAAGATATTATATCAGCTTTTGATTCATGTGTAGCTAGCTAGGAATGCTTTCTTGTTTGGTACATTACCTAGTCACTTGAATGTATGGATGTTTGAAAAATGGTAATGGAATGATATGGATTTGAGTACTTTTTATGTGGTAATTACTGTCCAATATTTAGTCTTACAACACAATGCAAATCAATGTGTTGTCTAACTGTAAACGAGTTCAAAATTGAGGCTTTTCCTACAACAGTCACTGGTTTGTTACCCAATTTGATTACAATATTCACACCACAGCTAACCAAATAGAGTAGTTGTGTGAACTAACAACCAACAACAAAATAAACAAAGTTCTGTTGTGTGAGATTCATAACACACAACAGAAACCAAATAGAGTAGTTGTGTGAACTAACAACCAACAACAAAAGAAAACAAAGTTCTGTTGTGTGAGATTCATAACACACAACAGAAATGAAATCATCTCCGTTGTCTGAGTAATCAACAGACAAGGGATATAATTTCACTTCAGTTGTGTGTTATTAATCTCAGACAACAAAGAATGAATAATATTTGTTGTGTGTTATATATCTCAGACAACAAATAATGAGTAATATCTGTTGTGTGTTATGAATCTCAGACAACAAAGAATGAGTTATATATGTTGTGTGTTATGAATCTCACACAACAGTGAATTCTTTCTTCTGTTGTCTGAATGTACCGACACATCCCCGCCCATGCCATGCCAGGCACATGCTTGCGCAGAATTCGCACAACGGAAACAGATATTCTGTTGAGCAAAGTATTGTCACACAACGGTGAAATCACCGTTGTCTGATTTTTCAATCACACAACACTCATTTAGACCACGGTTAGTTTGGTCATCACACAACAGAAAATCACCGTCGTTTGATGACCTTTTTGTAGTAGTGATATGTCGCCTCAAAAACATTAAGGCATTTGTTTTCACCTTGTCAGACGGTCCATCGTCTTTGGGGTCAGTGGGAGTTTTGATGGTGGCAGTGTAGTCTTTTGCCACAAAGGCAGTTTCTACATCGGAAACCCAACGGTGGTACTCAAGTCCTTCTGAGTCCAAAATGTCAAATTTAGATCGAGTTGGATCATCCATCTACATAAACAAGAGGGAAGATATAAATTACGCAGTCATAAAGACATCCACGTGAATTATTTTCCAAAAATGTGAATTAGATTTCAACACCAAAATTCGTAATGGTCACAATTTTTTTGGATGCTATGTGAAAATGTTTTATCACTGTAAGTGTGTATGTATAATGCGCATGAATTTTTATTATCATGGCAAAACGGAATTTATATGTTGCATTCTAAAAATAACTATAGCACATGTAATAATATATAAAACATAGCATATAAAAATAAAGTACATGGCATGCTCAAAATTCACAAATATACACCAAAATATATGTTACACATAATAATAGCAATAATATAACATGCATAAAATAAAATATAAACAATAGCATAATATAAAGGCATGCTTAGGAATAATTATATAAGCGTAAATAAAATTCTCAAAACATGCTCACAATTGCATAAAAAATATATAACAAAATATATATGGTATGTTCAAAATAAAGTATAAACCATAGCATAATTAAAACATGCTTAAACATAATTATGTAAAACATAAATAACAAGACAAGCTTAAAAGGATCAAAATTATCTAACTAAACATGCTCAAAAGTTCTAATTATAAATAATTAAATATACCATAGTATGAAAATAAATAAAAAATAACATACTTGGTTTCGAGAAAATAAAACAATCCTACCACACGCGCGTGTTGATGCAAGCGTGCGTAGCGATGTCTTTGGGATTGAGAAAACTGGGCCGCTTCATCTTTTATTAGCAGTGGGCCATAAGACCTTTTTCTTTTCTTTTCTTTTTCTTTTTCTTGGCCACAGGGCCTGTCTTTTTTTTTCTTTTCTGGGCCGCAGGGCCTGTTTCTCTTGCTTTTTTTATTTTATTTTATTTTTTTGTTGTTGTTGGGTCGCAAGCCTGTTTTTTTATTTTGGGCCGGGTCACTAACCCTTTTTTTATTATTTTTTTTTATGGCAGTGGGCCGGGTCACTATCGTGGGTCACGCACCCTGGATACGGGTTGAGACTGTGATCGAGGGAGGCGATTGACCGAGCTTGACGCCGAAAACTGGGCAACAGAAAATCGACTGGTCTGATGGGCGGACGAACTGACGACTCACGAAAGCAGCGATGTCGAGAACTGATGACGCACAAAGGCAACGATGTCGAGAACAGCGACGAATCCGATCTGGGACAGATGACGGACGGCGCCGCTTGTAGCCGATCTGGAAAGATGAAGGCTGATGTCGGTAACACCTTGAAGGTTGGGCTGCAAGGTTGAAGGCGAGGTGTTGCTGTGTGTGGGCACGGGGTGCTGAAGACGAGCGGATCCCAGCGTCCGAAAAGGGGAGGTCGACGAACAGGAACTCTGACGCCGGGTCTAATGCAAAGCTGACCTGGAGATCTGGTTTTTTTTTTTTCAACGGGTAGAAGAAATAAACTAGAAAAAAAAAATTATGTTTTTTTTTCTTTTGGTTATTGGCTCTGAGCATGCTGATAACGTGTAAAAGTAAATTGAGAATTGGAATTGGTCTACTCATTTCATTTCATAGTCCCTTTATATAGGGAGAGAATTATAACGGAAATATCAATTACAATGATGACATTAAATGCTGATTAATCTGTAATTAATGTTGATTGATGGTAATTGCCAATTCCTGGATTTTCTCTTCGTCAGTCACTTTGACGAAGGCACATAATGTGTTTTACTGTTTTTCCATTAACAATAGGGGCATTGATAGATGACCTTATTTGCATGTATGTTATATATGTTAAACTAGGTTATGCAATATGATTTATAGCAAACTACTCACAAGTGTCTTTTTTAAACATAATTATATTACCAATATAATTAAGTCACCATATATTTTTTTTCCTCATAAAACCACCAAAATATAAGAAATATCAATATTTTACAAAACTATCACCACATTTTTACTTCTATTATTTACTAAAAAGACCACTGCATCGAAACAGTTGTTATCATTAATCTAAAAGCTACCACCGATGCATGAATGTTACCGTCATTCTTCAAAAAAGCAACTGACATTCATGATAATATTTTGAAAAGCTATTGCCCCACATAGAAAAGGTATCACCGACAAATTGAAATGTTACTGTCATTCTCCAAAAAAGCAACTGACATTTACGATAATATTTTGAAAAGCTACCATATATTTTTATCTAAGTGTCGACGAATGACAATAACTTTTTTGAAAAATGAAAGTAGCTTTTTGATTCATTGATAGTTGCTTTTAGGTTGGTCAACGGTAGTTTTTTTTTTTTGGTAGTAGCTTTTCAATTGATGACAATAGCTGCTTTAACACAGTGAAATTTTCTAAAATAATGAGACTTAAAAATGTGGTGATGTTTTTGTAAATATTGATATTTCTTCTATTTAAGGGATAAGAAAGATTAGCTTGCTTCTAATACATTAATTACTCTCTCTCTCTCTCCACTCTCTCACTCGAGAAAGTAGTGGGCTAAAGAACGCAGGGGCCACATACCAAAGGTTAGTAAATGCCATGTTTGCAGACCATATCGGCAAAATCATGGAAGTTTAGGTGGACGACATGCTAGTAAAAAGCGTCACCGTCGAGTACCACATTAAGAACTTGAGTATTGTCTTCGACATCCTACTCCATTATGGCATGTGATCTTGACAAGTGTGTATTCGATGTTTTAGGAGGTAAATTCCTGGGTTTTGTGTTCAGCGAGAGAGGCATCGAGGCAAACCCAAGAAGGTCCTCGACATGGCACCACCAAAGACAAGAAACGAGGTCCAATCCCTAATAGGTAAAGTACTTGCCCTTGCCAGGTTCATATCTCGCCTGACAGACAAATGTGCACTATTCTTCAAGCTACTGAAGACCCAACACACTGAAAAGATCATTTGGGGGTCAGAACACGAAAGGGCATTCAATGGACTCCTGGACTATCTCGCTTCAGTCCCCATCCTCTCTAAACCCATCCCGGGAGAGGTCCTCTTCATCTACCTTGCCGTATCGGTATCAGCTGTCAGTTATGCTCTAGTCATGAGAGAGGATACCAACAAGCTACCAGTGTACTACACAGGGAAAGGCTTCAATGACGCAAAGACCAGATACTCCGATATTGAGAAATCTACCCTCACGCTCCTTACCGCCGCTAGGCAATTAAGATAGTACTTCTAGTCACACACCATCCATATACTCACCAATCATCCCCTAAAGTAAGTTCTTCAAAAAACTGAAATCTTCTGGCAGATTAGTGAAATGGTCAATTGAGCTTGGCGAGTTCGATATCCAGTACATGCCAAGAACTACTATTAAGGGACATGCCGCTGCAGACTTCATCACAAAATTCATTCCCCTAGAAACAAAGGAGCCCCTAAGCGACACAGGTGCAGAGCCCACCCCGCTCTAATATGGACACTCCATGTTGATGGCTCTTCCAATAGCAAGGTTAGCAGAGCAGACGTCTTAATCGCGGTCATGAATATGAGTACGCCTTGAGATTCAACTTCAAAACATCTAACAACGCCGCCAAGTATGAAGCAATGATCGTAGGGGTCTAACTGGTAAAAAAGTTGGGGCCAGGGACTTGCACATTTTTGGCGACTTGCAACTTGTTGTACAACAAATTGGCGGTGGCTTCCAGGCTAAGGAGCCTCACTTGTTCCACTACCAATCTCTTGCTACAACCTTACTTAAGCATTGTCTCACCTCATACAAGATTGAGCTGATACCCAGGGCACAAAATGCAAAAGCAGACACAGTCGCCATTCTAGCAACCTCGCCACTCAAGGATGATATCGGGACCCTACAGGTAGAGGTACTAAACACACCAAGCATTGACAAGTTATTCTCTGAGATTCACGACTGAGGAACAAAGTTACGGAGAAGCAATCGCCACCAAGGGCATCGAGCTAACTGACTAAAGCAATCGCCACCAAGTTACGGAGAAGGGCCACCCTATACATTCTCCATGAGGACAAAAAGTACAGGAAAGGCAAGTCCTTCCCCATTTTAAAGTGCATCTCGCTTGAGGAGGGATAACGAGTTGCTATAGCTACATAACGGTATCTGTGGCAACCAATCGAGAGCCAAAAACTTGGCTTTCAAAGCACTTCAGATAGGGTACAACTGGCCAACTATCGAGTATGACTCAAAACAGATCGCGAGCGTCTGTCTGGAATGCCACAATTTTGCAAACTTACCACTTGCCTCCTCGGTACCACTGTCAATAGTAATCGCTCCATGAGCTTACTGCCAGTGGGGTCTGGACTTTATTGGGGAAGTTTTTCACTGTTCCTAGACAGCTGAAGTTCGCCATCGTCGTTGTAGACTACAACACAAAATGGGTCGAGGCAAAGGCTCTCGCCACTATCATTGTGGCTAAGGTGATCAACTTTCTCTGCAAAAATATCTTATGCCGCTTTGGAATTGCTGAGAAAATCATCACCGATAATGGTGCCCAATTCGACAACGATACCCTCAGGCAATTCGTTGACAAGTATGGCACGAAGATTAGATATGCATCGCCCGCCATCCCCAAACAAACAGCCAAGTAGAGGCAGTAAACAAGGTCATAAAACAGAACCTAAAAAAGAGACTTGATGTTGCCAAGGGCCTCTAGGCAGCCAAATTACCCGAAGTCCTTTGGGCTATCCGGACGACACCTATAGAGGCAAATGGCTGGTCCTCCTTCCTCATGTCCTTCAGCACAAAGGCTGTGATCCCTATCGAGCAGGAGGTCTAAAGCCGTAGAGTCTCCTGTTTCGATGCTGCCACAAAGTCATAAGGCCTAAACCTCAATCATGACTTCCTAGAGGAACGCTAAGAGTGAGCACATATAAGCAATGTCAACAACAAGCAATGTATCATCCACCAGTACAATGCCAGGGTCATCTCTTGTCCCCCGAATGTGAGAGACTAGGTGATGAAGAAGGATATGCCGATCCCATCAGGACTCAAGCTCATATGGGAAGGCCCACATGAGATAGTTAAAGGAGCAGGGCCTGCCACATTCTATCTGTGTGACAGCGAGGGCAACATATTGCCACACCAAAGTAGGAAGGACCAATCAACTCAAGGCTCCCAAGGCTCAATCTCGCCAAACAGGTTCAGTGTCATCCTCTACCTACATCACTTAAAAGACAATACTCCTATCTATTATGTAATTTTGTCCTTACCTTTGAGCAACAACTAATGAAATTGTTTAGCTATCGCCATGATATTTTCTTGCTATCACCATATGAAATCGCTTTGTTATCGCGACATGCCATTATCAACTCACATCGCCATTACATTTAATCACCAACTGAAATCAATATTATCGCTAGCGGTTGGTACTGCTGATATAGCCACCGCTATCCCTTGCACACCCTCAAATCACCTATCACGATCAAGCCAAAATGGCCTAATCAAATAATGATCAAGAAGGCATGGGCACATTGTATAGAAACTCCAAACAACTGCCACAAGCAACCAAGCCAAAAATGGCTCAAATAATATCTCTAAAGGCTATCAGCCTAAAATAATATCGCTAAAGGCTATCAGCCTAACCAATATCGCTAAAAGCTATAAGCCTAAAATAATATCGCAAAAGGTTATAGGCCCAACCAATATCGCTGAAGGCTATTGACCTAACCAATATCGTTAAGGCTATCGGCCTACAACACTCACTAATGGCTGGTTGTGCTGACATCTCTATAAGTGCTATCACTCACAAACCCTTACATCGCTTAGCGCAACCATGCCAAGTATAGCTCACCAAGTACCACAAGGCCATAATGTGATGACCTGGATTTTCATTATGTAATTTTGGTAATTAATAATGGACTAGTTGTACGAATAATTGTTAGTATGCTTTATTCGTAGGTTGTATGTGGAGTGGAATGATTTTCGTACGTATAAATATTTGAATTTCACAGTTTAGGGGGTCGTGTGAAGTTTGACTTTTTATATGTTTGGATTCTCGGAAAATTTCCTTCACGAAAATTGTAGAGTGCGTCGATACGAGTTCGTGGACATACGGAACGCGTAAATCGGAGTTCGTATGAGGAAGTTATGGCCATGGAAAGAAGTTTCCATTTTGGTATTTATAGGAAAAATCAGAAAAAATATATTCATTTTCTCATTTCCGTTTCCGGAAATAATTTTCCTCTCTCTCTTCTCTCTCGTCAGCACCCTCAGAGTGGAAGAAGACCGACTGACCCGACCCGAACCCGGCGTTCCGACCCGACTTTTCCGGCGAACTGCGGCCACCTCCGGCGACGAAACTTTCCAGACAGGATCGCCTCCGCCGTCTGGTCGTCCCTCTGGTGCTCTCTATCACCGATTCTTCTCCACGGCGGCGCTGCAAGGTGGTGCAGCCTTGTGTTTTCGGACCCGGCCGGAAAACACAACTCCGGCGACCTCGGGGCTTCGATTTTCTTGGGTTGAGTTCAGAACAAGCTCCCTGATCGATCCTTGGTGTTTGTTTCGACCGGTTTACGTGAAAATACGATCAACTCGGATTGGATCACTGTTCACGGCTTGTGAGGTAGTTTTCGATCCCTTAAGATTGTTTTCTGACTTCGATCCAGTTATGAAAGTTCACAAGCATGCTTAGATGAAGCTTTTTGATGTTGGGAGTTTTGTGAGATTTTGAGTTTTGGCCGGCGGCGGTGCGCCACCGTCTGTGGCGGCGTTCCTGCGGTGTTCCGGCCATGTATGGGACTGTTTCTGGTATTATATGTCTTCTACTCGTCAATACGAGCGTTTCGATATATAATATGCAAATTTTGGAGTTCGAATGGATTTGTTATGATTTTTGCCGTTTCATATCGGTGAATTTATTCGATCCGTGAAGATACGAGCGTCCGATCGACTTGTGGTTTGGTCACATCGATCGTGGACGTATTCCGAAGGCTTTGGGAGGTCTCGGATGTGGTTTTGCCTCGATTGGCACCACTTTGGGGATTTTAGTTCAAAAACAGGGGTTTCGAACTTAAATCAAATGTGAATCATTACTAAGTTGGAACCATATTGATTAGGTACTTGACGAAGTATTCAGACGAGTGGTTGGTGATAGTTTTGGTTCGGTTCTGTATTGAAGACGCAGCAGGAGTTCAAGGTGAGTAAATCTCACAAGGACCTTTATGAACAGAAGTACCATTATTGTTTTGGCGTTAATTATTTAACTGCAAACTATAGTTGGTATTAGTAGGCATTCCTGAGCGAATGACTACATATATATATTTAGATGAAATATATATATCCTTGTGAATGATTGTGATGAATAATGATATGCATGATGGTGTTCATATTATTGTTAAATGCGACTTTTCAGGAAACGATATTATAGAAAAAGATGTTTTCTATTGTTTGGAAAGTATTGCGCTTGATGTTACATTTTGAGTCAAGCGTGACTCATTTTAGATGTATTGGTCTTTGTACCAAGGGTCACAGATGGTGAGCAAGGATTAGGAAAGCCGAAGCTAGGTGCTTGTAACGTTTTTAGGTCAGATGCGACTTACTTAACGTTGACCTTAAGACCAGATAGGGTCTAAGAAGATCTTACGTCACGGATGGTGATAGATCATAGATAGTAACAGGTTGCAGATGGTAACCTTGATGTTTGACTTCATGACCAGATGGGGTCTGAAGATCATGAGTCACAGATGGTGATCAATGGTTGAGCTGAGACCAGATGGGGTCTAATGATTATAGGTCACAGATGGTGACAGGTTGCAGATGGCGACCTTGATGTTGATTTCCTGACTAGACAGAGTCTGAAATCATATGTCTCAGATGGTGACAGATCACAGATGGTGATCAAGGCAGGAAATAGGTAATCACGTCCTGGTTAGGACGAGTGATTACAATTTCAATAGAGTTCTAGTTTATCTGCCATGATAGCTTATGGGAGTAACGGTCGAGGTTGCTTGAGACTCATAGGTATGCAGCTTGAAGGAGAGTTTCGATGGCATTATTCTTTAATTGTCTAGATGAGACTTGAATTGCTACTTGATGGTTAAGTTAGCAAATAAGACATGGTCATAGTGGTGACTCATGTTGTCCTTTCTGTGGAAAGGATATTGAATGTTAGAAGGATTCATGGCTGCATGTTTCCTTAAGTAGATTGATGTGAGTTGTTGATTGATGTTCATGAGTTACTCATACGAGCTTGAAGAGCTTACCGGGTTTGTTGTTTGGCAACCCCGGTGCACCATTGTGAATGGTGTAGGGGCTAATCCTGCAGGTCAGGAAAATCGTGGCTGAAGCTGAAGGAGCTTGTTGGCAGCAGAACGGGTAGGAAGCGAAGCAATTTTTGTTGGCTTTGCCAATATAATGACTTCCGCTATGCAGTAAGCTCTGAGGAGCATTTACGTTTTATTGATGACAATTAAATTCGTAAATTTGTATAATATATAACTCTGTGGAGCGAGTGTATGTTATCTTGGATGATTCAGTGTATCAGTAAGTACGTTTTTAAGGGAAAGATGTTCCAGGTATTGTATTGATGACGAATATTCACGCATGTAAATTATGGGATTATATATATCGATTTTTATTGTTGTAAAAATCAGGGGCGTGACACATAAGCCTAAAATCAATGTTATCTTTCACAGCTCTCAGCCCAAACACAATCAATATCGCTAAAAGCTCACCCCACAAATAACATCGTTAAGGGCAATAGGCCTAAACAACAATATCGCTCTCGCTTGCTGCCTTCATGGCTCACGAGGCCTGATCCACCTGACGAGCCAACAATGGCTGTGTTGGATCCTATTGATGTGGACTGGCGTGTCCCTTTGATCGCATACCTCAAGCAACCAGACTCCTCCACTGATAAGAAGATCTGCTTTCTCGCGCTCAATTAATTTCTCAGGAATGATGAGTTGCGGCGACGAGGTGAAGATGGCATCGATTTTTGATGTGTGTATGGCCGAGAAGCCAAGCGCCTAATGCGAGAAGCACATGCCGGCGTTGGGAGCTCATCAGGCGGGTCCAAAAATGCGCTGGCTCATCAGGAGACATAGATATTATTGGCCCAGTATCTTGAAGGATTGCATTGTGTTCGCGAAAGGTTGCCATGACTGCCAGACACATGGGCCGGTCCAGCACATTCCAAATATTCCTATGCAGCCTATTATTAAGCCATGGCCTGCACGTGGCTGGGCATTGGACTTGATTAGAATGATTCATCCTCATTCTTCTCTCCAGCACAAGTTCATCATCGTCGCTACTGATTTCTTCACTAAATGGGTAGAGGCTGAGCCTTTGAAAGAGGCTTCCGGTGCCACAATCTGACAATTTATTTTTAATCATAATATTTGCAGGTTTGGCATACCAGAGGTTTTGGTCTCGGACAGGGGGGCAGCGTTTATGGGCTGTAATATGGAAGAGCTCGTTGCTGACTTAGGTATCCGGTTCATTCATTCTACTCCTTACTATTCCCAATCCAACGGCCAAGCAAAGGCTAGTAACAAGATTGTCATTACCCTCTTGAAGAAGATGCTTGCAGAGAATCCTCGCCAATGGCACGAGACCCTATATGAGACTCTTTGGGCCTATCGTACCTCCAAGCGTAGCCCCACCTCTACAACACCTTATGCTTTGATGTTTAGTCATGATGCGGTTTTACCCTTGGAGATCAACGTTCAGTCCCTACGCTTCCAGGACCAACAAAACCTGATTGGTGAAGATTATGTCCAGGCCATGTGGCAAGAGCATGAAGACTTGAGTGAGCAGCGTCTAGCGGCCTTGGATAATTTAATCATAGAAAAACAACGAGTTGCTCGCGCTTACAACAAGCGTACGCGGGGTCGCAGTTATAAGGAAGGAAAACTTGTTTGGAAGGCAGTACTTTCGTTGGGCGAGAAGTTCACCGGCCGCGACAAGTGGACTCCGTGTTGGGAAGGACCCTTTGTGATTCATAAAATCTTGGACAGAGGGGCTTTTCACCTTAAAGATTTGGATGGAGATATTCACTGCAACCCTATTAACGAGAGATTCTTGAAGAAGTATTACCCCAGTGTGTGGGAGTTTGAGGACCTGCCGGTTACACCAGTCTCCACGACAGGGGGGCAAACATAGTCTTCCTTTGTTCGCGTCCTCATTCACTTTTGGGCCTACTTAGTGGCCCCACTCTCATGTCCTCACTTCTCCTAGCAAGACTAAGAGGGAAACACTATGTATACAAGGCTTGGTTCTCGCGGCCGGCGATATAACTTTCGATTTTAAATTTTGATTTTAAAGTTTTTCTTATTCCTATTCCTTTTTGACAATCAAGTGTATCAAAATATAAATATATGATAAAGCCTACACCTGAGGACTTATTAAAATTTCAGGGAATGGAAAATATCAAAGTCTCATTATATTCATAAAGTGGCTTTGCAGCCAAAAACAATACAGTACATTCGCGAGAGTTACATTTGCAAAGATACAAAGCCTGAAGTGGCTAAAATACAAGCAATGGAATCTTCTGAATCTATCTTCATCTCCAGGAGGTGCAGACAGCGAAGGAACTCAACATCGGCTTGAGTCCTCGCTGAACTCTTCTTTCAACTTTGGTAGCCACCGTTGGTAGGACGTGAAGTGTGGGAACATTGTAATCCACTATCATTCCTTCCGCGAGTCCATCCTTCATCATTCCTCCATGATTCTATCATTGAAGAGAGCTCATGAGAAGGAGGTCTTCCGTTTGGAGGACACAGTTAGGGTCGCATCTAGAAAGAAGGGACCCAAGGAAGAATGTAAAGCCTTGGGTGGCCTCCCACCCCTCCTCGGTTTGCTCCACGCAGGGGAACCTAAGGAGGAGGACTCCTTAGAATGTGGTATCCTGCGCAAGGAACTCCGCGTGTTCATCAGTTTATCAAAAGTCTAGAAATTCCATTCAGACCTTCTGAATCCAAAGACATGCGGTCGGCCTGAGATTAAGCCATAAGGCTTACCCCGGACTTGAGATTTCGCCATAAATCTTAAGATCTAGAGTCTAGAGGTGATATTGTGGGGAGAAGATTTCAGAAGAAGAAGGAAGAGAAGTATGGCTTGTAGGTCTATTTCTGTGTGAGCCATGGTTCTGATCGTCATTTTCCCAAGTACAGATATTTATAAGGCCAATTTAAGTGGCCTCAGCCCTTCGATGGACAGTTGAGGTTGGTTCAATGCGATCAATGGAATTAATCCTATGATCTCATAAATGAAGGAAAATTGAAGACGCGTGGGTAACAGAACGGTCTTTAAGGAGGTAACTGCTCAGTTTCGAGATTATCTTTTTGGAATTGGTTTTAATTTGCAGTTAAGGCAAAGTTGAACGCTCTGTTGACTGCAAATTAAAAGATGTATTTGGGCCAGTAAAGTGGGCTAAATAACTTAATAATATTAATGATGTTCATATTATAAAAATATAATGGGCCTAGTACTAGAGGCCTAAAGGCCTCGGCCTGCATAAATCAAGCGAAGGAAATGTTCATCCAGACGAAAGCTGGCGTCAGCGGCAGCTTGTTCGGCCTATTGGACTTCTCCGCGAGCCTAGCCAGGTTTTGAGATAACACCTTAGAAGTTGCCAAAGGCTGCTCTAGTTACTTCCGTCTGGACAATCCTGGGCCTCACAGTAGTTAGTTAGGCCTGAAGGTCTTGGATCTGAGACTGAAGGTGGTTCTCTGGGAGGGTCAGTTCCCTAAGGTGAGAGGCCCGCTCACCCAGGAAATCTCAGGGTATCCATTTGTTGAGCAAGTGCCGGATGATGTGTCTGGGCTTGTCTGGCCTGTGCCGTCGCAGCTGCTTTCTCATTGAGCAACCTAGGAAGATCCTCCAGCAGTTTGTCGATATCCAGGAACTGGGCTCCGGTGATGGCTGGCTCGCGGCGAAGTACTTTGAGATATTCCAAAGCCCTCGAGGGCGCACCGGGTGTTAGTATGTCGGGGCCCAGAAGTTGACGAAGGCCTTCTCTAGCATCATCCACAACTCCAGGAGGAGTTACTTCAAGTACTCGGGCCAGACGCTCTAGCCTAGAAGGCTCAGCGGGAGGTGCTTGTGGTGGAACGACAGCAACGACTGGAGCCTCAAGAAGTTCCACGATAGGAGCCGCCTCCGGCATAGGCTTAGGGTTCACCTCCTCCTCTGCTTCGAGCACTTGGGGGGCATAGGGGGCAGGCTCGTGACCAACTTCATCCACAACATCGGGTTTAGCCGGATTCCAGCCAGCAGCCTCCTCAACAGCGATTACCACCTCTTTAGTGCGGGCAGAGCTCTGACCCTGGAAAGGGATGTCAGAGTGTCAAAGAAAAGTCAAAAGGAAATAAATTCGAGCAAGATTTGCTTTGAGAAGAAGTACCTCTTCAGTATTTCTCTCAAGGAGGGTGTCTGACGCATTGTGAGATAGTACTGGGGGAACTGATGTTTCCGGTACAGCTTGTTCTTGATCACCCCTGACAGCAACCGAAACTGAATCAGGCGCTACTTCCTCCAGAATGTTGGTCGCTGTTGGTCCCTGGCGGGGAGAGTCAGGAGGGGGCATTCTGCTCTCAACCTCAGCCGAGCTATCATCTGATATATGCACTGGCGCCAGGGACAAGTGTGGATCACCCGCGGTGCTGACTGGAAGCGAAGAGGATGCCTCACTACCGGCTGTGGATGGGCCCTCCCCACTCTGGCTAGAAGGACCCGTAGTTCGGTGACGAACCTGCAAAATGAGGAGCGTTATAAAAACTGAAATAAAGCGATGATTTCATTGCTTATCTGAATCATGGAGTACCAGTCGATCCACGATTGGTTCATCTTTTTCCCAGAGGTCTGTCCGAGGGTCAGAACGGCTACGTTTGTGGGTCAGGGCAGCAATAACCTAATGGAATCATAAAGGGTCAGATTGAACTTTAAGAGACTTTAAGAAAAGAGTCTATGAGGTTTAGTTAAAGAAGGATTACTTACTTCCTGTGGATCCTCATCATCAGAAGAATATGTGGCTTCAAGTTAATGAAGTTATGTTACCATAACCTTTTGCTTTGCGGCCTGGCCTGTGGCCGGAGGAGCAATGGTCGGTTGGCCGCCGGGTGGTGGCACCCCAAGATTTCTCCGTTGAAATAAATATATGAGTTAAGGAAGTAAAAGTAGAAAGGAGTGAACTGGTAAATAAGAGAAAGACATTTACCTCTTGCTTTGGTTCGCAGATTATAATGCAGGCTTGAGCAGGAAGCGGGGCTCGCGCCGGTTGTGACCTTGCACAGGTCGCGGAGGTTATGCCTCATCATTAGGGAAGCGGGCAAGCAACTCGGAATCAATTTCATAGGGGTACCTCAGGTCTTGAAAGAGGACTGCGAAGAGCTCATTATCTCGCTGCTCCCAGCAGTTAACAGAAACTTGAGACCACCAGTGGTCATAGTCCTTGGCAACTCCGTTGACGGGGATGAGCTCATCGGCCCAGTTAGGAAGATTGACGAAGGAGAGCATGCTTTGGACTGGTGGAGGCCCAGATGGGAGGCCCATTCTGTGCCAGGAGGTGTTGTAATTCCAAGCATCGTAGATAGGGAAAGGCATTAATTGGGCTATCTCGAGTTGGCGAGCGAAATGGTTGGGGGCATAGAGTTCATAGCTGATGTCATCAGCTGCGAGCCTGATACCTGAGCAGGAGATCACGCGGCAAATGGCCAAGCGCGTGAGATCGCCGTAGTCAGGATCCCTGGGAAGGAACCCATGTTGGAGGAGAGGCAGGAATTTTCTACTAAGAACTAGGTCTGAATTTGGCATCTCGTCCAGAAGGTACAAGTATGAAAAACATTCAGAATATGGTGGAGAGGTGTACCTAGTCCCGCGGCAGAGCCATTCACCTAAAGGGCATCAGCCAATGGAGTCTCTGGGATGTCTTGCCGGCGAAAGTGGGGGAAATGGACTTGTACCTAGAAGTCTAAGATCTAGAAAGGGCCAGAGATGTCCAAGGACCAGTGGGCTTGTTCGAAGAGGTATAGAAAATGAACTTGTAGAGCCAGTATTACAAGAAGGCGATGACACCGGTCGCATCGTGTTCCCTACGGTAATGAGTCAGCCATCGATGGTAGGAGCTGCAGTGGGTGCCGCGGCCGATCTGAACCATGCGCAAAGGGAAATTGATAGCGTCGAATTGGCCATGCACGTAGGGTTCGTCATCAATGGATAGCCCCGTGATGGCGAGAATGTCCAGCAAAGTGATGCTCATTTGGCCCAACCAAAAATCGAAGGTATTACTGGCAGTGTTCCAGAAACAAAGAATGGCTACCAGGGGTGTGCGATTGCCGCAGCTGGGAAGTCGGAAACAGAGATCGATGGTGTGGGTAATACCCACCGCGTTCCAGTGAGCCAGATCCCTTTCTCGAACTTGACGATACCATGCGAGTTCCGCCACGCTGACTGTAGGCCAAAACCCTATTTTCGGTCGTATTGGTGTGAACCCCAGCTACTGAAATCTCAGGGAGTCCTGTAGAGGACTGGGATGGATTGACAAATGGATAAACCATATAGGGCGATGACATCCTCTGGAATGGAGTCTCTCGGAGTAGGGCCTAGTCCGGCTTGGGAATTCTGAAAACTGAGAAGTAGAGCCCTCTGGACAGTGGTGTGAGCAAAGCAGCGAGCACCAATGCCGATTCCCCAGGCATGGGCGGCCTCCTCATTGATTTCTTCCTCTTGATTGATGATGATTTTCTTGGGTAGAGCCATTTCTGGGGTTTCTCTAAGGAGGATGGTGTACAAGAGTGGTTTCTGGGTTTAAGAGACTGGAAGAGTTTATGATGTGACAGATCCGAAGTGGCGACAAGATTTAAATAAGGGATTTTGTGAGGGAAATGATGGGACAAAAAGACGTTTAGCTCTTGAACAGACGCAAACCCACATTTATGGACTCGTTTCTGTCATAAGTCGTGTTGCTTAGGTCCCCTTCGATCAGTTACAATTTTGCGGGCCTAATCTCAAGGCATGGGGGGCAATGTTTGAGCCCAAAAGTATTTTTGGCAAGATCCCTTAAGGGGGTTTAGCGTAGCGGGCCGATACCTGCGGCCCAAAATTAAGTCTACTTGGGTTTAGGTTACAGCTTCACCCATTCCGAGATCCATGAGGAAAACAAGCCCTTAATGGAATCAAGTAGCGGAGATTGAATATGAAACTCAATCAATAATCCTTCTATGTCAAGGAGTAGTCGAAAACCCTAAGGTATAAATACCAGATTTCAAGGACAAGAAAACACAACTCTTCAATCAACTAATCACACAGATTATCAAAGTCTCTCCGGAGTAAACCTACTTTCAACCTAGTTGGAACCAGCGAAGCAAGGGTAACGCCCTCGAAACCTAGCGGAGCTAAAGTCACGCTTTAGCAAAACCCGTGCTTTCTCCTACTTCCCGGTGATTGCTCTGCTCAATCTACAATATTGAGTATTGACTCGGAGACATAAGAGATCACAACACAAGTCCTTACTCGTAAGGCAGAAGTCCTTTTCCGAAAGGCATAGAGAAGAGCCTTGTGACAAGGTTGGTGCTCTCCTCGTCCACAGGGCTTGAGAAGAATTCAGGTCAAGGGATTTCCCGACAACTACACCCCACGATGCTGGCATGCCTGCGCACTCAAAAAGAGACTGTTTGCTAGCCGAACCAGTTTGGAGCCAAACAGCCTGAATGGTTAGGCGGTGGACTTGCAAATTTGATGATTCTAATCCTACGGTCCAACCAATTCAATGGAAGCATGCCCTCACAATTATGTCATCAGAAGAAAATTCAAATTTTGGATTTCTCGATCAACAACATCTCAGGGTTTATACCCAAATGTCTCCAAAACTTTACAAGTTTGGCTCTAAATGGATTTTCAGCAACTATTGCACCTAGGATCAGTCAAGAATACTCAATTTATAACAACTAACTACGTATCTTGCCGAGTACGTTGATGAAGCATCCCCCTGATATGGAAAGGAACAATGTCAAAATACAAATCTACTCTAGGGCTACTGAAGAGTATTGACCTCTCTTGCAATAGTTTCAATGGGGAGATTCCTAGTGAAATCAGGTTTCTTGTTAGGTTGGTTTCTTTAAACCTGTCAAAAAACCAATTAACAGGTCTAATACCTCGGGAGATTGGAACCTTGCAGTCATTGGACTTCCTTGATTTGTCAAGAAACCAGTTGCATGGTAGAATTACAACCAACATTTCTCAGATACCTCGTCTCAGTATGTTGGACTTGTCATACAACAACCTCTCTAGAGTCTGGAATGATTCCAATAGGTACCCAGATCCAAACCTTTTAGCCAATTGCTTTTGCAGGAAATCATCGATCTTCTCTGTGGACCTCCTCTTCCAAGGTTGTGGTTTGATCATGCAGAGAAAACAGGCGACCAAGAAGAAGAAGAAGGGAAGGATGTGCTCATAACACAAGGATTTTATATCAGCATGGCACTTGGATTTGTTGTTGGGTTTTATGGAATTATTGGCCCTCTTCTCTTCAAATAAACCTACTTGCTCTTGAATTGTTTGGAAAGATGGTGGTTACGTGATCATGGCAATCATCAAGCAAATTAAGAATGTCGCATCAACAGATACCTGTACTAAATTTCAAGGAGCATAAGAGTTTGGTTTTTTTTTTTGGTGGGTTTGTGTGTGTTTTATATTTGAAGTATTGGTTTTTCACTTCGATCAATTATGTAGATTACTGTTGTTTTGTCCATGTACTAGTGTGTATATGTGTGTTAGTGTATTCTTATGGTTTTTCTCTTTGAAAAATATGTTTTTGTTTTTATTTTTGTAAGTTACTGATGTATTAGCGGAGCATGGTTCATCATCTACCAAGTTCTTTTAGTGTGACTGGACTCTTCCATTTATTTTCACTTGTTGAAATAGTGAACACTTGGTCTCTCGAATTTTCTTCTTTCATATATTATTTTTCCTTAAGAGGTTTTTCAGCTTCATCCCCCTCTCTTGTATTACCTTTAAAAAAACTCTGAAAGTGAATCCCCCAATGCCCAGCCAACGAATCCCTCTTGGCGAAAAGAAATGAAAAAAGAAAAATAAAGAAAATCTCTGATAACCCAAAACCCCAAAATTTGAAAAACCTAAGTCAGACGCAGAAAGACTGAGCGGGAGAGCAGAGAAGCAACAATGTCGAGGTTTCAATTTTGGATCCTCCGAGGCCTCTGCTTCTCAATCCACTTCCCCTTTCGGATCCTCCACCCCGCCTTTCTCATTCGCCTCATCCCCTTCCCTCTTTGGATCCTCCTCCGCCCGCCACCGCCTCCACCGGGTTTGGACTCGGATCCTCCCCTTTCGGCTCCGCTTCCTCAAACCCCTCCACCTCTTCCTCCCCTTTCAGCTTCTTATCCAACACTGCCTCCTCCCCCACTTTCGGTACCCCAAACCCTAGCCCCGCCTAGCCCCTAACCCGAACCCGTTTGCTTTCATTCGGATTCAATCCCTACACCGCAGGTTCGGGCTCCACTCCGTCGTGCCCTATGTTCAGCTCAACCCCGTCTCAGTCCCTGTTTGGCTAATCCGCATCTCAGTCCCTTCCAGACTTTTAGATTTCTAATTTTTATATTTTGGATGGTTCCTTGGTGGTCTGCTATTTCCACATCTTAAGCACATGTTTACTTGTTTCCATATCTTAAACCCTATACCCAAAAAGATGTGCTTAACATATGGAAACAACATACTACCAATAGCTTACCTGCCTTTGGCGAATTGTCTGCCTAGACCATTCTAATTTGTTATAAGGGTGTATTGTATATGGAATTAGTGGAACTTTTTAAGAAATCTATGAAATTTAAAAGTCTGAGTGTATTCAATATAGACTTTCAGCAGTCCATGAAAGTATTGGAGTATTCGATTAGGATTTTTAAAGACTTTATGAATTCCACCAAAATCTAAGGGTATTCAATTAGGACTTTTAAAAATAAATAAAAGTTCAGAGGTATTCAAAATTTCATTCATACTTATGGAATTAGAAAATCAAGGATAATCATGGACTTTGTAGTGTTAACTATACATACCAAATTCCAATTTCTAGCCACTAGACCAAATATTTGAAAAAGTCTATCAAAGATTTTTTTTTTTTTTTTTTAATCGAAGGGGGGTGTATTGTATTTGGATTTGTGCAGACTTTTTTTAAATGACAGACTTTTTGAAAAGTCCACAGACTCTTTAAAAAGTCGATAGACTGTTATGGATTTCTTAAAACCATTGATTTTAGCAACAGACTTTTATTGATTCATGAAAATCTATATACTTTATTATGAATGACTTCTACAGATTTCCTAGGATGTACATAATATAAAAATAAAAAAAATGCAGCCCAAACACAAAACAAAATAATAACTTGTTGTCTCTTCAATGCTCCACTATCTTCTAATAGAAATGGACTCAAATAAATGATTGTTAGTCTGTTAGCGAGTTTGTTCTCATTCCTAATCTCCCAACAACATAATATACAATATAGA
The DNA here is from genome assembly GCA_024704745.1 of Rosa lucieae. NCBI lineage: Eukaryota > Viridiplantae > Streptophyta > Magnoliopsida > Rosales > Rosaceae > Rosa > Rosa lucieae. The sequence goes on from CM045492.1 coordinate 39,485,394, forward strand.
TCACTTGATGTTTATGGTTAATTATTCTCATCAATTTTGTTTTCGCCGATTAACATATATTGTAGCAATATTGATCAATGTCTTGATCTATAATCAATCAATTGAAATTCAATTGTTCAACCTTTTTTTGAACCATAATATAAATTCAAATTAATGAGAATAATTAATTAATAAGATAAAATTTAGTATGGTTCAAGGTCTTAGGGTTAGACCACAATATTTGAGTTTTAGGGTTTCATAAATCATTTTTATTGCTATTAGGGTTCGAAGTATCACAATTGAAAAAAAAAAAAAACAAAAATCACATTCAACAACTACAATGAACATGTTGGGTATCAAAAAAAGTTGATATCATAAAAATTAGAGAAAAGACAAAAAATTAAGAAAGAGAGATGATGAAGGACAAACTTCTTCGTGCGTAGAGAGAATAACTTTGATAGACCTTTTTTTTTTTTTTGAAGAGGAAACTTTGATAGACTTTTTGAAATCTTTGGTCTGGAGGCTGGAAAATTATTGGAGTTTGTTATGTATAGTTAACACTACAAAGTCCATGATTATCCATGATTTTCTAATTCCATAAGTATGAATGATATTTTGAATACCTCTGTACTTTTATTCATTTTTAAAAGTCCTAATTGAATACCCCTAGATTTTGGTGGAATTCATGAAGTCTTTAAAAATCCTAATTGAATACCTCAAGACTTTCATGGACTGTTAAAAGTCTATATTGAATACACCCAGACTTTTCAATTCCATAGATTTCTTTAAAACTTCCACTAATTCCATATACAATACACCCCCCGAAGTTCTCTCTGTGCGCGCTAAAAGGTTGGTTATCTATCATCTCTCTTTCTTGTTTCTTCTTATCTTTTTCTAATCTTTCATGATATCAATAGTTTTTGATACCCAACATGTTCATTGTAGTTGTTGAATGTGATTTTTTTTTTTTTGGTTCAATTGTGATACTTGGAACCCTAGTAGCAATGAAAAATGATTTATGAAACCTTAAGACCTAAATATTGTGGTCTACCCCTAAAACCTTGATTAGTGTTGCTATAAAATACTAGGTTTTGTCTTATTAATTAATTATTCTTGTCAATTTGAATTTATATCATGGTTCAAGGAAAGCTTGAACAATTGAATTTTGATTGATTGATTATAGATCAAGACATTGATCAATATTTTTATGATATATGTTAATAGGTAAAAACAAAATTGATGAGAATAATTAACCATAAGCATCAAGTAATATGTATTGTATCTTTAAGTTGATTGGGAGATTAGAAATGAGAACAAATTAAACTAGCTAGACAGAGTAATAATCATTCATTTAAGTCAAGTTCTACTAGAAGATAATTGACTATTGAAGAGGCAACGAGTTATTATCTTGCTTTGCATTTGGATTGCATTGTGTTAATGTCTAAAAAATCTAGCGGTAGCCAAACCTTAGTTAACGCTGATCCGGTGGGCGGATCGATACTTGTAATAGTGTTGCGGTTCCCGTTACCTGTCAAGTAAAATACAACGGGCGTCAGAGGGAGACCGCGCTGGGCGGTCTTCAACTCTCCGATGCCTAAGTCAGTCAATGTATTTATGTTGACAAAGTAACAGTAGGTAAGTATTGAATGCGTAATTAATGAGGAGAGAGGAGAGAACCTTTTATAGGTGAGGAAGAGACTGATCTTGTCTTTGTTTTCGATGTGGGACTGATATGCTTCAGTTCTCAGTTTCAGAAGCTTCTGATGTCATCTTGGCGCGGCGCGTGGCGGCGCGTCAGTGGCGATCTGGAGGTGGTCCGATGCTGAGGTTGCAGCCCGTCTGGCGGTGTGTCTGCATGTCATTCCTTAGGTTGGAATTAGTGCCTTCGGCAGTACAATGAGCATGGCCCATTATAGCTAATTATGCTTGCAAATGTACATGTATGTACACATTGGTTGTGTTCTTTGTTTTTTTTTTTTTTTTTATTTACTAGAAAATCTATAGAACTCATTCATAATAAAGTATAGAGTTAGATACCGCTTACTCCCTATACTTATAGGGTTTCATCGTTTCAGTCTCTGACCTTCGAATTTCACCTAAAAAGTCCCTGAACTCCCAATTTCCTCCCAATTGGTCTCTGCCGTCAAGCATCTATCAAAAACTCCGTTATCTTCCCCTAAAAAGTCTATTATACCCTCAATTACTTAAAAAAAAAAAAAAAATCTCTTCCTCACTTTTTTTAATTTTTTTTTCTTTTTACCTCTTCTTCGATCTTCCGGCTCTCTCGCCTACTTTTGTTCATCTCCTCATCAAGATGGCTGCAATCCATAGACCTTCAAGAGGTGAAATGAAAAAAAGAAATAAAAGAGAGAGAAAAAATTTAAAAAAAATAAGTGAGGGCATAATAGACATTTTCAGTAACTTTAACAGAAAATTTTGACGGCAGGGACCAATTGGGAGGAAATTGAGAGTTCAGGGACTTTTTAGGTGAAATTCGAAGGTCATGGACTGAAACGATGAAACCCTATAAGTATAGGGAGTAAACAGTATTTAATCCTAAAGTACATTGATTTTCAAGAATCAATAAAAAGTCTATTGCTAAAATCAATGGTTTCAAGAAATCAATAGCAGATTATCAACTTTTTAAAGAGTCTGTGGACTTTTCAAAAAGTCTGTTGATTAAAAAAAGTCTGCACAAATCCAAATACAATACACCCCCCTAAGTGGTTCCCTATTAGCTCTCAAGGGCATCTTCTTGCAAGAGGTTTACGAACCACGCTGATTACTGATTCTGCAATTTTTGCTATGATATCTCGAGTAAATATGGTAGGAGGCAGTCTTGTATTCACCCTTATATTTTCCATTTGAGAATCTACATCCTATGTTCCAGCATGACGTTGATTTTGTATTTTTAAGGTTATAGTTGGTGCTCATGTTGTCATGGCCAATGGTGATGTTATAGCACCTGTTGGGTTGAATATGGTTGCACTTGCAGCCCAAAGGCATGCTGTCCCTTTTGCTGTACTTGCTGGCAGTCACAAGGCTAGGTTACATAACGCAAAACTTGTTGTATTTTCATCATTTGAAAAATCCTTCGTTTTGTTTTCATTTTTAGGGTTAAAAACAACTTGGTCTAATAACAATCCACCTATGGGGTAGCAAGTAAAGAGCAGCTTTGAAAGAGTTAAGTAGAAGGAATCATTTAAGTCAAACATTTGGGGATGAAATATCCATCCCATCCAAGAATTCATTCTCCTTTAGCTGTTTAATAATTAAGTCAGATGGTAAATAGATCGATATATAGCATTACTCTCAGGTATCATTTAAGTTTATGCTGGCTGCTAGTGTGTTATTAGCTTTGTTTTTGCATGATTAGACTAATTACAAAGAATGCTAGAATGGGGATCTGGTCTCCTGGGATTCTCAAACATAGTTGGTCTTAGCCGGATTGAATTGACAGTAATATTATCTGTTTGTAGCTTATTTTCCTGGATTTCACTCTTAGCACCTTCTCTATCCAATTTGTCTGTTTGCCTTACAGTTGTGCCCTCTGTATTCACACAACCCTGAAGTCTTGCTGAATGAATTAAGATCTCCTTCTAAGCCGCTCGATTTTGGATAATTCTCAGATTGCATGGATTTTCGAAGTGGCACTGGTTCCCCACTTCTGCATGTTGTCATCCTACATTTGATTTTGTGCCACCAAAGCTTGGTAGTCTATTTATCACCGACACGTAGGTACTGTATGGATTTAGATTCATTGAAGATAGGTTTCACCTTTTGCATTTCTATTCAATTAAAGGGAAAAAATGAAAATGGACGTATAATATTATGATTTGATATATTCTGCCATCATAGCTTATATCTAGCCTCTCCTCTAAAACCATCAATTTCAGATCAGTATTTTGAACATGTTCTATTTTATATATCCTGATTTCCTAGATAAATGTATCATTGACAATCTCTCTTTCTTTCCAGTGGAGGCCATAATTTATCATACATGTACCGGCTCATCGCAGATTATTACTCTGCTGATGATTTGGTGGTCCAATGAAGACCTGCTTCAGGGAGTTGAGTTTAGGTCATACTTTTGATATCATATATTGGGTAAGTATTTAGTTCAGTGATTATTCTCCCAGCTAGGCTCTGGGGTTGTCGTGTGACAACTCAGGGAGTATAAGTGTTATTAATTAGGATTAATTTCAGTTTACCCCCCTGAGGTTTGGGGGTGAAATCATTTTACCCCCTCTACTTTCAATTTTGAATTTTTACCCCCTAAACTTTTCAATTTCAATCAGTCGTGTCCAATTTTTACTGTTCCGTCCAAATTGGACGTTAAGTTTGACTTTTGAGGGTTAAAATGGTCATTTCAACATAAAAAATAAAAAAATTAAAAAAAATTCTGTTTTTTATTTTTTTTTCTGCTTTTTAGTTTTTTTTTTTTTTCTGTTTCTTTCGTTTTTTTTTTTTCTGTTTTTTTTTCTGTTTTTTTTTTTTATTATTTTTTTTTTTTTTTTTTATTTTTTTTTGTCTTCAACCTATACACCACAAATTATAATAGGTTTATAAAAACAAAAAAATATTCTAGGTGGTTGAAAGCCGCTAACTGGTCTACGATATTTGTAATATATCTCCGATAAAGTGAAGAATTTTAGAATATATCCCCAATAAAGTGAAGAAATATCTGTAAAAAATATTTTTACACTTTATCTGTAAATAAATATCTGTATAAAGTGAAGAAATATCTGTGTAAAATCATTTTTGGTCTACGATATTTGTGATATATATCCAATAAATTGAAGAATTTTAGGATATATCCCCAATAAAGTGAAAAAATATCTGTAAAAAATGATTTTACACTTTATCCAGTAAATATCTGTATATCCCCAATAAAGTGAAGAAATATCTGTGTAATTTTACACTTTATCCAGTAAATATTTGTATATCCCCAATAAAGTGAAGAAATATCTGTGTAAAATCATTTTTTTCAGATATTTATTTACAGATAAATATTGGATATATATCACAAATATCGTAGACCAAAAATGATTTTACACAGATATTTCTTCACTTTATACAGATATTTATTTACAGATAAAGTGTAAAAATATTTTTTACAGATATTTCTTCACTTTATTGGGGATATATTCTAAAATTCTTCACTTTATCGGAGATATATTACAATATCGTAGACCAGTTAGCGGCTTTCAACCACCTAGAATATTTTTTTGTTTTTATAAACCTATTATAATTTGGGTGTATAGGTTGAAGACAAAAAAAATAAAAAAATAAAAAATAAAAAATAAAAAATAAAATAAAAAATAAAAAAAAAAATAAAAATAAAATAAAAATAAAAAACAGAAAAAAAAATTTTAATTTTTTTTAATTTTTTATGTTGAAATGACCATTTTAGCCCTCAAAAGTCAAACTTAACGTCCAATTTGGACGGAACAGTAAAAATTAGACAAGACTGATTGAAATTGAAAAGTTTAGGGGGTAAAAATTCAAAATTGAAAGTAGAGGGGGTGAAATGATGACACCCCCAAACCTCAGGGGGGTAAACTGAAATTAATCCTATTAATTAACCATAAGTCTGTTTGGGAAAAACAATTACTAGAGCAAAGTTAATTTTCTTTTTTAATTGAGGATCTGTATTCTTGTTGCAAACATTCTTGGTACCAATACAAGCTAATTTCAGTTTAGGGTTGTCAATGTAATGTATGGTACGTATAGCCCGTGTATGAATGGTTTTTATCCATATTGGAAAAAGTAGGTTTACACAAAATATCAAAATTTGTTACAAAACGGGCCTTGTATAGTTTAATAGTTGTATATTGTACTTTTATCGTCTTTCAGAAAATTGCAACAAATATGTTACAAAGAACTTGATATAAAAGAAAACAATAACTAAATATGGTGCCTCCTGATGTTTATGCATTACAACTAATTGACTTCAATGTTGTATTTTTGATCAGATATTCAGTTGGTATGGTTCGGAAAATACTTTCTCATGTACTGGTTACATTTATCGGTGTCCATGCAAGTATTGCGAACTTCATTAGTAAATGGAACTGATAATTTTTTCTAAACTTAACTGTTAGGGAGTACAGAAAGCTATAATGGTAATGGTTGGATGGAGAGATGATGAAATCAATTGTTAGTCTTATGGAACCATGAAGACCATTGTTGCTGCTAGTAGTGTCATGCAGAGCGGACTGTTATGAGCTGTGAACCTTGGACGGTACTAATAGAAGCAAAGAGCGCCAATTTTGTGTATGTGGCCAGTTAGGAAGTAGAGTTATATTTTTGGAAACAAAGAGGTGAATAGGATATGTTTTTTGTGATATTGTAAGGACAATGCCGAAAGGGGTTGTATTCCAATTCCATAGCGGGATGTCTGATACTAAAATGTTGTATTTCATGTTGCTGATCTAATTGTAGATTGTTGTTGGTATCTCTTCTTTCAGTTAATGGATGTGTGGAATTTTACTAGAAATTTCGTTGGGTATTTGGCTTTTAGCTGTGGAAACCATTTTCCGGTTTCCAACTTTCTGAGGATTGTGTTTTGTTTTCTTTGGAGGGAGAGCTTCTAATTTGTTAACCTGAAAATGACTTAGAAGCTCTGCCTCCAGAATATGACTTGCATGTGAGAATGATGACTTGTTGAAATTAGACTAAAACTCCAGGTGCCAGAATGTGAAAATTAGACCACACTATGGCAAAAAACGTATCAGACGACAGACAGAAACTGTTGTCTGATTTGGAGTGCCACCGTTGTAGAGCGAGCCGTTGTCTGTTGAAAATTCAGACAACGGTGGAACACAGTTGTCTGAGAAACACACAGGCAACGGGTATGTCTTATAACTGTTGTGTGATGGCTCGGCATATGGCTCGGCAGATGCCAAGCGCAGCTGCCCAGCAACTGAGGCGCTGCTTTCAGACAGCAGAACTTTTTTATTAAATCCGTTGTTTGTTAAGCATTGTCAGACAACAGAGTTCTAGTGTTTTCTGTTGTGTGAGAGTAAATTAGAAGACTTATTTTTTGAAAAAACCATTGTCTGATAAATGAGAAATCTGTTGTATGATCATTTAAACATCCATTTTACCTAATGAACAGTAGTTATCAAATGGAAATAAAATTTGATGCAAACAATCGAATGAACTAATAGTACTCCAACCCATATTTGAAACTTCAAAATACATTGGATCCACCAAGATACAATTTGTATTTGTCATTGTTCCACAAAATCATGAATATGTGACAATTTATTGTTTAACATTGCATCAAGGGCAAAGACATTAGTTGCTAGAAATGGATAAGTGTTTATTGGACTATTTATGATTGCTTGCCCACTTCGGCCATGACTAATGCTTGCTCCTGCTGCTCATCTGTTTTTCTTCTGCTTCTGCCACCACATCAACTTGTTTCAAGAAGCTGCATGCAATACTCCCACATCAAAAGCCACACTATCCATGAGCAACATGACAAAATGACACAAGCAAGAAGCTGCAGAGAAAGACTAAATAAAAAGACTTACATTTACAGCTGGTAATGCAAACCCAAGTTTGGAAGACAGGTGATCTTTCAAAACAAAATAATATAGTCACGCCTTCACAACATACCTTAATTAATAAGTCAAAGTATCCCAGGAGACGTGAAACAGGATTCTGCTTTCCTTTTATACACAAATATATACTAGAAAAATGTTGCTCTTATGAAAGTTTTTGAAAATGCAGTTATTAGTTTGTTGCATTGCAAGTACTTAGGCATTGCTATTTAGATTTGGCTTGGAATGTAGTCTAGTCTATTGAATAATAGAAACCTTCCAATCTCATACAAAAAAAAAAAAAGCTATAACAACAATATCATTTTTGCAGCATCAGGCATCCTAAACACATGTATATCAACAAAACTTGAGGTTGTAACAATGGAAAAAGAAACAATAGAAGTATAGCACAATACAACAAGCAATAACGACAACATCAGGCATCCTAAACTCAGTGTATCATTTTAATAATGACTTAGTTCTTGCAAGTTCACTCAGTCAAAACCATAAGTCATAACAGCAAATTGAGGCCTAAGAAGTAAGGATTGAATTAGATCGAGGAACCTGATAAATGGTCTATATATCAACACATGCATTCCCAAATCTGTCAGCCAGTGTGCGTTCAGCTGATTGCTCCATACATTGGAGGCATGTCCCTGCAAATCCAGTGCTCCACTGCCAATAAGCTTTTGCTCTTCCACTTCTCTAGCCCATCTCTGTGAAAAATAAAATACAAGTGGCCACTGAGTAATCAGTAGACATCCAACAGAACATGTTCAAGCAAAGTTACGAAACACTGCACTTAGTATCTAAGTGAAATGAGAATGAAACTCTGGGAGGAGAAAGAAAACAAAGGTATGTTAAAAGTAATCCTGTTTTGAGAACTAGACTTGTTAGCAAGTGATCTATACCTTGTTTCATCATTAGCTTGTTCGATTTGATCTAGTTTTCAATTGGACTGTCACCTATGCAAAAAATCACATGCTTGGAAAAGAAAAATATGATCTATAATTCATAATCTTGCACTATAATCTGAAACTTGAAAAAGATAGAGAGATAAAGTTTAAGATATGCATGAGGCACGTTTATAGGTTTATCAGCGTGTACACTAAAAAATAAAAGATAGAAAGATAAAATTATAGTAAGAATTGCAGAAATGGGTTCTGAAATTAGGCCCACATCATTATCAAAAATAACCTTCAGATGACAATAGACCACAAACTTCTTGCTGATTCATCAACGAAGTGCACAAATAGCATGATTTGTGCCAATAATGGAATTAAAAGTAAAAGCTGTAAAGTGGAAAGAGCGTAAGAACAACTGAGATTAACCAATTGTAAACGGTAAAACAGAGGTTGAACTTCTTGACAAAAGTTAGCATGGTGTAGAGGAATTTTACCTGACTTGTATCAGGACGAACACTCTCTGGATCAAAGTTAAAAGAAAAAGAACAAAATAAATCAGTTTTCCCTCGTCCATTAAGTAACCCCAAGCTAAATAAAGCAAATTTCCAAAACTAACCAGATGGTTACCCTCCAGTATATTTTCTAATCAAACCGACAATTCAGATATCAATACCACCTCTTATTCATTCAATTCTTTTGAAACCCGAAATCACAAGCTACAGGATAAGAAGAACTACACATAATCTAACAATAGGAATATGTGAAATAGGGATAGTCTGTATAATTGAGGGAATGGGCACATGCTTAATTCAGTAGCAAGATCACTTTGGTTGCGAAGTCACAAGACTTCCTTGAAAAGTAACCGTAAATATGTAGTATTAGAACATGTGTGGGATGAATGACTCAGTTTATGTCAATTCAAAAACAAAATGTAACGCTAGAAGTTAAGCTAAAGAACAGTAAGAAGACAAAACATGCACCATAAAGATAAGAAATAATACATGGAGAATCAAAACAGATAGAAATAGAAAAAAGAAGTCTGATGCATAGTTCATGAAATGGCATTCACCTTTACTGTATACTCAGGATATTCACCAAGAGCCTTAACCAAGCAAGGAGTACTGAGTTAAGAAATCCAATGGGCTGTAGCAACCATCCCATAGTGAGCATATCCTAGGACTAAGTTGCTTATTCCACCATCATCCAAAACCGAATGGTGGAAAGGGGCCACCGCACCAGTTGTGGTAGTTAGTGTATCTTTGATACTATTTGTACCGCATATCAACATAAGCTGCAACATTATGTTATTAATTAATAACACAATTAACAATCACTCACTAGTACAAAAGTAAATAAAAAACGAAAGTGCTTTATCACAAGGATCATAGAATTATTAGGAAGTTTATATGCAACTTTGTGCGTCTGCACCATACTTTTATTCTTTCCCAGTGATCCCCTTGACTCAATTCATTTTCGTCTGGCATGAATGATGTTACAGAATATGGACTAACATTTTCTGCTATCAGTTTTTCCTTGTTATGAATACTACTTTCTGCTGCTATGGATTAATTCTCAAGAAAGACGCAGGTTTGATACCTCATTGTAAAGGATATTGAAAGAAACTTCACACCAATCTAAAATGTTATCCAGATAAGAAGTTATTTGGTAAAAAACTAGGTTCTGTAAGTGTTTCGTTATTATGTATTTTTCTTTACCTCAACTAGAAAAACGTGTACTAAGAGAGTATTTTCACATTACTTAAAAAAGTTCAAGATGAACTTCAAATGTATATACGTGCAATAAACAATCATATCCATGCACATCATTGCGATTACTCAGAAGGACAATGTAAGCACATAACCAAATGCAGTTACATAGAACTAAGTTAAGAGCTTACGAACTATAGCCTTGGGCTTCTGAAAAAGGACATCTTCCATAGAGAAGCTATCAGACTCTAAAAACACCGGAAATGGTTTCTTGGAAAACAGATAACAAAGCGTCAACAACTTCAAGTAATAATTTAGTTCCTCAATAATCTTAGCGCCTTTGAGCTACACACAATCACTACCAGCATACACACTTGCCACTTGTAAATTCCCCTGCAAAGGTGAAGCAGTAAATTCATAAACCATTACGCAAATTCCGAACCTTATAGCATCAAAAATGTCGAATTTACAGCAAAAACTCCAAAATTTGAGGCCAATTACTTTACCTGCCTACGCATGAGGTAGTTAATGCCGAAGGCCAAGTCGCCGATCGGCCATTTCCCTAGAGTCTTAGAGTAAGTGAAACATAGCGTATCGGACAAGGTGGACATTGACTCGATCCACGTGGCCGGCGCCTGAGCCTGTCGCCGAGAAAGCCTCCTCCTCGTCGATCTCGACTTGGAGAAATCTCCGCTTCGACGACGCTCTCCGGCCAAACATGTAGTACAAAATCACAGCAGCTCCGGCGGCGGTGGTCGCCGCCATTAGATCGAAGCTTCGAGATTCAGATCTCAGAAAAACACAGCATACACTTCACAAAATCAAACCCTAACGAATTGAGCTCTCAAATTGAAATCCTTGCTGTAATTTAACCGGAGCAAAATTGAATCAGGGCTACGAAGAATCGGAGAAAGAAGGATTTGGGGAAGTTGTTTCTGAGGAAGCAAGGTACAGTGTGTAAGAGAGAATGTGCGCCAATAAAGAAACGAACAGTGGGAAATGACGGGAAGGTTCTTCAGGGGGTGTAGTTGACTTTACGTTTTTGAACGTAGTGGCGTGGGGAATATGTGAATTTGAGGGAGAGCAATTTCGTCATGCCGGGTGTTTTGTTTCGAAACTGAAGGAAACTGGGATTCAGAGAAATTTGGGTTTGGAGATGGGAAATGAGGTAATCTTTGATTGGATTTATGTGAATTGAAACGAAAAGGAAACTGAGCAAAAAGGGAAGACGAAGACGTCTGGATTTTTGGTAATCGGAGATTTCAAATTGATACAATTGGGGAAAGGCTGTTTGAGGAGATGGGTCTGAGCCTTTGATGAGATGGCTTGAAGAAAAGAGCAAAAAACTCTATTTCAGTATTTTGTCCAAGTGCTGAAAATGACCCCAATATTTCGTCTAAGATAGATCAAGATAGCTCTTTTTTCTTATGTATTTATGAATCAGACAACAGAAACACAAGTTATGTTGTCTGATTAGATAAAAATTAAATTTAAATTCAGACTTCAAAGAGGGAAAGTTCCCGCTATATGCTTTGATTGCATGTAGTGTGTGGTGCTAGGTTTAGTTATTACTCATTCACACAACACAAATAAGTAATTTGGTTGTGGGAGCATGCAATCACTACATACATCTTAATCAAAATCTGTAGGTTTTAAGGGAGAATAAGTGCCATTTTGGGGCAAATCTACACACATCCAAACCCTCCCAATATATCGCTGTTTATCACACAACAGAAAGTAAAAAAACAGTTGTATGATATTTTGCAAGCTAAACTCATACAACAGATATAGCTATTCTGTTGTACAATGTAGTATAAATTTGAAGCCAAATTTGAGCAAGCTAGGAGGGAAATCTGCCGCACTTTTTTTTTTCATTCACACAACAGACCATTCTTGCAAGTGTTGTGCAATGACCTTCTAGCTAAAAACTTCTGAATTTCAACAGACTTATACGACGTAAGTTCTTTAAATGTGTTGTCTGAAGCCATTTTCATCAACACACAACGGAATTTTTTTTTTCGTTGTGTGAAAAGCATAGTCTGATAAGGATTTTCCCATAGTGCCAAAGTCTTTTCAGGTCAGCATGCACATTTATCTCAAGACCATAGAATGTGAAAATTTCATTTCTTATGCGTGTAAGAGACTCACATATATAATGGTCGGCAGTCTTCTCCCGTAGAATTTCATTAGTTGTCTGCTGCTGTGAAATATCGGGCAGACTTCTACCATTTTGTTATATAGTACATCGTGGCTAGAATTCAACATCATATATATGATATTTTGTCGATTTTAGACTGGCATGTTGAACTAAATAGTCAACAGTATTCTTCCCAATTTCGCGAAGTAATTTGAGTGGACAACTTTCGGACTTGCTTTATATGTTGTTTGCATCCTGTCCTGAAAACTCAATAGAGTTTGGATCACCTTGAGGGCTCAGTGCCTAATCTCACAAAGTTTTCACCATTGAAAGAATTATACCTCTCTGGGAACCGTGTAACCAGAAGACAACCTGACAAATGTCCAACCTGGAGGCTATCTATCTTGGCAACATGCAACTCTTTCACCGGGGAGACTTCAGATATCCATTTCTCAAAACTCGAGTTAGATTTGTCCTACAACTCATTTATATTCAACTTTGATCCTGGATGAGTTCCACCTTTTCAATTGAGTGCGAGATTGGACCGCATTTTCCACAATGGCTTCCAAATCAAAAGAGTTGTATTGAACTTGACATCTCTAATTCTAGAATTTCTGGTATTTTTCGAAGTTGGTTTTGGGGTCAAATTCATCTTGATTTAGGGTATATGGATCTCAATCACAACCAAATTGGAGGAACATTGTTTCTGAATTCAGTATTGGATGTATTTACATATAATCCTCTCATCAATATGAGTTCAAATCAATTTGAAGGTCCAATCCCTTCGGTTCTGTCAAAACTATCTTCTTTGGATTTCTCCAATGACAAACTTTCAGAATCAATTTCTTTCTTCCGTGCAAGCAAAGGTAACTACAGTAAGTGAAGCTTTCTCAATCCCTCAAGCAACCATCTAATTGGAGACCTTCCAGATTGCTGGACACCTTTCGAATATCTACTCTTTCTTGATTTAAGCAGCAATGCTTTTTCCAAGAAAGATTCCTACCACAATAGTCTCTAGGGAGTAATATATGAGTTAGGATCACCCTACGATCCAAGCCTATTAGAACCAATACCAGTAGTAGTGAGTAAGTTTATGTATTGCTGTATCCCAAATGCCAGCTGGCCTAGATGACATGGAATGTGGTCCTTGAAGTCTGCCAGGTTGTTTGCATGAGACAATTACAGTCTCCTTTAAATTGTAACTATTCACCCATTTCTGGGCAGAAATGAAATGTTTTCCTCCAGACCCCTCTCCTTCTTGGTTGAGTCTACCAACTGGTATCAGAGCATGGCTCCATCAAGGACCTTGCAAAACCCAGCTCCCTCCTCCACCCCTATCACCTCCTCTTTTGTTCCCCCTCTCCTTCCCAACCCAAACACCACCACCGTTGCTTCAGCCTCTCACCAGCCAGCTGAACTTGAACCAGTTCATGTCACCGAAATACACCATTCTTTTGCCATGCTTCAGGAGGAATTCCATCAGTCCGTCGACTCCATCAATCACCGCCAAGACGCTTTCGAAAATCGCATTTCAGCCCAACTAGCCACCCTTCAAAGCACCTTGGTCCATTCCCTAACACACCAAAGACAACCCATTTCTTCTGAGCCACCAGCCTCATCAAACTCCCCGGCCCCATCCTTCACTCCATTACCCCCTCCTTTTACACCGACCACCATATTCAACCTCCTTTTACATTATAATTCCTTATATCTCCAACAGTGATAGCTATCTTGATAGCTAAAAGTAGCTAAAATTGGAATATAGCTAGTTGAATATTGAGTTATGCTCCAGCAAATACCTAAAACTCAAGTTAAATTTAACTTTTAGTTAAATTCTCTCTCCTCTCTAGCTAAATATAGCTAGGTCTTTTAGCTAAAACTAAATTTAGCTTTTGTTTAGCTAGTCTGTTGGAGATCAAACTTAGCCTAAAACTAGTTAAATTTCAAATTTTTTTTGAAATAAGTATTCTGTTGGAGATGCTGAGCATCTCCAACAGTAGAATTTATTTTTTAGTTAAATTTAGCTAAACTTGTGAATTATAGCTATTGATTTACATGTTGCTCCATCAATGATAGCTATTTGTAAGTGATATATTATGTTTCAATCGAATCGTAAACTGACATGTGGACAAAAGAGGAGAGAGAAATATAACTTTTGCTTTAGCTATGTAGGATTTTCTAGCTAATATAGCTAGCCAATTAGCTAAAGTTAAATATAGGTAAGCTATAGCTAGTCTGTTGGAGCTGAATTTTGCTTCAAAAATAGTTAAATATAGCTAAAAATTAAATTTAGCTACTCTGTTGGAGATGCTACTTCAAGCTGAAGACTGATGTTGCTAAACCAAATAGTTGTAAAACAACAATCATCTAACATATGTTATTATTATTATTATTTTCTGAATATTAATTTTATTTTTTATTTAAGTTAATAGTATTGAAAATGAAAATCGTTAAGCTGGGCTCTAAAGAAGCCTGAAAGTAAATCCCCCAAGGACCAGCCCACAAAACCCTCTTGGCGAAAAGAAATGAAAAAAAATGAAAAACAAACAAAATCCCTGATAACCCAAAACCCCAAAATTTGAAAAACCTCAGTCAGACGCAGAAAGACTGAGCGAGAGAGAGAGAGAGCAGAGAAGGAACAATGTCGGGTTTCAATTTCGGATCCTCCGCGGCCTCCGCTTCACAATCCACTTCCCCTTTCGGATCCTCCACCCCGCCTTTCTCATTCGCCTCCTCCCCTTCCCTCTTCGGATCCTCCGCGCCCGCCACCGCTTCCACCGGGTTCGGACTCGGATCCTCCTCTTTCGGCTCCGCTTCCTCAAACCCCTCCACCTCCTCCTCCCCTTTCAGCTTCTTATCCAACACCGCCTCCTCCCCCGCTTTCAGTAACCCAAACCCTAGCCCCGCCCCGAGCCCGAACCCATTTCCCTCATTCGGAGTCGGATCCTCCACCGCCTCAACCACCACGGCCGCCGCAGCTTCTACACCTTTCGGATTCAATCCCTCCACCGCCGGTTCAGGCTCCACTCCGTCGCAGCCTATGTTCGGCTCAACCGCACCCAATCCCTGTTTGGCTCATCCTCATCGGCGCAGGCTCCGGGTTCTACCCCATCCTTATTCGGGTCATCCGCATTCGGGTCAACTGCATCTGCCTCCGCTTCCGGCACTACCAGCTCTCTGTTCGGCTCGGCTTCGGCGGCTTCACCTTTGTTTGGTACTACTACTACCACTACTTCTTTCGCTCCCAGCACAGGCTCAGCTCTGTTTGGCTCATCCTCTTCATCGGCGGCGCCGCCCTCCTCCACCGCTCAGAACTTGTTTGGCTCTGCTCCGTCGTCCGCGGCTCCAACCACTCCCTCATTCCCAAGCTTTTCGAGCTCTTCCTCTGCAGCCCCAACCACTCCTGCATTCTCCAGCTTTTTGGGCTCTTCGTCTGCAGCATCAACCACTCCCACTCCCGCATTCCCATCCTTTTCGAGCTCTTCGCTGCAGCCTCAACCACTTCTCCTTTCGCAGGCTTTTCGAGCTCTTCTTCTGCAGCTCCGGCCACTTCCTCGTTCGCAAGCTCTTCGGGGTTCTCACCATTCCCGAGTTCAGCTCCTGCTAAGCCCACAGCAGCATCCACACCTACTACTACGGTGCCTTCATCAAGCAGCGGTTTCAACCTCTCATTTGGAACGCCCACATCCTCGGCTTCTCAACCTTCTTTTGGATTCAGCAATGCCGCCTCATCAGCCGCAGCGGCTTCCGCCGCATTGTCATTTTCAAAGTCTTCATCGCCATTGTTTTCAACCGTCACCACCACCACGGCTTCTTCAACTCCGGCTGCAAGTAGTACTACACAAGCTCCTTTCTCTTTGCCGGCTTTCAATGTGACTCCTACTGCTCCTCCTGCTGCGAGCACCACTGCACTGACTTCAACGGCAGTGCCTGCCAGCTCAGCTGCTGCTTCATCAAGCACTACTACGAGTTCCTTTACAGGTTTCTCCTTAACACCTGCTTCTTCGGCGGCTACTGCTTCTTCTTCTGGCCTTTCATTGTTTTCCAGTGCCTCTGTGCCCGCCTCATCATCACAAGCACAACCAAGCACCACTCTGCCCGCATTTGGTTAGTTTTCTCAACCTGTTTATCTATTTGAAAATTGAATAAAATTATAGATTCAATATTATAGTAGTGGTAGGCGGAATATCTTTATTAGATTATGCTGTGCACTTTTTTAGAGCAATTTCAGTTCCTTTATGTTGATGCTTGAATTAGTATATCCCTACACAAGAGGCAAATAAAAAAGCGATCTTATAACTAACCTCCATTTTGTATAAATGTTTATGTGCCTAGCTCAAGTATCTTTTGATTTATTATGAAGGCTCTGATAATGTGTGGATATAACTGTACTGTGTAGGCCTCACTACTTCAGCAACTGCAACTACCACTGCAACTACAACGACGACTGGTACCAGTACCCCTGCTGCTCCGACATCAAGTGCACTTGCTGTGGCTTCTACTAGTGGGTCAGTGCACTTTGTGTTGGTTCTGACCTTTTCTTATGGTTATACCTTGCATCTAAAGTTTCTTCTATAGTTTTTTGCCCAACTGTTAAACGTATTATGCTTTCCACTTTTTTGTTCCTTAACATAATCGTCATTAGTGTTTCACATGCTCTTCATGTTATAAACATTAATCTTTAACAGAAGAGTGAACACTATAAACTTGAAAATTGCGACGGAATGTTCTGTAATTTGTAGTTCATTTAAGTAAAAGATGCTTATTACATATGCCCAAATCTCTATTACTTGGGGCAGATACACCAGATAAAAATAAAGAACTACCTACATTTCTCACTTATGCTATTCTGTCATTTTTATCATTCAGGACAACCTCAAATGTTAATGGCAGCACTACAGTATCTACAACAACACCAAAATTACCTTCTGAGATCACTGGGAAGACTGTTGAGGAGGTACTTCATATTCTTTTTTTTTTCATGGGATTGTAATATCACCAACTTTAGTTTCATATATGAATGAGTATTTTAGACAATCATACTATTGAGTACTATGTGTTAGGAAGGTAGAAATATATAAATAAAAAAAAGAAGAAAATGAAGATCCTTATTTATTAAAGGAAACATGTGAACAATCGTGATGATTTGCAACTGAATTTACAATGCCCTCTAAAACTCTGTGGATCGATTACTTTTTTCATATCTAGCACCTTTACTTTAGTCGTTTTAGAGATGCACTGCTAAATTCTTCAGTCATTTCAGAAAACCAAGTGTCCACCCTACCCCTCTATATTATTATGCATTTCCATTCTTTTTGTATATTACATCTCTACTCTACTCCCTGCATTAGTTGTATTACATCTCTAATCTATTCCTTATTAAGTAATTATTCTTATGCTATAATTGAAGATTATCAAGGAGTGGAATGCTGAGCTTCAAGAGCGTACTGGAAAATTCCGAAAGCAGGCTAATGCAATAGCAGACTGGGACAGGAGGATTTTGCAGAACCGTGATGTTCTTCTTAGGCTCGAGGTGATCTTTTTCTTAATATATCATAGAAATTGTAGCTCTATGATTTTCTGTTATGATACAGTAGTATTCATGTATTTGATCAATGAATTGTGCTCGTACTTCTGGTAAGTAATATGGGACAATCAGTTTGCATTTTTTCATTAGCCGTGTTGAAGAGAAAGTGAGGACTTAGTTGTGTTGACTCCATTCTTCAATCCTACTAAAAAATTGTCAAAAAAGTTGTTACTACTAATAATACACTTTTTTTTTTTGTTTATTGCTTTAAGCTACTTATGTTTTCTGTTTCGGACTTAATGGATGTTTGTATTAATCTTTTAGATCGAAGTGGCAAATGTGGTAGATACCCAAGCTAAGGTGGAGCGGCAACTAGAGTTAATTGAGACTCATCAGCAACAGGTACTTTCATAAGTTTATTTTTACTACAAGGTTATGATTGTTGTCGGTATTTTTCTATACTTGTGCATCTCAACTGTGTTTCTTTAATATATAAAGGTACTCTTTATCCCTTGAGGTATTCTTTTCCTATGCCCAAGAGGTCTGTAGTTTCCCCTTAGATATTCACTTCCAGGAACAATAAACCAATAATAAAATCAATAAGCATCCGCAACGATGTTTAGTTTTGGGTTGGTCATTATAATTCAGGAAGATCTTCTCATTTTAATTTTTCTATTTTAGTGCTTGAATCTCTAAAGCTGATACTCAGAAATTCATTTTTGGAATTGAACTGGAGCCTTCCAATTTGTTTGTAGACCACAACTATTTTAAATATATGCACAATAAGACTCATTCTTTGGTTACTCTTCTTAGGTCGATAAGGCTTTACAAAGCATGGAACAAGAAGCTGAGCGTATATACAAGGATGAGCGTGGATCGCTTCTTGATGATGAAGCTGCATCCACAAGAGATGCAATGTGAGTATTAGCTATCACGTTTGGACCAATTTCATATGTTAATTTTCTGTTCTAGTAGTACACTCATCTGTTGCATTAAGGAATCTGTTAATACGCCAAAGCTGTAATCAAGTCATGAACTATGCTCTAACTCAGTCTAGTTTGGTGACTTGGGTTGGCATGGGGTACAGGGAATCAAATGTTGGGAATATGTGGACTAGCCAATAATTGTTGGTTTGAGTGGAATCGGATTGTGTTGTTGATTGAAAATATTGTTAGTGTCCCGTTTACTCTTTTAATTAAAATTAAAGTGAGGAGTTATAGGATTCCGTTTCAACATGTTCTTTAGGTCTAGGATCACATTTTGG
This sequence comes from Rosa lucieae, assembly GCA_024704745.1. NCBI lineage: Eukaryota > Viridiplantae > Streptophyta > Magnoliopsida > Rosales > Rosaceae > Rosa > Rosa lucieae. The sequence continues at coordinate 39,504,459 of CM045492.1, forward strand.
TTGAGAGATATTAACAAGTAAAGACAATGTTTGAAAGATTGGATGACGAGTTGCAGATTTGATATACAGTATTGAGGATTACATCAACTTGATTCTTAAAGGCTAGATTGCTTAAAACACCTTATAGTGCCTTTAATTTCTCCTGTCTTTCACCATTTAATGACCTTTTCTATATAATCTGCTTGATCTTACACTTATACTAAACAGTTGTGGTCTTTAGTAGCTTTCTGTAATGATTAATTAGAATTTAAATAATCGCAACTAGTAAAGTGATCTTTTGTAGCAACTAAAATGATTTTTGTTTGGGAGAATTGGAGACGTATTTTATTTAAATTTTTAATAACAATCGTGAAATTTTGGAATTTTACCTGCGTGTTTCCAATTGTAGTGGTAAAACTGAAAAGGTGCAGTTGTTTATGTGTGGTATCTTACATAGGCTATATATGTTTTGTTGAAATGGGTGAATTTGGTTTAACTGTGGTTTATCCTTCTCTTTTTTGCACAAACATGCAGACTCATTGAAGCACAAATACAGATTCATTGTTAATCATCATGGTGGTTTATATGCAGGTATGAGCAGGCTGAGTTTATAGAGAGGGAGCTAGAGCAGGTGACAGAGCAAATCAAATCAATTATTGAGACTGTAAATGCCAACCAGGTAAAGCTCTGAATTTTAGTGTTTCTACTTCTTAATAAGCTATTTCCAACATGTGCCAACAATGACAATGGTGCTTATGACGTTATGTGTCATTTAGGGAGGAGAATTGGAAGTAAATGATGGGATGGCTCCACTAGATGTGGTTGTACGAATCTTAAACAACCAACTAAGCTCTTTAATGTGGATTGATGAAAAGGTTAGTATCTTGTTGCATAAATTTTTGAGTTGCAGTTTTTTGGTCTCATCGGTCACATGCAGCTAAATGTAAGCGAGCTGTGGGCCCCCATGTCTGGAGAATCTCAAAACCTGTGTTACATAATATCTTTGTGTGCCTAGTTAAAATTTATAATGGTTTCCCTTTTAAAATTAGAATGGATTTAGGGTTGGCTAAAATGCACTTAGATTAAGAAAAGCCCAGTTCAATCCTCAGTGTTCTGGAATTTTGTAATCAGTATGCACTAACATTTGTAAGATAATATTATCAAGAGTCCAATATCACTGGACTTCTCCTGTTCTGAGGGAGAAACAACAAAATGATTATAACAATCAAAATCGGTGGATGGAACTGTTTTTCAAATATAATCTGGCTATTTCCTCAATGTTTTAGATGTGCTTTCCTGTTAAGTGTAATATTATCTCCCTTGATGATTTCAGGCCGAAGAGTTCTCATCGCGAATTCAGAAGCTTGCCAATCAAGGTCCTGCTGCAGATCGTGAATTGATGGGTCCAAGATACTGGATGTCATGATCTTTGGAATTAAACAACCTTTATTTTTCTCTCCAAGATCAGTTTCTAACTGTGTGAAAGAAGTATATGCCTAATATTCTCTGTAATACCTCCCTGCAGTTTCACAATAGTATGGTTGAACTTAGGCTGGATGAGATCAAATGTTGAATTTAAAAATATTTTGGGGATTTTGCAATAGCCATCAATGAGTTTAGCCTTTTGTTTAATTGACTGATGTAACAATCCCATGGTGTGAGATGTCAATCTTTCTTTCTACCCCATGGTTGGGTCATATTGTTACCATCATAGAAGTTCTCCAATTAGTGTTGTGTTTTCATTTTGCTCAGCTGTAATTTCTGTGCATCTCATGTTATGCAAAAATCGGTGGGAATATGCGTCCAAGTTTTCTCTACGGTTTATATTCTAAGAAACTGTTCTTTGTTCAATGCCAATTATTTTGACTTGCAACACTGTTCATCAAATGCACAATTAGCAATCTTGTTAGTTAGTCTACAAGACATAATTTTTATGAACAAATGATTGCAGTAGGAAACGATATTTAAGAATTTGTTCTTTCAACAATACAATGTTCAGGATCTTGCTATATGCAGAAAAGAGACCTGAAAGTAGTCGATGTGTTTTAACAAACACTCTTCACAAGCTTATCTGATCATGCCCTTTGGAGTCGAGCGACAACCACAATCAAGAGGGTCACAATTGAGAGAAGCAGTGAAGATCTAAGCTTTTCTTCAAACTCGTTCTTGTTCTCGACTTCTGGATTTTCCCCCTTAGTCTGTCGAGGTAGAAATACATCATTCACCAGTGATTGGAATTTCTCAACGAGTTCCATAACTTTCGCTTTTGTCATCTCCATAATCCACCTGATAATGCAGGCAACCAAGTCCGGTTCTGTGTTTGAATTTTGAGGCACGCCTTCATTTTCATTTTCAGCCAGTATATCAATTCGTATATTGCAAACAAATTTAGCAGAAAATATAAGATGAGCTTAATACACACCTGAACCGGGTGGCTCTTGGAGCTTCTTGACCAAGTCGTTGTTGGTAATAGCATCCCATAGGGCTTTATCAGAGGATAGGGAAAGCACCAATCTCTGCATTCCAAGCTAGATTTCTCAACTAATATTTGAGAAAATTAAAGTACTTCCTATGCAAGTAATCATTTCATTATTATTAAAAAGTTACTGAAACTGTAGAATTATATTTGTCGCTCAAGCTTAAACAAGAAGGCACCTGAACAGAAGGATCTGCTTGCAGCAACTGGAAAGCATCATAAACTTTTCTGTGTCCATAGGACAGTAACTTTCTTGTAACACAAGAATCCAACAATTTCTGAAGCCACTGCAAGTCTGACTCAGATGAATTTACCCCAAGCATAAAACTGGTCAAATTTGAAATATGATCAGAAACATCAAAATCTTCACAAACCAATGCAAGAACAGTTTACCAAATAATTTCTGATCTATTAATTAACTCAGCTGAAAGGACTATATACATACATAACTATGTATATTATATATATATATATATATATATTATGTATGTGTAATTGATGAGTTTACCAAGAAAGTATAACCATTAGAAAATTAACCAAACCAAGAAGTGAATCAAGCTGATTACTCTGGTGTTTATATTTACGGGCTCCTCAATAAAGAACCACATAATCAAACTTTTGGAAAATTGAAAATCAATAAAAATCTTGGCTGCTACTGAAAAAATTACCAGAGTTCTGTAAAGTTAATACTTACTTCAGAAGTGCAGCAATTGCACTTTGAACTTCAAATTGGGAAGGAACAGACCCAAAAACAGAGCTGCTAATCAAAGGCCCACTTGGTCTTTTCTCTTCTTTTCCATAAACAAGCTCTAATTTCTTCCTGCAAGTTTCATTCCCACAGTAGCACTGTGAAGCAGAACAAGAGGGTTTAACAGCTCCAACATAACTGTTTGAAACTGGAAAATTAAGATTATTACTGATAATTTTATTATCAGTAGTATTAGAAGAAGAGGGTTTGATGTGGATGATAGGAAAATCAATATGCATGGTTCCTCCTCCCATGGCTTTGAATTTTTGAGGCTCTGCTGAGGCACTACATGTCTTGTAATCTTATAAGTTGAAACTGTAAACTGGAAAAGGTAAGGCCTTCATTTGTGTTGGTTACCATTTCTACACGTCAAAGCTTCAGCACCTAATAGGCTAATATCTTGGAATCAGTTGTGCACCAGGTTTGACCAAAAGGTTGTACAGTACATACCAAAAGATCTCTACCTTTCCAAACAGGCCCATGATAAATAATCTTTTGGGCTGGGTCAGTCTTTCATAGTTTTTGTTATATTATGGATAGAAGCCGCAATCACTTGATCTAATTTCCTATACCCTCTCATTACGTAGGCTAAAAATGAATTGTATTCCTAACTACGGCTGTTACTCCGTTCCGCGTGCTGTTTTCACCCTCAGGTATATTGATCAGTTCTATACTCTATAAAGAGTCTCAATGGAATCACATTGCGTGTCTTGACGAACAATGTGTTGAAGGCTAGGATGAGTCTAGTGTTGATTGGTCTGTCAAATTCTTGCATGTCCAGATTGCAGATTCTGATGGTGTGATTTATAAATCTCAAGGTCGTGACAATAGTTCTATCGTTGGTAATTATCTTGAGGAGGCTGAAGATTCACCTTCAGTTTTTTCCAATTTCTCTCTAAGTGATTCAGAGCAATGTTTATTGTAAAATACAATTTGTTGGTGTAGTACAACTTCTGCGTCGTTCTAACTTAGCTCTAGGGTTTGTCGTATATCCTAAAATTTTAAGAGATCATTCTGAACGATTGTAATCGTTAACTATTGGAATAAATTTAATTAAATAAAAAAAGTTATATGATTAATTTATTAAAAAAAAAAACAAATAACACGTCCAATTACAGTCTCGTTCGTATGGGATTTTGGGTGACAAAGAAATATCATATGCAATTTTGGAAAGTTGGTAAATTATTTTATATAAGGGTCGGTAAAAGGGGAGTGAAATCGACACTAAAAAAAGGGGGGAAATAGTCACAAACAGTACCCCAATTTAAAGTCATTCTACACTTTGGTACCTCATTTTCTAAATATTCACTTTGGTACCTCAACTTATTATTTATGCATAAGATTCATACACGCCGTTAATAACATAACCGTTAACTCAAGTGCTATGTAGTTTTTTGCTATGGGTATTTTCGTCAATTTATGCTTTCCCAACAAAAATTTCATGGAGAGGAGCTAAAATTCCTTTCTTTTTTGCTGAAAATAAATATGTCATCAAGGAAAATATTATATTGGGTTTATGGAAGATCAATTTAAGTTATTGTATTGAAAATTTTGACTTACTGTTATGATTCCAGGAAACATAATAATTAAAATGAGAAGAGGTGAGAGATTTATCATTTTCAGCCTGCTAATTCACAAATAGAGTGTGCATGATCTAGATAACATCAGATTGTCTGCTAGCTTTATTAATTGTTGATTCTATATCATCTTATTTAGCTCTTCAAATGTAATTTGTTGGGTAGATACTAGTTTTCTTTCAAGTTTAGGGTTTGAGTCTTTTCCCTTTTAATTGAAGAACTCTTCAGACAAAGAAGGAAAAATGCTTGTTCAATTCATTATGCATAATCAATTTCAATACCAATCATAGCAAATTGTCTCTAGTAGAGTTGTAGAAATTGCTTGAAACTTTTAGCATTTATGGTTGTTGTAGTTATTTGCTTACTCTTTAAACATAGATCCATGGTTATTTGGTTTCATCTGCAATGAAGAAAGATGTAACAAGTGTTTTTGTTTTTTAATAAAAATAAATATGAATTAATGGAGTGATCAGTTTTGTTAAATGACAAATACCATGAGATTTTTGGTGGGAAAATCTAAATTGACGAAAATACCCATGACATAAAGCTACAATGACACTTGAGTTAACGGTGTTATTAACGGCGTGTATGAATCTTATGCATGAACAATAAGTTGAGGTACCAAAGTGATATATTTAGAAGATGAGGTACCAAAGTGTAGAATGACTTTAAGTTGGGGTACTATTTGTGACATTTTCCCAAAAAAGGGTTGGTAAAAGAGATTGTGTCCGTAATATAATTAAGGAAATGAATGAATTACAAATCTTACGTAGAAACGTGTCAACCTGCTTATTTAGTTCCAATCAATATAAACATTCAATGCTGCTACTAGAAATGGCGTTTGGGCGTCAATGAAGAGCCGAAGACGACGCAATACGTTGAGAAACAAAGCCACAAAAAAAGTCAGTAGATTTGGAGACACTTTTTCCCTGAAAACTCCTCTACAATCCCACTAGCTTGAGTTCTTTTCAATTTCAAGGTACATTTTAATTAATTCCCTTTGTTATTTCCATTTTGGATTCCATAATTTTGCATGGAGAAAAATGCGTAATGTGAGTTTGTGTTAGGGTTGAAGCAGATGGCTGATGGGACTGCGCAATCAAGGTACGTGAAGCTGACCAGGGAACAAGAAGCCCCAACAGAGGATATCACCCCTGGAGAGCTCAACCAACCCATTGAAATTCCTCAGGTCCTTCTTTCACTGCCTAAAGAATTTGTTGTGTTTGTTTTTGGGGCTCCAAATTGAAATTTTAGATGCTTGTTATATTGAGGATGATAATGTTAGATCATGGTGCAGACTAGCTTTTTGTGTGTCTTTAGATTGTGAAAACAATAGTGTTTCTGACGTTAAGTTGATGTGTTTAATGTTTGGTGGTTCAGCATCCACCAGTTTTCGATTTCTCTTTGTGAGATGTATCTTTTATTTATGGTTGGTACTCTTTGTTGTTGGTAATGGACAGTTAAATGTTGAGAGGTGTGTGGAATGCGGGCAACCCCTGCCTGAAAGATACCAGCCCCCAGCTGATGAAGATTGGACAACTGGGATATGTGGCTGCACTCAAGATCCAGAGAGTTGTAAGAGTTCATCTGCTTTATCACTTTTTTGGGATTTGAAAGCGTACTTGGCACTTAGGATGGTGAATGAGGTGAAGAAAAACATGTTTTACATTGCCTAATGTTTGGGAATCAAAGCTTTTCAGATTATCCCAATTATTTACTTAAGACAGACAACGAGGATTGTTATAGTCAAGCCAATTTACCATCTACATTTTCATAGAAATTGTAACAAAGATCATAAGTTTTTTCTGTTTATAGTCAATCCTTACTTTAGTGGTGTATTTTCAGTTTTTGCACATCCTAATCATTTATAATTCCTGGGATTATTGTGTTTATGTTGTAGGCTGGACTGGACTTTTTTGCCCATGTGTGTTGTTTGGGCGTAATGTTGAAACAATACGAGAAGATATTCCCTGGAATAATGCCTGTGTTTGCCATGCCGTGTGTGTTGAAGGAGGAATTGCGGTTGCAGCAGCAACAGCATTCTTCCATGGCGTTGATCCTAAGACGTCAGTTCTCATATGTGAGACATTGCTATTTGCCTGGTGGATGTGTGCAATCTACACCGGTCTGTTTAGGCAGTCATTGCAAAAGAAATATCATCTCAAGGTGAATTTCAGTTTCTGTTGTTTCCTAAACTTGGGTTACATGCATGCAAATTACATGAGAAAATGTTGAAGAATGGGATAAGAAGAGAAGAAAAAAGGTTTCTAAAATGTAAAACGCCTGTGTACGTACATTCATCTTATATCAGTCTTCTCTCTCCTAATCTTTTTGCATTTTTTGTCGAATGCAACGCCTGTTTACCTTGTATACCAATGGCTTTTGGTCACTACATTTAGAACGAAAGCTTATCTTGCCCAACATATAATTTATATCTCGTGATGGAAAAATTATGACTTGTTATTTCACATAGTGGACAGTTATTCTGCACATGAAAGCTGGGATTTTTATGTAGTTCCAAATGGTTCATTCACCGTGGTCGAGTTATTTGTGCCTCCAGTTGATGTAGAATGTTCTTGTCTGTATGCAAGTGTTTAGTTTTATTTTTTGCCTTGTTCTGATCTTCTTTTCTTGACATTAATTAGTTTGGATGTGAGCCACTGACAGCATCAATTTTTCCGCATTGGTCTTTTGTTTTCAGCAGCATAGATCAGGCTGTTTAATATTGAGAAATTAAGATGATTATTCTACTTGGTCGCTAAATTAAATAAATATATCCAGGAACATATGTACTTGAAGACAATTTTCACATTAAAAACCATGATATGTGAAAGGTCTTTCAAGTCAAGTCTTCGGGTTATATGTTCTTGGAGCACTATTACTTATCTTCATGCTGAAGGTTTTCTCAAGTCTATAAACTGTAGAACTCAAAAGACATTTGAAATGGTTAAGATACTCCAATTTTCAGAGCTGATATGATTTCCAGAAGGCATGGTACTCTGTGTTAATGATGTACTCTTTCCCTCGCACATGCATAACCTGTCTGTTGTTAAAAGAGTATATATTTGAGCTTGCCACAAATGCTTTGCAAAACTCCAGATAGTTTGAGTTTTGAGTTTGTAAATTCTTCTTTTCAACAATTGCTCTTAGTAAACATAAGTTGTAGTTTGAAAGCTCATGGGCCGTTTTCATTTGAACATTTTATAACGGTGCTAACTCAATGTGCAACTTCTCTGCAGGATTCACCGTGTGATCCTTGCATGGTGCACTGCTGCATGCACTGGTGTGCTTTGTGTCAAGAGCACAGGGAGATGAGGGGTCACTTATCTGATTCTTCAAGCATGGCAATGACTGTTGTTAACCCACCGCCAGTTCAAGAGATGAGCTCTAGTGAGAAAAAGGACGCTGCAGCTCCATCAGCAGAGTCTTCCGGTCAAGGAAACACCAATTCCAGTCAAGAAAACACCAATATGGAGCTGGCGCTGCAGCCTCTGTAGGATTTAGCAATTCTGCTATGTACTAGGAAAAGAATCCCTCTTTTTCATACATCTCGAGTTTTCATCAGAAGATCAACCTGTGCAGAATTATGAGGAGATCTAATAGGATGCAAAACCTGTTACTTTGAGACAAAACGGAACCATGTGGCATGTCATTGGCATCAACTCCTTTCAAGTGTTTACACCAATTTCATCAACACCTGATTTTGCCTTATAGTTGCAGTACTTGTAATAATCTCATCTTCGACATCATATATACTTTCTTTGGAATTGGTCTTTCTTTTCTAGAGACTATTCAAAACCTAACCAAGAGATTTACATTTTTTTTTTTTTTTTTTTTTGGAAAATAAAGAATGCATATATAGATGGTTACATCAGTTTTAAATATCTAGGACAGTTATTGTGACTCGTCCTCAATCCAAATATGAAAAGCATGAAATAAAAACATTTTTCTAGCTGACAAATGCGTTGCCTGATTACATTTTCGTGGACAATAACCTCTTGGCTGTGATTCTGTGAATAAGCTCATTCACCATTTATTCTGTTTTGTGCGTTTTCTTCTTATAATTTTATAATCTAACGGTCTCTGTCATTAAAGATCACTTCTGCCAAAAATAATCAAATTGGAGATGGTTCAACTATTCAATGACGGTTATAACAACAGTTACTACAATTATAATGAATCCCCGATACAGATTAGTCTATAAACCGAGAAAGTCTTCGAGAATTTAAAAAAAAAAAAAATATTACTCCGAACCCGGTCCCAGTCAACCCGACCCATTTCTGTACCAGAGTCTTCTCAAACTTCTGAGATTTTTTTGACTCCCAAAAACCAATCAAGAACACACAGAAGTGTGTGCGCGGTTGAGCAAGGGTTCAGGGTTTAACACTTTAACCTGAGCTCCCCCAAAATCCCCAAAACCCTAACCTCCACCACCACCACCACCATGCCCCGCTTCCCTCGCTTCTCCACCCCGCGCCTCCTCTACTCCCTCCACACCTCCAAAACGACGCCGTCCCCGTCCCCGTCCTCCTCTCTCCTCCTCGGCTCCTTCCACCTCCGCCAATTCTCCGCCGGCAACCTCGCACGTGCCAAGGACGACAAGGAGCTATGGTGGACGGACGTGATGGCCAGGCTCCGCAACATCGGAATCTCGGCCCATATCGACTCCGGCAAGACCACTCTCACCGAGAGAATTCTCTACTACACCGGAAAGATCCACGAGATTCACGAGGTCAGAGGCCGAGACGGCGTCGGCGCCAAAATGGACTCCATGGATTTGGAGAGAGAGAAGGAATTACCATTCAGTCCGCTGCCACTTACTGCACTTGGAATGGTTATCAGGTAAAATCGTAATTTCATGGAAATGATGAGGTGCCCTTTAGCTAAGTAGTGATCTAGGCTTGGTTGGATTGTTAAAGTTTTCGACTTGTTGAAAATGATGAGGTGATCAGTTATCAAGTTTCTAGCTCCCTAAACCCTTAAGTAGTGTTGAAATGTACGTTGAAGAAAGCTAAATGTAAGTTTCGAATAGTAAGAAATGCAAAGATTAAGTTCGGGTTTTGAGCTTAGGATATACAATATGATGGAATGACAAGTTTCAGCGTGTTGCTTCTTAGTTTCAGCTATTCTTGGAGTGTTTAAGAAGGTTTTGTTTATATTAAAAGACTCGGGGAAATGGACCTGGATTTTATTGTGTTGCTAATTGTATTCTCAATTGAAATCTGGGAACACCAGAAGGAGGGAAAACTAGTTAGATTGTTACATTACATTAATCTAGGCGAAACAAAACAGTAATAATATTATTGAAGTTGGAATAGAGAAATTTTGGTGTAGAGTCTACTGTTTAAAAGAAAAGAAATATCTTGGCAGTTACCTAAGTACATTGTGGGTTCTCTTGCATGCACTATGTCACTGCCTTCTTGCTGGGTAACATTTTTGCTCCCTAAAAGATACAGCGAGGTTGGAGTGTTTACTTTTCACCCTGTGTTTGCACTGATAAATTAAACTTACGATGCTGTTTGAAGTTGCGGAGTTCCAGAATGAAAGGGAAAAAAATGTTGTTGCAGTCCTTTTGATATCATTAGATATCTCTTATACAGCTGGAAGTTTGCTATTGCAGATTAACATAATTGACACCCCTGGTCACGTTGATTTCACCATTGAGGTTGAGAGAGCTTTGCGTGTTCTTGATGGAGCCATCCTTGTCCTTTGTAGCGTTGGTGGTGTACAGAGTCAGTCAATTACTGTTGATCGGCAAATGAAAAGATACGAGGTTCCAAGAATTGCATTTATAAACAAACTTGATCGAATGGGAGCAGATCCATGGAAAGTTCTGAATCAGGTACATTATGTCAATTTGTTCTTGGCATGTTTTCAAATACCTTATGTATGATTTTAATTAGTGCAAAACCTGATACAATGAAGCACGGAAATTGCGTACTTGGATACTATCCAAATAACAAAATAATCTATTTATTTATTTTTTCTTGAAGAAGCTAGAGTGCCCTAGTCGGTTAAATTGATACTTCCTTTTTAAGGGGATACTGAATTTTTGAACCTTCAATAGTTATGTGACAATACAGTTGGTTCTCTTGTAGATGAGGTCTAAGCTCCGGCATCATGCTGCTGCATTGCAACTTCCTATTGGGTTGGAAGATGATTTTAAGGGTCTTATTGATCTTGTGCAGTTAAAAGCTTTGTATTTTCATGGTTCTAGCGGGTATGTTTTTGACACTACTGAGTTTTCATGTTTCCTTTTCAATATGCATTGTATTTAAGTATTTTATTGTTACATGTTTTAGTCAGGAAATTGTCATTGAAGACATTCCTTCTGATATGGAGGCGTTAGTCGCAGAAAAAAGGCGAGAGCTAATTGAAATTGTTTCCGAAGTTGATGACCAACTGGCTGAAGCATTTCTTGAAGATGTGCCCATTACACCTACTGATCTGGAGGTACACTGGACTTTGTCTCTCCGTTTTTTTTTCCCCTAAGCATCTGCAAAAAGTTGTGAGAAGATGAAAACAAAAATATTTTGTCTTGACTTGTTGTATGTGACTTGAGCTCAAATATTTATTTTGTTTTCCATTTTGATCCGTTGTGTTCTTTGCTTTTGTGGTTAGATGTTACCTGAAAAGTGAAAAAGTTATTGCTATCTCTGACAATCAGCATTGTTCAAGAGAAACTAATTTGGGCATTTATATTAAGCTTTCTCTCCTTTTTTTGAGTAGGAAGCTGTGCGAAGGGCTACCATTGCAAGGAAATTTATACCTGTGTTCATGGGTAGTGCATTTAAAAACAAGGTATTATTTTTATTTTTAAAATTTTTGTTCATTTGGATGATAGGTATATAATTGGTTGTATGTGACCTTGCTCATCAACCTTCAAAATTCTTTATGCTGATGCATTAATTTTCACGTAATTTTGTGTATTCCTAATCGAAAATTTTGGTGTATTATGTAGTAGCAACTTCAAATGTTTATGATCGTCACCTGAAATGTTTCGTGCACAGCAAATGATTAAACTCCATAGTGGCATAGACATATTTAACTGCCTGTAGTTTAGACTATGTACTTTCAAAATTTTTGCTCTCTATTTGGTTCTACTTTAGGCTATCAGTTAACTAACTTTAGGGACCTTGCTACCATCCCTACAGTTGCTTTGCAGATGTGGTCTGTGTTAGTGCACTTCCATGTTATTACATTGTTAAAATTTGTGAATGCTGTACACCGAGATGTGGTCTCCTTCAGCTTATTGTCTTATGTCTTTCAGATATACTATTTTAGCAATTCTTGTAGTTTTCAGTTATACAAAGGCACAAAGTAATTGTCCTATTTATAGAGAAGATGATTTTGCGTATGCTGCTTGCTTGTTTAACACTCTGATGTCAATAATTTCTTCATCTTCTCCCATTTATGGAGTACAGGGTGTACAACCACTTTTGAATGGTGTACTTGGTTATTTGCCTTGTCCATCTGAAGTCAGTAACTATGCTCTTGACCAGACTAAGGATGAAGATAAGGTATTAAGCTGAGAAAATTTGTCCTATATTCTTTCTTTTGTTTCATTCTCCAAATCCGTATGGACAATTACAAATTTCAGTAATACTGCAGGTTATATTAGGTGGAACTCCAGATGGACCTCTTGTAGCATTGGCCTTTAAATTGGAGGAAGGGCGCTTTGGTCAGTTAACCTTTCTAAGGTATGCCATGGACGTTTATGTTTCCCTTTAAACTTAGTGTAGCTTATCTTATTGCATTAATATATTATGTTATAATAACTATGCTAACATTTAGTTTGTTGATGAAGAATCTATGAAGGTGTTATACGGAAGGGTGATTTCATTTTTAACATTAACACTGGCAAGAAGATTAAGGTAAGTACGAGGAGGAATTTTATGTTTCAGCTCCAAGTTTTCAGTTCAAGTTAAGTGTTTGTGCAATACTTGTGCTACAATATTTGTTTAATGCTGCCAATTCTTCCATTTAGTATTCTGAAATCTAATTTAATTGTCTTTGGCAAGCAAGCAGTGGCTTATAATTATATGTGTAATGATCTGGTGTACAATTTTTATGGGTGTTTTTATATGTGAGGACTGCAAGCAGATGGCTGTCCCTATGTAGATTTTGGTTCCTTTAGGGTTTAGGACCACAGATGGCTATCCCTAATTTTAGGAAGCACATTTTTTATTTATTTTTTTATTATTTACTAAAGGATGTGTTCCCTTTAGTGCGTGTCCCTGACCAGTCTTGTCTGCGTGCATACTTGTGATTGCTCATTTTGCTCTTAGCGTGGCTTTGATTGTTGGTCTTCAGTTGGCATGGTTCTGTTGGAGTTTGCTTTTGTACTTGGTTAGAACAGTAATAAAAGTAACCCATAAAATTGATGACCCTCACAAATTCATTCCCTTGAAGGAGCCAGGGTGATTCAAAGTAGAAAAGTTGAAAAGTAGTTGAAAGTTATTAGGAAAGACATTCCAAAACCAGAAGTTGGGGAGGAGATAGCTCTTATATGGGATTGAATGGGGGTAAGGAGTTTATGTGGTGGATTACAATTAATTTCAGATAGGATTTGTATTGCTCCGACAATCTGTTGGCATTAAGGCTAAGTTGAGTCGATTTATATTTGATAACTCTCATTTATATGTTGTGTACCATACCTTATTTGTTTCCTGTTACGAGTGCTGAAATTTTTTATTTTCGTTTGTTGTCCAGAATGTCGAAATCTATAGCAATGGTAAAGCTTTGATTATATTGTTTTCTACTCTTACTGAATCTTTTGTCTTCTCGGAACAGGTTCCTCGCTTGGTCCGGATGCATTCTGATGAGATGGAGGTTAGTTTGTTGTTTAAAAGGTTTGCTATTAACATTGGTGGATCAATCAACATGTGAAAATAATTTCTACAATAAATTATTTCTAAAATGTTGTGATGGTAGGTGTTGTCTCTGGTAGTGGATTTGTAGAATGGTGTTTATTTGGTCCTAGATGTATGTAATTTTTTTCGTCTTTAGTAGATAAAGGCTGTGTTTACTGGTACTTTTTTTCTTTTCTAATTTTTGTGGGCATTCATCCACAGGATATTCAAGAGGCACATGCTGGACAAATAGTCGCTGTATTTGGTGTGGATTGTGCATCAGGTTTGGCTCCTACATTTTGTTGTATGCTGCTTGTTTGTACATGCATAGACCAAGGGTAGATGTAAATTTGTATTACCAATTTTTGTTTTCCTAGTTATATAAGAAGTTTCATATTGTTGAAGTATCTGAAAGAGCGAGATATATTTCAAAAAAAAAAAAAAAAAAAGAGGATGTTTGATAGTGACCGAGATAATTTATAGATTTCCACAGTCAAGTTAATCATAGCTTTCTTCATTTTGGGCATGGCAACCAGTAGGGATTACTCCTTATAACCTGATGATTTTTGTGTTTTCTTCAGGAGATACATTTACTGACGGTTCGGTTAAATATACCATGACTTCTATGAATGTCCCTGAGCCAGTGATGTCATTAGCTGTTCAGCCAGTTTCAAAAGATTCAGGAGGACAAGTAGGCGGGCTTCATTTGATTTGATTTTGCATATGTGCAATAGCTTTCAATGGTATTGAATGTTATTGTTTCTTGTTTCTAGTTTTCGAAGGCTTTGAATCGTTTTCAGAAAGAAGATCCTACCTTCCGTGTTGGCTTGGACCCTGAGAGCGGACAGGTCTGATTGACAACATGATCTATTATTACACGTTTTTTCTGCATTTTGAGAAACATTTATCTTATCTGACCATTGTTGTTTTGTTGACTAGACAATCATATCGGGAATGGGAGAGCTGCATTTGGAAGTTTATGTTGAACGCATTCGGAGAGAATATAAGGTGTCTACTCTCTCTCTCTCTCTCTCTCCTCTCTCTCTCGATGATATCAGGAATTTTGATTTTAGAGAATTTTACTTTTTCACCCTTTATTACTATTTTACTTTAATATCACATTTTGGTGTAACAGGTTGATGCAACTGTTGGAAAGCCTCGTGTAAACTTCAGAGAGACTGTTACTCAACGTGCTGACTTTGATTATTTACATAAAAAGCAATCTGGAGGACAGGGTCAATATGGGCGAGTAACTGGGTAAGTGCAGATAATATGCATGATGCTCATACCTGCTTGTGTTTGTCGATACCCTACTTGCTTGAGTGCAGCCAAGGTTCGAAAAATCGCTAAGCGCTAGTCGGGCGGTGGCCAAGGGACTAGTGCCCAGACCGCCTAGGCGGTTTTTATTTTTTTAAGCATATAATTATATAAAAGAATATATAAAGACTTGGGATCGTTTACAGTACATTAATGTATCGATACATCAAGTAGACTATGTTCAATACAGATGTAGACTAGTTCAGTACATGGTTAGACATGCATGGAGTTAGTCTACCCTTATACCGAGTTAGTCTACATCTGTATTGAACTTAGTCTACTTGATGTATCGGTACATTAATGTACTGAAGTATTTCCTAAAGACTTATCTAGTTAAAAGATCTATTGAAAATACTCAAAATAGTCCATAGTTTTATATTGGAGTAGGAAACTAGTAATTTTAATTAATAACTTAACAACTAAGCAGCATAATAAAAGTAGAATAATGTACGGTTAACTTTTCTCTTTTTCATTGATCAATTGAATAGATAAAAATAAAAGAGTAGCAAATTATTGGTTTAATTGTTTGATGTAAATAAATATTTATTTTTGGGTGTAGTGCATGCTATCAAGCCTATCAGTTTAGCCCACTCATTTTTTATTCATATATTTTCATTGACCGGCAAAGGACACCTACGTGTCCAGCTTGTTTTTAATTAAACGCTTTGAATCATTGTCGTTTTGACCTGGTTCGTCTTCTTTACTTTCATCTTCTTCAACTTCATCAGTTCGTCTCACAGACCAGAGGGTTATCTAGCCTTAATTATGAATAACCATGAAAACGCCCAAAGCCCGCCTAGCCCAACCGTCCAGGCACCTAATTGCCTGCCTAGGCCACCTGGACGGCCGCCCAACCCCAGCCCGCCCAAAAGCTCCGATTTGACACTACTCGAGTCGGAGAGCCGACACCCAGCGCCTAGGCGGCCTGGGCGGCTGAGTTTTAGAACACTGAGTGCAGCACCTACTGTTTGTGACTCTTTAAATTTACTTAGGTTACTTGGTAAACCTCTAGGTTTTCTGAATGCAACTTGGTGCTCTCTTCTCTGTTTGTAATTTATTTTTTATTTGTACATTGCAGATTTATCGAACCGCTGCCTGCAGGATCAGCGACAAAGTTTGAATTTGAAAACAGTATTGTGGGACAAGCTATACCATCAAATTTTATCCCAGCTATTGAGAAGGGTTTTAAAGAAGCAGCCAATTCGTGAGTTCCCATGTCCTGTTTTGGGAGTTATTGAAACATGGAGAATATAATGTTTAATATAGTCGGTTTTCTTACACTAAAGTTCATTTAAACTGTAATGTTGTCATAATATGATGCCCCTTGCTATTGAGTTTGATGGTAATGCTACTATTGCACAGGGGCTCATTAATTGGCCATCCAGTTGAAAATGTTCGCATTGTTTTAACTGATGGTGCTTCCCATGCTGTGGATTCTAGTGAACTTGCTTTCAAATTAGCTGCAATATATGCCTTTAGAAAGGTCTGTCCTTATCTTGATTTGAAGTGAATTCCTGTAACTTGATTGTGACCATCTGCTGGAAGTTTCTTTTTTCCTTCTTGTTCTATTTTGGGGCTCAATACATAAGCTTTATGTTATGCAATTTTTAAACAGTGCTATACGGTGGCAAAGCCGGTGATACTGGAGCCTGTTATGTTGGTGGAGTTGAAAGTACCTACAGAATTTCAGGGCACTGTTGCTGGTGATATTAACAAGTGAGTGTTTTCCACTGGTTTTTTACATACGGTGGTCTTGTTTCCATTATTTATATATCTATTTATTTTTTCAATTGAAGTATAAGGTTTTATTACCAACAATTAACTGAAAGTACCACTGCTCTCATTGTTTAGGAGAAAAGGTGTCATTATTGGAAATGATCAGGAAGGGGATGACTCTGTTATTACAGCCCAAGTAAGTATTTTCTTTTATGTAATTCTACTTCATACATTTACTTTTCTTATGCAACAAAAGGGGTTTTCACAGGTAATTAAGGACACT
The DNA here is from genome assembly GCA_024704745.1 of Rosa lucieae. Classification (NCBI taxonomy): domain Eukaryota; kingdom Viridiplantae; phylum Streptophyta; class Magnoliopsida; order Rosales; family Rosaceae; genus Rosa; species Rosa lucieae. Next base: position 39,521,407 of record CM045492.1, read on the forward strand.
ATTGTATTTGAAATCTTAAAATAATTTTGTAAAATTTCCCTTCTTTTTTCTTTCTTTTGAAAATGATAAAATTTCCCTTCAGTTTGCTAAGATTCTAACTGTGCTTGCATTAAAAAAAATGATAAAAACTGTGTTTGCATTACCTAACTTTATTTTGTAAACAAGAAAAAATGTATATGTTTTTGTTTTATTTTGTTTTGATGAGAAGTCCTTGAAATGAAACTTATATGATTGACTGTTTTAGGTCCCTCTGAACAATATGTTTGGCTATTCAACGTCTCTTCGATCAATGACACAGGTAATGACCATTCCTTTTAAGCTTCATTTGCCTTGTATGTAGATTGTCTTTACGATTCGTCTTCTATCTATCTTTGCAGGGAAAAGGCGAATTCACAATGGAGTACAAAGAGCACTCGCCCGTTTCTCATGATGTGCAGGCGCAATTAGTAAACAATTACAAGGGACCGAATGCCACCGAATAGTCTGGCTATATGCTTCATCAAAGCATTGCTCCTTTTTGTCTTGCCGGAGTCAATTGTAACCTTTTTCTTATCACATTTTTCTCGGCTTCGAGGTTGTTAAGCTCTTTATAGGAAGAATGATCATGTATATTACATGATCTATAATTTTGAAAAACGCCAATAAAAGTCTAATCGACCCTTTTTGGGCTGAGTTGATAAAGTAGTCAACTGTACTCTCCTGAACTGTATATCATATAGTTGGAAGTCTTTTACATCAGTATTGCTGATTAGTAGTACTGTAGTAGCATACTATACAAAAAGAAGAATCAATTCTCTTTGGCACAATTCTTTTGTCTTTGCCGTAAAGATTAGGAACTTGATGGTGTTCCGTCCTTGGATTGTTATTCATAATTGCGTAGCAAATGATATGTTTATTTTGTCTCTTCCCTTGACATCGAAAGTAAGCATAACTTGGTTATCTTTCCGTGTAGCTAGTTGATATGTAATCGTGTTAGTTGATATATAATCGTGTTACATATCGAGTTATCTTTTCGTTATGTCACTGCTATGTCAAAGCAAATAGAGTAGCTAGTTGTGCACTCTTTGCTAGTTTGTGCTTGTTAGAATACATGAGTTTTGTAGATTATTTCAGGACATACTCTAGATGCCTATTGTAATAAGGGGTTTAGGCTTAATATCCCCTCCTTGTATTCGACAGTTTCATTAATCATGGCTTGCTATGTATACTAGCTTCAAATTCTTTTATGCATCAAGCAGTACCACACATGGCACAATTATACGGAAGTGAAGAGCTTTCTCTCAAAAGGGCCTAATCCTACTAGTATTATCTTACAATTGAGTCTCTTTTTATTTTTAACGGTACTTTGTTTTACTTGTGAAGCTCAAAAATGTCGTCCAAGCGGCATGGCCAGAGGAAAGAAGGCTCCTCCTGGACCATGCGACCAGGGTGGTGACACCGACTGCTGTAAAGTAGGAAAAATGTACCCAACCTATCATTGCTCACCACCGGTGGCCAAACACACCAAGGGCTATCTTACTCTGGACAGGTTTATAATGGTATTGATGATGGAGATACTCCATCGACATGCGACAATTGATATCAATCCGACGAGACACTAGTCGTGGCGTTATCCACCGGGTGGTTTAACGATGGAGGAATATGTCTAAAGAACATCACGATTAGCGGTAATGGGCGCAGTGTGGTGGCCTTGGTGGTGGATGAGTGTGACTCAACTATGGGATGTGACGTGGACAATGACTACCAGCCTCCTTGTGCTAATAATGTTGTTGATGCCTCGAAGGCTGTCTGGGAAGCATTAGGCGTGCCTCATGGCGAGTGGGGTGGTTTAGACATTACCTGGTCGAATGCTTAGTTGCATTAATAAACACCGTACGTCTCTGTCTAGCTTCTTGCTTTTGTTGCAGTATTTCTGTTCATTTGGAATTTCATGTGTTCTTTAAGAAGTTGCCTATGCCATGTAACTTTGATTTCTGTTTATGTGATTTTGCGAACATACTAAAAACTCTTCTATTTTCGTTTATGTGGAATATCAAATATGGCAAAGATGGTGGAAATCGATTGTTTGGAGGCTGCTAATTTTATAAACAGGTAGGAGGATTGTCTGGTAGTGGAAGGAGTGCTAGTAGAGAAGATTAAACTCCTGATGGGGTATGCTGGTATTCGAAGTGTTCATCATGTTTCTAGGTTGGCTAATGGTGCTGCTCATGGTGTTGCTAAGTTTGTAGCCCGGTTGAATGGGCGTCATAGTTGGTTAGGGGTTGGGCCCTCTTAACTCATGAATGTCATCGGTGATGATAGACCAGTAACTCGTTCTAGTAGGGAAGAGAGTGGGGAATTTTCCACCACCGATTATTCCCATATGGTGTAACCTTTATCTTATTTGAATAAAAGTTTAGTCATTCTCAAAAAAAGAAAAATATGGGAAAGAAAAAAAAATTCACTTCAGCTTAGCTCAATTACACCCCTACTAAAAATCCGGCAAAACTTTTGGTTCAGGTCAGGGCCGGTCTTGAGATTGTAGAGGCCTGAGGCAAAAAAAACAATTGTGGACTCACTTGAGTTTCACATTTTAGCAATCAAACAATTTTTTTTAAAATATTTTTTTTAGATCTCAATTTGAGTTTATCGTGTTTTTTGGGTATATTTTTAAATGCTTTATTATTCTTATATATAAATATGTGTGTGTGTGTGTGCGCGCCCATGTGTGTAAGACGTGGTATCTAGAAAAAAAGGAATTAAAGAAAGTAGAAGAGAGGAGAGGGATTTTTAAAAAAAGAATAGAAGAAGTAAAAAGATAAAATAAAGAAAACTAAACAGTCCAAGGATTCGAACCCATGAAGGCTTTGGTCATTTATATGTCAAGGCTTTTCCGCTCTGCCACTCTGGTACATGTGTATAATTTTTGCTAATAAATTATATATATACTAATAATTGAGACAATTATATCAATCGGAGGCCTTCGACGACGGGTGGCCTGAGGCAGCTGCCTCACTAGGCAACCCTCAGGGCCGGCCTTGGTTCAGGTCTTTGTCAGTTCCCCTACTAATAACTGAACCAAATACCCTAATTTAAATTTCCACCCAAGAAGACTTGAAGAGTTTCTTTCAGGATAAGTTCTTCATGTATATATATTGCGTTTATATTATGGAGATTTTGGCTTCATCTTTGAGCCGAAGGACATAAAAAGAAGAAGAATTTGGTACGTTCATCTGATTTTTCCTTCACGATTTAACTTTAATTTACGTACTACTAGCTCATAATAGTGGAACTGCCTTCATCACGTTCACATTGTAAGGGACTAAGGGGGCTCCATCTATTTGAATTCAGATGTGAAATTGGATGATATCATTAGCTGGGTCTGTACTCTACGTAATCGAAAAAGGTAAAAGTGATGTTATTCATTTCACATTACTTTTCGGTATACAAGTTTATGTAGCGATACATGGTAAGTATTAACGCGTATTTTAAGTGCCTAACCATTCATCATTTTTTATTTGTTAAAGAAAATTGGGGACGTACGAATTGTATAACTGCTTGAGGAGATCTAAAATTACCTATACGTAATGTAATGATATCATAGGAATAAGTGCTAATTAACCAGTAACTGACACTGATACTAGAGTTCTCACCAAACAATTCAAGATTTATTCTTTAATCCTAGAATCTCTCCACGCGGAGGGGGTTACCCCAGGCTGTCAACTGCCTTAAGAGGCTCAACTTGCTGAGACCTCCAATTTCTTCTTATGTCGCCTAGTACTCTTAGAAATCCTAGATTCCTGAGGCAACACCAATTTCTTTGGTTGCAACTTGCAACTCCATTTTAGCTGTATCTTGTTTCCCATAGGCCTTCCTAGCTCTCTCTTTTTGGCGGAGAGTCCTCTAAATCGCTTGTCTGTGATTCCAAAGCCATAGAATGCTCAAAGTCCAGCTGAACCGGACTACCAGAGTAAAGGATACCAGTTTCAACCTATTTTCAAATGCTCACACAAGTTACCGTTTTTTTTTTTTTTCAATTATGTATTTTGTTTATTAATTCTGAAAAACAATCTCAAACAAGCCCAAATATCTCAAAGACGGGGGACTTATTTAGTGAGTTGTGAAATATCTTTGACTCTAACTTATCATGTTGAACATGATTGTGTACTGCCGTCTTGTCATATGTTTTCATGACTTTGAGGTTGCTGAGTACTTCTAGATTTGATCCACAATTACTTCAAGTCTCTTTCTGCTAACATAGTTCTTGAGTTTGGCTCAGTCACTACATGGCCCATATGGAGAAATACATATAGTATAGAAATTGAACTTCTATACTAAATTCTTAGACAGATAGAGATATTAGTGATAATTTAATTATAATACTGAAAAGGTAAAGTTTGAAATTTCAGTTTCGATGAAAATTTTGATATTTCAGATTTATAGGAGTTTTGATAAAATTTCGATATATTTTGGTCAGTATTATTGTATAAGAGCATCTTTAACAGACTCTCTATTTTGACTCCTTAGCTATTTTGGAGAGCATGTTTATCTTTTTATATATTTTAGCAGCTGCACCAGACTCCTAAGTGACTCTCCATTATAAACTTTTAGCTATCTCGCTCCTAAATATAGAGAACGAGATGAGATTCTCTATAATTTATAACATTCATTTTGAGTTATTTTATATAACTTTTAAATACATTTAAACTATGTAACCTTCCTTTAAAAAATAATATAAATTGAAAACTAGCTATAATAGAGAGCACTGATGCAGACGTATTTCTAAAGTGGCTAGCTAAAATGACTTTTTAGCTACTTTGGCTAAAATTTGACTAAAAAATGGTTAGTATTGCTAAAGATGCTCTTAGTACTCAAAATCTAATTTTATAGATTTTTTAAAATACACTCAAATATCAATAAAATCATATTACAAAAATTTCAATAATTTTAAATAAAGAGAAAAATGCACCAACAGTCCCTCAACTCTTGTGCACCGGCCAGTTTGATACCCAGACTCACAATGGTATCAATGTGATACCTAAACTCAAAATTTGCTATCAATGACATGCTTCCGTCAATGTTCCGTCAGTCATCCATCAAATATGATGATGTGGCATGCATGTGGGCCAAAAGATAGGGGCAAAAATGTCTTTTTAACTTGTTGATAAAATAAATTGAATTATACTAAAAGATAATAATAATAATCGGTGGTCATGATGTGATAATATTGACTTTTTTTGTTCTCTTTTTTTTTTTTTTTACTTTCTCTTGCTCTTTCTCACCTTTCTGGAACGAGTCCATCCCTTATTTTTTCCTCTCTTCTTTTTTGTGCTGTAGCATGGATTCTTTCTAAACCCAGCAGGCTATCAAACCAAAACCCAATTCACACCTTAAATCAAAGAGTCAGAAACTCAATACAAGCAACCATTTAGAACCAATGAACAACATAATCTGTCTTATTTGAAACTGAAAACCCAGGTAGAGACACCCATCTCCATAAAGTTAATCACAGAAGCAATAATCAAAGCAACCAAAAGTCTTGTTTTTGAAGTATCACTCTCTTTCTGGATTGAGCTAAATTATAAGGCTTCTGGGTTTGAGTATTGGCCCGAAATACTCAAACATTGCCCTCTATGCCCAACTCGCCGGAGGGAAACTCGATCAGGAGGAATCGAACCTCATTGAAATTCTTGAGCACCTGAGTGGGGGAGTGGTGCGTGACGCCGGCCTGCTAGACTCGTCGTTGTCGTCTCGTTCTTCCCGATAGGCAGATGGCCAATGAGGAAGATCCGCGGGGACCGAGAAACTGGGCGGAGAGGGGCTTGACAAAGCCGCCGAAGACCAACCGGAACAGACTCGAGAAGAGGCACATGAATTGTCGGAGGTGGAGGGTGACGAATCATCGTCGGAGATGATGCTCAGGGATCGCATTAGGATATCAATTCGGACAAGGCGATCTTGTCGTCGTTGCCGATGTCGAAGAGGGTGAAGGCCTCCTTGATCGTCGCTTAGATCCTTGCCCAATTTTTTTAGGTTTTTGGGTTCGGGTCCCAAAGAAACGTCTGCGTTTGAGTTGTTGCAGAGGAAGAAAGGAAAAACTTAAAATAGGAAGAAGAAGAGGAAGAGGAGAGAAAAATAATAAAAAGAATTATTTAAATAAATAAATAAAAAATTTCAAGGACATATAAGTCATTGAGGCTATCGCTCTAGGCTATTTCGGTCATTTCCCCTCTTTTTCCCCTCCACATGCTTGCCACGTCACCTATTTAATAGAGCCGTCAAAGAAATCTGACTGAAGTATGTCGTTGATAGCAAATTTTGAGTCTAGGTATCACATTGATACCATTGTTAGTCTGGATATCAAATTGGCCGGTGCACAAGAGTTAAGGGACTGTTGGTCCATTTTTCACTTAAATAAATTTAAAAGTAAGAACCCGATAAAAGGGTGGAATTATTGATTAGTCTCTTAATTAATTTAAATTCGAGTGATTTTAAGCCAACTATAGAATAATTCCACACACCAGTTGTCTCGAATAAAAGTGAAAGTTGGCCATGAAAAGTAGCACGAGTGTGAAAAAATTCAGGTCTTTTTAATTTCCACCCAAGAAGACTCAAACAGTCAAACTAGTTTCTTTTCGTCATCCATCCATGGCTCTCGTCAGAGCTCAATTAGAAGCTGCTTCCCCTTCCACTTCCGCTTCTCCTTCTCAGTTCAGCTACGACGTGTTCTTGAGTTTCAGAGGTGAAGACACCCGTAAGAACTTCACTGATCACCTCTACACCGCCTTGACCGGAGCAGGACTTCGCACTTTCCGAGACGACGATGAACTTCCCAGAGGAGAAGACATCAAACCAGAGCTGGAGAGAGCCATCCAACTCTCGCGAAGCTCCGTCGTCGTGTTTTCTAAAGACTACGCCTCTTCCAAATGGTGCCTCGACGAGCTTTGCATGATCCTTCAACACAGAATGGCCTCCGATCACATCGTTTTGCCGGTCTTCTACGACGTCGATCCATCTCACATCAGAAAGCAGACGGGGAGCTTTGCGATCGCGTTTGCCAGACACGAGAAGAAGAGTTCTTTAGAAAAGTTGAATGCATGGAGGACAGCACTTGCGCAAGTTGCAGATCTTCCAGGAATGGTGCTGAAAAATGAAGCTGACGGGTACCCAATTCTGTTCTCAAGCTTTTGTTTTCATAGGTTTCTTGTGATTGTTTATTTTGATTCGGATTGCAATATTCTTAAGCTTTTGTTTTCATCTGTTTGTTGTAATTGTTTATTTTGATTCGGGTTGCAATTTTCTAGGCACGAGTCAAAGTTCATTAAGAAAATTGTGAAAGTGATTGAGGAGAAGTTATGTCGCCCACGATTGAGTGTTGCCTCTCATCTGATTGGAATTCATGATCGAGTCGAAAATATTAATTCATGGTTACAAGATGGATCATCTGGTGTTGGGGTATATTTAATTTATGGCATTGGGGGAATAGGAAAGACAACCATTGCACAAGTTGTTTATAATCTAAATTTTAGAAGATTTGAAGGAAGCAGTTTCCTTGAAAATATCAGAGAGACCTCACAAGGAACCAGTGGCTTAATTCAACTCCAGAGACAACTTCTTTCTGATATTTTGGGTGGCAGAAAAGTGAAAATACAGAGTGTTAGTCAGGGAATAAGTAAAATTAGATATGCCATAAACTCTAAAAAAGTTCTTATTGTACTCGATGATGTGGATTATATGAGCCAATTCAATGCAATACTAGGGATGCAAGATTCGTTTCATCCGGGAAGTAAAATTATTGTAACAACTAGGGATGTGGGGATTCTAGAGGCTTGTCAAGCTGATAAGGTGTATAATGTTAAACCTTTAAATAGTGTTGAATCATTGGAGTTGTTTAGTAGGCATGCTTTTGGACAGGACCATCCCATTGAAGGTTACAGGGAACTTTCACAATCAGTAGTACGTCACAGCAGTGGACTTCCATTAGCTCTTCAAACCTTAGGTTCCTCTCTCTCTGGGAAAAGTACAGATGTATGGGAGAGTGCATTAAAGAAATTGAGAGCTATTCCAAACAATGATATCCTACATCAGCTGAGAATAAGCTACGACTCTTTGCCAGATGACCATGACAAAGATTTATTCCTCCATATTGCATGTTTCTTTATTGGAAAGGACAAGGATGTCATCGTCAGGATACTAGATGAATGCGAGTTCTACACAATTGTTGGCATTCAAAATCTCATTGATAGGTGCTTGGTAACCTTAGACGAGAATAATGTAGTCAAGATGCATCAAATGATTCGTGACATGGGAAGAGAAATTGTTCGCCTAGAATCAAAGTATCCAGAGAAACGTAGTGGATTATGGCATCATAAGGATTCATTCAATGTACTGAAAGAAAAATGTGTAAGAAACATGCTCCTCTCGTTACGTGCATACTTTTTCTTGTTTGGCAGTAGTAGTGCTAATACCTTACTAAATGCTTTCTTTTCTGTCTTTTATCAGGGTTCAAAAAAAATTGAAGGTTTAGCTCTGGACATGCAAATGTACCTGGCGGACATCCCCTCGAGCAATTCAAACAAGGTATCTCTGGAAACCAATGCATTTACAGGGATGCGCAGACTAAGATTACTCCAGCTTAGTCACGTACAACTTAATGGATGTTATGAAGAATTTCCTGATGGATTGAGATGGTTGTGTTGGGTTAAATTTCCTTTGGAGTCTATGCCCATTGATTTTCCTTTGGATAGCCTGGTTGTTCTTGAATTGCAGTATAGCAGCTTGAAGCGATTTTGGAAGGGAACAAAAGTATGTTACTATAAACTTTTGCATTTGCCCCTGCTTTTTAATTTTAATTTTAATTTGATTACTAATTATATGTTTACAACTTACACGAATAAATTTCTCACTTTGCTTCTTTCTTTATTTTTTTCCCAGAGTCTTCCATCATTGAAAATCCTTGATCTGAGCCATTCTAGGGGCCTTTCTGAGACTGCTGATTTCTCAAATTTCCACAATTTGGAGAAATTGATCCTTGTAGATTGTGCTTGCCTTGTTGATGTCCATGAATCCATATGCACACTTCATAAACTTGTTTACTTGAATATTAGAGATTGCAAAAATATCAGGAAGCTCCCAAATAACCTTTCTGGGCTAAAATTACTTGAAACACTTATCATATCTGGTTGCTCAAGTCTTAACGAGTTTCCAGTGGACATGAGGAATATGGAATCTCTGAAAAAGCTTGAAGCAGATGAAATTCCTTTTAATCAAGTACTAGCTACTACAGGGGAGGTCAAATCATTGCTGATACATAAAACTATACATAATTTTTGGGATTCTGTCCCCTGCACTTTAGTTAATTTGAGTCTTGCAGACTGCAATCTTTTTGAAGATGCATTTCCTAGAGATTTAAGTAACTTATCGTCATTGCGAAGATTGGATCTTAGCGGTAATCCAATTTGTAGCTTACCATATTGTATCCGAGATCTTAGAGGCCTCGATCATCTTGTATTTTGGAATTGTTTGAGTCTCAAATCGCTTGTAGCGCTACCAGGAGTGAGAGAATTGGATACTTCCTACTGTGAATCATTGGAAAAAATAACATTTCAGTCACTTTCTTGTGTTCCAAAGAACATAGTTTTTTTTGGTGATGAATTAAAAATAGTTGAGATTGAATATTGGTACAAGATGGAAGCAATTGGAAAAGTGGATGAAGAAATGAGCAACCTGTTGGGTTTGTGCAACTTGGAGTCCATGGAAGCCATTAGGATGTTTGCGTTCCATATATACGAACTGGATGAGGTGACATTTGTTCTTCCCATCCAGGTGCCCTCTCTCTCTCTCTCTCTCTCTATATATATATATATATATATATATATATATATATCTCTGTGTGTGTGTCATATGCAAGAGTATCTGAGTAATTAATTAGTATTAATACTTGGCATATTGTATCCTTCATGTAGGGAGTGCATGAATATGGTATATTCAGCACATATATTCCTGGAAACGAAACCGAGGTACCAGGAACATTCCGCTATAAAATTAAGGGGTCATCCTCACTATCTTTTGCTGTGGTTTTAGTTCCTAATCTCAGGTTCCGAGGCTTCAATATCTTCTGTGTTTATTATGGAGAGAGGGCCCAGACTTTAGGCACTTATGACAATATCCCACCAGTAATTATTCAAGTATGTAATAATAGCAAGGGTCTGAAGTGGATCTATGGACCGACATGCTACGGCATTCCAAGTGACAAAAAAGATGTGATATGGTTGAGCCATTGGAAGTTTGGGGTTCAACAATTCGAAGGGGGCGATGAAGTGGCTATTTCAGTGTTTACAATACGTGGGATTGAGGTAAAAGAATGGGGAATTCAGATTGTGCATGAGGAAGAAGATAGCATGAGTAGCCAACACAACACCAGTAGAGATCCTTGTTATGATCCAGAACACGATAATGAGGTGATTGGTAATATTGGTGGAGAATTGTCAGATTTATATGAGGTCATGCCAGGAATATACTTTCTCTACGGTGGACCTTTTTTGTTGGATCACAGATATACTTACAATAATTGGAAAACACAAGGTTATTACAATGACTTCATTGAAGACTCTGATAAAGAATCTGCAGGTTGTTGTAACTCAGTTGAATCAGCATCATAATTTTTTTTTTTTTTTTTGAGATACATGATTTCTGATTGAGATGTTCTTTTATTTATATCTCTTGTACACAAAGAAGAAGGGAAGCAGGGGGACGGGATGCTTGCATCAACAGAAGAAGCTGAAGCAGAAACAGGCATCAATACCTTCTGCGGTTGTAAGGTTGTCATTATGGCTGTTTTCTTCTTTTGCTAATCTCTACGAGGCATTTTTATGATCTAATCGTCTTATAAATGTTCACATACAACAGATTCTAGTTATTCAAATGTTGATGTCATTGGTGGAGATTTGTCAGAATATAGGGTGATGCTGAGAAGAATACTTCCTCTGCATTCAATGACATCCTTTGAGACTGACAGGTCCGCTATTACTGATAAGTTAGCATTAGCATTGCAAGTTTCTGCAGAGGGGCAGCTATAACTTTTAGTTGAAGAGTCTGCAAGGTTTTATTTGCCTACTCACTTGCATTATGGTCACTGTGTTCTTTTTATCTCATTCTCTAGTCTCTCCCCCTTCTCTCAGATGCCTTGAAGACCTGCATGAATTTTTGCTATTAGATAAATTGCCAGTCAACATGGAAGACAAGGCCAAATGGGCAGGTTTGTTAAGTGCAGATAATATGCCTTACATGGATATTGTTTGTACCTGCTTGTAATCGCATGCATTACTCAACTCTTCACATCTACTTAATTACTTGAGAAACCGATTAATTTGCTTCTCCCCTGTTTGAAAATTTACTTTTTCTATTTTTCAAATGCAGATATGTTGAATCACTGATAGCAGGGTCTCCTACCAAGTTTGAACATTATCCTGGGACAAGGTACACCATTAAATATTATTGAACAAGCTATAAAACGGTAAACATATAGTTAATTGCAACACATAGTGTTATACGTGTTAAATTTCAGTAGGAGTTTTGTACTTAGCCTCTTATGTAATTTAGTTGTAACTTCTGATTTTTTTTTGGAATAGTGCTACACTGCAAAACCAGTAATATTGAAGCCTGTTATGATGGTGGAGTTGAAACTTCCTGCATAATTTCAGGGTGCTGTTGCTGGGGATATTAACAAGTGAGTTTTGCACCACCTTTGTCAAATATATAAGGTCTAATTAGTAATTTAGTATTTACCAACTATTTTAACAAATATCATTGCTGTCATTAATAAATGATAAGGAGGGAGATGAATCTGTCATTACCGCCTCTCTCTTTCCTTCATGTAATTGCATGGGCTTCAGAAAATGTTCCTTCCGTGCTGCCTTAGACAGAAAACTGGTAATGCCATATACCCAGCTTCTCTTCCTGTCAAAAGTTTTGATGTGTGCTTGCTCTTGGGAAATATTTGAGCTTCTGTGAAGACTTGGAGTGTGTGGTGGTTAAAGAATATGTCTACCTACTTGATTTGATATTAGTTTTTCTTTCCAGCTACTCAAACCTCTATTGGTATGCTCATGAAAACGGGGTGAATGTCAGTCACTATCCTTGAGCCATGAGCCCATGAAACCGTAGATCTTTGTGGGAAGAATGATTTCATCATTTTCAAGGAGATCAATAGATGCATGTAGAGACTGTGTCACTATAGTTGCTGCCTAGTTGGGTGTACTACCTGCAATCTACCAAGTCCATGATCACTGTAATGCTGATTATTGAAATGTAAACAATAGCAAATGAAATGCAAGACGATTCTCTTGTAACAGAAATAAAAGACAACTCAAAACTGTCACTTTTTTCATTGATTCAACTCCTTTTTTTTTTTTTTTGTGGCTATTCAAGCATTTTAGCCTTAGTCTAGGAGCAAAAAAGAATTCAAGTTGAGCTTAGTAATTTTTGGGTTGCCTTACCCTGCCCTTTTAGATCTGTAGTTGAGCTGAGCATTGATATTAACTGCACGCTATTTTGTATTGGGAAAAGATATAAAAGTAAAACAGAAGGTCTCCGATAGCATTAATTCCACCACTCCGCACAGCTGCAATGGCAGAAGAACAATGATGGGTAGCTGATTTTGGATTTGATCTGTTTCAAGGAAGAGAATGGATGAATGAGAGAGAAAAAGGCTTTTTTTTTTTTTTAATTCTTTCTTTATTTCTCTCTCTTAACTATACAGTTCATTTGATTTAATTATTTTGTTCATATTAAACCATGGTTTAGATTTTTAAAAATTAAAATTAAAAAAAAAATTAAAAAAAAAACATGGTTACAATAAGGCAAATAAGTCTTTTTGCACTCATTTTGTGCCACACGTACGTTAAACACGGTCAGGCTAATGAGTTAACGGCTCCGTGACAGAAATTAAACGAAAGTACGACTTGTATAAAAAAAAAAGAATGAGTCGAACGTATAAAATACGGAATACCACACTCAGGGCGTGTTTGTTTGCTCGGTTAAGTAGCTTGATAGGATTAAAAATTATCTGTCTAGCTGTTTTGAGCTGTTCGACAATCTGGATATCTATAAATTGGAAATTTCAATTCCTATCAGAGTTGGATATCAAATCTTGGTGAATAGGTGGGATAAGAAGCAGATATCAATTTGACAGATAGATCGACTCAATCGCTAAACATATTTGCGCTAACAACAACCACCAGCTTCATCTCCATCGCATCTTCGGCGGCCATTCCCTTTTGATTCTGGCCATATCCGGCAAAACCCAGACATCTTCGGCAAAGTCCGGTGATCTATTCCTTCCCAAAACATCATCACGTCCTCATGGTCAACCTCACCATGAATTGGTCGATGGCGAATTCAAACTCTTGGGCTAAAATCCGGCAATTTCTGAGAAATTTTTGGCCGTCTCCAACCTCCATTAACATCTGTGCTCTTCGTCTCCGGCCATCGGGTCGCCGATGGGAAGCTTAACTCATCCTCCAAATCTCCAATAACAAGTAGATGCATCTCCTTTCATGCAATTACAGACCCTTATTGATATTCCTCTACAATTACAGAAAACTCTCCACTACTCTTTACAGCTGCCATGGCCCATGCACTTTAAAATATGCAATAGGGCCAGTAATCCAGAACATGCGAAGAAGCGAGGAAACTAAATTTCTACTTTTGCTTAGAAACCAAGCTAAATTTCTACTGTGATTTTCTGATCGCGGAGCTCCTTGACACAGATCGATCTGTATTTTCATCCATGGCACTTAAAACGTCATCAGCTCAAGAAGCTTCTTCTTCCAACGTTTCTTCTTCTCGATTCAGTAATCACGTTTTCTTGAGTTTCAGAGGCGAGGAGACTCGCAAGACTTTCAGTGACCATCTCTACACAGCCTTGACCAATGCAGGGTTTCGCACTCTCGAACTCTATAACTTATATTGTTGAAGATGGTCAATAGGAGAGTGACTTTTTTCGTACTCCGGCTTGGTTAAAGCCATATCCTTAATTTCATATTGCACATGTAAACCCATTCCCCAAATTTCAATTTGGAAAACCAAATTTAGAAGCCAACACCTAAATTCCTTAATCAAGGCTGACACAAGAAAGGAACCAAAACCCATGACTTTGTGAAGGGGATGCAATGCATGAGCTTACCTGAGCCATGAGGAAGAGGAGACTTCTTCTGCTGTTCAAGTATGGTGTTTCGACAATACGGCAAGCTAAGATGGGGAAGCAAGACAGCAAACTGATCTTCAAGTTAGTCTTCGACAGCAAGACAACCACAAAGTGAGACAAATTATAATTAAATAATTAGTCTTGGGATTTGGCTTCATCACACTTGGGCTTAATGAATAAACTCCTAACTTGGGCTTCTTAACTAGTAGAGTTTTGTTAAAAGAAGGAATGTCAATTATATACTTATACTAACACAAAGTTTTTAAGTTACTTCCCCTCAACAGAAAACCATTGTCAAATGTCAAATTTCTCAATTCAAGTACCCAATTGAGCTCTTTTCATTGTTTTTCCTGTTTATGAATCATCAAGACTTCTCTCTTGTTGGTCTAGTTAAGTCGAGAAGATCCCAGTGGTTTTGGTAAGTTAATCTATTGTCCAAGTTCCATTATTACTTTTAAAGTTATACTGAATCAACTGCAAGATGTTCACTCATCACTCATCAAGGTATAATCTCTGTACTCTTGTGTCTTTGATTAAGTAAGCTTGTGTGAAGATATTCAAGCAGTTGATTTAACAGTAATAACCATATTGAAAGACTGTAAGTTGAGTGTTTAAGCTGAAACAGGGGGATGTTATGTGGTTACTCGATGGGTTGTTGCTTTTATGTAACCTTATTTTCTGGGACCTTATATAATATTGTTTTTTTCAATGATCGTTTCTAACTATGTTTCATCAAAAACAGTTTAAACGAACTTTTAAGGGTCAATGGGTCAGAGATGCTTGGAGAATTTAGAGAATTGAAAATTTTTCAAGCCCTTACAACCATTGCTATTGTTTAAATTGTTTGAGGAACTTTTGTGTTGCACTTTGATAGTTTGATGGGTCCATAGCAACCTGGAGTGCTATTGACGCTAACGATTAAGAGAAGGTCGAGAAAATGTTCGAAGAGCTTATGTACCATCCGAATGTTAAAAGTTAGCCAACAGAGAATCATGGGGTGTTTTTTTGTGTTCTTTTGATTGATGCAGAGAATTTCGTCAAGCTGAAGCATGGTCTGTGAATGGAGGAAAGATACTCTTCATTACCCCACAGCAGTCCTTCCAAATCTATCAAATCACGAGCTGCTATTACGTCTCCACCAGAATCAGTGTTAAAACATTAAATTTTTCTCAAGTTATTCATCGATTTTTCTTAAATATCTTGGATTTAGGCCGCAATGAAAAGCAGCCACCAAATTTATGGATAGACTTCTGATCATTGCCAAAGGTAACAGCTCGAGTGAGTTGAAAGAAATCTGAATTTCTGAATTCAATCATGTATTAAACATGGATGAAACCCAAAGAGAATGGAACCATAAAATTTATATAAAATTGTTTGGAACGTTACAAAGACGTCCATGAAGGATGAAAAGGATCTCCAAGTTTTACTATTACAGTAATACTGTATATGCATACAACAACATTAAGTCAATAACATGACGAAGTCAGTTTCGGGGGTCATGTGGAATCGTTCAAGATCCAAAAAGGCAAAGAAAGGTGATTAATCAATCAACCAAAAGACATAGACCACAAGCATTGGATCATGATCAGTAGAAAACTATCCTATATTGCAAAGTGCAGTTAATCAGTGTGTACTGATATTTCCTTGACAAAAAGAGAGTACCGATCATTTTACTTCCAGAGCTTAACCCACTTATCATGACTAGCCGAAGCAACCAAACCCGTTACGGTTGACACAGCCAACGAAGCAATAAGACCTTCATGTGCTGATAGAGTCAGTGTCTTGCCCTCTTGGATGTTCCATAGCTCCAAAGACTGCAGTCCTCAGATGGAAGAACACATTTTATGAGTTTCCAATTTAAAATGTAAAAGAAAAATACAAAGGACTTGGAACTGCGCAAACTTGACTTGCCTGGTAACAACCAATGACCAGCAGTGAAGTATATGTTGGATGGAAAACACAGGAATGAAATTTATTGCCATTACAGCTCAATTCATGAACACATTCCGCTTCATTTCCTGATCCGAAAGTCCAAACTCTGACCAAGTCCTCACTCAGGGATGCAAGGAACTCACCAGAAGGATCCCAGCACACAGAATTAATAGACTTTGTATGTCCCTATGTTCCGTTCGCACATTTTAAGTAATAGAGTTGTGTTACATAAAAATATTAGAAGGATAACGAATTTGTAGAGGACATTAAATCACCATTATCCAATACAACAGATGCATGTGATAGCAGAAGGTTACTTTAAGTATTTAACGATTGCAGGACTCGAGCAGGTCCAACATGTGGGAATAACGTCATTATTACATACAAAGCCCAAGAAAGAATTCATGTTAATATTGTATGAAAAACAATATGTTTAACTGACCTGTAATGTATGCCGACAAGCCTGTGAATCCACATCCAGTATAGATACAACATTCTCAGCTGCTGCAGCAAGATATCTTCCAAGACGAGGTTGGAATCTCACCTGAGTGGTCCCACCCTAATACATTCAAGCAAATTAGAAATTACCAAACTGCCAATATCTGAGAACCACCAGTCCTAACCCACTCAACTTCTGCACCCCTAATATGCTGTACACGGTACCTTGAACACTCTTGCACAGCTGCCATGGTGAATACTCCAGTAGCGTATCTCACCATCCCCATCACAAGAACAGATAAGGTCGTCCTTGTTCGGGTGGAAATCTACTGAAATCACTGATGCAGTATGTCCCATGAATGTACGAAGTGAATAACCAGGCTGCAGATTAAGACATAAACAGAACCTTCTTACAACTCATTACATGTCAATTGAAATGATCATAAAGATTACTTGCAAGAATATAGACCACCAAGAAAAAAATTAAAATGGTTAACCAGCAGAGATCAGCTCATACTGGAAAGATTTCCGTAGATAAGGGTAAGAAACAAATCTAGAAGTATTACGATTATTCAAGATCGAGAAATATAAATATTGATCACTCTAGACATGTTTGATAACAAAGCACAAGCTATGCACAATATGACAATATGATGGAAAAGATCAGAATATTGCACTCACATTATCAGCATCCCAGACCCTGACAGTTTTGTCGAATGAAGATGTTGCAAGACGTGGCATGCTCGGACTGAACCGAACATCAGTTATTAAAGCTGAATGTTCTTCAAGTGTAGATTTTGGCTTCAGAGTATCAGTGTACCACAATACAGCCTGCACCATATATTAACAAGCAGAGTCTTAATAAGCAAAAGCAGCACCAGAAAGAAGAAGTCACTGCACTTGAGAAACAATTAAACCAGTTTCCCAATTATGTTTCCAAAGAACCAATTAGTCAATATGGAGCAGAATTGAATTCTTTCCAGATCTCTTCTTCGCAATGTAGAAATTCACTCGCTCACCTTTTTATCAAAGCCGCCACTAGTAAGAAGTTTTCCATCCGATGAGAAGTGACAACTAGTAACTTTGCTTGGGCTTGCTTTAACAGAGTTTACTTCCGTAAATGTGAACCCTTGAATCAAATTCAAATGAAAAGGTGAGAAAGAACAATTGGATCATTTTTGAGAAAATTTTGTGGCACATAATATGTTTAAGATCTAAAGCAAGCATCCATGCAATACTGTACCTTTGCTGACATCCATAGATCGACCAACAGCATCTCTAGGGTCTGCATCATTATGAGATAAAAAAGACTCCACATTATCATCAAGAGATCCATCCTCCACAAATCGATCCATATCAGCCTGCAATTCAAGATCTTTATCAATCCCACTGCCAAAATGGAATGCCAATGAGAATACATGCAAGGATTGCCACTTCCTTCTAATACAAGAAGCTGAAGAAGCCGCTCACTAGTGGACTTGAGGGTGAGGTGAGCGTGCCAGTACCATCAGCACCAAACATCATTAGAGGCTTAGAGGAATCACCACTATGGGTTAAGGCAGGAGCAAAGCACGGCCTAATCAAATATAATGATAAATAAATTTCTAAACCTTACAGCTGACTTTCCTAATTTCCTTATTTATTATCGCAACTGATTGAAGAGAAAACAAATTGTAAACAAAAATACAGAGAAGAATTTCACGAATTTTGCTTAGTAATATAAGGATGAAGAGTGAGCTTCTAAATAAAGATCATTATAAGTCATTAAAACAAACATCACAGAATGAACACAAAGATAAATAAGAATAGTAAATATTAAATGAGTTACCACTGATATTGAAGACTGTGTCAGCGAAATTACATACACGAAGTAGCTGCACATAAATAAATCAAAGCAGGTTTTTAGTAAAAAGAAGAGAAATTTGTATAAACAATAAATATTTGTATTATTCTTGAACTCATAGGGTTAGAAAATACGAAAGATAAATAAAGAAAATCAATAAAAATGTACTCTTTTTGGAACTGGTATGACAATATTCAGTAACAGAATAACATTGACAGAGGATAAATGTCATATAGATTGATTTGAAAGTTAAAAAGTAAACCATATATCTGTAATTTTGCGCACAAAATCAGAAAGCTTCATATCAATATCAATGGAAAATGGGAAGAGTAGGCAGTTTTGCTTATATATTAAGGGCAAACGGCAGAGTGTAAATAGCTGGAAAATATGGGATTGAGCATAAGATAAACATACTCATGTATAAGTCAATCCAAATTATTCAGAATCCAACCTTCATACCTAGAGACTTAAGTTATTTGCCGCTGTACTTTTATGAAACAGAAACTAAATAGATGTGGGAGCATTGATCTAGTTATCAACCAAGATTGAGAAAGCAGAGACAGCTATTTCAATAGGAGACTGCAGTAAAAAGCTATATTCAAACACATCAACACTAAAGTAAAGAGTATATGCAGAACAAAAGTGCAGAGTGTAAATAGCGCAAACATTTTCAAATAAAAAGAAACCAATATGCTGTGCAGTGAATAACTTCTAAACAAACATCATTGTAAGCCATTAAAAGAAACATCATCAAACTGACTCAGTTATTATTCAATGGTATGTAAATTTAAGTGCAAACCAAATGAAATAAAATTGAACATTTTAATTACCTGGTTGAAGCTCAACAATAATTAATGAAAGTGTAAGCTTCTGCAAGCCTTAATCCAATTTGAAACTGTGGTTGACGAATTGATACACGACAATTCTGAACACCTGAAAAGAATTTATCAATTAAACCACAAATCCACAATAACAAAATATCTGTAGGTTTAGTGTATCTCAGAAAAACAAAGGAAAGATTCAAACGTAATTGCTCTTGTTGTAAACCAATTAAATTAGCCAAACCAAAACTGGAGAACAGATGTTACAAATGACATAGAAATAGAAATCTAATATAAGAAGCAAATAATGATTGAAACAGCTGTAATTGGAAGAGTGTATAACGATTGTCAACAACTGTGAAACTACTTGTAGGATAGAATTATGTTTTTCACAGTGATATAACACATGCCTAGCTATTTCTACCTGCTAACTGTTGAAATGCATGTGAAAAGAAAAATATACAGTAATCTTCCCACACCTTGAATACAGACATTATGATCATAATCAATAATCCCAAAAACCATGCAATCACAGGAACCACAACAAACCCATGAACTCAAGCAACATGAAATCAGTCACACTCTATGTCAAGACTAAAACTTAAAACCATAATCTGACATAACTGAGGAACACTCAAGTCTTACCAAGAAAGATAAAATGTCATCCTATAATCTTCAAGTTGGCACTTTTCCACACCAACAGTAACTTTATATATATATATATATATTAGCAAGAAGAACAAAATTAATCAGTTCGTAACTTTTGAAACCATAGCATCAATTGCGCCTAGAAATTACCTTCACCTGTAGATTTTTGGCGTCTGCAGCTCCACCGTTTTCCCCAATCAGCCCAACCAACCGCCCAGAACCTCTATCTGCAATCAATCCAATATAAATTCCTCAGAAGAACCAAACTGTCGAATCAAATAGTGGACAGCCAAAACCTAATCAAACCAATCAACTCCCACTCTCTGTCAATTCAACTCAGAAAAGAAAGAAACCGATCAAATTAAACAGACACAGAACAAAAGTTCAGAATATTTGTGCTCAGACCCAGAACACACACAATTTTCCACTTGTTTTCAACCCAATCTTCTCGTAACAAACTGGACCCAATCAAAACGCAAATCACTGGATACAAAACAAAAACGAAGCAAACACCGATTATAACCACTACAAAACTGAAAAACACACATAACAAATTCAAGAAAATCAGCTTGAATAAAACACAACCAATACAAAACAGCAAAGCTCAATACCTCTCTCTTTCTGCCTGCAACGATGAGGGATCAGATCTCTCTCTCTCTCTCTATCTCTAGATCGTTCTGGCAGTCACAGTCTGCAGCTCTCTCTCCCACTATCTCTCGATGATTCTGGATTCTCGACAAAAAAACACACACCAAAAACAAATCATTTCGTGTTCCAGTTGTAATTTCCATCAAAATCCAGGGGCAAGACCGCCATTTCCTCTCCCGATGAACAATTTAAAATACTGAACTCATCTTTAAATATAGTATAATAATTTTTTTATGTAGTTATTGGTTCAATATGTGAACTAATATCTCAGTCCGTTTCGGCTTTAATGAAATATCATTCAGACCCAAAAAAAAGGAACTAATATCTCAGTCCACTTTTGTTTCACAGAATCTAGGTATTGGGAAAGGAAAGTGTTTCATTTCCTGCGTTTGGGACAGCTAAGGAAATGAAGTAGGTTTCCAAATGAAAGGAAAAAGTAGAGGAAATTGGTTCCTCCCCTCCCCCTCAGGAATTACTTTCCCAATGGAAAGGAAAATGATTCATTTCCTTTCCACCAACCAAACATGGCCATATTCATACTTGAAAATCCTAGAACTAGTTCTCGTCCGGCGGCTCGCGCCTGAGGCAGGCCACCACCTCGTCGCGGTGCGTGGTTCTGTCAGGCGGGGAGTTTCGTTGCTATTGCTTGGAAGGGATGCCTGGGATTTGTTGATCGAGACTCTGGTGTGGTGGTTTTGGCAGGGCAGTCTGGGGCGATGTCTCCATGGCGCGGTGGGGCGTTGGGCAGCGACGGCACTCCGTCAATGATGCAGGTCTTGTGGGTGAATGGGTTGCAAGGATGCTGGATCTTGGCGGTGCAGGTCAAGGAGCCACAGGTTGTTGCGGCGCAGGATGTGGTGGCGTTGTCATGGCGACCTAATTGGGTGAAGGGGCTGTACGCGCATCCTTGGCGTGATGGAGATGATAACTGGGCTTGGGCCAAGCTTTCCTGGCTAGGTTTGGGTTGGCTTTTTTTGGGTTGTTACCTTGGGGCTCCTATTTGTTTAGTTTTTTTTACTTTCTTACTATTTGTTATTGTTTTAGGTAGCTAGGCACTCTATTGTGCAACTATGAGTTTTATCTTTGGGCTTGCTCAGTTACTATGTTATTTCATAGTGAGTAAGCTTGCTTAAATAAGTGAGCATGGGTACCGTCAAATAATCGGACCTAATCTATGTATCGTTGTGGTTTACCACAAACTCTTTATCTACCCATAGATGGTAGAGGGAGGATATGTAATGGTCCTTTCTGGCCTGAGTTAATGATATATCGACTTGATATTATTTCAAAAAAAAATATATATATTATATATATATTCTAAATATACGAAAGCTAAACTAAACTTTTACTGTTCATTCACAACAGACAAAATGAATGAATAGTGCTCAGACCATTTTATCCTTGGCCTCTGCATGCTATTTACCCCTCCACATGTGCGCTGTTGCTATACGTGTTAGCTCCGAAGAAAGGGAGAGTGGGAGCGAGAGAGCGCGAACAGGTCTTCGATCTTCAATCGTCTTTGATTTTCATCCATCACTGCTCAACCCAATTGATCCCTTTCTCATTTCAATTAACTACATGGGAAAACTGATTAAGGTTACGGCATTTGCAGAGAAGAGTTTTCAGGCTTGCGATCAGTGTTGAGGTCCAAAGGACAAGTCTCCTGTAAGTAGATTTCGTTGATTCTTCTCATTTAGTTTATGGGTTTGTAATTTGGATTCGATTCTACGCTAAAGTTTCAGTCTTGATTTCAATTAGGTACTTTTGCTCTTTGATTTCTGCTAATTTTATACAATTGGGTTATCTTTAAGCATATTTGATTCAGTGAGCGATTGTGTATAATTGATTTCCTATTATAGTTTGCATAATAGTGACTTTTGGGTTTTCAGAGGGCAAAACCATTTGGGTTCTGCGGACGAAGAGAAAAGGAGAGGAGACGGGAAAAAAAAAAAAAAGAGGGACGAAGAAAATTTGTACTTGGTCACTGTCTGTGATCTATTGATTAACAATAGAGAATAAAGATAGATACTTGGAATTACTTCAGTCTTTCTATGAAATTCTGTGAAGTGATTGATTTAATTCTACTGAAATGCTTGAATTACAAGGCTGCTAATATGTGCATCTAATTGGGTTGTCATTGATTTTGGTTGCAGGTTTTGCATATTGTTATTGTTGGTCTTTCAAGTGATTTATCTCTCAGATCAGTTGTGTTCTAGGGGTGAGTTTTTTTTGTTTGTTTGATGTTATTGTATTATGCTGATAATCTGAGAAAAGAAAAGTACAATAAAAGCAAATAGAAAAGGCTTTACATCTAAAGATACTATTTTTGTTATTTCTTTTTCATTGTTTAGGTATCCTTTGGTTTATTTGGAGCTGTTTACAGTAGTGTTAGATAAATTTTTCATATAAGCTTGCATTTCGGAATAATGTATAATGTATGTGGTAAGATGTTGTTATATGTTATCTACTCTTTGATTATTGTTGTCGTCACTGTTATATTGGAGCCCATTTCAATCAGCTTCTCGCTTCTCAATTTGAGAGAGAAAAACTGTGGGGTGGAGAGAGAGCAAAGATGTACAGATATGTTGTGTATGACTTTGGTCCAGCTGCATGCTTATATTTATAGGAGAAGAGAACCTCTGGGTTCCCTATTATAATCACGTGTAGAGCCTAAAATGCTTACTTCTTTTAATCAGAAAATTGGAAGATCCCTTAAGTACTTTGGTTGTGTTGTGGTCATGGTGTTTACCTGTCCCACGATTTATTCTCATATGTGCTGCGCCGACTTGCTATAATGCTATGTGCTTTTTGGAAAATGGCGAAAGGAGCAGACCGGTTTAGAACTTTAGATATGATGAAAGTCCCGAAACTGAACAAAAGGGTTTGGTATTTGGGGAGCTTTTGGCCACTCACTTTGGTTTTGTTCTATCTACTTCATCTGATTGCAATTCTGACCAGGTTCAATCTTCAATAACTTTTATTTCTAACCCCTTCAATCAATTAAAAAAAGATCATATGTGAATGATGGTGATTTGGGTCATAACACACATTGAAAGAAAGAGAGGTTTTATTTCTAGACGTGATATTGTATGAGGTTTCATTTTGGCCATCGTAAGCTGGAGAGCTTTATTTGATCCCTTATTTCCCCAAATTAATTCGATGAGTTTTCTCCTGTCTTTATGTTTCTCTTTCAACGCATTCACAAAGAAAGGAAAAAAAAAGGGATTAAATTTCAGAGCCAATTTGGACTTCGCAGCCTGGAATATCATCTGGGTTTTATCTGTTTTGGGTGTTTGGGGGTTTAATTTTGAGTGCTTGGCAGCCTAAAGATCACTGGGAGAGTTAGCACTGAATTTCTTAACTTCTCAGTGTGCAATGTTGGGAGCACATTTTCATTCTTTGTTGACTGATTTTGTTCCTCCCATGTATTTTTTTTTACTCTGTTCAATCTTCGGTACCTACATGATAGCACAATGGAATTTGATATATAAAGATCTAGGTTATGGTCTTTTGGTGGTTAGAAAAGTCTCAGTTAAATTGTGATTTTGTCGTACTCATGTAGATTTTCCATTTGCATACCTGGCTCACACTTAAGTTCACAAATATCCTTCCATTTTTGTTTGTAGGTGATGGTGTGACAGAGTAAAAGCCTAATCCTTCAATATATTTGATAGCTGCAAAGGTAAATGATCTACATTTATGTATTTGTATCTCAAGTATCATCATTGTATTGTCTCTCTCTGTATAAAGTGTCACTGATCAAATTTCAGAAAATAAAGACGGTAAACCTTTCTTGACCTTATTGCATATCCGTGGAGAATTAGGCGAATGCCATGTCTCAGCCAACGTTTAGGGTATTCTAAAATTAAGAATTAGGTGAGAGCCAATGAACCCAGCTCCTCCAGTAACCAAAATTCTCATGTTTGCCTTAAAGAATTTGGCATTTCTTACAGGAGAGGGGCTCGGAGGCAGATTTGTACAAGTACGTTCTCCATTAGTAGCCATTTGATGAACTCCTCAACTTCACAAAAAATCCCCAAATTTCCTAAGCTGTTTTCAGATTAGTGCAATTGCAGTATGAGATAAAGGAGAGAGGTTTATAAACAAAATGCAATGGGGTCAAACCCCTTCTTTTCTCTTGGTCTGGATTAAGGATTCATTGTCCTTAACGTAGAAGGACTAAGTTAATTAGTGCAGTGTTTGGATTGTTTTCTTTTGTTTCCAAATTTAATTAAGATTTCTCTTCCTTTTAGTCAAGTTATTTATAGTTTGGAATAAGGATTTATTCTCCTAATTTATAAGGGATGAGTTTAGTATTTCCCTTCTAACTTAGCTGTTACCTTCCTTATAGTTTATGAGTTAATGCTTATACCCCTTAGTTTGTATTCTTCATTCAAAGCTTGATAGTTTGCCATTAGGTATCGAAATCTGAATTATTTCTGCTATCATCATGTGGTACTAAAAAGAAATAAAATCTTCCTCCACCAAAAGCGACAACGGTAGCAATCAATTGATATCTATTTATCCCAACAGGCTAACCTTTATTGTTGACAAGCAAAGCTTTAGTAACATGTTTAATTCAGATAATTAAAAGCAATTCAAATAGTTGTTCATGATCGGTTCATGTTGAGTTTTGATACATGTGATGATCAATTAAAGCTGTTAGTATAAATGATTAAATCAGTTACAATCGTGTGTATTAAATGAATGTATTTCTAGGTATTTAAATTTATTCGTGTTCAAAAGTTCATTTAGCTACAGAGGTGAAAGCGAATATAAATTTTGAAGATTGTATGCATGCTTGAAATGGCATGAAAGATTGTATCAAGAAGCAAATGGCAAAGTAACAGAAACAGATAAAGGGCTTTTTGCATCAGCTTTTCCACGTAAATTCAAGGGCCGGTATTGGTCAACAAGGTTAAACCGTTAAAGGATGTGTGACATGTTTATGATTTTAGTGTTTACATTTTAAAACTGTTCACAATCGTGGAAGCATTGTTGCAATGGGTCAGATTCAAAGTTATTTTGGGTAATAACCAGTGATCTAATTTGTCAATGTTCTTTCTATGTTTGTCATAATGTTCACCAGTGCAAAGACTAAGTTAGTTAAAACCATTAAACAATCTTATGTCTTGGAGCTGCAATCCATGAGCCGTCTCTACATGGTCTTAGTTTCGGTTCTGAGCAGATAACTGTTTTGTTATGTAGTGGGGATATGAATGGTAAGGATGAAAGGTATAGATTAGTCTAGGTCTCATATGTGTTATTAAATCAAAATCACTGTGTTCCAATTTTAAGTTCTTTTCCAGTGAGTATAATTGCTTGACCTTTAGTTTGAAGTCAAGGCAATAATGATACTGATAAGTTAGATATTTACAAGGATTCTTATGGCTTTAGTTTAATCCTAGATCAATTGTACATCTTATATGATACAAATAAAAATTAGGTTACCTAAGTTAATGCTTTTTCTCTTTCAGCTCTCTCTTTTTTTCTTTTTTTTTTCTCTCTCTCCCTTCAAACTTTTAATTCCACTTGCTTTTGGTTTGCTGTTTGTTGGTGATTTCAGGCTACAAAAAGGTTTTCGGAGCAGCTTGAGGCTCTGGAAAGATCTGCAGAGGCAATGTCTTTTGGTGGAATCAACCACACTTTGCTATTGTGTTCTGATACAGGTTAGCAAGCATATATATTGATTGGTTAGTCATCA
Source organism: Rosa lucieae (assembly GCA_024704745.1). Lineage (NCBI taxonomy): Eukaryota > Viridiplantae > Streptophyta > Magnoliopsida > Rosales > Rosaceae > Rosa > Rosa lucieae. The sequence goes on from CM045492.1 coordinate 39,547,626, forward strand.
TTGTTTACATTTTCAAGTCCACCTCATTGCAGCATGCTCTATGAATTTCTGCATAATATCCGTAGCATGAAACTGTGGAAGTGTGATACATTTTTCACATATATTTACAATATCCATATGTGGTTAGTTTATACGGTTGTTGTTTTGAAGGAAATCAAATTTTGTTTCTTTGTTTCAGTTTTTTCCTACTTTTTCAATTGCGTTGATAAATTGTAAACTATGAGCCCTGATTTCTAGACCCTAAACCCTTGAAAATATTAATGTCAGTATCAGAAATTGTTTTCTGAGATCAAGTATATTCAGATTGGTCTTTCTGTCATTGTCCAATATTGTGCTATTTGTGGTTGAGATTATTCATGCATCAGATATGTTGCATGGTCTGTTTGATTTGCATTCAATCTTATGAGACCTCTCCCTCTTCTTCCTTTTTTTTTAATTTTTTTTATATCCAATTTTTCTGATTCATTCTTCTTCCAGATTTGTAGGTGAGCAACAAATTAATTGCAATCACAACAGTGAGTGGTCTGCAAGTGAAGTATTTTCCACTGCTTATATAAAATGTTATGAAATTTGGTAACAAAAATTTGTTGCCGGGAAGCCGTGAAATATTTGACAAGATCCGTTTCAGAAACGTAGAATGTCAGAGAAATTCAAATGTCATAACATTTAAGGATATATGATAATGCTTATATTTCAAAATACCGCTTATAATAGCCAAGTGGTTGTTAGGACCATTCTATTTTGTACATCTACTGATCAATGTGCATCAAAGCTTTTTTGCTATTCTTCTTTGTTTTCTCATTCGGTTTTATTGCAACAATACACCCAATTATTATCACAGCTAAAAGACCCGCAGCATTGCGCGGGCCTTTGTAACTAGTATATATTATAACTATACTAAAGCGCAAACGGAGTGACGACAAACGAAATGAACAGTGGCAGCACCTTTTTGCCCTTCTTTGTTTATAGGAATTGCATAGGCCACCTGTTGCATTGCTGAGATACCACCACTCCTTCATGTATCGCGTGCCTTCGTTTCAGCAGAAACAGATGCTCTGAGAGAGATAGAAAGGTGTTTGTTTGGGAACTTTGGGTTGTCTGCATGATCTGTATCACCACAACGTTCACCACACGTATCCAGCAAAAAAAGGATTCCTTACACGTATCACCACAACGTTCACCAGTGCTTACACGTATCTGCAACACCTTCACCAGCTCTTTCACGTATAATTCAATCACTCTACACATATGACCTTTAACATACGCTTCCAAAATAAACCGCTCAATTCAGCTCTCACCTGGAAACAGAGACGCGACGGAGCTCATGCAAGAAAGGTAATCACACTTCTTCTTCCTGTACTCTTATTCTAAGCAGCTACTCGCATGCATGGAGCCATCTAGCCTGCTGTTTGATTGCTACCATTTCCACTTCTTATACAATTCATCTATATATTCCTTTCTATTTGCTTTCTATGTCAATTTGTATCTATTAATTTAGGCTAGAGGTTTAGGTTTTTACCTGCAATTTAGCTTCAACAGAATCTTTCAATGATTTATCACAGGTATATGCGAATTCAATCAGTTGGACAATGAGTTTCACTTCAACTCTATTACTTCTTCAGTTAAGTCTTTGATAACTCATTGTTCAAGTGGTTGAATTTCCATATAGCTGTCTCTACGACAGTCAATATGTAGAGCTTAATATTATTTTCGTTTGGTGCGCAGTGTGTCTTCAATCTTGCATAATTGGTATGAAATAAGAGATGTTTAGCCAATTGGGTTTTTTGGGATCATTGATTGTGTGATATTAATGTCTGTGTTCAAGGTGTGGGTGGCTTTGATCTTAATTTCAGAGCTAATTTGGAATCTAAAGCCTGGAATATCATCTAGGTTTTATCTGTTTTGGGTGCTTGGGGGTTTTGTGTTTTTCATGAACACAACTAAAAAGTAAAAACTAACCAATTTTACAGAGGTGGAGACCATGGAGTTGTTTTGAGCTTATTGGGAGAGCTTTGTTTTCATCAAACGAACTCTATGGATTCTGTTGTGTTCATCTTTGTTTTTATCAACAATGTGGTGTAGTTTTTGGGTACAGAGCAACTTCAGTGCTTTTGCAGATCCAAAGTGCGCGTTTGCTTTTGCATTTTCCTTCTACATCACCTAATGTGATATTTCCTATGCTTTTTTTAAAATAATATCTTGCTTTTTTTGAAAGACAATTCAATTAAAATAATATCTTCTCATATTTTAAAATCTCTCATAGTAATCACTTTGATCTGTGTTCTGTCTAGAATCTCTTCTTTCTTGCTTCTGGAGCCTTCTAATTGGAGAGGAGAAGGGAGAAAATCATCAAAGCCAATAAAGGTATTGCTTCTTCTTGCACTGTGTCTTTTCAAAGCTGAGTATTGCTTGCTTTTCTGAGTTCATGGCTATTAGTGTGCATGTTGAATTGTGGATAGAGAAATACAGACTCATATCCATATGGTTCAAAGAGACAATCAGCTGTGAAATGAGAAGTTAATTGTGTATAACTTCAGTTTTTGTTGCTAGAATGACGCAACATTGATTAGACTATAAGAACACCTAACAATTAAATGAGTTCAGCAATTACATATGTAGATAGACAAAAAACCTGTAATAATGTCATTATATAAATTTCACTCTATAGAGTATCGCTTTTGACCATTTAGCTTTCTTTCTTATTTTCAATTTTCTGATTTTCTGAACAGAAAATTACTAAGGCTCTTTATATAATCATCTTGCTCAGTTCGTTAGCCAACCACCAAGTAGATATCTATTTACTTCCTGTAAAGTTAAATAATATTGAAGCAATCATACTGCTATGAGTTTTTTATAATAATACATATTGGGACTTCATATATTTCATTTAATTGCTACCTATAATTCAGCAACATACTTATATTTTTGTATCTATTATGACCATGAAAAGCAATCTGTATTGTCATTAAATTTTCCATGAGGCTAACAACACTCATATAAACATTGATACCAAATACTAACATTTAAATCAAATGTGTGCAGGAACTCATGGCAATACGCACTGTTTGAATTCGTGACATTGAACCATGCCAAAACAACATCCAAATCAGAGTCCGTGTATGCAGGCGTTGGGAATCAAAAAAATACAAACCTGTGGAAAAAAATGAAGGCCTCCAATTTATATTGGTGGATGAAATGGTAAGATACTTAATACCCTATTTCATTTCTGATTACTAAATTAGGCAACAAGAACATTAAATTTTTATATTTTACAATTAGAATGATGCAATCCACGGATTCATATGGCAAGGGAACTGCGAACTACTGGCATCCAACATTGTCCAAGGAAATATATATGAAATCAGCCGCTTCTTTACAAGCTACAGCCAGCCAGGCTACAAAATAGTACCACACCCTGCACAGATCCATTTCACTGGCAAGACCATTATTAAGCACAGTCTTCTTGCTAGCCGTTCAAAGAACGAAATCCTCTCAGGTAACTTTAAACTTTTCTGGTATTAGAATACTTCTGAAACGGCCACATTCAGCATGCTAACTAAGTGAATTCATTTAAAAAATAAATAAAAAAGACATTTTCGGCAGAATCAAAATTATTCAACCTCCTGAAGAGACTGACATATGACAACCGACTCACGTTGCGATGTGATATCTACATGCAGAATATACGGTAACACAGCAACTTCCAACCAAAAAAAAAATACATGCATATTTTTTCATGCCACTTTGTACATACATGTACATTTGCAAGCATAATTAGCTATAATGGGCCATGCTCATTGTACCGCCAAAGGTACTAATTCCAACCAAAGGAATGACATGCAGACACACCGCCAGGCGGGCTACAACCTCGGCGTCGGACCGCCTCCAGATCGCCACCGACGCGCCGCCACGCGCCGCGCCAAGTTAGCATCAGAAGTCTGAAACTGGGAACTGAGGCATATCAGTCCCACATCGAAAACAAAACACAAGATCAGTCTCTCCTCACCTATAAAAGGTTCTCTCTTCTCTCCTCTTAATTACGCATTCAATACTTACCTACTGTTACTTTGTCAACATAAATACATTGACTAACTTAGGCATTGGAGAGCTAAGACCGCCCAGCGCGGTCCCTCTGACGCCCGTTGTATTTTACTTGACAGGTAAGGGAATCGCAACATTAATACAAGTATCGATCCGCCCACCGGATCAGCGTTAACTAAGGTTGGCTACTGCTAGACTTTTACGCTAGAAGGAACCAGACCAAGACCGTCACCGTCCTGTTCCAACAAGCTGTCAACTCGGAAGCCAAAAAACAAATCTGACCCACCTCTATCAGAATGCTGCACCCATGCCGCAAGTGCCGGCTTCACTGCAACAACACTTTGACTCGAACCCAATATCAAAATCAAAGACCTGCTGTCAACACGATCCCGTCTTATCCCATCACTTCCAAGAACAAAGTGATCCACCATCGAACTGTCTCTAAGAGAAGACTGAACACGAGGCGACGGTCAAGGCATTGCCTGCCCAGTGATCAGATCACCGGTGAGAACAAAGAAATGGTAGAAGCCAAGAGATAGGGAAACACGTCGAAGAAAAAACATCGCCGCCTCTACCCACAAACCAACCAGAAAAGAGAAGGAAACAGAGCCCCACCCACCTAGTCATTGGTACACCACCATTGATCATGGTGATGAAGATTTATCGAAGATGGTAGTCCTCGAGCAAACCCTAGCAGAGCTAGGTCAGATAAACGAAAAAAGGATTTTAATTATGATATGTTAATGATTGAACAAGATAAAATATAAAATTAAAGGAATTATAGCCTAATGCAATAATTAGTTCACATATATATATACTAGACAGAAGGCCCGCGCGGTGCTGCGGGTATACTATTGATAGGTTGAATTTTACATTAAAACTACGTTGCAAATATGTTGGATATAGTAAAACTATATTACACATTGTTTTACGTTATAGATATATTACATTGAAACTACATTACAGGGAGATGTTAAAGGCTATAGATGCTAACCAAAAATCTGGTGCCTTTTGCAGATTGCAAATGTGGTATTTAGCCAGATTTCCAAAAATATGCATGCTAACCAAGTAGTTGTTTATGTACATTGTGCCAAAAATGGTAAGGCTTGGCCGAAACATGTGAAGACAGGTAGCATTTACATGAAGTCTTCCGATGAGTCTCCAAATGAGTCTTCAAGTGAATTTGTAAGGATGTCAGCCCTGCAGTAGTTGAAAGTGACATAAGAGTTGTATATGGTAAATTTTGTGATTAGTGTAAACATTATAGGTGAAAGTAACTGTGCTCACATTTTGAGATTTTTGGTTGGATTGCTTGTTGGACGATTGAATGTTCCTTTTTTTTGTTGTTGAAACTTTGTCGGGTATTGAGCTTGAGGGCTGGATGTTGTCGGCTGTTGAGCTCGAGGGCTGAATTCTCTGTGTTGGATTCAGTCCACGAATATCTTCATGGATTCCCTTGACAATCACGTTTTGTGCAGTGCCTATTTCAAGTTCCAGGAGTTTGATTTGGCCCTCTATTCGGAGAATTTCTGGTGGTAGTATATTTGGATTGTCAAGATTTTTGTTGAGGATGAGGTCCTCACATGTCATCCCAAATAGTTCTTCCGCCTGTTTCCCCTCATCAGTCTCATCATTTATCAATGCAGTTACTATGAATCTGGAGAAAGAGAAAAAAGAAAACAAAATTTGCATTAGGGTCAGTAACTGAAGCTACTATTACGGAGAAAAATTTATAGTGGTGTTTAAAATTTTACTTAATACAGCAAAGTACACAAACATTGACAAAAGCTGCAATGCTTTATCTTCATCAAAATTCGCAGAATGATATATGGAAAATAATGACGTGACTGATATCTATGCCAGTATTCACAAAAGATGCAAAATAGTTTAATTGAGGAGTTCATGACAATTGGAAACCAAAATCAAATATAGAAGGGAGTTTCAGATGTGATGGGAAGTGATGAGGCATAGGACACATGAATTGGCTCAATTGTTGTTGAACTTCTTCATTTGTACAACTGCAAAGCGAAAAAAATAAAAAATTGAGAATGTCAAACTATAGTCTACAGTATAAACTTTCTTTTCATTCCTCATTGTTTATTTGTGTTTAGCAGTCATAAGTATTCCATGAAAGATGAAATCTGCACCCTTATTAACTTGGAATTTCTATTCTGAAAGTTTAGTGGAGTAATGAATTAATTATGTTGATAGTTAAGCAGCATGAAAGTTAGTACGTTACCTGTAAAGAGGTTGCTGCATATCATGTTCTGCACAGATTAGTAATTGGCTTTGTGGCTTTTTCCTCATTTCCTTGAAGCATTTTGGGCAAGCCAAATAGAACCACCTTTCTTCTGGCACAAATTTGCCTATTTTTGCTGTGCAATATACCGTTTTATTCTGTAATGTAAAGCAGAAACAAAACATTAGAATGACATCGTATTTGTATATAGGTGAAGTGAGAATAATTGTTTTATTGGTTATTAATTAGGAGTGTAAATTGTTTACCTTATAGTTGTTTGGATCACAGATGTTTAAATCTGAGACAGACATCTGTTTGACAGCCTGCAACTCTGCCGAAGTCCTTGGTTGTTTGGGTCGGGTTGATAAGATGTGTGCAGCATGTTGAGGTTCGCCAAAGCTGTGTTTACATACTAAACTAATTAATTCTCTAGAGACGTCAGGGAAAGAAATTTCATTTGAAGTGATAGAATACAGATGAAACAAAAAATGACATGGAACAGGTTTCAAACTTGCAAAGATAATAAATTTTGTGGAAAGATGAGAAATTGTATGCTTACTATTGTTTGTAGTCCTCAGCCTCCTTCATATCCGGATTCAGGAAAAAGAAAGTGTTCCCTGTGTTTGATAGTGCAATTTTGTCTGCAATATGAAAGTAGTTGAAGTGAAGATACTGTTTGTTTTCAAATTAAATTCTTATTGTATGTTTGAAGTTAGGATTACATACCATGATATTTGTTAACTTTAAGGCTTGTAAAAACCGCAAGTACAGGTGCAGGCGTTGTCCTGATAGCATTAATATCAATTGTGCGTGCAATGTCTCCCCACAAAGTGACTTGTACATCTTCTTTTCTGTAATTGTAATTTCAATTAGATAGGTTTAATATAATTTAATTAGATGTTTTGGGTATGAAGTGTGTTAATGTCNCCATCCAGTTGAAAATGTTCGCATTGTTTTAACTGATGGTGCTTCCCATGCTGTGGATTCTAGTGAACTTGCCTTCAAATTAGCTGCAATATATGCCTTCAGAAAGGTCTGTCCTTGTCTTGATTTGAAGTGAATTCCTGTAACTTGATTGTGACCATCTGCTGGAATTTTCTTTTTTCCTTCTTGTTCTATTTTGGGGCTCAATACATAAGCTTTATGTTATGCAATTTTTAAACAGTGCTATACAGTGGCAAAGCCGGTGATACTGGAGCCTGTTATGTTGGTGGAGTTGAAAGTACCTACAGAATTTCAGGGCACTGTTGCTGGTGATATTAACAAGTGAGTGTTTTCCACTGGTTTTTTACATACGGTGGTCTTGTTTCCATTATTTATATATCTATTTATTTTTTCAATTGAAGTATAAGGTTTTATTACCAACAATTAACTGAAAGTACCACTGCTCTCATTGTTTAGGAGAAAAGGTGTCATTATTGGAAATGATCAGGAAGGGGATGACTCTGTTATTACAGCCCAAGTAAGTATTTTCTTTTATGTAATTCTACTTCATACATTTACTTTTCTTATGCAACAAAAGGGGTTTTCACAGGTAATTAAGGACACTATTGTATTTGAAATCTTAAAATAATTTTGTAAAATTTCCCTTCTTTTTTCTTTCTTTTGAAAATGATAAAATTTCCCTTCAGTTTGCTAAGATTCTAACTGTGCTTGCATTAAAAAAAATGATAAAAACTGTGTTTGCATTACCTAACTTTATTTTGTAAACAAGAAAAAATGTATATGTTTTTGTTTTATTTTGTTTTGATGAGAAGTCCTTGAAATGAAACTTATATGATTGACTGTTTTAGGTCCCTCTGAACAATATGTTTGGCTATTCAACGTCTCTTCGATCAATGACACAGGTAATGACCATTCCTTTTAAGCTTCATTTGCCTTGTATGTAGATTGTCTTTACGATTCGTCTTCTATCTATCTTTGCAGGGAAAAGGCGAATTCACAATGGAGTACAAAGAGCACTCGCCCGTTTCTCATGATGTGCAGGCGCAATTAGTAAACAATTACAAGGGACCGAATGCCACCGAATAGTCTGGCTATATGCTTCATCAAAGCATTGCTCCTTTTTGTCTTGCCGGAGTCAATTGTAACCTTTTTCTTATCACATTTTTCTCGGCTTCGAGGTTGTTAAGCTCTTTATAGGAAGAATGATCATGTATATTACATGATCTATAATTTTGAAAAAAGCCAATAAAAGTCTAATCGACCCTTTTGGGCTGAGTTGATAAAGTAGTCAACTGTACTCTCCTGAACTGTATATCATATAGTTGGAAGTCTTTTACATCAGTATTGCTGATTAGTAGTACTGTAGTAGCATACTATACAAAAAGAAGAATCAATTCTCTTTGGCACAATTCTCTTGTCTTTGCCGTAAAGATTAGGAACTTGATGGTGTTACGTCCTTGGATTGTTATTCATAATTGCGTAGCAAATGATATGTTTATTGTCTCTTCCCTTGACATCAAAAGTAAGCATAACTTGGTTATCTTTCCGTGTAGCTAGTTGATATGTAATCGTGTTAGTTGATATATAATCGTGTTACATATTGAGTTATCTTTCCATTATGTCACTACTATGTCAAAGCAAATAGAGTAGCTAGTTGTGCACTCTTTGCTAGTTGGTGCTTGTTAAAATACATGAGTTTTGTAGATTATTTCAAGAGATACTCTAGATGCCTATTGTAATAGGGGTTTAGGCTTAATGTCCCCTCCCTGTATTCGACAGTTTCATTAATCACGGCTTGCTATGTATACTAGCTTCAAATTCTTTTATGCATCAAGCAGTACCACACATGGCACAATTATACGGAAGTGAAGAGCTTTCTCTCAAAAGGGCCAAATCCTACTAGTATTATCTTACTATAGAGTCTCTTTTTATTTTTAACGGTACTTTGTTTTACCTGTGAAGCTCAAAAATGTCGTCCAAGCGGCATGGTCAGAGGAAAGAAGGCTCCTCCTGGACCATGCGACCAGGGTGGTGACACCGACTGCTGTAAAGCAGGAAAAATGTACCCAACCTATCATTGCACACCACCGGTGGCCAAACACACCAAGGGCTATCTTACTCTGGACAGGTTTGAGAACGGTATTGATGATGGAGATACTCCATCGACATGCGACAATCGATATCATTCCGACGAGACACTAGTCGTGGCGTTATCCACCGGGTGGTTTAACGATGGAGGAATGTGTCTAAAGAACATCACGATTAGCGGTAATGGGCGCCGTGTGGTGGCCTTGGTGGTGGATGAGTGTGACTCAACTATGGGATCACGACTACCAGCCTCCTTGTGCTAATAATGTTGTTGATGCCTCGAAGGCTGTCTGGAAAGCATTAGGCGTGCCTCATGGCGATTGGGTGGTTTAGACATTACCTGGTCGAATGCTTAGTTGCATTAATAAACACCGTACGTCTCTGTCTAGCTTCTTGCTTTTGTTGCAGTATTTCTGTTCATTTGGAATTCATGTGTTCTTTAAGAAGTTGCCTATGCTATGTAACTTTGATTTCTGTTTATGTGATTTTGTGAACATACTAAAAACTCTTCTATTTTCGTTTATGTGGAATATCAAATATGGCAAAGATGGTGGAAATCGATTGTTTGGAGGCTGTTAATTTTATAAACAGGTAGGAGGATTATCTGGTAGTGGAAGGAGTGCTAGTAGAGAAGATTAAACTCCTGATGGGGTATGCTGGTATTCGAAGTGTTCATCATGTTTCTAGGTTGGCTAATGGTGCTGCTCATGGTGTTGCTTAGTTTGTAGCCCGGTTGAATGGGCGTCATAGTTGGTTAGGGGTTGGGCCGTCTTAACTCATGGATGTCATCGGTGATGATAGACCACTAGTAGGAAAGAGAGTGGGGAATTTTCCACCACCGATTATTCCCATATGGTGTAACCTTTATCTTATTTGAATAAAAGTTTAGTCATTCTAAAAAAAAAAAAAATATGGGAAAGAAAAAAAATTCACTTCAGCTTAGCTCATTTACACCCCTACTAAAAATCCGGCAAAACTTTTGGTTCAGGTCTTTGTCTTCGCCTACTAATAACTGAACCAAATTATATATAATTTAAATTTCCACCCAAGAAGACTTGAAGAGTTTCTTTCAGGATAGGTTCTTCATGTATATATATTGCATTTATATTATGGAGATTTTGGCTTTATCTTTGAGCCGAAGGACAAAAAAAGTGAGAAAAAAAGAAGAAGAATTTGGTACGTTCATCTTATTTTTCCTTCACGATTTAACTTTAATTTACGTACTACTAGCTCATAATAGTGGAACTGCCTTCATCACGTTCACATTGTAAGGGACTAAGGGGGCTCCATCTATTTGAATTCAGATGTGAAATTGGATGATATCATTAGCTGGGTCTGTACTCTACATAATCGAAAAAGGTAATTTTTGAGTGATTCAAAGTGATGTTATTCATTTCACGTGACTTTTCGGTATACAAGTTTACGTAGCGATACATGGTAAGTATTAACGCGTATTTTAAGTGTCTAACTATTCATCATTTTTTATTTGTTAAAGAAAATTGGGGACGTACGAATTGTATCACTGCTTAAGGAGATCTAAAATTAATGATATCATAGGAATAAGTGCTAATTAACCAGTAACTGACACTGATAATAGAGTTCTCACCAAACAATTCAAGATTTATTCTTTAATCCTAGAATCTCTCCACGCGGAAGGGGTTACCCCAGGCCGTCAACTGCCTGAAGAGGCTCAACTTGCTAAGACCTCCAATTTCTTCTTATGTCGCCTAGTACTCTTAGAAATCCTAGATTCCTGAGGCAACACCAATTTCTTTGGTTGCAACTCCATTTTAGTTGTATCTTGTTTCCCATAGGCCTTCCTAGCTCTCTCTTTTCGGCGGAGAGTCCTCTAAATCGCTTGTCTGTGATTCCAAAGCCATAGAATGCTCAAAGTCCAGCTGAACCGGACTACCGGAGTAAAGGAAACCAGTTTCAACCTATTTTCAAATGCTCACACAAGTTACCTTTTTTTTTTCCTTAAATTTTTTCTTTATGTATTTTGTTTATTAATTCTGAAAAACAATCTCAAACAAACCCAAATATCTCAAAGACCGGACTTATTTAGTGAGTTGTGAAATATCTTTGACTCTAACTCTTCATGTTGAACATGATTGTGTACTGCCGTCTTGTCATATGTTTTCATGACTTTGAGGTTGCTAAGTACTTCTAGATTTGATCCGCAATTACTTCAAGTCTCTTTCTACTAACATAGTTCTTGAGTTTGGCTCAGTCACTACATGGCCCATACGGAGAAATACATATAGTATAGAAATTGAACTTCTATACTAAATTCTTAGACAGATAGAGATATTAGTGATAATTTAATTATAATACTGAAAAGGTAAAGTTTGAAATTTCAGTTTTGATGAAAATTTTGATATTTCAGATTTATAAGAGTTTTGATAAAATTTCGATATATTTTGGTCAGAATTATTGTATAAGAGCATTTTGAGCAGATTCTCTATTTTGACCCCTTAGCTATTTTGGAGAGCATGTTTAGATTTTTATATATTTTAGCAGCCGCACCAGACTCCTAAGTGACTCTCCATTATAAATTTTTAGCTATCTCACTCATAAATATAGAGAGCGAGATGAGATTCTCTATAATTTATAACATTCCTTTTGAGTTATTTTATATAATTTTTAAATACATTTAAACTATGTTACCTTCCTTTAAAAATAATATAAATTGAAAACTAGCTATAATAGTGAGTACTGATGCAGACGTATTTCTAAAGTGACTAGCTGAAATGACTTTTTAGCTACTTTGGCTAAAATTTGACTCAAAAATGGTTAGCATTGCTAAAGATGTTCTTAGTACTCAAAATCTATTTTTGTTAGATTTTTTAAAATACACTCAAATATCAATAAAATCATATTACAAAAATTTCAATAATTTTAAATAAATTTAAAAGTAAGAACCCGATAAAAGGGTGGAATTATTGATTAGTTTCTTAATTAATTTAAACTAGTCTGCAATCACATGCTCTACATGTGTAAGAAAAATTTTAATTGTAAAAAAAAAAAATTATTTGCAAAAGAAAATAGATTTAGTGGGTAGTTATTACAGAGAGAAAATAGTGGGAGAGAAAATGAGAGGTTGTGGGATAATTTCTTTTCAATTTTCTTAATAAAATCTATTTTATAATTGTCCTATTTACTCTTGTGATTTAATTTATTGTCAAAGTTTTTTAATCTTTCAAAGTTAAATCTGTCAAAATTTTCAATTTTGGCTAACAAAGCTTCTTCTAATAGTATAGATTCGAGTGATTTTAAGCCAACTATAGAATAATTCCTCACACCAGTTGTCTCGAATAAAAGTGAAAGTTGGCCATGAAAAGTAGCACTAGACTGTGAAAAATTTCTGTACTCCATCAGAATTCAGGTCTTTTTAATTTCCACCCAAGAAGACTCAAACAGTCAAACTAGTTTCTTTTCGTCATCCATCCATGGCTCTCGTCAGAGCTCAATTAGAAGCTTCTTCCCCTTCCACTTCCGCTTCTCCTTCTCAGTTCAGCTACGACGTGTTCTTGAGTTTCAGAGGTGAAGACACCCGTAAGAACTTCACTGATCACCTCTACACCGCCTTGACCGGAGCAGGACTTCGCACTTTCCGAGACGACGATGAACTTCCCAGAGGAGAAGACATCAAACCAGAGCTGGAGAGAGCCATCCAACTCTCGCGAAGCTCCGTCGTCGTGTTTTCTAAAGACTACGCCTCTTCCAAATGGTGCCTCGACGAGCTTTGCATGATCCTTCAACACAGAACGGCCTCCCATCACATCGTTTTGCCGGTCTTCTACGACGTCGATCCATCTCACATCAGAAAGCAGACGGGGAGCTTTGCGATCGCGTTTGCCAGACACGAGAAGAAGAGTTCTTTAGAAAAGTTGAATGCATGGAGGACAGCACTTGCGCAAGTTGCAGATCTTCCAGGAATGGTGCTGAAAAATGAAGCTGACGGGTACCCAATTCTGTTCTCAAGCTTTTGTTTTCGTAGGTTTCTTGTGATTGTTTATTTTGATTCGGATTGCAATATTCTTAAGCTTTTGTTTTCATCTGTTTGTTGTAACTGTTTATTTTGATTCGGGTTGCAATTTTCTAGGCACGAGTCAAAGTTCATTAAGAAAATTGTGAAAGTGATTGAGGAGAAGTTATGTCGCCCACGATTGAGTGTTGCCTCTCATCTGATTGGAATTCATGATCGAGTCGAAAATATTAATTCATGGTTACAAGATGGATCATCTGGTGTTGGGGTATATTTAATTTATGGCATTGGGGGAATAGGAAAGACAACCATTGCACAAGTTGTTTATAATCTAAATTTTAGAAGATTTGAAGGAAGGAGTTTCCTTGAAAATATCAGAGAGACCTCACAAGGAACCATTGGCTTAATTCAACTCCAGAGACAACTTCTTTCTGATATTTTGGGTGGCAGAAAAGTGAAAATACAGAGTGTTAGTCAGGGAATAAGTAAAATTAGATATGCCATAAACTCTAAAAAAGTTCTTATTGTACTCGATGATGTGGATTATAGGAGCCAATTCAATGCAATACTAGGGATGCGAGATTCGTTTCATCCGGGAAGTAAAATTATTGTAACAACTAGGGATGTGGGGATTCTAGAGGCTTGTCAAGCTGATAAGATGTATAATGTTAAACCTTTAAATAGTGTTGAATCATTGGAGTTGTTTAGTAGGCATGCTTTTGGACAGGACCATCCCATTGAAGGTTACAGGGAACTTTCACAATCAGTAGTACGGCACAGCAGTGGACTTCCATTAGCTCTTCAAACCTTGGGTTCCTCTCTCTCTGGGAAAAGTACAGATGTATGGGAGAGTGCATTAAAGAAATTGAGAGCTATTCCAAACAATGATATCCTACATCCGCTGAGAATAAGCTACGACTCTTTGCCAGATGACCATGACAAAGATTTATTCCTCCATATTGCATGTTTCTTTATTGGAAAGGACAAGGATGTCATCGTCAGGATACTAGATGAATGCGAGTTCTATACAATTGTTGGCATTCAAAATCTCATTGATAGGTGCTTGGTAACCTTAGACGAGAATAATGTAGTCAAGATGCATCAAATGATTCGTGACATGGGAAGAGAAATTGTTCGCCTAGAATCAAAGTATCCAGAGAAACGTAGTAGATTATGGCATCATAAGGATTCATTCAATGTACTGAAAGAAAAATGTGTAAGAAACATGCTCCTCTCGTTACATGCGTACTTTTTCTTGTTTTGCAGTAGTTGTGCTAATACCTTACTAAATGCTTTCTTTTCTGTCTTTTATCAGGGTTCAAAAAAAATTGAAGGTTTAGCTCTGGACATGCAAATGTACCTGGCGGACATCCCCTCGAGCAATTCAAACAAGGTAACTCTGGAAACCAATGCATTTACAGGGATGCGCAGACTAAGATTACTCCAGCTTAGTCACGTACAACTTAATGGATGTTATGAAGAATTTCCTGATGGCTTGAGATGGTTGTGTTGGGTTAAATTTCCTTTGGAGTCTATGCCCATTGATTTTCCTTTGGAGAGCCTGGTTGTTCTTGAATTGCAGTATAGCAGCTTGAAGCGATTTTGGAAGGGAACAAAAGTATGTTACTATAAACTTTTGCATTTGCCCCTGCTTTTTTATTTTTATTTTTATTTTAATTTGATTACTAATTATATGTTTACAACTTTCAAGAATAAATTTCTCACATTGCTTCTTTCTTTATTTTTTTCCCAGAGTCTTCCATCATTGAAAATCCTTGATCTGAGCCATTCTAGGGGCCTTTCTGAGACTGCTGATTTCTCAAATTTCCACAATTTAGAGAAATTGATCCTTGTAGATTGTGCTTGCCTTGTTGATGTCCATGAATCCATATGCACACTTCATAAACTTGTTTACTTGAATATTAGAGATTGCAAAAATATCAGGAAGCTCCCAAATAACCTTTCTGGGCTAAAATTACTTGAAACACTTATCATATCTGGTTGCTCAAGTCTTAACGAGTTTCCAGTGGACATGAGGAATATGGAATCTCTGAAAAAGCTTGAAGCAGATGAAATTCCTTTTAATCAAGTACTAGCTACTACAGGGGAGGTCAAATCATTGCTGATACATAAAACTATACATAATTTTTGGGATTCTGTCCCCTGCACTTTAGTTAATTTGAGTCTTGCAGACTGCAATCTTTTTGAAGATGCATTTCCTAGGGATTTAAGTAACTTATCCTCATTGCAAAGATTGGATCTTAGCGGTAATCCAATTTGTAGCTTACCAGATTGTGTCCGAGATCTTAGAGGCCTCGATCATCTTGTATTTTGGAATTGTTTGAGTCTCAAATCGCTTGTAGCATTACCAGGAGTGAGAGAATTGGATACTTCCTACTGTGAATCATTGGAAAAAATTACATTTCAGTCACTTTCTTGTGTTCCAAAGAACATAGTTTTTTTTGGTGATGAATTAAAAATAGTTGAGATTGAATATTGGTACAAGATGGAAGCAATTGGAAAAGTGGATGAAGAAATGATCAACCTGTTGGGTTTGTGCAACTTGGAGTCCATGGAAGCCATTAGGATGTTTGCGTTCCATATATACGAACTGGATGAGGTGACATTTGTTCTTCCCATCCAGGTGCCCTCTCTCTCTCTCTATATATATATATATCTCTGTGTGTGTGTGTGTGTGTGTGTCATATGCAAGAGTATCTGAGTAATTAATTAGTATTAATACTTGGAATATTGTATCCTTCATGTAGGGAGTGCATGAATATGGTATATTCAGCACATATATTCCTGGAAATGAAACCGAGGTACCAGGAACATTCAGCTATAAAATTAAGGGGTCATCCTCACTATCTTTTACTGTGGTTTTAGTTCCTAATCTCAGGTTCCGAGGCTTCAATATCTTCTGTGTTTATTATGGAGAGGGGCCCAGACTTTAGGCACTTATGACAATATCCCACCAGTAATTATTCAAGTATGTAATAATAGCAAGGGTCTGAAGTGGATCTATGGACCGACATGCTACGGCATTCCAAGTGACAAAAAAGATGTGATATGGTTGAGCCATTGGAAGTTTGGGGTTCAACAATTCGAAGGGGGCGATGAAGTGGCTATTTCAGTGTTTACAATACGTGGGATTGAGGTAAAAGAATGGGGAATTCAGATTGTGCATGAGGAAGAAGATAGCATGAGTAGCCAACACAACACCAGTAGAGATCCTTGTTATGATCCAGAACACGATAATGAGGTGATTGGTAATATTGGTGGAGATTTGTCAGATTTATATGAGGTCATGCCAGGAATATTCTTTCTCTATGGTGGACCTTTTTTGTTGGATCACAGATATACTTACAATAATTGGAAAACACAAGGTTATTACAATGACTTCATTGAAGACTCTGATAAAGAATCTGCAGGTTGTTGTAACTCAGTTGAATCAGCATCATAATTTTTTTTTTTTTAGACACATGATAGTTTATTCTTTTCCTTCTGATTGAGATGTTCTTGTATTTATATCTCTTGTATACAAAGAAGAAGGGAAGCAGGGGGACGGGATACTTGCGTCAACAGAAGAAGCTGAAGCAGAAACAGGCATCAATACCTTCTGCGGTTGTAAGGTTGTCATTATGGCTGTTTTCTTCTTTTGCTAATCTCTACGAGGCATTTTTATGATCTAATGGTCTTATAAATGTTCACGTACAACAGATTCTTGTTATTCAAATGTTGATGTCATTGGTGGAGATTTGTCAGAATATAGGGTGATGCTGAGAAGAATACTTCCTCTGCATTCAATGACATCATTTGAGACTGACAGGTTCTATTACTGATAAGTTAGCATTAGCATTAAGTTCTGAGAGGGGCAGCTATAACTTTTAGTTGAAGAGTCTGCAAGGTTTTATTTGCCTAGTCACTTGCATTATGGCCACTGTGTTCTTTTTATCTCATTCTCTAGTCTCTCCCCCTTCTCTCAGTTGCGTTGAAGACCTGAATGAATTTTTACTATTAGATAAATTGCCACCCAACACAGTCAACATGGAAGACAAGGCCAAATGGGCAGGTTTGTTAAGTGCAGATAATATGCTTTATATGGATATTGTTTGTACCTGCTTGTAATTGCATGCATTACTCAACTCTTCACATCTACTTAATTACTTGAGAAACCGATTAATTTGCTTCTCCCCTGTATGAAAATTTACTTTTTCTATTTTTCAAATGCAGATATGTTGAATCACTGATAGCAGGGTCTCCTACCAAGTTTGAACATTATCCTGGGACAAGGTACACCATTAAATATTATTGAACAAGCTATACAACGGTAAACATATAGTTAATTGCAACACAGTGTTATACGTGTTAAATTTCAGTAGGAGTTTTGTACTTAGCCTCTTATGTAATTTAGTTGTAACTTCTGAATGTTTTTTGGAGTAGTGCCACACTGCAAAACCAGTAATATTGAAGCCTGTTATGATGGTGGAGTTGAAACTACCTGGATAATTTCAGGGTGCTGTTGCTGGGAATATTAACTAGTGAGTTTTGCACCTCCTTTATCAAATATATAAGGTCTAATTAGTATTTACCAACTATTTTAACGAATATCATTGCTGTCATTAATAAGGAGGGAGATGAATCTGTCATTACCGCCTCTCTCTTTCCTTCATGTAGTTGCATAGGCTTCAGAAAATGTTCCTTCAATAGTGGCTTAGACAGAAAACTGGTAATGCCATATACCCAGCTTCTCTTCCTGTCAAAAGTTTTGATGTGTGCTTGCTCTTGGGAAATATTTGAGCTTCTGTGAAGACTTGGCGTGTGTGATGGTTAAAGATTTAATATATATCAAGTTAAGAAAATATATGAATACGTCGATTGTAGTATGTTGTTGTCCTCTATTGTATAGGTAAAGAAAGAAACTTTATGCAGTCTATAGTTAAATAAGACAGTATTGGTGCTTCTTATAAAAAAAAAAAAAAAGGGTCAGTATACCTGTTAATTTCAGCTGTAAGAATATGTCTACTTACTTGATTTGATATTCGTTTTTCTTTCCAGCTACTCAAACCTCTATTGGCATGAAAACGGGGTGAATGTTAGTCACTTTCCTTGAGCCATGAGCCCATGAAACCGTAGATCTTTGTGGGAAGAAAGATTTCATCATTTTCAAGGAGATCAAAAGATGCATGTAGAGACTATTTGTCACTATAGTTGCTGTCTAGTTGGGTGTACTACCTGCAATCTACCAAGTCCATGATCACTGTAATGCTGATAATTGAAATGTAAACAATAGCAAATGAAATGCAAGACGATTCTTGTAACAGAAATAAAAGGCAACTCAAAACTGTCACTTTTTTCATTGATTCAAACCTTTTTTTTTTTTTTTTGGGTTGGGCTGAGCATTGATCATTAATTGCATGTTATTTTGTTTTGGGAAAAGATATAAAAGTAAAACAGAACGTCTCCTATAGCATTAGTTCCACCACCCCACCACTCTTTACAGCTGCAATGGCAGAAGAAGTAACTGGTTTTGGATTTGATCTGTTTCAAGAAAGAGCATGATGAATGAGAGAGACAAAGTTTTTTTTTTTTTTTTTTAATTCTTTCTTTATTTCTCTCTCTTAACTATACAATTCATTTAATTTAATTATTTTATTCATATTAAACCATTGTTTACATTAAAAAAAAAAAAACCTAAAATAAAACATTGGTTACAATAGGGCAAATAAGTCTTTTTGCACTCATTTTGTGCCACATGTATGTTACACATGGTCAGGTTATCCAAAAATGACGACTTCTCTCTAGACCTGTAAATGGACCGGATTTTGATCCGGACCCGCTCCAGATTCGTGACTATTGGACGGGTTTGGATCGAACATTTTGATCCGTTGATCCGTTAATGATCCGAATCCGTTAACCCTTTTAATAAATGGGTCGGATTTGGATTTAGGTCGATCCGATCCGTTAATGATCCGACCTGTTTTCGAAATAATAAAATATTATTTTTCATTAATATATTATTATTTTTTAAAAATATAAAATATAATGTAATTTTACTTTTGGTGATACTCTTCATGTAGATCATATTATTTTAATATTTTATTAATATCTTATGAAGTATCATGATATAAATTTAATATTATTATTTAAAATTTAAAAATATTTGAAATTATAAACGGATCGGATTAACGGATCGGGTATCCGTTAATCCGACGGATACTGATTTGGATCGAGGTATCAATGATCCGCCGGGTTAACGGAGCGGGTTTGGATCGATTTTTTTTTTTAGTAAACGGATTTGGATTTAGGTCGATCCGATCCAAACCCGATCCATTTACAGGCCTACTTCTCTCTCTAAGTGAGAAATGAGGAGAGGGCAAAAAAGTCCTAAAAATAAATAAAAAAGAATTAATTGAGTAATAGGGAAATAATCTCTTAGAGTGTTTTGAATAAATGAGGTTAAAAAACTCTCAGTTAGGTGAGTAGACAATTTTTAAACTGAAATTGAGTAAATAATCATTTCTCCTATAAAATATCACACTCGATGTGCAGACACTCAGGCAAAACATTTTGTTGTTATTCCTGTACAATTCAAAAAACACTGCACCACTCTTTACAGCCGCCATGGCCCGTTCACTTTAAAGTAAGCAACAGGGCCAGTAATCTAGAACATACGAAGTAGCTAGGTAACTAAATTTCTACTTTTGCTTAGAAACCAAGCTAGGATCACACCTGACTGTGATTTTCTGATCGCGGAGCTCCTTGACACAGATCGATCTGTATTTTCATCCATGGCACTTGTTACGTCATCAGCTCAAGAAGCTTCTTCTTCCAACGATTCTTCTTCTCGATTCAGTTGTCACGTTTTCTTGAGTTTCAGAGGCGAGGAGACTCGCAAGACTTTCAGTGACCATCTCTACGCAGCCTTGACCAATGCAGGGTTCCGCACTTTCCGAGACGATGATGGGCTTCCCAGAGGAGAAGACATCAAACCAGAACTAGAGAGAGCCATCCAACAGTCAAAAAGTTCTGTCATTGTGTTTTCGAAAGACTACGCTTCTTCCGGATGGTGCCTTGACCAGCTTGTCATGATCCTTCAACGCAAGAAGACCTCATCCAACCATGTTGTCTTACCAGTCTTCTACGATATCGATCCATCTCACGTGAGGAAGCAAACAGGGAGTGTTGGAAAAGCATTTGCTAAACATCAGAAAAAGCAATCACCGGAGAAGTTGAATAGATGGAGGGAAGCACTTGCACAAGTTGCAGATCTAGCAGGAATGGTGCTCCAAAATCAAGCGGATGGGTAATTCCACTTTCCATCACTACTTGTTCTTTTGTTATCAAGCTTTCACTAATTAATCATCTATTCATCTCTATTCTCAAGATTATTATTAGCTTTGTCATGTCATTATATATTCCAAGTCTAGGCAATTGGCGTTGATCATTGATTTTTTTTATTTTTAATTCTGAATGCAACTTTTCTAGGCATGAGGCAAAGTTTATCAAGGAAATTGTTAAAGTGATTGAAGACAAACTATGTCGCGTGCCCTTAAGTGTTACACCTTACCTAGTTGGAATTCAATATCAGGTTGAAAACATTAACTTATGGGTACAGGATGGTTCATCTGATGTTGGCATATGGGGAATTTGTGGTATTGGTGGAATAGGAAAGACAACCATTGCACGAGTTGTTTACAATTCTAATTTTGCAAGATTCGAAGGGAGCAGTTTCATTGAAAATGTGAGAGAAATTTCAGAACAACCCAATGGCTTAGTTCAGATACAGAAACAACTCCTTGCGGATATTTTGAGTGGCAGAAAAGTGAAAATACAGAGTGTTAGTGAGGGGATATTGAAGATTAAGGATGTCATAGGATCTAAAAAAGTACTTGTTGTTCTAGACGATATTGATCGTATGGGCCAATTAGATGCAGTACAAACTATGAGAGATTGCTTCTGTCCAGGAAGTAAAATTATCATAACAACTAGGCATGCAGGGTTGTTAGAGGCTCGTCGAGTTGATAAGGTGCAAATGGTTGAATTTCTAAACGATGTTCATTCACTGGAGCTCTTTAGTTGGCATTGTTTTCGACAGGACCATCCCATAGAAGGTTACATGGAACTTTCAGAAAGGGTAGTTAACCACTGTGGAGGACTTCCCTTAGCTCTTCAGACTCTGGCTTCTTCTCTATTAGGGAAAAGTTTAGATGTATGGGGAAGTTCACTAAAGAAATTAAAGGCTATTTCAAACAGTGAAGTTTTGAGTAAACTAAGAATAAGCTATGATTCTTTACAAGATGACCATGACCAAAATTTGTTCCTCCATATTGCATGTTTCTTTATTGGGAAGGACAAGGATGTCATTGTCAAAATACTAGATGGATGTGATTTCTACACCATTGTTGGCATTCAAAACCTCATTGACAGATGTTTGGTGTTTTGTGATGGTTATAACAAGATGAGGATGCATCAAATGATTAGAGACATGGGAAGAGAAATTGTTCGCCTAGAATCAACATATCCTGAGAAACGTAGTAGATTATGGCATCATAGAGATTCTTTCAATGTACTGAGAGAAAAAAATGTAAGAAAAACCTTGCTCCTTTTGTGCTTTTCTATTTTTTTTTCCCTCGTTTTTCCTTTTGCGCATTTCTGTTGTTATTTATCACTCACTATGCTTTTTCTTTCCTCTTCGTCCTTAGGGTTCAAAAAAAATTGAAGGCCTTGTCCTGAACATGCATATGTACCTCGAAGACAATCCTTCAAGAAATTCAGATGAGGTAGTGTTGGAAACAAATGCATTTACAAGTTTGCGCAAACTAAGATTACTAGAATTTTGTGATGTACAACTGAATGGAAGTTATGAAGAGTTTCCTAAAGGATTAAGATGGTTGTGCTGGGCTGAATTCCCTTTAGATTCTCTTCCGAGTGATTTTCTTTTGGAGTACCTTGTTGTACTTGAAATGCCCAGTAGTAACTTGAGACAGGTGTGGAAGGGAATGAAGGTATGCTATAACACATTTTTTATCTTTTTCCTTTTTTATTTGAGCTTGTGGCATGATTGTGAGAATTAACTCCCTACATTTTAATTCTTGTTCCACAGAACCAGCTTCCATCATTGAAGATCCTTGATCTCAGCCGTTCCATTTACCTGACTGAAGTTAGTGAGTTTTCATTAGTCCCCAATCTAGAAAAATTGATTCTTGAACATTGTCCAAGCTTGGTTGAAATCCATGAATCCATTGGAAACCTAGAGAGTCTTGTTTATTTGACTTTGAAAGATTGCAAAACTATTAGCAAGCTTCCAGAGAGTTTTTCTAAGCTTAAATCACTGGAGACGGTTGTTATATCTGGTTGCTTAAATCTGAAAGAGTTTCCAGTGCAGATGAGTAAGATGGAATCTCTGAAAGTGCTTGAAATAGATGAAGTTCCCATAAATTGATTACTCACTACCACAGGGGAGCTCATATCATGGCCAGGAAAAAGTATAGATAATTTTTGGGCTTCATTCCCCTCAACTTTAGTTGATTTGAGTCTTAGAAACTGCGGACTTTCTGATGACGATTTTCCTATGGGTTTTAGTAACTTGTGCTCGCTGCAGATATTGGATTGAAGCATGAATCCAATTTCTGGCTTACCAGATTGCATCAGAGGCCTTGGAGGGATTGATCTCCTTAAGTTGCAAAAGTGTACAAGTCTCAAATCTCTTGTCAGACTACCAAAAGTAAAAGTACTGGATATGTGGCATTATGACTTGTTGGAAAAAATAACATTTCAGTCATTATCCTGCATACCAAAGAATAGACATGTATCGGAGTAGGCTCCAAACTAGCTGAGATTGAGCACTGGTTCAAGTTGGAACCTATTGTAAAGGTTGATGTTAAAATTATTAACCTTTTAGGTTTTGTGCAACTTGAAACCTCTGGAAGCCATTAAGATGTACAACGCCAGTCTTTATGTATCAGAGAAAATGCATCCCATTGATCATTTTATATGCAAGGTCTGTAATGACTTGGTATACATACATATTATAGGGAGTGTCTGAATATGGTATATTCAACACATTTCTTCTTGGAAATGAGGTTCCGGGGCAGTTCAGCCATAGAAGCATGGTGCCTCCTCAATATCTTTTACTGTGCCATTACTTCCTAACCTCAGGATTCGAGGCTTCAACTTCTTCTCTATCTATGCGAAGTCCAAAGGTCTTCGTTCTGGTCTTTTACAGTTTTACCTAATCATCCTGTAATGATAAGATTCACTAATAAGAGCAAGTCTCTGAAGTGGATCTAGGGCCGTCATTCTATGGCATTCCAAGTGAGGAAAAAGACATGATATGGTTGAGCCACTGGAAGTTGGGGAATCGATTGGAAGGTGGTGGATGAAGTCACTGTTTCAGTGTTTACACCAGAACAACATTTTCATGTAAAGAATGGGGCATTCAGATTGTGGAAGAACAAGAAGACCAGATGATCAGTACCCAAGATAGCAGCAGCAACATACATTCTTGTTATGATTCCAGATCAAGATGTCAATGATGTCATTGGTGGAGATTTGTTAGAGTATCAGGTGATGCCAGGAACTTGCTTAGCGGTGGACCTGTAAAAGAAATAGAGAAATGTATATAGTTGGATCGATGAGTCTGTTTGGTTGAATAACATGTTTGAAGACTCTGCTGAAGAAACAGGTGTGCAATAGTCCCTGATTGATACTCTATTCTATATATGTGGATTTTCTGCTACTTTTTTTTTTTATGTTTTAAGAAAGGCAGCAACAGCAGCATCATGGTGAGTCTGGCATGATGCCTGCAGCAGAAGCAGAAGTAGAAGCATAGAGGGTTTGCATTGGCTGCAAGTTTGTCATTATGGTCATTCCAATGGTCACTGCTCTTTGCTCTCAAGTGAAGGAAATGACAGGTCCTGATGACGGGTGTAGATGTAAAAGACGAAGTGCCAATTTTTAAAGTGTAAAAATATGTATGTGCCCCTCGATGCTTATATTGATCATATATATAACAACATCACACTTTAAAGAGGCCCATCTAATCATTAAGTGTATCCAGAGGGACATTCATGCACCTTTGTAGTTTGTACAGTATTTGTGAAAATTTGGTAAGGAAATGGGTAATGCAATCACCAAGCCTGTTAGATATATCAATATCATTGGAGACCGACTGTTCTCTTACTGATTAATTAGGCATTAGATTACAAGTATATCAATATTCTGTGTAGATTAGCAGGAGAGGGGTAGCAAATGTGGTCACAGAGTCTGCAAGGTTGTATTTGTTTAGTCTCTTGCTTAATGCGTCCTCTTTTTTTTTTTTTTTCTCTCTTTCTGAAGTGTCCCCCGCGTTCTCTCTCTCCCATTAAAATCTACGATGGTCTTGAAGGCCTGCACGAATCTGTTTATTAGAGAAAATGTTACCAACATGGTCATTATGGAAGAGAAGCCGATATGGGCGGGAATGAAATAAGTGCAGAATATGCTTTTTATGCATGTTCATTGCTGCTAGTAGTTATGCATCACATGCATTACTCGACTCTTCACATATATCAGTTTACTTGGTGAACCTATTATTGGCTTTCTTCCCTGGTTGTAATTTATTGTTCTATTTTTGAATTGCAGATACGTGTTGCCAACCAGGTTTGCATTGGAAAACTTGAGGAATGAAAATGTACAAGTTAATATTTACTTGTGCCACCTTGTCATTAGATGGTGAGGAACTTATACCATCATCAGTTGGTGCAGAGTGCTGCTTGAACCAGAAATCTGAGAGTTTGAAGAAAAAAGAAAAAGGAGAAGAGAAACCAATCATAAGTACAAGGTTAGAGACAGCAGAATTAGTCGGAATGTAATGTAGTTCTCAAAGGACAATACTAATGGCCCTCTGGAAGAAAAGAAACAACTGGAAATAATAAAGACATGAAATTTCTTTTTACTTTACTAAGCAGCTTATTTCTTCGTCACCATATCTAGTTGAATTATACAATTAATAGTTCCCAAGCTTTGCCGATTCTTATGCCACAACAATACCTTCTTCTCATCTTCATCCCTTTGGATTGAACTCGTTTCTCTCCTCCGTACTCAGCATTGCTGCCTAGAAGGAACTTAATCCATTGACATTGTGCTAATAAGTGCCTCTTTTTGGTGAGTGAATTTGATGTCTCTTTCTTGTTGTAGTGAATGACATGCCTGAAAAATGTTTTGGTTTTCAAAGGGATTTATGACATTTGATCGTTGAAAAAAAAAATAATAATAGTAATACTAATGACATATTGGTAAACAAGTTGCAGGCTTGTTCAGAAGTTGAGAATAGAGATCATATTCATACTTTGGTCACCTTAAATGAGAAAGGAATGCAAGACGGGAGCTCTCTCTTTTGGATTCATCAAGACTTGAAAAGATTACGGAATAGACAATTTCAGACAAAACCCCGGGCGAAAGGGAAAAAGAGTACTACACACCTTAAATGAAATACAGTAAACAAACAAAATGACTGCACGGGTTAGCCTCCAATTGGCAAGCTACTCTCGGAAACCAAAGTTCAAGTGTCCACAATTGTAAAATGGAAACAACACCCAGATCCCAATCCACAAAAAATCATTGACACTGAAGCAATCTTTACCTCTGCTCAAAGCAGTTGCCAGAGCAGCTGGTTTTCTTTCCAGAGATGTATAACTACTTTCATCAGCTCAGCTTGGCTTTCCAGAATTGTATTCATTGCGTCCATTTGACATCTTGATCTGTGTAATGGTTTCAGAAAATGAATCAGTAACTAAAGACAACAAAAACAGTGATGGAACAATAAGAAAAATAGCAGATGCACCTCTTGCAGATGGAACTGTATGTCTCGACATTTCTATTATCTGTGTACTGATTTCTGAAAGCAATCAAGAGTTTCGTCTAAACTACATTGAAAAATCTCAAATGCAAAAGAATTTCCCCACTGTGCATCTTGATTAGGGGCCTCTTGCAGTTGTGAGGTTCCTCCCTGTTAAAGTATTAATGTCATTGCAAAACAAAGCCAGCATAATAAACATATGACACGTAATTGATTCCTAATTAATCACATCACTGATTCTCAAGTATAATGACAGCACAAAGTAAAAGCATGTAAAGTAAAACTCTTTTGATTCAATAAAAATACAGATTCAACAGAACTACAAAGTTTTTTTTTTTTTTTTTTAATAAAAGAACCTATACATATGGAATAAAATGAATACATCTGCTATACGTACCTATGTTACTGGATGAATCCCAGATTCTGTGGCAGTTAATGTAATCGACTTTCCACACCAAAACAGGATCTCCTACTAGACTAGTGGAAAGAAAACACCAAATAACAAAAAAAATAATAATAATAATTGAAGCCAACTATGTTGAACAATGATGAAAGTCGAGAATACAAATACAAGACAAGGAAATTGGTAAAATCAGACATGAAAATGTATGTCTTCTAGACAAACTCTTCAGAATATACAGCCGTTTGCAGTTGCAACTTAATGAACTCACACGTAACAAGCAGTTCCACCCTCCAAGTCACAAACAGAGACCTTCAAGTTATGATATAGAAAGAAGAAGCTTACCAAAGTAGCTACCATCCCATCAACTTTACAACTCCAAGTCTCAGATGCCATTCTAATGTCTAAATACTTTAAGCTTCAATGCAAGATGGAAATTGTATCTTGGTGCGTTTTTCTTCTGCAATAGATATACATATTTAGAAGACTTGACTATAACCTGAATTAAAATAATGATAAATTCTACATAGCATGGTCTACTACCGAAAGATTTCTTTCAAAGTACATATCTGAGCCTCTGAGGGTCATCATCTTCTCTTGGGGAGTCTAGCCATCACTACTCCGAGGCCTGATCTCCCAATTGCCTACAGAGAAGGTGCTTGCAAGCTTTCTGCATACGTGCAGCTTACCAAACTTTGATGCCAATCTTAATGCTTCATGCTTCTGTTTCTGCTTGAGAATTTAGAGACTAAGTATGAAGCATGATAGAGAGATGACACAACATGTATAGTGGTTCACCTTGCCCAAGAGGCAAGGCTACATCCACTTAGAGATTTCACTATGAGTGAGGCCAAGTAGCCTTTGTAGTTATACAAGTGTGGGAATCATGGATTCCATTCTATTATAAGTAGGGGAGAACTCCCTTTTATAACTAAAGAAGTCTCCTTCCATTTACATATTTTCAATGTGGGACAATATGTGCATACTTGTTATCTTGAAGCCTTTTGGAGAGCATGGGAGGGTGGCCCCCAAGCGAGGTATCGGCCCACCTCCACCATGGCTAGGTAGCTCGGGTGTCGGTTTACCAGATGCATGTCATAGGAGGGGCTAGCCATGTCACAGGGACCACCTACGAGGTCATTGCTTATGCTTGGTAGTATGTAAGATAGGCGGTATGTACAAGTCCCCCAAGTCTCGGAGTAAGAGGCACTTCTTGGTTGGGTAGTTTAAACATGATGCCGCCAAGTATAAGTGACGACTGTACATGCCATACCCATACTAGTCCCCCAACTCCGTAAGCAAGAAGGGACTTTTCGGGTCTTGTAAAGTTTTCATGTTAGGTTGGTGCCACGGGAGCTCATCATCGAGCTAGTACCTGCAAATAAGATAAGAGTGTATAAAGAGCATATGGATTGCATTAGGGCCATCTAAGTGACTTTTGAGTCAAATGCATTGAGATGCATGTTACACATTGTGTGTATGCCCGTATTATGTAGTGTTGAAATACGACCTACAAGTCTGAAATGTATGTGGTTGTGATAGCATACAAACTGCATATGATGCACAAATGGATGATGAACACGGTGGCACGTACACAATGATACATGCGTTAGGATCAGGAGTGTGGTTGCTCGCCGAGTCCCTCAAGTCATGTAGGTAGTAAAATGGAAATTTGGACTTGGGGTACTCTCGAGGATGCCGGTGAGGCTGAGCATAGAACCCCAGTATCGAAGAAGTAATTATTGGCCATACTAGTGAGACTATGGTGTGACCATGATAATCCCCCAAGCATAGGTTAGAGGAAGGAACTTGAACTTTTCTTAACCCGAACGTATAAGCCATAACTCGATTGTTTGGCTCATGTGCAACGAGAGTGTGAGTTTGTCATATGGTTTTATTAATTTCCTCAAAAAAAAAAAATATGGTTTTATTAATGGGATGAAAAAAGAATTTAATTGTTGCGCTCAATAATAGGTGAAAAATTCAATATTTCCATTAATAAACCAGAACATGAAACTCACACTTATCATGGAGGCATAAGCGTGATGTTTGAAGATGTCCGGAAAGCATGAGAGCGAAGCTCAATGATAGTCCTGGTCGGGTGCTACCTCCACTTGTGATAAGTGGAATGTACAAGTCCCCCAAGTGTAGAGAATGCTCGGGAGGTGAGATGGCTCAAAAGCAAGGGATTGGACCTTGGCTTACCCCTTGGGGGTACCTCGCTCGGGGCCAGGATTTTGATGCAAGGGATTGGACCTTGGCTTATTTAAGGGGGCTACCCTTTAATTATCCCGTTAGGATACCTCACTCGAGTAGATGATTTATGAGGGCTGGAGCCTCCTTGACCCGGTGGGGTCAAATGAGGGTTTGAGCCTCCTTGATCTGGTGGGGTCGAATGAGGGCTTGAGCCTTCTTGACCCAGTGGGGTTGAATGAGGGTATGGGCCTCCTTTACCCGGTGGCTTGGGCCTCCTAACCCTGTTGGGGTACCTCGCTCGGGGCGAGGATGTTAATTGCCACTTGTTACACTTATTTAGTGTCATATGCATATATGTAGCGATTTTAATTGATTTGCAGTTAAATTAGATCATGGCACAAGTATATAGGCATAACAGATATGCTACCAAAATTGTCAAATGTCATAGACATGCTTAGATTATAATAATAATTTGCTGAAGCATGTAAAACATTGCATTTAGCTCAAATTGAAAGAGCATATGTGAGAACTTATCTGGAGCTGATCGAAAACATATCATATGTTGAAGTTGTCTAAGCATGACGCTGCATGTAATCGACAAATGATCATCAATAGTTCGCTTGATCTTGTTCGTTTAAGAAGATGCCCGGTATAGAGTGATTTTGGTAAGACAAAATAGAATAAGTGATTAGCCACTTGAGTAAATTAACGAAATATGCGTGATGAGGAGTTCACGTGCACATGTTTGAGAATGCTACAGTGGTTATCATAGTGCTAGTATTGATTGCTTCACATACATGCATGGCCTTAATTGATATGTACATGCCTGGGTTTTGTGAGCATGTGTAGATGCGAAGGCTTGAATCACATTTGGATTAGGTGAAGCATAACAGAAATATAAATAAACATGAAAAATGATCATGAAGTGCTGGACGACATGGCATCAATGGACAATTATGAAGGGCTTAGAGTGCGTGGAACCCAATTTGGTATGAAGAAGATAATTGTAGCATGCAAATACAACATCGTTCTCATGCAACTCATAGAGTATGCATAAGAATTATCATGTCAAACGTTTACTCATTGTGCAATGGCTTGGCAAGCTAAGAGGGCAAGCATGTGTAGACCAATCTCAACCATGTATGCATATGTGCCGAAAGGTAATGCAAACAGTGCATGCAATCAATTGACAGGTAACAAATGTCGTTTGTTCGATGGTATAGCATAGTTTGCATATAATTAACAGTGAGGGATTTGGACATGCATGGCATCAAGATAATCAACTTATTTTGCTTAGTATATGACAGCATTTTGAATATGAAGAACTTATCTTAGCATGTCCTGAAGCAGCCATGGCGAGAGTGCCGGTTAGTTGCAGGTGCATAGTGCAAGTTGGCAGGCGATCCGAAGTAGATGAGATTGAGCAAATCATCATATATATGTCCTGGTGCCTGGACTGGGTGCCCAAAACAAATAGTCGGGTGCCCAGAGCTTCCTTTTTTTTTTCTTTTTTTTTTATTGCTGCCACAGGTAAATTGAACTGACATAGGCGAGACCTGGGGTGTGTGAAAGTGAAAATTGACCCTGTGGCTTCAATTTGACCTGGACGATCAAAGCCCAGGAGAGCCTCGGTGGCTTGAGAGAATGAGAGGTGATGAATTACTGGTGAGAGTCACCGAGAGAGTGGAAGATGTTTCCGCGTTGGTCAGCAAGAGAGAAGGAAGGTGCCGAGATGGGTAGTGCCTGGAGGTTGAGTCAGCGGCATGTTGGGTGTCCAAAACAGCTTCCCGGGTGCTCAGAGCTTCCTTTTTGAAATGGCCCGAGTACTTGTGTAACTTGGTAGCACCATGCTGGTACCAGAGGCTTCGATCAAGAAGCTGAGTCGGTAGGAGGGAGAAACTCCTGGTGATAAAAAAAAAAGGTATGAGCGGGACCCGGTGAGTCTGTAGATGTCAGTGGACTCGTGGTGCCGGGAGCGACCCAGATAATGGTCATGGTGTTGGCTGCGAGACTCAAGTGGGATGCGAGAGCTGATGGTGCCAGAAACTGATGGTATCGGTGATTGGGGTCGTGATGAATGTTGCTCAGACGGGTCTGGGGTGAGTCACCGAGAGTTGAAAATGATGCCAGGAGGTTGTTGACTGATGTGAGAGAAGCATCTTTGGGTGGTACCTGACTGATCAAATAGAGGAGTTGCCGGGGCTGTGGAGTGGGAGCAAACTCCTAGCAGGTGTGCGCGAAGAGGCAGATGAGAGAGAAAAGGGTTTGAGTGCAGAGAGCGGATTTGGGGTGTCCAAATCAATTTTGGTTGCGTTACCAGTGAAGCTCTGATCAAGACGGGTGGGTGATGCCGGTGAAGATATGAACCCAAAGGGTTCATGTAGAAATCAAAATCCTGAATAAGTTGATATGCGAGACTGCCTATCGGTGAGTGGATCTTGAGTCTTGGACTTTCCGCACCTCGGTGGCTTGTGGCGTGTTGCATGGCAACGAGATGGGTGCTATTTCTGAGTGAGAATACGGGAACTAAGTATGAACCAGGATAGAGAGAGAGAGAGATGACACCACATGTATAGTGGTCCACCTTGCCCATGAGGCAATGTTATGTCCATTTAGAGATTCTACTAAAAGTGAGGCCAAGTAGCCTTTGTAGTGATACAAGAGTGGGATCATGGATTCCATCATATTCTAAGAAGGGGAGGACAAAGGAAGTCTCATTCTAGTTTACATTTCCGATGTGGGACATGATACACATATTTGCTTCTCTTGAAGCCTTTTGGAGAGCATGGGAGGGTGGCCTCACGACGAGATATCAGCTGATCTCCACATGGTGATGTAGCTCGGGTGTCGGTTTATCGGATTCAGGCCATAGGCGGGGCTAGTCATGTCTCGAGGGCCACCTTCGAGGTTGTTGCTTATGCTTGGCGGTATGTGATGTGTGGTATCAACAGGTGCGTTACCAGTGAGGGTCACCGTGAAGAACTGCAATGATGAATCATTGGGAGGAGCTGCGGAGTTTCACCTACTCTATGTGAGCTCCTATTTGAACTCAAAGTTGGTGACTCGGTGGTACTTAGTGGGAGTGAGGACTGTACAAACCTTCATCGGCAGATATGGATTGGCTGAAGCTGGCGCTTAGCCGCTACTTTCAACATTGAAAGACGATGTGAGACTGACTCATTGGAGGCCCAGAGAAGAGTGGAGCTTGCATGTAGAGATGAGGGTGTGGGGTGTCCTGATCAATTTCAGGCATTTGGGTTGCATGGCCCAGACAGTGTCACGTGGCCATTGGGTGTGATAAACAGAATTGTTACCTAGAATAATGATCAACTCATTATTGTGCAGATGCCAGTAGATAAACAGGGCCCGAGTGAGAAGTAGGCCTGGACTTGCTGCATTTGTGCGGGAAGAGCAACATGGCTTCTTGTATCGATTCCCATAGATGACGCCAATGTTTCTGCCTGAGAATTCATAGACTAAGTATGAAGCATGAGAGAGAGAGAGATGACACAGCATGTATACTGGTTCACCTTGCCTAAGAGGCAAGGCTATGTCCACGTACAGATTTCACTGTGAGTGAGGCTAAGTAGCCTTTGTAGTTATACAAGTGTGGGAATCATGGATTCCATCCTATTCTAAGTAGGGGAGGACTCCCTTTTATAGCTAAAGAAGTCTCCTCCCATTTACATATTTTCGATGTGGGACAATATGTGCATACTTGTTCTCTTGAAGTAGGCCTGGCAACGTGCGGGTATAGTGCGGGTACGGGCCGGGTTTTTAACGGACCGACCCGATAAAAACCCGTTAAGTTAACGGGTTTCGCGGGCTTAACCCGACGGGTTTGCGGGTTTTCCGTTGGAACCCGTTAACAAATTTTTTTTTTATTTAAAAAAAATTTAATTTTTTTTTTAAACAACTAGAACCGATTATCTTTTTTGAGTAACATCTTTTTTTGAGTTGGTACAGAACTCAAAATCAACTGAAAAGATAATTATATGCAGTTGATTTGAGCACAAGTAACATGAGCATATTGAAGAAAAATGAAGTCGGCTAACCGATGATCAAGGACTAAACATCTGCTAAAAATTGCTAGTATCATTCATTCAGCAATGACCAAAGAAGAAAAGTAAGTACATGATAAGGACAATGATAGTTTCCATGTTACCCAGAAGGGTATGAGAATCTACTTTTAGAAAGATGAAATTTCATTCCCAAACAAGAGAGTTCCTGGATTCTATGAATGTTCAGAAGCTGTGAGTATCTGTAATTGTCAACTTGGACATTTCCATATCTTCAACAACTGGAAGATGTCAGACTTCATTTTTTCACCAGAGCACAGAATTACAGATAAAGAAAAAAGTGTCAAACATTAGTCGACCTCAACCTCTGAAAAGAAAAAAGTTCTCCTGCACATTCAGCATCCACAGAACTTCATATAAAGAAACCTATATGCCAAAGAGCAATTACGAACATGTTTAACCATTAAGGCCATGGCAAAGGGCAGCACACCTTTTCTTCTGGCTTAGACCTTACATTCCAGTACGATCAACATGTTAAAAATAACAGTCAGGTAAGATCAACACAACATAAAAACTCAACCACGACATCCACGATAAAACTCAATAACAGAAATTTAAAGAATAAGAGAAGATAGGAGATTAAATGGGTACCAAAATGCATTAAAAATTATAATATCCGATCGCAAACCCCATCAATCATCCAAAACTAACCAAAATATTACGAGGTTCCAGGTAAAATAAAAATAAAAGATAGAAATATCACTACTACGCAAAAAGTAAACATCTACTGAATTTTGTAAAATCGACAGGGAGCTTGGAATTGACGAAATTGAGAACCCTAGCACAAAGCGGAAGAAGATTTAATCCATCAAGGATTCAAGATCCATACTTTCAACAACAAAAGAGCACAGATTAATAAAAGCAATAAAGAAAAACTGAGAACTGAAGAGAGAGATCAGAGATGGTACCTTCACTACCTTGTTTCCACCCAAATCCCAATAAGCACTATCGGCCAATCCCAGCTCAGATCTCTCTCGCTTTGAAATTGTGGGTTTGGATGATAGAGAAGAGAGAGATTGCAGTCATGGAGTCTACGAGAGAGACAGAGAGCACGGCAAAGAAGACAGAGATGCAGTCATGGATCGCTTAACGGTGTAGAAAGGGTTTTAATTTCAGAAATTACTTAACGGGTTCCAACGGGCCTAACGGGTTTAGCACGACCCGGTCCGTTAATTAACGGGTTTTTGGCGTGCAGGCTTTTCTCAGCCCGAATTGATAATTGGACGGGTTCGTGCGGGCTTTTTCAGTGCTGGTTTCGAGCGGGTTTGTGGGTTTCGGGCTCAAATGCCAGGCCTATCTTGAAGCCTTTTGAAGAGCATGGGAGGGTGGGCCCCCAGCGAGGTATCGGCCGACCTCCACCATGGCGAGGTAGCTTGGGTGTCGGTCTACAGGATGAATGTCATAGGCGGGGCTAGCTATGTCACAAGGACCACCTACGAGGTTGTTGCTTATGCTTGGCGGTATGTGATATAGGCGGTATGTATAGCTTCAATACAAGTAGCCTCCTGTGAGTCTCATCTACAGTAGGTACATATATGTTAAGAGGATTTATCTATAACCTAAATTACAGAAGAGGACTTATCATTGACTTACAAACTATCAAAATCAGAGCATTTGAAATTACCCGTCGTTTGTTGAAGAAGCAAAGATCACTAAAATTGAAGGGAGTTGAGCATCTGAGGAAGCACATTTAAAAAAGAACCAATTCCTTACCCTCATAGGTTGGGTCATCAATGCTATAACCCTGCCATACATGCTTAACTAATCACTGATATATTTGAAGACTACGGGAAGAAAATGCCTAATGCTCCTCTATTGATGTTTCCTTCTGCCCTCCAATGAAAAACAATTTTGAAGACATGCATCCCTATAATTACTGGCAGATCTACATACATCATGGGCCCACCTGAAAATTTTGGAGAAAAAAAAAATTCTATATAGTGTCAGCAAAATATTGTCGTGTTGATGTTAAAGCCCACCTGAAAATAATTAGGAATAGGTTTTCAATTTCCTCTCCGTCATTTTCAAAACTAATCAGCGATTGAGTCCTCGTTTTTCTTCTTCACTCAGGTTTTTCACTCTCGTTATCATAGCCAGTATGCCACCACTTGTTCTCTTCCAAATACTCTCGCCTCCCGACCTCCGTCGACAACAATACAGAATGATATTTCTTACATTTGTGCATGGTTGTACCAAAATTTTTTTTTTACTTTGCCCAAAAGAAGACACTTGAATATGCATATAGCCCACCCCAAATTCGAATCCTAGATCCACCAACAATACATTGGTAAAATAAATGATTCAATCACAAATCCAAATATATATATATATATATAACAGTCCTATGTGATACAAATAATAACATGTTTTTGAATTAAGCTCACCAGGTTGAAAATATGATGAACCATGAGTCAAGGCCTTTGCAGTTAAAAATGTACGTGCTTGTTCCAAGAGAAGCTGAAGTCTGAAATCTGATTTAAAGAGGCCAAACGAATGATAGAGAAATTAGAGATCCAAATTTGAAGTGCCCAATTAAATGAAGCAACTGTGACTCTAAACATTGAAGCAGATGTACCTTTTCACTCATCGAAAAATGAGTTATCCAGATTCGTCTCAATATTCATCTATCTTGATGTTGGGGATGTGAGAAATCTTGACCCAATCCTCCTCACCTCTGCTGTATACATTTTGGAGAGTTGGAGTTTTGCTGATATCCAATTTCTCTATTGGTGTCTTCCACAGAAAGTCCAGCAGTGCTTCCCAGAAATTCTCAAATTAACTCAGAGAAGCATGGCAATGATGGCATTATTGTAATTTTATCAATTTCCCTCCTCCACCCGGATACTCTTGCCATATGATCATGTAGTCGAAGGTGAGTTGTTTCAACTTGGGGAATGATATGAACTTTTGTCGTTGCAATAAATATTGGGAATTGGGTGGCGCGCAATTCGTTCATGGGGTGTTGTACTTTTTTTTTTTTAAATAGATAATTTTATTACTTATCCTGTTATCCATAACTAGAACGGCAGTCCCCTGCTTCACGTCCTAAACTCTCTCTGCAGTTTTGAGAGTCGACATCGTCTCATCCACCCTTTGTGGTAAGTCTCCGCCCTCTGTGGTGAGTTTTCCCTGAGATTTGTCTCAGATCTGAGGCCCTATGTCTCACTTTTACTATATTTCTCTTTGCTCCAGTCCAATTCCTATCCAAATGCCCAGATTTACTATCTTTTCTCTCATCCTCATACAGCCTCACCTTTCATCTTCTATCCCAGCTCTTTCTTTTCTCTACACCTAGGAATAATTGCCGAAACGGCACTCCACCGATATTTGTGGACGTCGACAGACCAGTGGCGTTGTGTTGCTCGGTGGTCTCCACCATCACGACTGTCGATTTTTATGTCTTTCGGTACATTTTTCCATCTTGTGCAGGCTGTTCGGGTATGGAGAATGATGGTGGATAAACCTCTGGCATTCGAAAGGGAAGCCTTGGTCGATGTTATTCTCTCTGCAGTGTGGTGGTTAGCAGCCATGGCAGCTACTATCTCTGCAACTCTACGTGATTCTAGATCTAGGGTTCTTTTTTGTTGTAGTTTGGGATTTTGGGCCTTGGTTTTTTATTTTGTGTTAGATGTAGATTAATTAAGCTTTTGTCTATTGAGCTTTTGGGCCTAGGACCCTAGCTTCCTTATGCACATCTATATTTGTAGTACTGTATGTTGTTGTTAATGAATGAACTATTGACCAAAAAAAAAAAATAATCCATAACCAGAAAGGCACATACATCAAATTTTGTCTTGGACCAAAATCATACTTGGCACAAGCTACCGACCAAATTAAGGGTATTGATCATTGTAAACGGATTTAGCACGTGTATTCTAAACAAGCGACAAACAAGAGATATCGTAATCTAGTGGTTGATGCATGATTCAAATCAGTTAAAAAAGTAAGTTTCGCCTAGAGACCTCTATTGGTGTACGAAAATACTAGTAAATTGTTTGAGAGCCTGCCACAAATGTAACAGCTAAAGGATCACAAAATGCAATGAGCCGAAAAAAGCCCAAGTCAGTAGCCAACTGCCTTGAACCTACAATTGGGTGTCCCACCACATCAGAACCAAGGCCCAACGACCCAGGCCCATTCTCTCTTCCTTGCTCTTCAATGTGAGCGGAGACACCACCAAAACCCAGCACAACAGGGTTCAGGTGATCAGGTCGTTGTTACCTGGGTCCCAAACCCAGATCTTCCACTTGCCTCGTGCAAAACATCTACTCACTCTGCCTATTCGCTCACAGTCTTCAAAAGATAAACACGATCGAAGAGATCCAGTCTCGACTGCTGCAACCAACCAATTCACCACGATCGCGACCAGAAACCAGAAACTCAAATCTAGCCGCATCCTCTGCCAATCGATGAAGATCAAAAAAAGCCATGCAGAGATGCTAGGTGATTTTGATTGTTAAGTCGAACACTAGACCAGCAACATCATATTTCCTATGGAAGCCTTAATTTCCAGTCAGTGAGAAACCAGCTATTTTGTCAGTTCCTTCGTCAATGGCTCTTGTAAGAGCTGATCAAGAAGCCTCCTCTTCCAAAACATCTCATTCTCGATGTAGTTATCACGTACGTTTTCTTGAGTTTCAGAGGTGAAGAAACTCGCAACAGTTTTACCGATAAGCTCTATTCAGCCTTGGTCAACGCAGGATTTCGCACTTTCCGAGATGAGGATGAACTCGAGAGAGGAGAAAGTATACATCCAGCCAGAACTAGTGAAAGCAATCCAACAGTCACGAAGTTCTGTCATTGTGTTTTCTAAAGACTACGCATCTTCTGGATGAGCTTGTCATGCAACTGGAATGCAGGAGAACCTCCGATCACGTTGTTTTACAAGTCCTTGATTTGAAACTTGCATGATTGACTGTTTTAGCCTTTTAGGTCCCTCTGAACAATATGTTTGGCTATTCGACGTCTCTTCGATCGATGACACAGATAATGAGCGTTCCTTTTAAGTTTCATTTTCCTTGTATGTATGTTGTCTTTACGATTCGTCTTCTATCTACCTATGCAGGGAAAAGGCGAATTCACAATGGAGTACAAAGAGCACTCTCCCGTTTCTCATGATGTGCAGGAGCAATTAGTAGACAATTACAAATTTACAAGGGACCCAATGCCACTGAATAGTGTCTGGCTATATGCTTCGTCTAAAGCATTGCTCTTTTTTGTCTCGCCGGAGTCAAATGTATTTTTCTTATCACATTTTTCTCGACTTCGAGGTTGTTAAACTCTTTATAGGAAGAAAGGATCACGTTTTTTTTTTTTATTTATTTATTTTTTTAGAATAGATCACGTATGTTACAAGACCTATAATTTTGAAAAGCGCTCAATAAAAGTGTAATTGACCCTTTCGGGCTGAGATGATAATGTATTCAACTGTACTCTCCTGAACTGCATATCATATAGTTGAAGTCTTTTACATCAGTATTGATGTAGTAGCACACTATACCAAAAGAAGAATCAATTCTCTTGGCACAATTCATTTGTCTTTGCCATAAAGATTAGGAACTAGATGGTGTTAATTACGTTCTTGGAGTGTTATTCATAATTGAGTAGCAAATGATATGTTGATTTTGTCTCTTCCCCCAACATGAAAAGTAAGCATAATTTGGTACCAGCAAATTGCTATATATACTAGCTTCAAATTCTTTTATGCATGCATCAAGAAGTACCACACAATAGCACAATTACACAGAAATGAAAAGCTTTCTCTCAAAAGGGTCTATTCCTATTAGTATTATCTTACTATTGAGTCTCTTTTTAACACCACTTTGTTTTACTTGTGAAGCTCAAAATGTCGTCCAAGCGGCATGGTTAGAGGAAAGAAGGCTCCTCCTGGACCATGCGACTAGGATAGTGACACCGACTGCTGTGAAGCAGGAAAAATGTACCCAACCTATCATTGCTCACCACCGGTGTCCAAACATACCAAGGCCTATCTTATTCTGGACAGCTTTGAGAACGGTATTGATGTTGGAGTATCCACATGTGACAATCGATATCATTTCGACGAGACACTAGTCGTGGCGTTATCCACCGGGTGGTTTAACAATGGAGGAATGTGTCTAAAGAACATCACGAATAGCGGTATAATGGGAGCAGTGTGGTGTCCTTGCTGGTGGATAGTATGACTCAACTATGGGATGTGACGTGGACAATGACTATCAGCCTCCTTGTGCTAACAACGTTGTTGATGCCTCGAAGGCTGTCTGGGAAGCATTAGGTGTGCCTCATGGCAATTGGGGTGGCTTAGACATTACATGGTCGAATGCTTAGTTGCATTAATAAACACCGTCTATGTCTAGCTTCTTGCTTTTGTTGCAGTATTTCTGTTCATTTGGAATTAAGGTTCTTTCAGAAGTTGCCTATATATGCTATGTAACTTTGATTTTCTGTTTATGTGATTTTGTGAACATACTACAAACTCTTCCATTTTCATTTATGTGGAATATTAAATATGGGGAAAAAAATTTCTTATGCTTGAAAAAAATTATCTAAGTTTAAGCCAGGCTTGAGCTCAATAAAAAGCAATTGAGTCGAATTTGATCACCTTAATATTCACTTCAGCTTAGCTCATTTACACCCCTATTGAAATCGGCAAAACTTTTGGTTCGGGTCCTTGTTGGTTCACCTACTAATAACTTAACTAATTTTATATTTCAAATTTTCACCCAAGAAGACTCGAAGAGTTTCTTTCAGAATAATTTCTTCATGCATGTGTATATTGTGTTTATATTATGGAGATTTTAGCTTCTTCCCCACCTTTTGTTACCTCTTTTTTTCTTTAATATCATAGAGTGGTAAAGAGGTTGTTGCCTCTGTTACCTCTCATCTTTGAGCCGAAGGAAAAAAAGAGAGGAAAAAAAGAAATTGGTAAGTTCGTCTTATTTTTCCTTCACGCTTTAACCTCAAGTTACGTACTACCAGCCCCATAAGTTGAACTGCCTTCATCACGTTCACATTGTATGGGACTAAGTGGGCTCCATTACTTGAATTCAGATGTGAAATTGAATGATATCATTAGCTGTGTCTGTACTCTACATAATCGAAAAAGGTCATTTGTGAGTAATTCAAAGTGATGTTATTTATTTCACATTACTTTCCGGTATACAAGTTTACATAGCAACACATGGTAAGTATTAATGCGTATTTAACCATTCACTATTTTTTATTTGTTAAAGAGAATTTGTCACGTACGAATTGCATGTATGGTTAAAGAGACCTAAAGCTATCTATACGCAATGATATCTTAGGAATAAGTGCTAATTAATCAGTAATCTGACACTGCTACTAGAGTTCTCACTAAACAATTTAAGATCCAACCCTAATTTATTCTTTAATCTTGGAATCTCTCTACGCAGGGGGGGGTCACCCCAGGGCTGTCAACTGCCTTAAGAGGCTCAACTTGCTGAGACCTACAATTTCTTCTTCTATCGCCTAGTACTCTTAGAAATCCTAGATTCCTGAGGCAACACCAATTTCTTTGGTTGCAATTTGCAACTCCATTTCAGCTTTATCTTGTTGCCCACGGCCTTCTTAACTCTCTCTTTTCGGCCGAAGAGTCCTCTAAATCGCTTGTCTATGAACCGGAGTAAACGAAACCAGTTTCAAATGCTTCTAAAACTCACACAAGTCACTTTTTTTTTTCTTTTTTTTTTTTTTACAATTTTTTATTAATGTATTTTTTTTTTTATTAATTCAAAAGCGCTCCTGGGCCTCTGAAAAAAAAAACTCAAACAAGCCCAAGTGTCTCGAAGACCTGACTTATTTAGTGAGCTATGAAATATCTTTGACTCTTAACTTATCATATAATAATGTTGAACTTGATTGTGTACTACCGTCTTATCATATGTTTTCATAACTTTGAGGTTGCTAAGTACTTCTAGATTTGATCCACAATTACTATAACTCTCTTTCTACTAACATAGTTCTTGAGTTTGGCTCAGTCACTTCATGGCCTATACGAAGAAATGCATATAGTATAGAAATTGAACTTCCATACTAAAGACAGATAGAGATCAGTAGTGATAATTTAATTACAATATTGAAAAGGTAAAGTTTGAAATTTCAGTTTTGATGAAAATTTTGATATTTTAGATTTATAAGAGTTTTGATAAAATTTCGATATATTTTGGTCAGTATTATTCTATTAGTACTCAAAATCTAATTGTTTGAACTTATATTTGGCAAGGCGCATGTAGCAGATGAGTGGGTTCGGCTCACAAGGCGTAATGAATGACCACAGCTAATTAGCCGCGGCACATTAAAGATTTACAAAGTCGATTCTCAAATTTATAGCAAAAAATAACATGTTCGGAGAACCGTTATTGAGATCAAATGACTCACAAGACGTGATGAATGACCGCGGACCCACAAGTCGTAATGAATGACCGCTGCGGACCCACAAGTCATAATGACACATCAAAGAGGTTGATTGTCAAGAGAAACGTAAATTAGCCGCAGCACATCAAATAGGTTGATTGTTAGGAGAAATGTTACCAAAACTTGGATTAATTAACTTGAATGAGCATTGAGGGGTTTTACTGCCAATCATTAGTTACAAGACTTGATTGATTGCTCATGAAATCAATCATTGATAACGTCAAAAATATCACAAACGTGGATACTGTTCTATTTGTAATCAATGCGGTCCTAGCTGTAAAGGTTGAGATTACTTCTTTTCTTTTTTCAGTAGTTTAGCTTCACTATAAAAAGGATCATAGGATTCATTGTTAGTGGTCCTCGACCAAACGTTCTACGCCATTACTCAAATTTTACCTCAATACATTTCAACATTTCTGCAACACTTATCAATCTTTATGTGTTTATCTTATCTTTTTCTTTACCGGTATTTATCTTTCCTGCACTTTACATTGTCGCTCTTTACATTCCAGCAATTTATATTTTTGCTTGTTACTTTGTTGCACTTTATTTCCCGCGGTTTATACTCTTGTTGTTTATCTTTATTTGCTGCACTTCTACTTTGCATTATTTACATTCTTGAACTTATAAAGAAAATCACAAAAAGAATCATCATCACTTCACTTTCACCTCAATCACCGAGTTACACAGCACGAAGACTACGGCTAGGTAAGGCCAATCCGTGCTAAAGTCCTTGCATTTAAGGCAGAGAGAATCCCACGTGAGATCGATCTTTCCTCGGCCCACAATCAACTGATCAGAAGTCAGATCGGCGCAAGATCTACAATCTAGAACAAAACCTCGCTTGGCCTACCGGCGGCGAGTTGGCACGCCCGCGCACACGTCACCACTCCAGAAGGACACGTGTAATTAAGCCAAAGAAGCCCTCAGCCCAGTGACACTCAGCCGAGATGATTTTTGAGCGAACACTAATTTTATAGATTTT
Organism: Rosa lucieae; assembly: GCA_024704745.1. Lineage (NCBI taxonomy): Eukaryota > Viridiplantae > Streptophyta > Magnoliopsida > Rosales > Rosaceae > Rosa > Rosa lucieae. The sequence continues at coordinate 39,589,861 of CM045492.1, forward strand.
GTCAAATACACTCAAATATCAATAAAGTCATATTATGAAAATTCCAATAATTTCAAATAAATTTAAAGTAAAAATCCAATAAAAGACGGAATTTCTGATTGGTATCTTAATTAATTTTTTTTTTCATCTTCTCCATGGTTCTTACTAAATTTGAATTCAATTCCTTAATTACACCAGTTGTCTCGGATAAAAGTGAAAAGTTGGCCATGAAAAGTAGCAGTAGACTGTGAAAAGTTTCTGTGGCTCATGAGAATTCGGAACCTCAGAATTCAGTAGGAACCCAAAAGCCTTTAATTTCCACCCAAGAACACTCAAACAGTCAAACTAGTTTCTTTTCCTCATCTATCCATGGCTCTTGTCAGATATCAATTGGAAGCTGCTTCCTCTTCCACTTCCGCTTCTCCTTCTCAGTTCAGCTACGACGTGTTCTTGAGTTTCAGGGGCGAAGATACCCGTAAGAACTTCACTGATCACCTCTACACAGCCTTGACCGGAGCAGGACTTCGCACTTTCCGAGACGACGATGAACTTCCAAGAGGAGAAGACATCAAACCAGAGCTGGAGAGAGCCATCCAACACTCGCGAAGCTCCGTCATCGTGTTTTCTAAAGACTACGCCTCTTCCAAATGGTGCCTCGACGAGCTTGTCCTGATCCTTCAACACAGAACGACCTCCGATCACGTGGTTTTGCCGGTCTTCTACGACGTCGATCCATCTCACCTGAGAAAGCAGACGGGGAGCGTTGCGATCGCATTTTCCAGACACCAGAAGAAGAGTTCTTTAGAAAAGTTGAATGCATGGAGGACAGCACTTGCGCAAGTTGCAGACCTTGCAGGAATGGTGCTGCAAAATGAAGCTGACGGGTACCCAATTCTATTCTCAAGCTTTTGTTTTCATATGTTTCTTGTAACTGTTTATTTTGAGTTGGGTTGCAATATTCTTAAGCTTTTGTTTACCCTCATCGATCTGTTTGTTGTAATTGTTTATTTTGATTCGGGTTGCAATTTTCTAGGCACGAGTCAAAGTTCATTCAGAAAATTGTGAAAGTGATTGAGGAGAAGTTATGTCGCCCACGATTGAGTGTTGCCTCTCGTCTGATTGGAATTCATCGTCGAGTCGAAAATATTAATTCATGGTTACAAGATGGATCATCTGGTGTTGGGGTATATATACTTTATGGCATTGGTGGAATAGGAAAGACAACCATTGCACAAGTTGTTTATAATCTAAATTTTAGAAGATTTGAAGGATGTAGTTTCCTTGAAAATATCAGAGAAACTTCACAAGGAACCATTGGCTTAGTTCAACTCCAGAGACAACTTCTTTCTGATATTTTGGGTGGCAGAAAAGTGAAAATACAGAATCTTAGTCAGGGAATAAGTAAAATTAGATATGCCATAAACTCTAAAAAAGTTCTTATCGTACTAGATGATGTGGATCATATGAGCCAATTCAATGCAATACTAAGGATGCGAGATTCGTTTCATCCTGGAAGTAAAATTATTGTAACAACTAGGGATGTGGGGATTCTAGAGTCTTGTCAAGCTGATATGGTGCATAATGCTAAACCTTTAAATAGGGTTGAATCATTGGAGTTGTTTAGTAGGCATGCTTTTGGACAGGACCATCCCATTGAAGGTTACATGGAACTTTCACAATCAGTAGTACGCCACAGCGGTGGACTTCCATTAGCTCTTCAAACCTTGGGTTCCTCTCTCTCTGGGAAAAGTACAGAAGTATGGGAAAGTGCATTAAAGAAATTGAGAGCTATTCCAAATAATGAAATCCTACATCAGCTGAGAATAAGCTACGACTCTTTACAAGATGACCATGACAAAGATCTGTTCCTCCATATTGCATGTTTCTTTATTGGAAAGGGCAAGGATGTCATTGTCAGGATACTAGATGAATGCGAGTTCTACACAATTGTTGGCATTCAAAATCTTATTGATAGGTGCTTGGTAACCTTAGACGAGAATAATGTAGTCAAGATGCATCAAATGATTCGTGACATGGGAAGAGGAATTGTTCGCCAAGAATCAAAGTATCCAGAGAAACGTAGTAGATTATGGCATCATAAGGATTCATTCAATGTACTGAAAGAAAAGAGTGTAAGAAACATGCTCCTCTTATTACGTACAAGAAAAGCCTTTTCTTGTTCTGCAGTAGTAGTGCTAATACCGTACTCTTTCTTTTCTATCTTTTACCAGGGTTCAAAAAAATTGAAGGTTTAGCTCTGAACATGCAAATGTACCTGGCGGACACCCACTCGAGCAATTCAAACAAGGTAACTCTGGAAACCAATGCATTTACAGGGATGCGCAGACTAAGATTACTCCAGCTTAGTCATGTACAACTAAATGGATGTTATGAAGAATTTCCTGATGGATTGAGATGGTTGTGTTGGGTTAAATTTCCTTTGGAGTCTATGCCCATTGATTTTCCTTTGGAGAGCCTGGTTGTTCTTGAATTGCAGTATAGCAGCTTGAAGCGATTTTGGAAGGGAACAAAAGTATGTTACTATCAACTTTTGCATTTGCTCCTGCTTTTTTATTTTAATTTTAATTTGATTAGTAATTATATGTTTACAACTTACAAGAATAAATTTCTCACTTTTGCTTCGTTCTTTATTTTTTTCCCAGAGTCTTCCATCATTGAAAATCCTTGATCTGAGCCATTCTAGTGGCCTTTCTGAAACTGCTGATTTCTCAAATTTCCACAATTTAGAGAAATTGATCCTTGTAGATTGTGCTTGCCTTGTTGATGTCCATGAATCCATATGCACACTTCAGAAACTTGTTTACTTGAATATAAGAGATTGCAAAAATATCAGGAAGCTCCCAAAGAACCTTTCTAGGCTAAAATTACTTGAAACACTTATCATATCTGGTTGCTCAAATCTTAACGAGTTTCCAGTGGACATGAGGAATATGGAATCTCTGAAAAAGCTTGAAGCAGATGAAATTCCTTTTAATCAAGTACTAGCTACTACAGGGGAGGTCAAATCATTGGCCATACATAAAACTATACATAATTTTTGGGATTCTGTCCCCTGCACTTTAGTTAATTTGAGTCTTGCAGACTGCAATCTTTTTGAAGATGCATTTCCTAGGGATTTAAGTAACTTATCCTCATTGCGAAGATTGGATCTTAGCGATAATCCAATTTGTAGCTTACCGGATTGTGTCCGAGATCTTAGAGGGCTCGATCATCTTGTATTTTGGGGTTGTTTAAGTCTCAAATCGCTTGTAGCGCTACCAGGAGTGAGAGAATTGGATACTGCCTACTGTGAATCATTGGAAAAAATAACATTTCAGTCACTTTCCTGTGTTCCAAAGAAGATAGATCTTTATGGTGATGAATTAAAAATAGTTGAGATTGAATTTTGGCACAAGCTGGAAGCAATTGGAAGAGTGGATGAAGAAATGATCAACCTGTTGGGTTTGTGCAACGTGGAGTCCATGGGAGCCATTAGGATGTATGCGTTCCACAATTTCGATCTGGATCAGAGGACATTTGTTCTTCCCGTCCAGGTGCCCTCTCTCTCTCTCTCTCTATGTGTGTGTGTGTGTGTCATATGCAAGAGTATTCGAGTAATTAATTAGTATTAATACTTGGCATGTTGTATCCTTCATGTAGGGAGTGCATGAATATGGTATATTCAGCACATATATTCCAGGAAACGAAACCGAGGTACCAGGAACATTCAGCTATAAAATTAAGGGGTCATCCTCACTATCTTTTACTGTGGTTTTAGTTCCTAATCTCAGGTTCCGAGGCTTCAATATCTTCTGTGTTTATTATGAAGGGAGGGCCCAGTCGTTTGACACTTATGACAATGTCCCACCAGTAATTATTCAAGTATGTAATAATAGCAAGGGTCTGAAGTGGATCTATGGACCGACATGCTACGGCATTCCAAGTGACAAAAAAGACGTGATATGGTTGAGCCATTGGAAGTTTGGGGTTCAACAATTGGAAGGGGGCGATGAAGTGGTTATTTCAGTACATGTGTTGAGAAGTCGTGGGATTGAGGTAAAAGAATGGGGAATTCAGATTGTGCATGAGGAAGAAGATAGCATGAGTAGCCAACACGACACCAGCAGAGATCCTAGTTATGATCCAGAACATGATAATGAGGTGATTGGTAATATTGGTGGAGAATTGTCTGATTTATATGAGGTCACACCAGGAATATACTTTCTCTACGGTGGACCTTTTTTGTGGGATCACAGAGATACTTACAATAATTGGAAAACACGAGGTTATTACAATGACTTCACTGAGGACTCTGATAAAGAATCTGCAGGTTGTTGTAACTCAGTTGAATCAGCATCATAAATTTACTTTTTAGATATATGATAGTTTATTCTTTTCCTTCTGATTGAGATGTTCTTGTATTTATATCTTTTGTATACAAAGAAGAAGGGAAGCAGGGGGATGGGATGCTTGCGTCAACAGAAGAAGCTGAAGCAGAAACTGGCATCAATAACTTCTGCGGTTGTAAGGTTGTCATTATGGCTGTTTTCTTCTTTCTCTAATTTCTACAAGGCATTTTTATGATCTAATCGTCTTATAAATGTTCACGTACAACAGATTCTTGTTATTCAAATGTTGATATCATTGGTGGAGATTTGTCAGAATATATGGTGATGCTGAGAAGAATACTTCCACTGCGTTCAATGACATCATTTGAGACTGTCAGGTCCTCTATTAGTGATAAGTTAGCATCAGCATTACAAGTTTCTGGAGAGGGGCAGCTATAACTTTTAGTCGAAGAGTCTGCAAGGTTTTTTTTGTATAGTCGCTTGCATTATGGCCACTGTGTTCTTTTATCTCATTCTCTAGTCTCTCCCCCTTCTCTCAGATGCCTTGAAGGCCTGCATGAATTTTTTTCTATTAGAGAAATTGCTACTCAACACTGTCAACAGGAAGACGAGGCCAAATGGGCAGGTCTGTTCAGTGCAGATAATATGCTTTTTATGGATATTGTTTGTACCTGCTTGTAATCGCAGGGAAATTATTACATGGTCCTGGAGACCCTGCTGTCAGTGATTCAACGTATCTGCATTTAAAAAATAGAAAAAGTAAATTTTCAAACAGGGGAGAAGCAAATTAACCGGTTTCTCGATCAAGTAACTAAGTAGATGTGAAGAGTTGAGTAATGCATGCGATTACGAGGAATTAACTGAAAATAGCATTGCTGTCATTAATAAATGATAAGGAGGCTCTTTCCTTCATGTAATTGCATGGGCTTCAGACAATGTTCCTTCCGTGGTGCCTTCGACAGAAAACTGGTAATGCCATATACCCAGCTTCTCTTCCTGTCAAAATTTTTGATGTGTGCTTGCTCTTGGGAAATATTTGAGCCTCTGTGAAGACTTGGTGTGTGTGATGGTTAAAGATTTAATATATATCGTTAGAAAATATATGAATACCTTGTAGTATGTTGTTGTCCTTTATTTTTTGAAAGAAGGGCTGGTGCGGCTGCTCGCAAGTCTTGATTAATGAAATTGTAGAATACATTGGGGGGGAAGGGCGGGGACGTAGAGCCTGAACCCCAAATTACAATAAGCATCAAGAGAACAACTTAAAATAATACCAGGAGTCTCTACTAAATCTATGTAGTCTAATAACAAGCACCAACTAGCAAAGAGTGCACAACCGGCTACTCCATTGTATAGGTAAAGAAAGAAACTTTATGCAGTGTATAGTTAATAAGTCAGTATTGGTGCTTGTTATAAAAACAAAAAACAAAAAAAAAACAAGTCACTATACCTGCTAATTTCAACTGTAAGAATATGTCTATCTACTTGATTTGATATTAGTTTTTCTTTCTAGCCACTCAATCTATTGGCATGCTCATGAAAACGGGGTGAATGTCAGTCACTTTCCCTTTGCCATGAGCACATATAGATTTATATTTGTGTGTGTGTTTATATATATATAAACACACACATAGATATATATTTGTGTGTGTGTTTATATATATATAAACACACACATAAATATATATTTGTTTATATATATATATGTGTGTGTGTGTGTGTGGAAGTTCTTATATTTCTATATAGAATACGTGCATTAGTGCATATATATATATACATATACATATATATATATATTCTACATATCGGTTAGCCAATTCGATCGGATTCGAAAATATGGTAAAATTGGCTAAATTTTTTACCACACTCATAATTTATTGTAATAAACTCATCCAACGGTCTGTTTTTCCATTTTCTTTGAATTGATAGGGGTCGCTCTTTGGAGTGTATGATATATAAATATAGGTTTATAAGAGTAACTAAGTTTGACCTAGTGGATAGAATTCGAAACGAGAACCAAATTGGCTGAATTTTCTACAACCACCATAAAACATTACAATCTCTCCATCGAGCGGTTGGTTTCTCCAAATTCATTTTCCACTTCATGGTTGCTTTAGAATGAACCTCAACCATTTAAATGTAATGTATAAGTGATACAACTTTAGGAGGAAAATTGGTATAGGCCAATGTGTTTGTAATTATTATTATTTTTTTTTATCTCATGTCCACACACATCCATCGATGGAATATTTACAAACGTGATGTGAAAAAATAAGCACGTTTCGCAGACCTCATGCCATCGGTCAACCAAGAAAACATCCAAGTGACGACGGTTGACCAATTCGATCGGATTTGAAAATATAGTGAAATTGGCTAAATTTTTTACCACACTCATAATTTATTGTAATAATCTCATCCAACGGTCCATTTTTTCATTTTCTTTGAATTGATAGGGGTTGCTCTTTGGAGTGTATGATATATAGACATAAGTTTATAAGAGTAACTAAATTTGACCTAGTTGATCGAATTCGAAACGAGAATCAAATTAGCTTCATTTTTTACAATCACCATAAAACATTACAATCTCTCAATCGAGAGGTTGATTTCTCTAAATTCATTTTCCACTTCATGGTTTCTTTAGAATGAACCTCAACAATTTAAATGCAATATACAAGTCATACAACTTTAGGAGGCAAATTAATATAAGCCAACATCTTTGTAATTAAAATTGAAATTTTTATCTTATGTCCACGCACATCCATCGATGAAATATTTACAAACGTGATGTGAAAAAATAAGTACATTTCGCGGTCGTCATGCCATCGGTCAATCAAGAAAACATAAAAGTGACGACGGTTGACCAATTCGATCAGATTCGAAAATATGATGAAATTGGCTAAATTTTTTACCACACACATAATTTATTGTAATAATCTCATCCAACGGTCCATTTTTCCATTTTCTTTGAATTGATAGGGGTTGCTCTTTGGACTGTATGATATATAGATATAGGTTTATAAGAGTAACTAAATTTGACCTAATTGATCGAATTCGAAACGAGAATCAAATTAGCTGAATTTTTTGCAATCACCATAAAACATTACAATCTCTCAATCGAGCGGTTGATTTCTCTAAATTCATTTTCCACTTCATGGTTGCTTTAGAATGAACCTCAATAATTTAAATGCAATATACAAGTCATACGACTTTAGGAGGAAAATTGATATAGGCCAACATCTTTGCAATTAAAATTGAAATTTTTATCTTATGTCCACGCACATCCATCGATGGAATATTTACAGACATGATGTGAAAAAATAAGCACGTTTTGCTGTCGTCATGCCATCGGTCAACCAAAAAAACATACAAGTAACGACGGTTGACCAATTTGATCGGATTCGAAAATATGGTGAAATTGGCTAAATTTTTTACCACACTCATAATTTATTATAATAATCTCATCTAACGGTCGGTTTTCCCATTTTATTTAAGTTGATAGAGGTTTCTCTTTGGAGTGTATGATATATAAATATAAGTTTATAAAAAATATTATCTTTAAAGATTTATTGGTAAATAAAGCCCGCAAGGCTTAGCCCAGCCCGGCCCGAAAAAGCCCGCGAGGCCCGCATTAAATGGATGGGCTTGGATCCGTCAATTTACAATAAAGCCCGGCCCGTTACTATTTAAAAATGGAGTAAGGCCTGCCCAAGCCAGCTACCAATGGGCCGGGCTGGGCTGTTGATGAGGCCTAGGTAAGGTCCAATTTTTCCCATGTGGGATGTGTATATTCTCAACAGCTGTCTAGTTGGGTGTACTACCTGCAATCTACCATGTCCGCCTTGCAACAACCTAAGTTGCCAGTTCATATCCTTGAATTATTCTTTCGGTGACTGTAAAGCAGATTTTTTTTTTTCTAGGAAAGAGGATCAAAGGATTTCACTCATATTCTCATGATGACTCAAACTCAGGACCTGGATCCTAGGTAGTGGACGCTCTAACCACTGAGCTAACACCACTTTGTCAATGACTGTAATGCTGATTACTGAAACGTAAACAATAACAAATGAAATGCAAGACGATTCTTGAAACAGAAATAAAAAACAACTCAAAACTGTCACTTTTTCATTGATTCAACTCCTTTTTTTTTTTGGTGGCTATTCAAGCATTTTTAGTCTAGGAGCAAAAAGGAACTCAAGCTTAGTAATTTATGGGTTTCCTTGCCCCGCCCTTTTAGACTTTTAGTTGAGGTTGAACATTGATCATTAATTGCATGTTAGTTTGTATTGGGAAAAGATATAAAAGTAAAACAGAAATTCTCCGATAGCATTAGTTCCACCACCCCACCACTCTCTACAGTTGCCATGATGGGTAACTGGTTTTGGATTTTATCTGTTTCAAGGAAGAGGATGATGAATGAGAGAGAAAAAGATTTTTTTTTCTTTATTTCTCTCTCTTAACTATGCAATTCATTTAATTTAATTATTTTATTCATATTAAACCATAGTTTAGATAAAAAAATAAAAAATAAAAATAAAAACAATGGTTACAATAGGGCAAATAAGTCTTTTTGCACTCATTTTGTGCCGCACGTATGTTACACATGGTCAGGTTAATGGATTAACGGCTCCATGACAGAAATTGAACTAAAGTACGACTTGTATAAGAAAAAATAAGTCTAAGTATAAAATATCACACTCAAAGTTGTTGAGAATGTGTATAAATATAACTCCCAGTCTCCCACATTGGAAAAATATAATTTTGCTTATGTGTTTATAAGGGTTTGAGCCACTCCATCCATTGCCAATTGATTTTGGATGTGAACCTTAGAGTACTTTATCATAGCATCAGAGCGGGTTACCCACGTGTTTGGTTTCAATGATGGCCACACATGCTCACCGTCACCCAATATAACATATTCACGTTTACGGTTTGAGAAATCACCACACGTGGGGGGTGTGTATAAAACATCAGATTATTTTATCAAAAGTCACGTATTCAGACACTCTAAAAACATTTTTTGTTATTGTTATTCCTTTACAATTCAAAAAACTCTCCACCACTCCTTACAGCCGCCATGGCCCATGCACTTTAAAGCATGCAACAGGGCCAGTAATCTAGAACATACAAAGTAGCTAGGAAACTAAATTTCTACTTTTGCTTAGAAACCAAGCTAGGATCACACCTGACTGTTATTTTCTAATCGCGGAGCTCCTTGACACAGATCGATATGTATTTTCATCCATGGCACTTGTTACGTCATCAGCTCAAGAAGCTTCTTCTTCCAACGATTCTTCTTCTCGATTCAGTTATCACGTTTTCTTGAGTTTCAGAGGCGAGGAGACTCGCAAGACTTTCACTGACCATCTCTACACAGCCTTGACCAATGCAGGGTTCCGCACTTTCCGAGACGATGATGAACTTCCCAGAGGAGAAGACATCAAACCAGAACTCACTACTAGAGAAAACTCATTCAGAGACAAATTGATTTTGTCTCTAATAGCTGAGAATTTGTCCCCTAAAAAAATTTGAGACGGAATCGTTTTGTGGCTAAAGTCGTCTCCTAAAGCTCGTCCCAAATTGTTTAAGGCAACGACCGATAAATTCCGTCTTCTAATGTATTTGGAGAAGAAATAAAAATTGTCCCCTATTCAATGAAAATTCATCCCCAATTCTCATTGAGCATTGAGAGAATGGAGGGAAAATAAAATAAATTGGCGTCAATAAGAGGAATAGGGGACAAACTCACTCCGTCTCCTTTTATTTTCAAAATTTAATTTTTTTTTCTAATTTAATGGCGCCAATTAGACAAATAGGGGACGAAACTCACTCCGTCTCCTTTTATTCAAATTAAAAAAAAAATCAAATTTAATGGCGCCAATTAGACAAATAGGGGACGAAACACACTCCATCTCCTTTTTTTTTTTATATTTTAAATTTAATGGTGCCAATCAGACTAATAGGGGACGAAACTCACTTCGTCTCCTTTTATTCTCAAATTTTAAATTATTTTTAAATTTAATTTTTATTTTTAATAAATTATTGAATTATATTAGACAACAAATCTAATGGTTGTCGCCAATTAAATAAATAGAATTTGTTTTACCAAAAATTTGAATTTATTATGGATATTAGTAATAAACAGAGCCAAACATCAACTCTTTTTTCAAATCCAACAAACACGAACAAATTGAGCACTTTCATAGTATGCTTCACAAGTCTTCAACTATAAAAAATATTTGTAACAAATTAAGATCAATAATGCATGCAGCTTTTGATGGAGAACTAGAGGCATATGAACTATCCTTGAACATGTGTCTGATCAGTATACCTGCACCAAAAGCTTTAATCATAAAATACTGTTGACTCCAAGAAAATTCATGAAACTGAGGAGATGAAAATATATGTTGGACCTTGACAAAGGAATATTGACAGGAGTAAACATGATTTCATAAGGAAACATCAAACAAAGCAATCATAATGTTGTACAAAAATGGATTCATGATGAGCATAAAACATTATTTAATAAGTGCAAAATATCAAATTAAACAAAAGTTAGTTTTTAGTACCAAAACCGCACACTGAATGCTTACCAACTAATCAAAGCAAAAATACACACAAGATATCAATGGTTTAACTTGAGTTAGACAATTAAAAATAAGAAAACAAACATGAGATAAAGCATGTAATCAGACCTACATGCCCAAATAAAAAAGGGTACCTTAACTATAAGGGGATCAAGGTAGGAGCCTACCACATAATTAACCTTCATGCTCCTAGCCACATATCGATCCAGAGACAATAAGCAGTTGTGATTTTGATAAGATAAGAAAGCAAAGTCTCCCTGCACACATGGTCAACATCATAAGTAAATAATAAACAAAAATGGAAACTAAAAGACCATACTGACAAAAAGACCAAGTTAACAGTAATATATAATTATGATAACGACCGAAAGATGTTTAATTATGAATTAGGAAGGCATAACCATATAGAGAAAAGTAACTAATAATGATTTGCATGCACTTATCGAGCCACGTACATTTAAAATTGTTTACCTTAATCCAATGAAAGACTGAATACCATAATTGTATTCTTGGCTGAGTTTGTTTTTAGAATGAATCCACTCTCTATTCATTTTGGATCCCTGACATTTACAAACAAACACTACACTATAAATGGGCACTGAAAAATAACAATAACAAAGAAAAGTAAGACTTGGTCTGTTTTAGAGTTTTATTCATGTAACATTTGGTTAGTTATAGTCTTATTAAGTAAATCAAACATCTCAACTATTAAAGCAGAACATCAAGGGTATCAACAAAGTTCAATAATTATTTGATATGAATTTTATATGTAATGAAAAAGATTCACATACCTCAACTCCCAATTTCTAGTCAAGTTCCAGTAAAAAGAGTACAAAGAGTTCAAAATGGCTTGGCTGTGCTCTGTTATCAAGTTACTCCAGCAGATCTTGCATAAAGAGATAATAGAGTACCACTTAGGTTCAGACCCAGGTCTATTATACTATTTCAACAGGTGTTTAATATAGGGTAAATTAAATACTTAAACTCAAAATTTGACATGGACCAGCCCTTGCTGCAACTTCTAATATAGATGATAGGCCTGGTACTCGTTTGATTTGAATCATTACCAGATAAGAATGCCAATGCCTACTTTTGGGAATGAAAGTTGTAAATGAGTTACTAACCTGCCAATGACCTGACTGAGTATAAATTGCATGTATTTAAAATGTTACAAGGAAATCAAAACTTAAATGCACAGACAAGTCTAAATGCAAGATGTTTAAAAGTTTGAGCAACAGAACAGATTACTTACTGATCTTTGTCTTTCTTCATGGACATGAGCTTGGGTTGTGCACTTGGATCTGGAAGTTCGTTCTGCAATCTACAAAGAGCATAAATTTATATTAGAATCGTACTGTAAAATGTAAACAATTGACAGACAAAGAGATGCACAAAAATTATTTCCAACTAAGCATGTTCAGCCATCTAGAATATATTCCTGTGAAATGGCATTGCTCAACAATAAACAGAAGAGGGTGGAAGCAAAGAGGTCGGTGTGTTGTCCACCTATTAACAGATGTATAGCTATTTCCCCTATGTCTTTGTTCTGATGCAAATGAAACACAGACCTAGCAACCTATAACATTTCATTTTGGTACGGCAATCACAAGTAAGAACTTAACTGCTTTTTGTAAGAACAAAGTTGAACATGAATACAATTCTCTTTGGATATGACAACGTGTTATAACTTGCGGTATGAGTTATCCGAGATGAACTATGATTCCTAGTCTTAGTATAATTGTGTTTGTGATAAGAATCACATAAGAAGAAGTCCAAACAACTTGGTAACCAAGTAAATATCATCAGATAAACAAATAGTGTAGCAGTTCGAATAGAATACATTAGCCTCTTATGGGGAGGACTCTAATTGATCTGTTCACTATATAAACAAGGTCCCTATGACCTCTCTTCTTACGAGCATTCAGGTAATCTAGCCCCATAGATAGTTGCAAGTTATTGAGAGAATCACAGAAGCTCTTGTTATTCCAGAAATACTTATTCTTCAGCAATGGCCTCCTTTTCCTCTCAAGCTGGTATTGGTCTTCAGCCTGCAAGACATCCACATATTATTTTCTTTATACACTCGTATCTTGATTGATGTGCTATTCTTGCTTTGTATGTTTGTATTGTGTTTATCTAATATGCAATTGTATGATCTTTAAAGTTTATTTTCAGTTTACACTTTTTTCAGTGATATCAACATTTCACAATTATATTGATCAATCCCCTGTTTCTCAGTCACGTTGATTATTACTTCTCACAAGCAACAGTTTGGTTGCAATTTAATTGCATGTACAAGTGGGTCTTAAATTTAGAGCTAGCCACCGAATCATTTCCAAGTATGATTTATACCATCCAAGCAAGATCTTTCAGGCTTGGATCTGCCGTGAATTATAAATACCAAAAATAAAATCTAGTATGCAAAGAACCTGCAGCATGCCTAGAATGGAAAAGCAAATGAACATGGATTGATCAGATATGTCTCAAGCAGAATCCTTATTCTCTAGAACAGAGTGAATGATTATATAATCTGATAGTGTAAATGCATTTTATGGGTCTGGCCTTCTGCCTCAGAATTGGTAGCATCATGGTCATTGATTACGTAAACTAATAATGTAAATGCAACTATATAGTATATAGTGATCCTCTAGTGATTGGATAACCTGGGAACGGACTCTCAAATTCAGAAAACCATAAACTACTTCTAGACATTGGAGAAACATAGGAAAACAAAACTGGGTCAGAAATATGAAAGCCAACAACCCAGAGCTTTAATCGAAAATTAGAGTTCAAATTAGGTGAGGGAAAATTATGCCTCCCTCATACCCAGAGCTTTCTCATACAAACTCCGATTTCCGCATTCCACATGTCCACGAACTCGTATCGACGTGCTCTACAACTTTCGTGAAGGAAGTTTTCAGAGAAAACCAACGTATAAAAAGTCAACCTTCGCAACCCCCCTAAAACCATACTTTTCGAATAAAAATTCATCCGAAACACTCCCGCTCCGTCCACGAGCCACGAAACCGTTCAATAAACATAAAATTAATTCCAGAAAATCCTCGGAAAATAAATACGAATTTCCAGGACATCACAAAAATAATGTTCAACCACCTTTGGATGTAAATCCAATGACCGAGAGAAATATTATTAAGTTGAGGTGTTTTTTTTTCCACCATTTGATGTAAATCTAAAGGTTATTGAGCATAAATTCTTTTGTCAGTAACTCAATTCACTCCTAATTTGGTGAGTTTTCCAACAGACACTAGATTGACACAAAATTAGGAGTGAATTGAGTTACATTGATACAATAATAGTACATGTATAGGAATTACACAATATGGCTGATCCATAATTGGTGGAGCCAAATCTTCCTCACTAAATTAGACATTCAATACCATAAGGTCAACTAACTAATTAATACATCAAACACAATGAATCTAGACAAATATTCAATATAAGAAAATGTAGAATAAGGGAAGTTTTAATTGATTCTTAACAAAAAGTCATCAGTTGACCAAAAAAATTCTGAACTGAAGATAAGGGGATGCATAGACGCAAGTTCGTTCTGAAGCCTTAATTTCCAGTCAGTGAGAAACCAGCTATTTTGTAATTTCCTTCGTCAATGGCCTTGTTGGAGCTGATCATGAAGCCGCCTCTTCCAACACATCTCATTCTCGATATAGTCATCACGTTTTCTTGAGTTTCAGAGGTGAAGAAACTCGCTACACTTTTACCGATCACCTATATTCGGCCTTGGTCAACGCAGGATTTCGCACTTTCCGAGATGAGGATGAACTCGAGAGAGGAGAAGGTATCCGGCCAGAACTACAGAAAGCAATCCAACAGTCTCGAAGTTCTGTCGTTGTGATTTCTAAAGACTACGCATCTTCAGGATGGTGCCTGGACGAGCTTGTCATGATACTTGAACGCAAGAGAACCTCCGATCATGTAGTTTTACCAATATTCTACGATATTGATCCATCCCATGTGAGGAAACAGAGTGGAAGTGTTGCAATAGCGTTTGCTAGACATGAGAAAAAACAATCTCTGGAGAAGTTGAATAGGTGGAGGGCAGCACTTACCGAAGTTTCAGATCTAGCAGGCATGGTGCTACAAAACCAAGCTGATAGGTAATTCCATTATAGGCAGTTCATCTCCATGAAGCTTCTCTCATCAGTTATATCTATTTTTAATGTCAAAACGTTGTCATTCTTTTAGGTAATTTCTTCATATTATTATTATGAGATCTGATACATTAATTTCTCTTTCTCAAGTCTTTTCATGGTTGATTTCTCATTTTTCTTTGCAATTTCTAGGCATGAGTCGAAGTTTATAAAGAAAATTGCTAAAGTGATTGAAGGCAAACTTTGTCGCATCCCCTTAAGTGTTAGCCCTTACCTGGTCGGAATGCAGTATCAGGTTGAAAACATCGTTTCATGGTTACAAGATGGATCATCTGATGTTAGCATATATGGAATTTCTGGGATTGGTGGTATTGGAAAGACAACCATTGCGCAAGTAGTTTATAACTCATTTTTCAGAAGTTTTGAAGGAAGCAGTTTCCTTGAAAACATCAGAGAAGTTTCAGAACAACCCAATGGCTTAGTTCGACTACAGAAGCAACTTCTTGCTGATATTTTGAAGGGAAGGAAAGTGAAAGTACAGAGTGTTAGTGAGGGAATAATTAAGATTAGAGATTTCATAAGCACCAAAAAAGTACTTCTTGTCCTCGATGATGTTGATCATCTAGGTCAGTTAGATGCAGTAGTTGGTATGAGAGATTGCTTTTGTCCAGGAAGTAAAATTATTATAACTACTAGGCATTCTGGGTTGTTAAAATCTAGTCAAGTTGTTAACGTGCATAGCGTTAGAACTTTAAATGATGCTCAATCACTGGAGCTTTTTAGTTGGCATTCTTTTGGACAGGACCATCCAGTTGCAGGTTACGTCGAACTTTCAGAAGGGGTAGTTAACCACTGTGGAGGACTACCGTTAGCTCTTCAAACTTTGGGTTCTTCTTTATCGGGGAAAACGTTAGATGTATGGGAAAGTGCATTAAAGAAACTGAATGCTATTCCAAACAGTGAAGTCTTGAGCAAGCTTAGAATAAGCTACGACTCTTTACAAGATGACCATGATCAAAATTTGTTTCTCCATCTTGCTTGTTTCTTTATTGGAAAGGACAAGGATGTTGTGGTCAAAATATTAGATGAATGTGAATTTTTACACAATTGTTGGTATTCAAAATCTTGTTGATAGATGTTTGGTAACAATCAATGTAAATAATGTGGTGAGCATGCATCAAATGATTCGTGACATGGGAAGAGAAATTGTTCGACAAGAATCAAGGGAGCCAGAGAAACGCAGTCGATTATGGGATCCCAAAGATTCCTTGAATGTACTGATGAGAGAAAAGAAAGTAAGAACCATGCTTCTCTTATGTATGTGATGCCTAACTCATTTGTTGTTGGTACTTAGGCGAATGCTTTTTTTTATCTTTTTGATATAGGGTTCAGACACAATTGAAGGTCTTGCCCTGAACATGTACCGGTACCCTGTCGTCTTGGAAACCAAAGCATTTGCAGGGATGCACAAACTGAGATTACTCCAACTTGGTTATGTACAACTGACTGGAAGTTGTGAAGAACTTCCCAAGGGGTTGAAATGGTTGTGCTGGCTTCAGTTTCCTTTGGATTCTATACGCATCAGTTTTCCTTTGGAAAGCCTGGTCGTTCTAGAAATGTCTTGCAGTAGCTTGAGAAAACTCTGGCGGGGAACAAAGGTATGACACTGCAGACTTTCCCTCTTTTTTTTTTTTTTTTACTCTCTTCCCTTTGGGATGTGGGAAATAAGTGTGTTACATCTGTTAAGAATTAACCCCACCTTCCGTTTTTATTCACAGCATCTTCCATCTTTGAAGATCCTTGATCTCCGCCATTCCCGTGACCTGATAAAAAGCGGCGACTTCTCATTGGTCCCCAATCTAGAGAGACTGATATTTGAAGATTGTTCAAGCTTGGTTGATGTCCATGAATCTGTTGGAAACTTAGAGAAGCTCGTATACTTGAACATGAGGGATTGCAAAAGTATTGTCAAACTTCCAAAGAACATTTGTATGCTGAAAGTACTAGAGACACTTATTATATCCGGTTGCTCAAATCTTTCTGAGTTTCCAATGGAGGTTGGGAAGATGAAATATCTGAAAGTTCTTGAAGCAGATGGAATTTCAATAAATCGATTAGTCACAACTTCTGGGGAAGCCGAATCATGGCCAGGAAAAAGTGTTGATAACTTTTGGGCTTGTTTGTCCTGCACTTTAGTTCATTAAGTCTTCCACATTGCAATCTTTCTGATGATTGTTTTCCTTCTGATGCTGTTAACTTATACTCATTGAAGAGTTTGGATCTCAGCAATAATCCAATTTGTAGCTTACCAGATTTCGTCAGAGGCCTTAGAGGGCTCAATTCAATGTTACTTTGGGGGTGCAGAGATCTCAAATCACTTGTAAGGTTACCAAGAGTAAGAATTTTGGATGTCCACTTGTGTGAATCCTTGGAAAGTGTAACGTTTCAATCGATATCGTGCATACCAGAGTCAATAGGCTTGATTGCTTACAAGTCCCAACTAGTTGAGATTGAGTACTGGTTCAAGTTAGAAGCCATTGAAAAAGTGGATTTAGAAATGATCAAGCTTTTGTGTTTGTGCAACTTGGAATCCATGGAACGCATTTGGATGCACACCCCATATAACAACGCTGAAGTGACGATGCTTCCCATCCAGGTGCCTCTCTCTCTCTCTCTCTCCCTCCCTCCCGCTCCCTCTCCCTCCCAACCATATTGGTACACAAGCACACAGTTATTCTCAGATAAGGCTAACCATACTTTCAAAAATTTGGTATATATCCGCACATTTCTTCCTATGATGAATGAAATATGAAATTAATAGTATTTGGCATATTCTGTGCAGGGACTGTATGAATATGGTATATTTAGCACATTTCTTCCTACAAAGGGAAACGACGTTCCAGGGCAGTTCAGCCATACAAGTAAAGGGTCATCACGCTCAATGTCTTTTACTGTGCCTGCACCTTTACTTCCAAATCAAAGGATCCGAGGCTTGAACATATTCTGTGTATATGCAAACTACGATGTTGATGTCAGGTGCATTGATCCAATAATAATTAGAGTCAATAATAAGAGCAAAGGTCTGAAGTGGATCTATGGACCAACATGTTACGGCATTCCAAGCAGCAAAGATGTGGTATGGTTAAGCCATTGGAAGTTGGGAAATCGATTGGAAGCTGGCGATGAAGTTACTGTTACAGTATTTCCATTTGAACCATTCCAGATAAAAGAGTGGGGCTTCCAGGTTGTGCATGAGCAAGAAGGCAAAATAAGTAACCAACACAAGACCACATATCCAGATGATAATGACGTTATTGGTGAATATTGTACAGATTTTTCCGAACTATACCAGGTGATGCCGGGAACATACTTCCTCTGCGGTGGACCTATGATATATGATAGACAGTCACATGTATTACAAAAGGGGTCAGTTTTGTTCAATCACATCATTGGAGATTCTGATGAAAGTGCAGGTGTGTTGTTACTGATAAATTGGCATCGCAAGCTTATTTTATTGATGGTAATATTTGTTTCTTCTCACCGAAATAATGTGGACGTTTGCAGCAACAAAAGAAGCAATGAGAGACCGAAAAAAGTTCTGCAGTCGGAGTGGGCTTGTTACCATTACTGGTGCTGTGTCTTTGATTTGCAGTCCAGGCCGCATTTCAAAAGAAGGAAGGAACTCCCAGCCAAAAATTAAATACACGAGTTTAACCCAGCCAAAAGCTCCAGAGATGCCGGAATCGCTCGGTTTGGCGGTGACCCGCGATCCCGATCGCCCGACCCCCCGCAACGCGGTGCGATCGCGATCCAGATCGGCAACTCCAGCGATCCCATTGTCTCAGCGCATCTGGTCTGTGTTTCGGTCACTGACTCGATGCTTAGAATCCAACGCACGGAGGCCATGAGGGCGGCGTACTACGCCATCGCGACGGAGTGCACAGTCAAGTCTTCAAGAATCTTGAAGACCTCCATCTTCGTCAGTTCATCGGCGGTGTTCTTGAATCTTGATCAAACCTCCATCCTTGCGATCTAGATTCTAGATCTATGAAAGCATAATTCAGAACATAAAACTATGAAAGCATCGATTTATGATCAGACCTTCATCGGCGGTGTTCTTGATCCGAGCTCCATTCTGCAACTCTGCGGCTCCGATGACGCTGATATTCCATTATTTTTTTTTTCTTTTTCGTTTTTATATTTGGAAAAATCGTCTAAATAATGTCTGAATTTTTCCAAATTATTTAATTTTCATACTTAAATTTTGGAAAATATCAAAATGATATTTGAGGGTTGAAATTGACCCAATATTTATATCCAGAAACAGTAAAAACGTTAACTCTGTTAACTTTTTAAGAGTATTTTCGTCTTTTCAGTATTGATCCTTATTACACAACACAATCCACTGTAGCAAAATTTGGTTAGATATCAACCCGGGTTCGACTCCCAGCAGAGGAGCTATTTAAATTTTTTTTTTTTCCCTTCCCTTCTATCCTGGTCTTGACTGAAATCACATTTCATAAAGGTGAAGAAAAGAAAGGTTCATGGTTTTGGACTTTTGGGGTGGGAGGGAAGTCTTGGTTATAGTGTTGAAGATGAGATTGGTAAATTTAAGGGAAGGAAGGTTTTGATGACTACTAAGTGAAGTTAAGATTCCTTTAGGGAGTGCTGGGTGCAGAGGGTGTTTCATCATGATCATTGCTTCAATGGGATTTCTTGGTGGGCTATGACTATAATGAGCTTGGAAAAACAATTGAGAGAGATAGAGAGAGAGAGCAAAGCTGAGCTTCTTCAATTCTCACTTGCACTCTGCCCATTTGTCACATTCACCCAACATTTCTTCTTGCTTCCAGTTTTTCCCAACTCATCAAATACTCCTAAATATCAATATACCGACCTATACACAGAGAAACCAAATTGGTTGGAGATTTAATCGCTCCTTTCTTCTTCTTCGCTGAAATTAACCTCCTCACCCACCGCCTTCATCGTTGTCGTCGGTTTCTCCAGCTTAAAGCCTCCGCCTTTATCCCCCCCAAATTGGATTTTTTTTGTTTCTTTTTTCTTTTGGCTTTCTGAATCTGTGAGAACGGAGCCAAGTGATTAAAACAAAACCCAAATTAAATTCACAAAGATTTAAAATCATGGACGGTGATTCATGGAGTGCTCGTCTTTCCACCGCTTCAAAGCGCTACCAATCCACTCTTCAATCTCGATCTGATATGTTCATGGGATTTGAAGAAATTCATGGGGATGACGATGTAAGGGAGGAATTTCCATGCCCATTTTGCTCAGAATACTATGATATTGTAGGATTGTGCCCAGTTTGTTCATTGAGGGTGGGGATTGATATGGTTCACACATTACCTCGCAGCAGCCGTCACCACCACCTGAGAAGAAAAGAAAACCCGTCGGTGCATCGCCATCACTATGGCCCGTTCCACGAGGCGAGAAGCCACCGTCGTAGTGGAGGCACTGCAGGACAACCTCGTACGCCCAGCTCCTCGGCATCTCCCACACCACAGTTCACAGTTCCTTGCTGTCTTCGACGAAACTTCGACGAAATTAAGGTTCTGGGAGATCGATTTGGGGGAAAACGATTAGGGCTCAAGTGAAGGGACGAAAATACCCTTAAAAAGTTAACAAAGTTCACGTTTTTACTGTTCTTAGGTATGAATATTGGGTCGAATTTCAATCCTCAGATACCATTTTAATATTTTTCAAAATTTATGTATGAAAATTAATAGCTTGGAAAAGTTCATACACTATTTGGACGATTTTCCCTTTATGTTTATGTTTATCCTCTTTTCGTTTTTGTGAAGAGATTTGTTAAAGTTAATTACTATTCTGAATTTCTGATAAAAAAAGAGGAGGATAATATCTAGAAGATTTCTCTCCTATGTGTAATCACCTCTAATATCAAACGAAAAAAAAATAGGGAAATTCGTCCAAACAGTGTCTGAACTTTTCCAGACTATTAATTTTCATACCTATATGTCAAAAAACATCAAAATGGTACCTGACGATTTAAGCCCGACCCAATTTCCGTACCTAGCAACAGTAAAATCGTTAACTCTGTTAACTTTTGAAGGGTATTTTTGTCATTTTACTATCCATCCCCCTATCTCTCTGCAACCTCGCCCTTTGTTCTCTCTTCTGATTTCACTTCTCTGCACCTTTCATGCTGTCGATCTTAGTATTACAACTAGATGTACACCTTTCTATCATCTCATCAAACAATGTCCTCACCAAAATCATATTCCCTACACGAGTAAGAGAAGAAAACATTGTAGTCCATGCAAAACATCTCTCTCAGGCATTTGATTGAACACATTCTGGGCTTCACCAATTCGTCCCAGCTTCGAATACAAATCAATCAAAGCAGTCTGAACAAACACGTCTCTTGAGAAAAATAACCATAGAAACAAGTCAAACAAGAAAACCCAAATCATATCAACCAAGAAAAGTGAACTGATGATGCCCATTTCACAAAGAGGAGCCCGTCATCGCCGACGGAGATGTTGGCTTTCCAGATGATTTCTGGCTTCTCTCTAGAGATACTCGAGAGCTTCGTGGGTCTGATGACTCGGAGAAACACTTGGAGTACTTTTACTTTCTGCCTAGAATTGAAGGGCTTAAGGGAGACGAAGGCGTGCCTATGGATTTGAATGTTACTTCGACGTCGAAGGAGGAGTCGTCCATAGTGACGGTGGCTATTCTGGTGGCGGAGTCGAAGCGGCGCTAGCGGCGGACGTCATCCTCAATTTCTTGCTGGGCACAGCAGCTTCTCGGTGTTGGCATTGTTCCACAGCAGGAATCAGACCTCCGTGAGCGGGCTATTCTGGAGCTGGTTGTGGGCCGGGTTCGGGTTCACCGGTGGCGCGAAAATGGGGCAATTGAAGAAGCAGCAATCAAGAGAGATAGAGACAGTGATGATGAAGAAGATTGAATAAGCAACAATCAAGAGAAATAGAGACAGTGAAAAATAAGAAGAAGTGGCGGAGTCGAAGCAGCGCTCGCGGCGGACGTCATCCTCGATTTCTTGCTGGGTACAGTGGCTTCTCGGCGTTGGCGTTGTTCCACAGCAGGAATCAGACCTCCGTGAGCGGGCTATTCTGGAGCTGGTTGTGGGCCGGGTTTGGGTTCACCGGTGGCACGAAAATGGGGCAATCGAAGAAGCAGCAATCAAGAGAGATAGAGACAGTGATGAAGAAGCAGCAATCAAGAGAGATAGAGACAGTGAAGAAGAAGAAGGAGGAGAAGAAGGAGAAGAATGAGAGGGAGAAGCAGAAGGAGGAGGAGGAGGAGGAAAGGATGGAGATGAGGATGGAGACGAAGAGGATGGAGATGAGGATGGTTTCAGTTATCAATAGATCTGAGAGTCTGGTTAAGAAGAAGAAGAATAAGAAGAAGAAGAAGGAGAAGAAGAAGAAGAAGAAGAAGAAGAAGGAGGAGAAGCAGAAAGAGGAGAGGAGGAGGAGGAGAGGATGGAGATGAGGATGGTTTCAGTTATCAATAGACCTAAGAGTCTGGTTTGGTGATGGTTTCGGTGGAGGAGAAGAAGAGGATGGTTTCAGATAAGATGAATAGTAAAATGATGAAAATACCCTTCAAAAGTTAACGATTTTACTGTTGCTAGGTACGGAAATTGGGTCGGGCTTAAATCGTTAGGTACCATTTTGATGTTTTTTGAAATATAGGTATGAAAATTAATAGTCTGGAAAAGTTCAGACACTGTTTGGACGAATTTCTCAAAAATATAATTATCTCTAGTATCTAATTTTACTTGTTTACCCTTTCAAACTTATGGGGTTTTCATAGTATATGTATAAGGGTTATTTAAGTGAAAAATTATATTTTCAAATATGCTATTAGGATTATGATTAGGAATCCTGATTTCCAAATATTTTATTTTTTGATAAAGAATAAGGAATCCTACTTTCCAAAATTGTATAGTTTGAACTCTATAAATAGGCTGCATACACATATAATTTATCATAAACAGTAAAATTACAATAGCATCTTTTACCAAAGCTCAACAATGACTTTTGGAAAAAGATAACCATCGTTTCAAGTACCAATTTTAGAAGAAAATTATGAAGATGTTGGTGAGTATGACGACAATAATTTTGTTGAAGGAACTGAATCAAGTGATACAAACCAATGATCGGGTAGAAACAGCCAAGACCAAGCTCAAGAATCCCAAGAAATTCCAATGAATTCTTACGTAAAGGCATTACTCAATGAAGTTGTTATCACAGGTGGAGTGCAAGGCAAAAATCCGGGTGGAGCAAAGTCTTGGACATGCAAACATTGCAATGGCAAGTTTAGTAGTTCATATACTCGCATTCACTAGCATTTTTTTGGTACTCCCCCTGGGAAAAAATCAGAGATTCGTCGATGTCAAGAATTACTTGCTAATCGGGAGGAATATGACAGGGTTCACCGAATGGTTATGGAAGATGAAAAAAAAAAAAAAAAGTTTCTTCATCTTTGAAAAACTCAACACTCTTGAGGCATGAGCCACCAAAAAAATCCACCACGACTACTCTTGATGATTTGTTCAAGATTATAGATAAAAATTCTGTTGATATGAAGGTGATGAGAGGATTATACGCTAATGGAATTCCGTTTAATGTATTGAGAAATACTCAGTTTCATGAGATGATTTCAGCTATAAATAATGGACATAAGGCTCCATCTTATGAAAAAGCAAGAACTACTTTGCCTGATGAGTGTAGACGAAGTTGGAAAAAGAATTAGCCCCTGTTAAAGATACATGGTTTACTCACGGTGTTTCGATTGTATCATATGGATGGTCCAACGTGAAGCATGAACCACTTATCAACATTATTGTTGCAAACAGTAGAGGAGCGATGTTTCTTTATGCTCAAGATTTTTCTGGGATACAAAAAACTGGTGAAGTGATTGCTGAGTTTATGCTTACTGCAATTGAAAAGGTGGGATCGTCAAATGTTCTACAAATAGTCATTGACAATGCATCAAACTGTGAAGCTGCTGGGACAGAGATTGAAAAGATATATAAACATATCTTTTGGTCTCCTTGTGTTGTTCATACCTTGAATCTAATTTTTAAAGATTTGGCAAAAGAGCTTGAATGGTTTGAGGAAATTTACAATATTGGAAAAAGTATTGTTAAGTTCTTTTTGAACCACTCACATGCTTTGGACATGTTCAGAAGTCAATTTAAATTGGAGTTATTGAAAGTAGCGAAAACTAGATTTGCATCACATTATATCTTGTTGAAGCGACTTATTGATTGCAAAGAAGCACTAGCAAGTACGGTTGTTCTTCAAAAATGGAAAGATTGGTTGAAGACTTTAGATGCCGGGAAAAGAAAACTTGGGGAGGACATAGCATTAGCTGTGTTGTCAGACAATGTTTGGGAGAATCTGATGGCTATAGTGAATATCACAAAGCCAATATATTTTCTAATGGATTAAATACTTGTTACTCCTCAAACTTTTGCTTGAAAAACAGTTTAGTCCCTCACCTTTTAAATTAAACTGAATAGTCCTTATTCTCTCTACTTCTCACACAACAAGTCCATAACATGCCTAAATTGACTATTATACCCTTATTTCATCTTTTTTTCAATTTCTTTTAATTTTTCTCTCTTTTTATTTATTTATTCTCTCTCTCTCTCTCTCTCTCTCTCACACACACACACACACACACTCCTCCATTAGCCCTTTAATGCCCGATCTAGAACCCAACTCTTTCTCGCTCTCCTCCTAAAACCAAAACCCCTAAAACTCACTCTCTCTCTCCCCAATATCCGGTATAGATCACACCTTGGTCGAGATGAAGATCACGACCTTGCATGTTATTATCGGATCTGAGCAAGGAATTCTGGTTTTTGTTGAAATTGAAGCTTACTGTCACGGGTAAATCTCCCAGTGATTTTGAAATCGTGCCGGAAAAGTGATTGAAACGAGAGGTTGAGCCGGCATGAGAGAGACTTCAGGTCGCTGAAATCCTCCGGCACCGATCCGGTGAAGCCGTTGTCGGAGAGGTCTGTTGGAGGATATTTTCCATATCGAACCAAATTTCAGCCAGAATTTCAGAATTTTGCAGGTGAATTTGTTTCCTGTGAGTATTAGTCTATGCAATTGCTCACAGTTTTTCAGACCTTTGTCTAAGGAACCGGAGAAGGAGTTGTTGGAGAGGTCAAGGTTATGGGTGCAATGGTGGGATGGGTTCTAGATCGGTCACCAAATCGGGTTCTCTGGCTTTAGGGTAGTGTTTGTTTCTGTCTAGCTTTTTGTAGAGGTGATAATGTGATGGATTGATGTTGGTATAGCAATTGGAATTGGGATATAGTTTGTTTTTTGAATCATATAATGGCAGAGGAGTTGCGGGAGTGGTGGCCGACAAGGGATTGGGAGTGGTGAGGGGAGTCAACCGGGTTGAGGATGGGGGTGGACTGAAAAGACGTGGTGGTCTTCTCGCCGTTGTGGGAGTCGCAGGAGGGGCTTTGGATGTAGTAGATTGGGCGACAGGGGAATCGAGTCGGGGATGTTGGTCTGCACTAATGGGCTAATGGTGGGAGTGTGTGTGTGAGAGAGAGAGAGAGAGAGAGAGAGAGAATAAATAAATAAATAAATAAAAAGAGAGAAAAATTAAAAGAAATTGAAAAAAAGATGAAATAAGGGTATAATAGTCAATTTAGGCCTGTATGGACTTGTTGTGTGAGAAGTAGATAGAATAAGGACTATCCAGTTTAATTTAAAAGGCGAGGGACTAAACTGTTTTTCAGGCAAAAGTTTGAGGAGTAACAAGTATTTAATCCTTTTCTAATTAAATATTGTGATGGCAATGGTAAAAAAATGGGTGAAGTTTATGAAAGGATGGACAACATGCTTGGAGAAATAAAAGAAGTTATGAGGACCGGGCTGTACTCTGAATATTTTCCACAAGTCGAAGCTATTGTGCTCCAAAGGTGGAAAAAAATGAATTACCTGTTAGCGTGAGTCAATGTATCCTATTTAGAATATTCTTATTCTATTAGGAATGTACTTATTGTATGCAATTAGGAATGTAATTATCCATTTAATTGTAATTAGCACTTACCTAGTTAGTATATGTAACCTTAGTATATAAATACCTCCTTGTGAGAAGAATAAAATTATCTCATCATTCTCTCAAATACATTCTTATTCTCAAGTTGGTATCAGAGCAAAGATCCGTATTGGACTTTGTATCTTTGTTCTCTCATTGCTCTCAATTCTCTCAATTTAATTTCTCTTAAATTTTCTTCTATCCAGTAATCGGGATTTGTTTGTCTGTGTTCTTGTGATTGAGAGTATTCAAACCTTTAAACCTAGAATTTGGGTTTTAGGGTTTTTTTTTCTTCAAGTCTCTACTGTTCGTTTTTTCGGCCTACCCAATTTCATCTTTTTATTCCGCTGTGCTCTGTTACTGCAATGGGAGGACAAGGGTCAGGTAAGGATGATGATGTCGCTGTTCAAAAGGTGGAGGTATCTCTGAATCAAGACTCCTCTGGGGGTTTTGGTGGTGCTAAGTTGAATGGCACTAATTACCATACTTGGAGGAAGATGATGACTGCCCATCTGTGTGGGCTTGACAAGATGGGATATGTGAATGTCACAATTGAAGTACCAGATGAGAAGGACCTTGGGTTCGGAAAGTGGGAGAACTCAAATGGGTCTGTGATGTCCATCCTCTACAAATCAATGACCGATGAGGTAGTTCAATTGATCATTGGATGTGAGACAGCTGTTGAGATATGGAAGACTTTGAAAAGTTGTATCTCAATGATTCTGACTTTGCTCAGATTCATGAACTCCACACCAAGGCATTCAAGATGACTCAGAATGGACAACGTGTATCTCTTTATTTTGCTATTTTGAAGAACATCTGGTTGGAGATTGATTAGAGGCGCCCTAATAAGATGAAGAATGATGATGATATCAAGCTGCACAATGAGGAGAAAGATTTGTTGCGGGTGCATATATTTCTGAATGGACTTGATTCCAAGCATGCTAGTGCCAAAGGTGAGTTGTTAAGGCTTGCTACTCCCCCTTCCCTTGATGGAGCCTTTGTTTATATTCGCAAGGATGAGGCTCAACTAGAGAGTGCTAAGGAAATTCATTCTGAATTGTCTAGTCTCACAGTTCAGTCTAATCCTACACAACCTAAATATGTGCCACCAGATACTGAACAGTTGCGTCCTCAGTCTAGCTTGATAAAGTAATCTGGGGTTCACATCCAAAACCAATTGACTATGGATGGAGTGACCCAAACCCTTATAAACCCATAGGCAAGGTCCCATTTTTCCCATGTGGGATGTATATATTCTCAACATTACCCTATCCATTGTGTTGGATTTGCTCTAAGCCTCTAACGCCAAGATTTTATGATAGAGAGTATCTCAACAAACCAACACCAGGAGGATTAACTCGAAAAAGACATAATCAAGATATAGAAGTGATTACAGCTCTCACGGAAGCATTTGATAAGACAGCATAAGACCCACAAGAAGCAAAGTTATTACGTAATCAATATGCCTTTTTTCAACGAAAGAGTATTTTTGCTACACAAGCTGCCCAAACAGATGCTGTAACTATGGATGCTTTTAGTTGGTGGTCAACATATGGTTCACAAGTTCCACAATTAGCAGAAGTGGCACAAAAGGTAATTCTTTGTTATTATTAATCTTTGGACACTGTTCATTTATAATTGTCATTAAAACATGCCGGATTATTAACTATTATTGATATAATTTTTATTTTTTGGGGGGCTTTGCAGTATGCTGCATGCTTAACTATTATTGCTATAATTTTTTTTGGGCTTTGCCTTACGCTGCATAGTGCATACTTAATTATGCTTTTTTTTTTCTTTTTTTTTTTTTTAACTTTGCCGTGTGTATTCTTAATTATTACTGTAGGTTCTTATTAACATATATAAAAACGTGCCCTTTTTTTTCTTTTATTAAGTACTCTAGCTTGATATACGTATGCTTTGTTCACATGATATTACATATAAACAGGTACTAGCTTGATATACGTATGCTCTGTCGAAAGAAATTGGAGTACGTATTCATACATTCACAGTGTTAAGAGAAATAGGTTGAATGCCGAAAGAGCTGATAAATTGGTTTATATTCATTCCAATATTCATCTCCTTTCACGTTTTTTTGAAGACTACAATAATGGAATTTATAAGAAATGCCTGAAATGGGACATTAATCCAGAATCAACAGATGTAGATGAGTCGCCTTTGAGATTGAAGGACTTGCGATGGAGAATGTTAGATGGAAACTATGTAGATGAGGAAGATTTGTCGCGTACAGGGAATACTTCGAGCAGACTTATTCCACCTAGTCTCAATGCACAACCAATTCGGCCAGGAACACATCAAACTCATATATCCAGATTTGCAAGAGGAAGAGACTCAAGCGACCCTTAGAACTAAGGACTTAGACAGGCGTGATGGCCAAGCCTCCCACTAGGTTCCAGCTATCGAAAAAAATAATATTATTTTTGCCTTTTTAGATTGAAAAACTTAATTAATTTTTAAGCAGTAATGACAATTTATTTTTATATTATAATTCTTGTTGAGATTTTTATTTACAGTATGATTATCCATTTATTATTTTTTTTTAATTTATTTTTAATTAAAATTTTAGCTAATATATTCTAGCGTACCGCGTACCATAGAGACTGGCGTACCGCGTACCCGTACTGCAACGATCCGCGATTCAAGTAACACTTTACTAGTTCACATTCTCTTTTGCCTTTTCCTTCTTTTGGTTCAACATATTGCAGTTTCTTTTTTGATAAAGAAGTTTTTTTTATCTCCTATCAAGATCATTTATCCGAGTAATTGGGTTTCACAGAAATAGCAGATGATAGTTGCGTTGTTCTACCTTCATCAAATAGTACAGGAACAACTTGAGATTGTAATGGGCACCATAAACTTCAATCCTGAAAGGAATCTGTATCATTAGGCCGTGACATTTATCTTTGCTTAATAGTTGTATGTATTAAACCCTTTTACAACTGTAATCATTGTTCGTCGTAGCGTCTTTCCTAAAATTGTGATATTGATGTTGAAAAGTTCATAGGAAAATTTCCTTTGTTCCTTTGCAGTAAAAGCACACTTGTCAGGCACAAGTTGGATCTGCGGGCTGTAAAATGACAATTTTCCTATCAACCTAATTAAATAACTACATAACATCTCTCTGTGATTCAAATTTGCTCACCACTAACATTTGGTGGTGATACCACCACTCAATAGTCAATATTAGTCTTTATTGAGATATGCGATGTATGTGTGAGATATTTTTTTTTTTTTTTTTTTTTTATTGACTGGAGAAAAAAAGTAGGAAGTTATACCTGCAGGATGTCTGGACGTGGGAGGTTGTATTTGTAGATAGTGGTGGGTTGACAATTTCCTTCTTTTTTTGAATTTTTATTTCATTTATTATTTTACTATTTACCTTAATATCCTTCATATATTAAAAATTATTTTAAATTAACCTATAGTTTAAAGGATATTTATGTTATTCCACACCCACTTTGGCTGACAAAATGGGTTCTATTAGGGTGCGGCTATTGTCACCCTACCATTTTCTTAGTTCATCCTACAAACATTTGAATTGTTGAAAGACTATATTACCCAAGTGCAAAATGACTAATAAGTACACTAATTTTCTAAAATCCAAATATGTAAGAAAAAATAAATATATAAGTAATTAATTAAATATAAAACTACTTAATTTTTCATTGGATAACATTAATCTTTATCTTCCCAACCCAAATTTGAATTTATTACTATTTCTTTGTCTTTTTTATGCCTCCTTATCGTTAATTCATTATTCAATTCACAAAACCATTACCTTTAACTTCATCAAAATCTTTGCAATATTCTTTGTGAACACCAAAAGTAAAAATTTAAAATACGAAGAAAAAAAAATCAATCTCTTCTTCATTGATCATAGTTGTAAAATTACTAATCTTTTTTTTTTTTTTGAGAGGGAAATTTACTAATCTTTTTACATAGATTGAAATAGAGAACATTGAAATTCCTAATTAAAAAAAAAAAGAACATTGAAATTGAAAGAAAAAATTAAAAAATGGGAGTAAATGAGATTATGATTTTATTAGGAAACTTTAATAAATTTTAATTTTTTTTATGAGTATAAATTAAATGAGAGATTTTCATTAAAAATATTTATTTTCTAATTGGATATGTCATATAAGGATATTCTTGAAAAGAGACATGGGTTAAATAAGTAAATTTAATAATTAAAATTAAAATGTAGGGTGTAATAAGCTAGTAGGGTGAACAAAGAAAATTGTATGGTGGCAATAGTCACACCCGTTCTATTAATACTAGTACAGATAAACCTGTCATATGTTATAAAACAATAGACTCCAAACACACCCTATGGGTGTGAATAATTTCGTGGGAAGTTACTCCACAGAATGTGAAGAAAATTACTACACATATTTTGTTTTTGATTTTTGATTTTTGATTTTTTTTTGTTTTTCTTTTATTTGTGAATTGACCATTTTGTCTTTCTCAAATATTTCAGTTCAAATGTTTTTTAATATTTCAGGAATATTTTGGTAAAATTTTTCTATTTTGGCTAACAAATTCTCTTCTCTTAATAATATTATAAATAATTATAGTTAACAATGGTTTAGTTATCTTATATTTCAAATCAATAAAATATTTTTCATTCATCTAAGTTTGGTTGTTTCGTCTTCAACCTTCAATTTCCAATACCCATCTCCAAGACTATTCATTCACCATTATCACCATCTAATCTGGGTTTTTTTTTGTTGGTTTTACTCTAAAAATTAGGGCTGGGCACGGGCCGGGACGGGCCGGTTATTGAGTGATACCGAACCCGGTACCGGAAATATTTTTCAGGACGGGACGGGACGGGATTACGTTTTTTCAAAGTTGGTACCGGAGGTACCGAAACCGACCGGGATCGGGTCGGGTCCGGGCCCAATTCGGGATACCCGAATCCCTTTTTTTTTTTTTTTTTTCCACACTTAAAGGACTTTAACAGCTATCCAAAATTTCCAGATTTCAATCATTATAGGATGCAGCTGTTCTCTTAGCACTGCAACTTATAAATCTACACAATCAATTTTGCCTTAAACCAAATTGCAGATTATGAATTCAAAGTGCAGTAATGCAGATTATGAGTTTATGATATGGCTGTAATGCAGTAATGCAAATTGCAGATTATGACAGGAAAGAAATCCAATGTGCAACACAGCAAATAGCCAATTCAATAGACCAACATAAGTTCAATAAATGAATAAACATAGAAACCAATTCATGAATTCAACAATAAGTCCAGTAGGTCTTAAAGTCCATTACATGATAAAACTAGTTAACTACAAGTCTTGAACGATTTGAATCAACAATGAGGCCGAGCAGCTACCTTCTTCGCTCTAGCCATCGAACGATTTGAATCAAATAAGTGAATAACTGACCTGGAGATGAAGTATGAATCAGCAGCTATCTGATGATCACGCTAATTCTGAGCTAACAAACAATGATCAATCTAATCTAATCTATGATAACTTGAATGTAAGAAACTACATGTAAGAAAACAGAAAACACCAATATTATGTCACTGGTGACCCAAAGTGATTAGTTTCCAAAAGAAAGAGGCTTTGACAAATTAAGCACGAGGGATAGTGAATAATGAATATATCAATATGATCCTAAACATATACTCCCTAATACTATATATGGTTAGTCGCTGTGGATCACAGTGATCAGTAGTGGATATATAAACATCCATCCCAACCAAGGACAATGATATACATGAATGAGGGGACCTGTGGAGCGGTTATTATTAGGGCTGGGCACGTGAGGCAATTCAACACCATTCAGTTGAAACCTCTAATTGTAATAAGCTTATCAGAATCAAATGAATCAAATATATAGTCAAATATATATCAGAATCAAATGAATCAAATACACCTGAACCAAAGCTTTAACATAGTCACAAAAAACAGCTGACCAAAATGAAATGAATCGAATTGAGAAAGTGAAGTATGACGAACCATGAAACCGCTCATCAGCTTGTATAGGAGTAGACAATCTTTCATAAGAACCTGTGGCTTTTAATGAAGAACCACAGGAACAAGGTAATTGTCGAACAAGTGACCTGTCAGTAAATGCGTCACCTGCACCAAAGTTTTAACATTATCAAAAAACATAGTTAATCACAAAGCAATGCATGAAACTGAGAAAATGAGAGCATGACTGACCTTGAAGCTTCTTATCATGCTCCTCCTTGAAACCTCTCTGACCTTCCTCTTTACGCAGCACCCAAACGATTAATGAATTGGGATCTGGGATTAGTGAATTGGGGATCGACTGATAGAGGGGGATCGGGGATTTAGATGAGGAACAGAAGAAGATATGGAGAGTGGAGAAGACTCGAAAAGAGCTTAGAACTAGGGTTAGTGAATTGGGGATCGACTGATCGAGGAGGATTGGGATTTAGAAGCAGATCTGGAGAGTGGAGGGAGAAGAGAGCTTAGAATTGGGGATCCTTCGTTAGTTCGTTGCGGCTTAGGGAGTTAGGCCTTGGCCGTTTAGTTTAGGTCAAAATGTTTTGATCGGGTGTGGTCATTGCTCTGTGTTCTCACATAAACTACCCAATCAAAATCAACCAAGTAATATAAATAATTAAATAATTAATTTAAACGGGACGGGACGGGATCAACCGGGATCGACTGGGCTAGTACCGGTACCGGGCCCGTTTCTACGGGACGGGACGGGCCCAAATAGTAAATTTCAGATTTTGATCCCGGCCCGTACCTGGGGATTTGGGGACGGTTTCGGGACGGGACCGGGATTTCGGTTTTGGATGCCCAGCCCTACTAAAAATATAGAAGAAAGGGAAGAAGAGGGTTTGATTGTTGTATAAACCTAGCACACACAATACGCAATATTTGGGAGAATTCCCCTCGTTTATTCCAATTCTGAATGTTGGTTTATATAGCCTTACAAAGAAATAGATAGAAACAAATAGCACCCCACGTTGTACACTAACCAAACAACGTAGATCATGGAGAGGAAAAATTCAAACCTAACGTACTGCCCTCATAAGTAGGGTTTAACGTATTGCCCTCATAAATAGGGTTTATTAACTGCAATAACTAAAACAAACCCTAACGTACAGAATAACAGCTAAGCCCTAGCTGTTCCAACATATCCTCCCTTAAACTGTTTGTAGTTGTGCAATCAGTTTATACCTGGTACCGTGCACATCCCAAGCAGCTCACGAAGCTTCTCAAATACTTCAAGCTTCAGTGGCTTCGTCATGATGTCTGCTATCTGATTCTGTGAGTTGCAATGGACCAGCTCCACTATTCCATCTTTGGTAAGGTCACAAAGGAAATGGAAACGTAAGTCAATATGTTTGCTTCTTCCATGCAGCACCGGGTTCTTCGAAAGTTTTATAGTGGACCTGTTATCACAATACACGGTTGTGCTTCCATTCTGAGCATGGCCAAGCTTTTCAAGAACTCTACGCATCCACTACCTAAGATCCAGGTCATGGGTTCGAGTCACTATGGGGGTAAGAGTGAAATCTTTTGATCCTCTTTAAATAATGTTAACTCTACGCATCCAAATTCCTTAACAAGCACAGGAGGCTGCAGCTATAAACTCTGCTTCGGTGGTAGATAAGGTAACTATAGGTTGCTTTTAGAAGACCATGAAACTGCACCGGTGCTAAGCAGAAACACGTATCCGAATGTGCTCCTCCGGTCATCTAGATCACCTGCGTAGTCACTATCCGTGTATGCCTCAAGCTTCTCATTCCCATTTCGTTTGTACAGAATCTCCAAATCAACAGTGCCTTTGAGATACCTGAGGACTCTTTTAACTGCTTGCATGTGTAGCTCAGTCGGACTTCCCATAAACCTGCTGATTAGACTTATCACATACATGAGATCTGGCCTAGTAGCTGCCAAGTACATCAAACAGCCAACAACCTGCTTATACATAGTGGCGTCCACCTTCACACCACTTTCATCTTTCATCAACTTGAATCCAGAGACAATAGGGTTCCTAGATGAGTTGCTCTTCTCCATTCCAAATCTCTCCAACACCTTCTTTGCATACTTCTTTTGGCAAATGTAAATCCCATCCTCATTCTGAACAACCTCAACTTTAAGGAAATAATGCATCTTACCAAGATCCGTCATGTCAAACTCTTGTTTCATAGACTTCTTAAACTCTTCAAACATGTATTCATCATTGCCAGTAAATATAAGGTCATCAACTTAAATACTAACAATGAGAATGGTACCTTTTTCTCCTAACTTCACGAACAAGGTATGCTCATGTGGGCACCGTTCAAATCCTTCCTTCATGAAGTAGGCTTCGATACGACTGTACCATGCACGTGGAGCCTGTTTGAGGCCGTACAAGGCTTTCTTCAATTTATACACTTTCAACTCATCACCCTTCTTCACAAACCCTTGTGGCTGATCAACGAAAACTGTTTCCTTTAACTCACCATGCAGAAATGCACTCTTTACGTCCAGTTGATACACACACCATCCCTTTTTAGCAGCAAGAGCAATTATCATGTGTATGGTGTCCCACCTAGCCACAAGTGCAAACACCTCAGTATAATCTATCCCATACTGTTGAGCATACCCCTTAACAACAAGCCGTGCTTTGCATTTATCAACTTCTCCACTTTCATTCAGCTTTGTTTTGAATATCCATTTGACTTCGATAGTTTTTGCTCCTTTTGGCAACTCAGTCAATTCCCAAGTACCATTTCTCTCGATTGCCTCTATTTCTTGAACCATTGTTCACTTTTGTGCGCCTCTTCAAACTTAGTTGGATCGGAAGCAGAGGTGAACATCATAAGATTGTGTAACTCTTCTTCTTCTAACAACCCTTCTCCACTTACATAGTCTTGCATCCACACCGGTAATCTCCTTGTCCTCCCTTCTTCTTAGCTTCTTCTTCCGACTGATTTGAGGAAGAGCTAGTTGCTCCTTCTCTTTCAGCTTCTTCTTCTTCTTCGTCACTTTCCCTAGACTTATTTCTCTCTTCTTCACTGTTATTCCAGTCTAACACATCAAGCTTCACTTCTTCAGCACTTCTTTTCCAGTCCCAGCTTGCATCTTCTTCAAAAATTACATCTCTGCTAATCACAATGCGCTTAGAGGTAGGATCATAGAGCATGTAGGCTTTGGTTTCTTCACTAATCCCCAACATCACACACTTGAAGCTTTTATCATCCAATTTCTTCCTTCTAGCTTTCGGAAGATGGACATGTGCAATGCAACCAAAGACCCTGAAGTGGTGAACCGATGGTTTGATGCCACTCCAAGCTTCTTCTGGAGTCAATTCCTTCACTACCAAGGTGGGGCTTCGATTGAGAATGTATACAGTCCAGTTAACTACTTCAGGCCAAAAGAACTTTGGAACTTGTATCTCTGACAACATGCTTCGAACCATATTCATAATGGTTCGATTCTTTCTCTCAGCCACCCCGTTTTGTTGAGGGGTGAAGGCAGTTGTCAATTGCCTGCTTATACCATGTGAACTACAGAAAGCATTAAACTCCTGAGAAGTAAATTCTCCTCCCCTATCTGTTTGAAGACATTTAATTGAAGCCCCAGATTCTTTCTCAACTAAACTCTTGAAGTTCTTAAATGAAGCAAACGCCTGAGACTTTTCAGGTAAGAAAGACACCGAAATTTTTCGACTATAATCATATATAAAAGTGATCAAGTACCTTTTTCCGCTGCTTGACAGAGGTGTAATCGGTCCACAAATATCCGAGTGCACTAGCTGAAGTTTGTGTGAGGCCCTCCATAAGCTTTTCTTTGGTATGGACTCCCTGTGCTGCTCGCCTATCATACAGTGTGTGCACAACTTGGATGATGTCTTTATTTCCGGCAAACCCTTCACAAGCTTCTTATATTGCAGAGTTCTTAATCCCTTATAGCCAAGGTGGCCGTAACGACAATGCCATAATTGAGTACTATCTTCAGTCGCAGTTTGGAAGCAGGTTAAGGTCTCAGACATCATGACTGCAAAGAGCAAAAACATTCTATTGGTGGTCATATTGGTTTCCATAATCAAACCTTTCTTCGGATGATAAACACGGCACTTCTCATCTTGAATCAAGATTGCAACTTTTCTTGTAGCTGACCGATGCTAAGCAAATTGTTCTTTAGCTCCGGTATATAATAGACATCAGTGATCACATGTGTGATTCCATTGATGTGTAGTCTAACATTTCCCTTCCCCATCACTACAATCTTGGAGTTGTTACCAAGCTTCACATGTTGTCGAAACTGCTCATCCATACTTATGAACCACCGCTTGTTACCACTCATGTGATTACTACACCCTGAGTCCATAAACCAAACTTCCTCCCTTATGGCATTGTTAAGCACAACATGTGCCATCAACAACATCTCTTCACCCTCATCTAACTCTACATAATGTGCACCTTTCTCCCAATCAGGGCATTCGTATTGGAAATTCCCTAATTTGTGGCATTTATAGCACTCCACCAGTGCCTTGTTGAACTGTTGCCTGCCCCTTCCTCTACCTCTGCCTCTAAAGCCTCCTCTTCCTAGTCCTCTTGCTCCAACTCTGTCTTCATATGACACCTTCAAAGCTTGCTCCTCTCCGATATGGATACGCATTATTTGCTCATGAACAAGCAGACTGCTTTGTAGTTCATCAATAGACATTGTGGTGAGATTGTTGGATTCTTCTATGGAGCACACCACGTAATTAAATTTGACAGGCATCGACCTTAGAATTTTCTCCACAATCACAAGCTACTCCATTCTTTCACCATGAGCTTTCATCTTGTTGACAATGGTTAATGTCCGAGAAAAGTATTCATCTACCGTCTCTCCATCTTTCATTTGGAGCACCTCAAACTCCCTTTGAAGTGCCTGCAGCTGAGCTCTCTTCACCTTTGTAGAACCTTGGTACTTCTGCCTCATTGAGTCCCAAATGTTCTTGGCTGTCTCTTTGATGAGAATCGTTTCCATAATTGTTCTGTCAATGGCTTGGAAAAGGTAATTTTTCACCTTTAGGTCTTTCAATCTTGCGTCTTCAATGGCCTTGCGTTGTGCCTCTGTGGGTTCAACTCCATCTGCTACTACCGGAATCCCACTCTCTACCAAGCCCCAATACTCCTTTGACCGCAAGAAGTTTTCCATAAGCATAGACCAATGGTCATAATGACCATCGAATCTAGGTATGGCAGGCTGAACATAATTTTTCTCTGTCGCCATCTCAAACTCACCTTCTAACTCTGAGTGTTTTTCTCATACTTTAACTCTCTATGTTTCTCTCACACTCAACCCCTTATCCTTCTAAGAAAACTGTGGTTTTTTAGCTCTCAAACTCTCAGACTCTCGATCAGGCCCTGTGAAGGGCTCTGATACCACTTGTTGTATAAACCTAGCACACCCAATAAGCAATATCTGGGAGAATTCCCCTCATTTATTCCAATACTGAATGTTGGCTTATATAGCCTTACAAAGAAATAGATAGAAACAAATAGCACCCCATGTTGTACACTAACCAAACAACGTAGATCAAGGAGAGGAAAAATTCAAACCTAAGGTATTGCCCTCATAAGTAGGGTTTAACGTCTAACGTATTGCCCTCATAAGTAGGGTTTAATGTACTGCCCTCATAAATAGGATTTATTAACTGCAATAACTAAAACAAACCCTAACGTACAAAATAACAGCTAAGCCCTAGCTGTTCGAACATTGAAAAACCAAAAACATGACTAGATCCTTCACCAACTTGCGAACCTGACCGGCTGACCTGATTGTTTCATCCATTCAAGCCACTATTACCCACGGCTACAGGTCAGTCTTGACTACCCCGATCCAGTAACTTTTCAACTAAAAGTTTATGTGGCATAATCAATTTGATTTGAACCTGTTAAAGAGGAATCAAGATCTCGTTGGGTTCCTTATTTCCTCTATTTTTAATTTTCAATCTATTAAACAGGCCACCACCATCTCCTTTGGAGAAAAAGTCCAACCTCAACACCCCTGACAAGCTCTTAATTTTTTTTTTCCGGCTTTCTTTCAGGCTTTTCAATTCCTAGTAGTTGCCCTTCTTCCCTTAGTCCCCCTTTCTTCTCCATTGTTCTCTTTTCCCATATCGTCTTTCTTGAAAAGAAAAAGAAAAAATCACCTTCTCATGTTTGAGAGAGAAGCAAGAAGATCATGTTGATGGGTCTTTGTCTTCGTTGAAAAGCTATGCTCTTTGCTGGGTTATGTTTCTTCGGTGTTGATTAGTACCTAAAAAAAAAAGGGTTCTTGCAATGA
Organism: Rosa lucieae; assembly: GCA_024704745.1. Taxonomy (NCBI): domain Eukaryota; kingdom Viridiplantae; phylum Streptophyta; class Magnoliopsida; order Rosales; family Rosaceae; genus Rosa; species Rosa lucieae. The sequence continues at coordinate 39,628,269 of CM045492.1, forward strand.
AAATTCAATTCTCTCTCTCTCTCTCTCTCCTCTCTCTCTCTCTCTCTCTCTCTCTTTCTCATCCCTCTGATCTAGGTTAAGATCTATGGAGAGATAAAAATATCCCTAACAAAATAGAGATTTGACACTGTTATAAACGGTATGTACTCAAAGTACGTGGTTCGAATTTTAATGTTGAACTATCAATGCTATAGTTTTTCAAATTAATGTACCAAAGTTATTAATGAATTTTAAATTTCAAGGATTGAAATTTCTCCGAAATTGCCGAAATTTCAATAATTTTGAAGTACCGAAACAAAATTCATATGCTATATCATTTCTGTTAGGAGTTTTCTGAAATTTTTCATTCATTTCCGCGAATGAATATATTTAAAATTTCACACCAAAATTTTATCCGAAATTTCCACTAAATTTCTGTAAAATTTTCTATGTCACTGACAATAAGTTTTTTACTTCATACTTTCATAGAGAAAATATAAACTTTGATTTTGCAAGCAAGCTTGTATGGGGGATTCACAAGGAAGATGCGATAAACATTTGTCTCGAAATGAGTTTGAATCATTTTCTTCGAGTCTTTGCTCAATAGACATAGGAATTCAATGTAGTGACTTGTTGGGTTACATTTAAAACGTCTGTTAATTGCATAAGCCTGTTCTTTGTTAATAGCAAAAAAGATAAGGTTATATTGAGTTTTTATAATAAAGTTAACTTTTGTTCTTTGCGATATGTTCTTTGTTATATGTTAATGTAACCTCTAATAGAGTTACTTGTCCAAGTTGAAATAGAGTTAGTCTTACTGATCTCGGAGATATCTTATTCAATGTATGATTCAGCTTCCATGTAAGACTCATTTCTCTAGTTGTAATCCTCTATATAAAGAGGTTGCTATTATCAATGAAAGACACAACTTATTCTCCCCCAATTTCTGATTTCCTAAAATACATTATTAGCACGAAGCCCTAATCTTGAGACCCTAAATTCGTAACCTTGAAACCCTAGCTGCTCCAGTCGCACACCTTAAGCCCCTGATCCCAGGAGTCCATAACCGACGGCACAACAACCAAAACTAGTCGAAAAACTACCGAACAAGCTGCCAAAAGTTCTGAACCAGTCTGGTTGGCCTCTCTGGTTAGCCTCGCTAGTTAGCCTGGCTGCACAACCCTGTGCTTGCCTCCAATTACCACTACCGCCCTCAGGCTAGCCTTGCTACCCCTATGCAGCAATCTGCCCTAGCGCCTTTGTGACCCCCACCTGCTGCCCAGTGCCCCTGCACTCCAGGTTAGCCTCGCCATAAGGCTGCACGCCTGCACAGTGCCTCTGTGATAGCCTCGCTATCTGCCAGCATCTGTGCACGTGGATAGCCTTGCTCGCCCAGTGCCCTTGCAACCTAGCACGCCAACGCAACTCGTTAGCCTCGCCAGCCACGCATAGCTTGCATGCCAGCACACGCAAGTTCCAGTCAAGCTTTAGCAGCAGCTTCCAGCCACCAACCATGGTCCAACAACTTTTTCCGGCCAGATTCCCTTAACTTTTCCTACAAACCTATTTCGAGGTGTTTTTTTACTAAAAGTTCTCACTTTCAATACTTTTAATTCCTTTCTTTTATTGGGGATTTTCAACATCTCTTCTGCTACTCTCCACTTCTTCTTTTGTAGGGAGATCTAAGCTGAACTATGGGTCTCCAAGCTTGGAGCTTGTTAAGATCTTCAAGCTTAGAGCTTGTTGAGATCTCCAAACTAAGAGTTTGTTGAGAATATATGATCGACCACATACACATCATTATTTCGAACTAACCAAAATCTATTTGAATCGAATTTCTTAGGAACGATTACTCTAAGAAATTCCTAATTTCTTGAGAGCGACTATGTTCATAAATTTTTATCGTTTTCGAGGTAGCTTTTTCCTCTCAGAAACTTACCTTTTTTCTTGTTCTTTTTCAGGATGAGTAACCTGAACAAACTGGACTTTGTTCTTGGGAACAACTTGCTCTGGATATCACAGGTGGGTTCGTGATGTGCGCCAGCATCTCAAGGCCCAAGGAATCCTGGCTATGATTCTTGAGCCTAGCCAGGACGTGCTAACTGTTGAGCAAGTTCAAGCTTTGGAAGCAAATAGAGCAGCCTTGGAGGCAAATAAAGCAAAAACCATCATCCTAATGACTCTTCATATGGATGATTCGCTTATGTATGAATACCTGAATAAAGAAGACCCCAGAAGGCTATGGGTCTCACTTGAATAACACTTTTGCAACATCTGTGACTCCCTACTTCCTGACCTAGAAGTGAGATGGCATAATCTCCGCTTTTTTTATTTCAATACAGTTCTTGATTACAATTTGGAAGCACTTCACATTAAATCCTTAATGAAATTCTGTAGTAAAGTGATCACAAATGCAATGTTGATTGAGAGGACTCTCTCTACCTTCCCTGTCTCTACTTTGATGGTTGCTAAGAAATATCGAATTGATGTTACTGCAAGATGAATCATAAGGTTTCATGAGCTCATTGGAGCCATGAATTTCGCTGAAAAGCATGACAACATCATTGTGAAGAACTATAATTTGAGCCATGTGGGAACAAAGACTATTCTGGAGGCCAATTATAGTCGCGCCACAAAGGTAGGGCACCAAGACTGAAAATCTAATCCTAGAAGTACTTATGGACGTTCTGGTCTATATGATCACTCTACTTGGGAAAGGTAACTGCCAAAATAGGTGGACACGGAATAGAAGAGGTCAATGTGGAAAAAGAGAGGGAGGCAACGCATCTGGCCATGTTGGTGGCGCTACCAATACTAAGTGTCGTCCTAATAATGCTTTCAAAGCGCCTCAATCAAGAGGACCTGAGCACAGAAATGTATATTCTCGATGAGGAGCATCCGGTTATTGGTTATACAGTTGTAGAGCTCGTGAGAATATTGCCACTACCTACAAAGCATATAGTGAAGCAAGAGAAGATCACTATGTGGAACAAAAAGATCAAGATGATGATCGAGCTAAGGGTTGAAGACTCCAAATCTGGCTGGAATCAATAGATTCTCAATTTTGTTTAAGTCTTTATTTTTCAAGAGATGTAATAGGCAATTGCCATATATATATTTTGTACTAAATGCCATTGGTCTAGTTTTTCTTCAACTAGGCTCATCCAAAGTGAGTATGATGTCTAGGAAGGTTTTGAGATAAGTGGTACTTAAGCGAGCTTTGCTCCACCGACATCTCTCTACTCACCTGGTCATATTTAGTTTGGAGTTACCAAAAGAAGTTAAATGACTACCTTTGATTTGCATTAGCTAATAATCGTATTAAATTTTCTTTTGGTCAAAGAAAAAATGATGTACAACGTTGGCTTATGAATAAAATTTTGAGTTCTTTTCATTCTGACTCCATTTTAAATTCCAAGCATTCCTCTGTGACTACGATGGCTGGGCATCAGGTTTAGTTCAAGGACACGAAATGATCCAAAGTCCTCTTGCCAAATGACCTTAAACCTTGATTACTGTCACAAAAACTCTCTAAGCTCCTAGGGCAAATCAAACCCTATTGAGCTATTCGAGCCAACATATTCCATGCGAAAATGCATGTAGAAAACGGAAAAGAGTTCATTTGCAATACCTCTAATGATTGTGAATAAAGACGCATCTTAGATAAACTTATGTATCTCTCTAGTAGTTTTTATGTCTCTACTATTTGAGCTATTAAATCCAATGAAGTTATGAGAAAAGAATCCAATGAAGTTATGAGAGAAGATCTCTTGGATTTAGACATAGATTGGCTTTGTCATGATTGGATAGGTCATCCTAGTCATGATATGATGATCCATCTATTAAAAACTTCACACGGACATCCATTCTTTCGAGCGAAATGAAGCAAAATCAAATGCTGATTCCTGGACCAAGTATGAGGCCATTGCTGCCTCTGACGTTGCCGCCATCCACCGCCAGTCTAAGCTAGTACAATCCATATCCATAATGCCATGGATGGCGTCATCATGGTGATGGCACTCCAGGTGATGCTACAATCACCAAACTTTACTTCTAATAGCATTTCAAACGCTCAGGCACAACCAAAATCCTCATTGGTTGCTTCTAAAATCCCTCACTCATTCTATAAAGCTTCTTACTTAGGAAAATTAGAACTGAGACTGTCCTACATAAAGAATGTGAAAGTACTGATTCCGTTCTTACATAGAACTCGAGGGGATTCTGTGGACCGATTCAACCAACTTGCGAACGTTTAAATATTTCATGATGTTGGTTAACGCACAGACACGCTGGTCACGTGTTGTGCTATTGTCCAATTGTAATGCTGCTTATTCTACACTCTTAATCTTGATTATATGGTGATGGGCTCATTCCTAGATCATCCCATTTAGTCAATTTGACTTAACAATGCTAGAGAGTTTACATCGAAGATTTTTGATGATTATTGCATCGGGACTGATGTTGGACATCATATTCCCATGTACACACCCAAATGATCTCGCGAAAATAACTACGATGGTAGCCAGGAGATTGGTAATACGTACCAATTTCCCTATATCCATTTGGGGTTATGTAATATCGCATGCAGCTATGTTAATTCATTTATGACCCACCGCCACTCAATATATCTCTGCATTATAGCTAGTGACTAGGTAACAGTAACTCGTACTTACACATATTTGAGTGCCCTTATCTGTGCCTATTGCACAACCACAACGCACTAAGATGGGTCCTCACAGACGAATGGGCAAATACGTTCGATATGAGACTTCAACAACCATCTGCCACTTAATACTCTTGCTAGACGATCTCTTACTGCTAGATTTGCGGATTGTCACTTTGATGAGACAGTCTTCCAGTCGTTAGGGGGAGATAAGAATACGGATGTTCAATGGGACAGATAAGAATTATCATAGTATGTCCCCACTATGTCTCATCTCAATCCTACTAAAGTGACGAGATCACGCATATCTAGTACAAATATGCCTGTAAGGATGAAAGTCCTAATGAGAGAATGTAATGTCACCTACACGGACGTAGGCATGGCACTAATGCCATAGAGAGTGGTACTCAAGCGTTACTGATAGGACCTGACCCAAATTTCACTCTGAAATCCGAGGTGGCATTGCGGGGCCCATCTTTCAAGAAAGTTCGGCAGAACTTTTCCTAAAATGGACAAGCCTAACTTAAAAAGAAGTAAAACTACACTTCTAAGCAACCATCCTTAAACACCTAGAGCCACCCTGCTCCCCAAATACCAATAACTTCATTTTCACAATAAAAAAATCTCAACTTAATCATATTAATCTTGTAGGTAATCAGAGCAAATCTAAAATTAAAATAAAGAAGATAAAGGACCTATAGACCCTACAATGTGGAAGCAGTGCCAACTATGCCTCAACTCCATGTATGCCCGACCTCAACTATGGCAAAATCAGAAAATACCTCTAAGTGGCCGAACAATTAAGCAATCCGAAGTAGTGAAATTTTCCAATTATGCTTTCTTCCTCCACGCTGCAAATCGCTTCAAGAGATTTGGGGAGCTTTAAGTATGCCTCAAGGCGCTTCTAATGGACCTGGTTTGGTTGCCTGTGGTGGTCGGAAATGGGAGAACTCGGCGTTGACACATTTTGCTACAGTAACTTCCACGACTTGGTTCGTCGTTTTCTGGCCAAGTTTTTGTGAGATACCACCGTAGGCGTCGAGAGGATGAGGAGACAAAGCCAACGACGCCAGTTGCACGCCTTCAGGTGGCCTGGAGGCAGAGAAAGAGACAGTTGCAGAAGAGAGAGAGAGAAAGAGAGAGAGAGAGAGAGAGAGAGCACGGGGGAAGGAGAGAGAAAAGAAAAAAGAAATTTACCAGCCCACAGTAAAAATTTGAATTTATACCACTTACCTCTAACAGTAATTTTAGTATTTCGCTTATAACTTTGGCATTTAAACTCAGATTTTTACGAACCACATATCCACGCTCTCGGTTTAACGTTCTCTACGAATTTCATGAAGAAAGTTTTCTCAAATTTTTACCTGAGAAAAAAGTCATCTTTTAGGGCCACTAATAGTATCGAAACTCACGTAAAGGTAAAACAAATGTGATTTACCGTCATAAAGACCAGTAAATCTATAAATTTAGGTTTGGGTCGTAACAATTACAGACCATGGCCACAGCTAGGATGGGTGGGAGGCCCGTGGGTTCGAAAGATAGTTTAGCACAATTCAATCCTTTGATCGTCAACACTCTAAATCCATCTCATGAGAATGTTCTGGACTAAGGTTATCATTGGGGGACACCTTCAATTCAAAACCCATTCCTGAAAATATAGAGCTCTCTAAAAATAACAGTAGTGTACATGAGACGTGAGATAAAACTTCATCATGATTGATGATGTAGTCTCGCGTTTCATTGCGCAAGAGCTTGTGGAGTCCGATGATTTCGAACCACGCTCCATTGATGAATGAATGCCAACGTAGAGAAAATTGGCCTAAATGGAAAGATGCGATCTAGGTTAAGTTGAATTCTCTAACCAAGAAAAAGGTTTTTAGAGCCAGTGATGCTGACACCTCCTAACATAAAACCTATTGTCTAATAGGTCTTTGTTAGAAAGTGTGATGAGAAAAAAAAAATGGTAATCTCACTTTATGGCTCAAGGTTTCTCACAAAACGTCATATGATCGACTACGTGGAGACATTCTCCAGTAAAGACTGTCATTGCAGTCCACTACCCTGTCAGATTGGTAGTTTCCGAATAACTGAATATGTAGCTTACGAATGCGGTTGCTATGTACCTTTATGGGGATCTAGATACAAAATATACTTAAAGGTTCCTAGTGGACTTCATTTACCTAAGTCAAGTGGCTCTAGACCACGGAGCGCATTTCAAATGAGGTTGAAACGCTCACTAAAGTGACTACCTAATTGGGAAGAGATAGGTAAATGTTCTCGCATTTCTATGACAAGTTCCAAATTCTATCGCAGTTCATGTTGGTGACATGATCTTCAGCGGTTTCCCTTAACTCTTTAAGGGAAACCGCTGAACACGTGAAATCTGAGTTTTAGGAACTTAAGCACCGTGTTGATGTTTAGGAATTTTGACAATGTCAAACCTTTAAGCACGCCTATGATCATCTATAATCTTGATCCTAAAAAGGATTCTCTTCATCCGAAGGATGATGACGAAGATGTGTGAAAGGTAAAGGTGCCCTACTTGAGTACAATAGGCACATTATTGTACTTAACTCAATACACAATATTGGACATTTCTTTTGCAGTGAACTTGTTAGCTAGATATAGCTCTGCGCCAACGCGACGCCATTAGACTGGTGATATAGGCTTGTTATATTCTCTATAGAGAGATAATGGATTTGGACCCATCACACACTAGGAACGCGGCCAACACTAGTCCGCATTCTCTATCCTATCCCAAAACAACATTAGTGTTTTGGAAGGTTTTGCTGATGTTGGGTACCTCTCTAACCCACATAAAGGTTATTCCCAAACTGGTTATGTGTTCACCATGGGTAAGATAACGATATCTTGAAGGTCTACAAAACAGACTATAATCGCTACTTCTTCGAGCCATGCAAAGATTATTACTTTTCATTAAGTAGTTCGTGAATATACATGGATTGGATCATAATTACGCATGTTCGAAGCAATTGTGATTTGAAATCTACCACAGATGAGCGTACGAGCATTTATGAGGATAATGCTGATTGCTTTGAATAACTGAAGCAAAGCTACATCAAATGCGAGAGCACCAAGTACATATCGCTCAAATTCTTCTATAATCAGCAACAACAGAAGCTCCACAAGATTAGAGTGAATCAGGTTCGATATGAGGACAATGCTAAGTCATTGCCTAAATCCACTTTCGAGAAAAATGTTGGAAGTATCGTTTGCGAAAGTTATTCGAACTCTCATGATCATAGTTATTAGGGGGAGATACAGATATCAGGGGGAGATGTCTACATATTTGGTCTCGAAACTGAAGGGTGTGTTGTACTCATTTTGTTTCACTAGGTTTTTGTTACTCAGCAAGGTTTTTGACGAGGCAACAAGAGGAGTACTACATTTGGGCTACACAAGATGGAGTGTTTAAGGATATCTAATTTTGTCTGGCCCAAACTCTAATACTTGTCCAAGTTGTACTAAGGTTAGTCTTATAGATATTCTAGGATATATCTTATTCAGTGTATGATTCAGTTTCCATGTAAGACTCATATTCTCTAATTGTAATCTTCTATATAAAGTGGCGCCTATTATCAATGAAAGACACATCTTATTCTCTCCCAATTCCTGATTTCCTAAAACAATTTCTTTATTTTTAACCAAAATTTTCACTGAAATTGAAATTTGGATCCTTCATTTTAATTGGGTACTATTTGTAAATTTTTCTCAATTCTTTAATAATTTTGAATGGGTCTTTCTAAATGTATCCATCAAATTCTATGTAGACCCATGATAAGCTCGTAAATGTACATGATTTTGTACTGCTTCATGTTTTCTTATGTAGTTTCTATCTATTTGAGTCATTTACTTTACTTTTATGTTTTATAGGTGTTATGGAGAAAAGTACAAGAAATGAAGCTAAATCAATAAATCTGCTTGTGCAGATTAGTCAACTTTGACATGAAACTGAGAGTAGCTCAGCACGACAGTGAGATTTATATAATTGGAAAGCCTTGGATGTCTAAGAAAGGGTAATGGGTTAATTCGAGTTTGTGAGTTAACTTCAGATAAATTCAATTGAGAATTAGAATTCCATAACTGCTCTTTGATGTGATTGAGTGTGTTTGGTGGTTGAGAATGAGTCCTTGGCTTTGTTTTTATCAATTATTTTAAAGTCATAAAATTTGTTTTTGCTTTGTTAACTTTCTATGTTCAGTATTTCGTGAATTATTTTGTATACCAAACCAAATCTGATTATTCTGAAATTTTTTGTACATGTTATTCAATGTGTCTTTAGTGTCCTGTAAAATTTTCAGAAAATTCCATTGAGTCTAGGTTCGTTAATTAATTTATTTTTGTAACTGTTCAGTAACATAGTTTAGAGTAGTTTGTGACATCCGATTAGCAGTTTAGGAACAATCTTCTGCGGGTAATGGCCCTTGCTTGATCACTATATTACCAATGATGATATTTGAGTGCAAGGTTTAAGTTGTGCATCTTTAGACATATCAACCCAGCAAATCAATTTTGCATGAAAAGACCTTTATATCCTCGTACAAAATGACAATAATAGTCATGGTAAATAAAAATAATAACAAAAGAAACCATAAAGTTTAAAACTCTTTTTCTATTTGTACCCAGCAGTTCACTGTTTTACTTTGTTGCGTTGTTTCTTCGAGCAAAACCTTAAACCCAAATTTCACTTTCCTTTATAATTGCTTCAAGGGTTTAATACGCATGATACTGACAAAGTTGGTGCGCATATATGGTATCGATCATTTTCGTAATGTAAACTCAATCTCTCATTCCCTATTGCTGTAAAATTGAAATCCATTTTCAAGTTCTCAACCAGAATTTATTTTCAAGTGCAAATGCAATGCTAAATAATGCAAACAAATCCTCAAGTCTAAACATTATCACGGCTCAATTGTAATCAATATAAACGTTGAGTCCGTCCTCTATAATGATGCTCTGCACGAGTTCCTCTCAGTTGAGGAACGAGCTTGGCGCGACCCTCATTGATGCTAAGATAATAAGGGTTTTCCTAGGTGTAAAATTTGCTGGGTGTGAGTTAAAAATAAAGGTATTGTTGGAAAAATTGTTGGGTGAGTAATTTTTTTTTTATTGAGGGTAAAAAATTTGCTGGGTCCACATAGAAATTTTAGGTACATTTAGAAAGACCCATCTTTTTTTTTTTTATCGGGAAGTTAGGTTAGTAACTCACACATCCATGCAGTGGTATCCCAGCACATGCACCGTCATTGCAGCGAAAACCAGACTAATCTACTGCACCGCAGACGCACGAACCCAAAGGGTCCCTCAAATCTGCTGGCCACAGGATGAAATTGGAATTCGAATGCTAGACCTGAGGGTTCCAGATTAGGCCGTTCTACCAATACTCCACATCATGTGGTTTAGAAAGACCCATCGTGAATAAAGTGTTTTCGTTTATATAAAAAAATAAAGGGGCCTTGACCCAAAACACCAAAATCAGCTAAAATTGTCCCACTTAACCCAGCAACAAATTTTTATTCCCACTAACCCTGTTTGAAGCAAAATGACAATTTTACCCTTAATTTAATTAATAAATTACATTTTATTCCCACTTGCCTCATCTCTCTCCCCCCTCGTCAGAGTAGATGTCGCCGACATCCTCCCATCATTTCGAGACGGCTTCAGAGTCACCTCAAACCAGCACCGCCCATTACAGCGTGCGCCGACAAGCCAAACTGAACTCCGGCTTCCTAGACCTCCGTCTGATCACCATGACGATCTCCAGCTGCTCCGAATCGAATTCCGGTAACCTCAGGCATGTGGTCGCGCTTTGCCGGTGTCAAGGAGGCTCTGGGCTGGAGGTTCCGGAGGACGTCATCGATCGGTACTTGTGGCCGTAGTTAGATCCAGCCATCCCTCCTCTGGCTTGAAATCTGGCCGGCTTGTTTTGTGATGTTTAGTTGCAGCTCATTGGTAATGCATAAACTGTTAGGATTTGGCTCTACTTGATCTCTAATTGCTGCTATGGTGATTGTCATGTATTTACATTATCAACCTTGGGAAGACATGGGAAAAACCTCAGTTGGGCTTGCATCTGCTAGTTCTGCAACTACTGCCCAGAAGCTATGCAATTGTGTGTGTATTTGATTTGTGGTGGGGTAAGCACGGATTCCCACGAAAGCACACAAAAATAAAAGTCTATTGCCTCCCAATAGACGTTTATTAAAAGTCTATTGGGAGGTAATAGACATTTTGAATTGATGTAATCTTTTTTTTTCTTCCTTTAATTAAAGTTTTACTCGTCTAATTTTAGAAAGATTAGTTTTCATTCCGGCAATATAAAGTTCTATTGGACAGCAATAGACGTCTATTAGGGGGTAATAGATGTTTTTAATTGATGCAATCTCCTCGTATTCCCATTCCGGCGATCAAAACTTATATTGGGGGGGGGGGGGGGCAATAGACGTCTATTGGGGGCAATAAACATTTCCGGTGAGGTTTTCAGAAAAGTCTGGTGGGCAATAGACATCTATTGGGGGCAATAAACATTTTCGGATAGGTTTTCAGAAAAGTCTGGTGGGCAACGGCTCGTGACCTAAGTCCGGCGACAGGAATTGGGCGAAAGTTGACCTGATTCTGGCGGCCGGTGACCGGGCTTCGGCAAAATCTCCCATGGTTTCTTTCTCTTCCATTCTCTCTCCCTATCTAAGTAACAAAGGGGTAAGAGTAAAATGGTATTAAAAAAAGATAAAAAAACAAAAAAAATCTTAATGGGGTATTAGGGAAGACCTCCTTAGAGTGTTTTGGGTAAGAGATAATTAAAAAAACTTAATGGGGTATATGGGAAAAAAAATCTCTAAAAATGGGATAAATGGACCCAAAAATAAAAGAAGAAATACGTGTTGAGGGCCTCGTGCGGCTATTATCACTCCCAATTTCAAAATTTAGTAATTATTGGTTTACGTTTATTCCTCCAGAGTCTTCAGTCTCCACTTTTCAAAAGACTTTCCTCGCACCATTCTTTAGTATCCTGATCCAAGTCCATCCTGAATTGTGATTAGCTCCAAGTCCATCCATGGATGTTGTTAGCTCATCATCATCAGCTCAACAAGCTTTGTCTTCCAGTATTCCTCCTAGTCAATTCACATATCAAGTGTTTTTGAGTTTCAGAGGTAGAAACACTCGCAAGACTTTCACCGATCATCTCTACACAGCCCTGACCACTGCAGGAATCTGCACTTTTTGAGACGATGATGAGCTCCCGGCCGGAGAAGCCATCAAGCCAGAACTAGAGAGAGCCATCCAACACTTGCGATGTTCTATTATTGGGTTAAATTTCCTTATTAGGAGTTCTTTGACATGGTGAATGCTGAATGGAAGGAGTGGAGTGCATAGGTGATATGCAATAGAGATCGCCATGCCGTTTACCCAAGCCAATCATCTCCCTCGTAGTCAACACTACTAGAAAAACCCCCCAATGCACACAGATAAGATTCACACAGATAGAAATCTGTGTGAGAAACACTGCAATGCACACAAATATCTGTGTGAAAATCATATTCACACAGACATTCGTGTGAAATAAATTTTAAAAGTGGGGTCGGAAAATTTCACACGAATTTCCGTGTAAAAACTTATTTCTGCGTCAGAGAATACTGTACATATATCAGAACTTCACACGAATTTTCATATAAATTAAAGTTATACACGAAAATCCGTGTGAGTTTTATTTCAAAATTAAGAGGAAAATAAATTAACTACACTCAAATTTAATAACTATATTTATATCTAACACACTATTCATTGCAGACTTTTGGTTTCACATGAACATCCGTGTATAATCAATAATTCTAATATTCACACACAGAAATCTGTATGAATCCTATTTTAAAATAGATAAATTAATTAATTAATTACATAATTATTATGGACGTATTTATTTTTAGTACACTATTCCGTGCAGACTTGTAGTTCCACACGGACATCCGTGTGGATTTCTTATCAATAACTTTATCTGTATTTCCATTTTATCTTAATTGAGGTTTTTTTTTTCATCCCTTAACCTTTCGCTCACCGATCTCCCTTCTATTTGATTGGTCTCCTCAAAATTACCCAACTTTGTCCCTCATGATCCCTTGTCCACATACCATTCTCCAACTTCTAAATCTAAATCAAAAACCACCCATTCCTGACTCATCCCTGTAACATTGGTTTTCTTGTCAAAAAATTCAAAGATTTCATCTGCGTTGGATCATCTTTGTTCTTCCACCTGGGGTCCATTGAAATGATCGGAAGATTTTTTTCTTCCTTGATTCGGGTCTCTGATTTGCTTAACAGATATTGGGTGGACCATAAATTCTTTGCACACTTTCCTTTATTTTTTTTGAGTTTTTCTTGAAACCATTATTTACCGATTTCTTTGCACCATAAAGGAAATTCTGGAACTTGTAGCACCGTAGCCGTTGTACAGATTCGCGAACCCCTCCTTCTCTGGTCCCAGTGGCAGTCAAAGCATGATTTTGATTCCTCAATTCAAAGCAGATCTTGCCAAGAAGGAGATGTTCTTAAATTCAACTTCTTACCTCAGCTTGTTCTTCATCAATCTTAGATATGCAGGTAATTAAAGGCATCTCTGTGGATGTTGAACACATCAATTTGTGTTAATCTGATTTTGATTTGCTAATCTTGCTGTTATTTTCTTTGTAGGAAATGATATCATGCAAAGAAAGACTCAATTTTGACATATGCCATCAAGTTGGATCTCAGACCATGTCGAAGCGAGGGCGCGGAGGGTCTGCCGGAAACAAGTTCCGGATGTCGCTGGGTCTGCCGGTGGCGGCGACGGTGAACTGCGCCGACAACATCGGTGCCAAGAATCTCTACATTATCTCTGTGAAGGGAATCAAGGGTCGTCTGAACCGGTTGCCGTCGGCTTGTGTGGGTGACATGGTCATGGCCACTGTGAAGAAAGGAAAGCCGGACCTCAGGAAGAAGGTGCTGCCAGCTGTCATTGTGAGGCAGCGCAAGCCGTGGCGCCGAAAGGATGGTGTTTTCATGTACTTCGAAGATAATGCTGGTGTCATTGTGAATCCAAAGGGTGAAATGAAAGGATCTGCTATCACTGGGCCTATTGGGAAGGAATGCGCTGATCTGTGGCCAAGAATTGCTAGTGCAGCTAATGCCATAGTTTAAGTGCTTCAAGCCTTACTTTAGATTGGTTTTTTATGATGTTCTCGAATCTGGATATTGGCGTAATCAGTTGTTGTTTAACTCTAGATGAGTATGAAAATTTCCTGGATTTTTACCCGTGTGGTGTTTGAACTTAGTATCGTACTACCATGTAGACTCTGATAGTTAAAGGGAGCTTTTGTTCTTTAAAACAAAAAACAAAAAATCAAGTTGGATCTCAGATATTGTTCCTTCAAGATCAGCAGAATCATCGTGAAGAACATGAAGAACAATTATGACTATAATTTAAATTAAAAGGAGAAATTTAAAAACAAAAAATTTAATTTGAATAATCTTAATTCCTTTATTTTGATATATATAAAAATAATTAGTGGATGGGATAGGAGAACAGCAGCTCCACTGCCGGTGGGACCCATCAAATGCATTCACACGGACAGTCAATTCTGTGTGTAAATAGCATTAGCAACGCCAGCAATACGTACGGATTTTTAATCCGTCGTTGTACCGTGTGTATTAACGTCTTCACACGGATTTCCGTGTGCAATACTATAATTTCACACGGATGAGAAAATAGCATTAGCAACGCCAGCAATACGTACGGATTTTTAATCCGTCGTTGTACCGTGTGTATTAACGTCTTCACACGGATTTCCGTGTGCAATACTATAATTTCACACGGATTCTCATCCGTGTGTGATGGGTACTTTTTCTAGTAGTGCAAGTCCTGCAAAATAAAAAAAGCAGGAAAGAAAATGACACAACATTTCAAGGATTTGGTAAGTTTTCCAACAGACACTAGATTGACCCAAAATTAGGAGTGAATTGAGTTACATTGATACAATGATAGTACATATATAGGAATTACACAATATGGCTGATCCATAATTGGTGGAGCCAAATCTTCCTACACTAAATTAGACATTCAATACTATAAGGTCAACTAACTAGTTCAAACACAATGAATCTAGACAAATATTCAATATAAGAAAATGTAGAATAAGGGAAGTTTTAATTGATTCTTAACAAAAAGTCATCGGTTGACCAAAGAAATTCTGAACTGAAGATAAGGGGATGCATAGACGCAAGTTCGTTCTGAAGCCTTAATTTCCAGTCAGTGAGAAACCAGCTATTTTGTAATTTCCTTCGTCAATGGCTCTTGTTGGAGCTGATCATGAAGCCGCCTCTTCCAACACATCTCATTCTCGATGCAATCATCACGTTTTCTTGAGTTTCAGAGGTGAAGAAACTCGCTACACTTTTACCGATCACCTATATTCGGCCTTGGTCAACGCAGGATTTCGCACTTTTCGAGATGAGGATGAACTCGAGAGAGGAGAAGGTATCCGGCCAGAACTACAGAAAGCAATCCAACAGTCTCGAAGTTCTGTCGTTGTGATTTCTAAAGACTACGCATCTTCAGGATGGTGCCTTGACGAGCTTGTCATGATACTTGAACGCAAGAGAACCTCCGATCATGTAGTTTTACCAATATTCTACGATATTGATCCATCCCATGTGAGGAAACAGAGTGGAAGTGTTGCAATAGCGTTTGCTAGACATGAGAAAAAACAATCTCTGGAGAAGTTGAATAGGTGGAGGGCAGCACTTACCGAAGTTTCAGATCTAGCAGGCATGGTGCTACAAAACCAAGCTGATAGGTAATTCCATTATAGGCAGTTCATCTTCATGTATCTATTTTTAATGTCAAAACGTTATCATTCTTTTAGGTAATTTCTTCATATTATTATTATGAGATCTGATACATTAATTTCTCTTTCTCAAGTCTTTTCATGGTTGATTTCTCATTTTTCTTTGCAATTTCTAGGCATGAGTCGAAGTTTATAAAGAAAATTGTTAAAGTGATTGAAGGCAAACTTTGTCGCATCCCCTTAAGTGTTAGCCCTTACCTGGTCGGAATGCAGTATCAGGTTGCAAACATCGTTTCATGGTTACAAGATGGATCATCTGATGTTAGCATATATGGAATTTCTGGGATTGGTGGTATTGGAAAGACAACCATTGCGCAAGTAGTTTATAACTCATTTTTCAGAAGTTTTGAAGGAAGCAGTTTCCTTGAAAACATCAGAGAAGTTTCAGAACAACCCAATGGCTTAGTTCGACTACAGAAGCAACTTCTTGCTGATATTTTGAAGGGAAGGAAAGTGAAAGTACAGAGTGTTAGTGAGGGAATAATTAAGATTAGAGATTTCATAAGCACCAAAAAAGTACTTCTTGTCCTCGATGATGTTGATCATCTAGGTCAGTTAGATGCAGTAGTTGGTATGAGAGATTGTTTTTGTCCAGGAAGTAAAATTATTATAACTACTAGGCATTCTGGGTTGTTAAAGGCTAGTCAAGTTGTTAAGGTGCATAGCGTTAGAACTTTAAATGATGCTCAATCACTGGAGCTTTTTAGTTGGCATTCTTTTGGACAAGACCATCCAGTTGCAGGTTACGTCGAACTTTCAGAAGGGGTAGTTAACCACTGTGGAGGACTACCTTTAGCTCTTCAAACTTTGGGTTCTTCTTTATCGGGGACAACGTTAGATGTATGGGAAAGTGCATTAAAGAAACTGAATGCTATTCCAAACAGTGAAGTCTTGAGCAAGCTTAGAATAAGCTACGACTCTTTACAAGATGACCATGATCAAAATTTGTTTCTCCATCTTGCTTGTTTCTTTATTGGAAAGGACAAGGATGTTGTGGTCAAAATATTAGATGAATGTAATTTTTACACAATTGTTGGTATTCAAAATCTTGTTGATAGATGTTTGGTAACAATCAATGTAAATAATGTGGTGAGCATGCATCAAATGATTCGTGACATGGGAAGAGAAATTGTTCGACAAGAATCAAGGGAGCCGGAGAAACGCAGTCGATTATGGGATCCCAAAGATTCCTTGAATGTACTGATGAGAGAAAAGAAAGTAAGAACCATGCTTCTCTTATGTATGTGATGCCTAACTCATTTGTTGTTGGTACTTAGGCGAATGCTTTTTTTTATCTTTTTGATATAGGGTTCAGACACAGTTGAAGGTCTTGCCCTGAACATGTACCGGTACCCTGTCGTCTTGGAAACCAAAGCATTTGCAGGGATGCACAAACTGAGATTACTCCAACTTGGTTATGTACAACTGACTGGAAGTTGTGAAGAACTTCCCAAGGGGTTGAAATGGTTGTGCTGGCTTCAGTTTCCGTTGGATTCTATACTCATCAGTTTTCCTTTG
The DNA here is from genome assembly GCA_024704745.1 of Rosa lucieae. Taxonomy (NCBI): domain Eukaryota; kingdom Viridiplantae; phylum Streptophyta; class Magnoliopsida; order Rosales; family Rosaceae; genus Rosa; species Rosa lucieae. Next base: position 39,645,327 of record CM045492.1, read on the forward strand.
GAAAGCCTGGTCGTTCTAGAAATGTCTTGCAGTAGCTTGAGAAAACTCTGGCAGGGAACAAAGGTATGACACTGCAGACTTTCCCTCTTTTTTCTTCTGTTTTTTTTTTTTTTTTTTACTCTCTTCCCTTTGGGATGTGGGAAATAAGTGTGTTACATCTGTTAAGAATTAACCCTACCTTCCGTTTTTATTCACAGCATCTTCCATCTTTGAAGATCCTTGATCTCCGCCATTCCCATGACCTGATAAAAAGCGGTGACTTCTCATTGGTCCCCAATCTAGAGAGACTGATATTTGAAGATTGTTCAAGCTTGGTTGATGTCCATGAATTTGTTGGAAACTTAGAGAAGCTCGTATACTTGAACATGAGGGATTGCAAAAGTATTGTCAAACTTCCAAAGAACATTTGTATGCTGAAAGTACTAGAGACACTTATTATATCCGGTTGCTCAAATCTTTATGAGTTTCCAATGGAGGTTGGGAAGGTGAAACATCTGAAAGTTCTTGAAGCAGATGGAATTTCAATAAATCAATTAGTCACAACTTCTGGGGAAGCCGAATCATGGCCAAGAAAAAGTGTTGTTAACTTTTGGGCTTGTTTGTCCCGCACTTTAGTTCATTTAAGTCTTCCACATTGCAATCTTTCTGATGATTGTTTTCCTTCTGATGCTGTTAACTTATACTCATTGAAGAGTTTGGATCTCAGCAATAATCCAATTTGTAGCTTACCAGATTTCGTCAGAGGCCTTAGAGGGCTCAATTCAATGTTACTTTGGGGGTGCAGAGATCTCAAATCACTTGTAAGGTTACCAAGAGTAAGAACTCTGGATGTCCACTTGTGTGAATCCTTGGAAAGTGTAACGTTTCAATCGATATCGTGCATACCAGAGTCAATAGGCTTGATTGCTTACAAGTCCCAACTAGTTGAGATTGAGTACTGGTTCAAGTTAGAAGCCATTGAAAAAGTGGATTTAGAAATGATCAAGCTTTTGTGTTTGTACAACTTGGAATCCATGGAACGCATTTGGATGCACACCCCATATAACAACGCTGAAGTGACGATGCTTCCCATCCAGGTGCCTCTCTCTCTCTCTCTCTCTCCCTCTCTCCCTCTCCCTCTCCCTCCCTCCCTCCCGCTCCCTCTCCCTCCCAACCATATAGGTACACAAGCACACAGTTATTCTCAGATAAGGCTAACCATACTTTCAAAAATTTGGTATATATCCGCACATTTCTTCCTATGATGAATGAAATATGAAATTAATAGTATTTGGCATATTCTGTGCAGGGACTGTATGAATATGGTATATTTAGCACATTTCTTCCTACAAAGGGAAACGACGTTCCAGGCCAGTTCAGCCATACAAGTAAAGGGTCATCACGTTCAATGTCCTTTACTGTGCCCGCACCCTTACTTCCTAATCAAAGGATCCGAGGCTTGAACATATTCTGTGTATATGCAAACTACGATGTTGATGTCAGGTGCATTGATCCAATAATAATTAGAGTCAATAATAAGAGCAAAGGTCTCAAGTGGATCTATGGACCAACATGTTACGGCATTCCAAGCAGCAAAGATGTGGTATGGTTAAGCCATTGGAAGTTGGGAAATCGATTGGACGCTGGCGATGAAGTTACTGTTACAGTATTTCCATTTGAACCATTCCAGATAAAAGAGTGGGGCTTCCAGGTTGTGCATGAGCAAGAAGGCAAAATAAGTAACCAACACAACACCACATATCCAGATGATAATGACGTTATTGGTAAATATTGTACAGATTTTTCCGAATTATACCAGGTGATGCCGGGAACATACTTCCTCTGCGGTGGACATATAATATATGATAGACAGTCACATGTATTACAAAAAGGGTCAGTTTTGTTCAATCACATTATTGGAGATTCTGATGAAAGTGCAGGTGTGTTGTTACTGATAAATTGGCATTACAAGCTTATTTTATTTATGGTATATTTGTTTCTTCTCACCGAAATAATGTGGACATTTGCAGCAACAAAAGAAGCAATGAGAGACCGAAAAAATTTCTGCAGTCGGAGTGGGCTTGTTACCATTACTGGTGCTGTGTCTTTGATTTGCAGTCCAGGCGGCATTTCAAAAGAAGGAAGGAAATCCCAGCCAAAAATTAAATACACTAGTTTAACCCAGCCAAAAGCTCTACCTTTACTAGTTCGCACTCTCTTTCGCCTTTTCCTTCGTTTGGTTCAACATATTGCAGTTTATTTTTTGATAAAGAAGTTTTTTTTCTCCTATCAAGATCATTTATCTGAGTAACTGGGTTTCACAGAAATAGCAGATGATAGTTGCGTTGTTCTACCTTCATCAAACAGCACAGGAACAACTTGAGATTGTAAATGGGCACCATGAACTTCAATCCTGAAAGGAATCTGTATCATTAGGCCGTGACATTTATCTTTGCTTAATAGTTGTATTTATTAAACCCTTTTACAACTGTAATCATTGTTCCTCGTACCATCTTTCCTAAATTTGTGATATTGATGTTGAAAAGTTCATAGGAAAATTTCCTTTGTTCCTTTGACAATACTTTTGCACACTTGTCGGGCACAAGTTGGATCTGCGGGCTGTAAAATGATAATTTTGCCATCAACCTAATTAAATAACTACATAACGTCTTTGTGAATCAAATTTGCTCACCACTAACATTTGGTGGTGATAGTTTAGAGTAGTTTGTGACATCTGATTAGCAGTTTAGGAACAATCTTCAGCGGGTAATGTACTTACATAGGCATTTGCAAGCATAATTAACTATAATGAGCCACGCTTATGTTATCGCTAGCGGTACCGACTCCCGCCAAATGAGTGACTTATGGGAACACAGCCAAGCAGGCTACCGCCTGAGCCCCGGCTTGCCCCCAAATCACCGCCGCCACGTGCTGCGCCAAGACAGCATCAGAAGCTGGGGACTGAAGCATGTCAGTCCCACATCGAAAACATGAAGAATATCAGCTCATTCTTCACCTATAAAAGGTTCTCTCTTCTCTCCTCATTGATTACTCATTTTAATACTTACCTAGTGTTACTTTGTCAACATAAATACATTGACTAACTTAGGCATCGGAAAAGAGAAAACTGCCCAGCGCGGTCCCCTTCTGACGCTCTCTGTATTTCACTTGACAGGTAGCGAAAACTCTGAGAATATCATAGGTAGCGGTCCGCTAGTCGGACCAGCGTTAACAAAGGTTTAGCTACCGCTGAACTTTAAACATCAACAGGTAATGACCCTTGCTTGATCACTATATTACTAACTATGATATTTGAGTGCAAGGTTTAAGTTGACCCTTGCTTGATCACTATATTACCAACTATGATATTTGAGTGCAAAGTTTAAGTTGTGCATCTTTAGACGTATCAACCCAACAAATCAATTTTACATGAAAAAACCTTTATAACCTTGTACGAAATAGTCATAATAAATAAAAATAATAATAAAATAAACGATAAAGTTTAAAACTCTTTTTCTATATGTACCCAGCAGTTCACTATTTTATTTTGTAATTATTGGTTTATGTTTTAGGGAATCAGAAATTGAGAGATAATCGCTGTGTATTCTCATTGATAATAGGGGCCTCTTTATATAGAGGATTACAATGCATAGAGTTAGAATCATACAAAGAAAGATAATCTCTAGATTCTTCTAATTAAACCCTATTACCACTAGGTCAAGTAACCTAGAGTTTGAGCCAAACACAAATAGAGATATCCTTAAACACTCCCCCTTGTGTTGTCCAAACGCGGTGCTTCTTTCGTTACATCGTTAAAAACCTTGCCGAGTAACAAAAACTCAGTGGGACAAAAATAACCTCGGTCGAAGGGAAAAAGAGCACAACACACCCTTCACGTTTCGAGGTGAACATGTAGACATCTCCCCCTGATGTCTGCGCCTCCCCCTGATGACTACGATCATGGGAGTTTAGATAATTTCCGCAAGCCAATTCTTGCCACATGTTTCTCGAACGTGGATTTGGGCAATGACTTAGTAAACAAGTCTGCCATATTTTCCTCAGATTGAACCTAATTCACTTTGATCTTGAGAAAAGTCTGTTGTTGCTGATTATACTTGGTGTTGTCGCTTTTGATGTAGCCTAGCTTCATTTGTTCAAAACAAGCAGCATTATCCTAAATGCTCATAGGCTCATCTGTGGTAGACTTCAAACCACAATTGCTTCGAACAGGCGTAATTATGGATCCAATCCATATACATTCACGAACCACTTTGTGATGAGCAATAATCTCTGCATTGTTTGAAGATATAGCGACTAGGGTCTGTTCTGTAGACCTCCAAGATATCACGATCTTTTCCCATAGTGAACACTTAACCATTTTGGGAATGACCTTTGTATGGGTCAGAGAGATACCCAATATCAGCAAAACCTTCCAAAACACTTATATTGTTTTGGGATGGGGATAGAGAACGCAAGCCAGTGTTGGCGGCGTACCTGGTGTGTGATGGGTCCGAATCCATCATCTCTTTGTGGGGATAGAACAAGCCCATATCAATGATACATCTCAAATATCGAAAGATATCTTTTACACCAATCAAATGGCGTCGCGTTGGCGCAGAGCTATATCTAGCTAACAAGTTCACAACATATGAGATGTCCGGTCTTGTGCATTGGGATAAGTGCAATAATGCGCCTATTGTACTAAGTAAGGCACTTCTGCCTCTAGCACATCTTCATTATCATCCTTCGAATGAAGAAGATCCTTTTCAGGATCAAGACTACGAACGATCATGGAGGTGATTGAAGGCTTGACCTTGTCAAAATGCCTAAGCATCTATCGATACGATGCTCAAGTTCTAAACCGAGACCTAATCGTGTTCTCCCAAAATCCTTCATCTCAAACTCGGATTTCAAGTGTTCAGCGGTTTCCCTTAACTCTTTAAGGGCTTCTAATGAAGATCATGTCCAACATGAACCGCGATAGAATCTGAAACTTGTTATAGAAACGCGTGGGCATATCCCTTCCCAATCAAGTAGTCATTTTAGCGAGCGTTTCAACCTCTTTGTAAACGCGCTCCGTGGTCTAGAGCCACTTGACTTGGGTTAATGAAGTTCACCATGAACCTTCATGTATATTCCGTATCTAGATCCCTATAGAGATACGTAATGACCACATTTGTAAGCTGCATGTTCAGTTATTCAGAAACTACCAAACTGACAAGGTAGTGGAGTGCAATGACATCCATTACGAGAGAATATGTCTTAACGTAGTCGATATTTCAGGGCGTTTTGTGAGAAGTCTAGCGCCATAAGGCGAGATTACCATCTCTTTTTCTCACTACGCTTTCTAACGAAGACCCATTAGTCAACAGGTTTTAAGTTAGGAGCTGTTGGCATCTCTAGCTCGAAAACCTTCCTCTTCGTTAGAGAATCCATCTTAACCTGCATCGCATCTTTCCATTTAGGCCAAATTTCTCTACGTTGGCATTCATTAATCAACGGAGCGTGGTTCGATATCATTAGACTCAACAAACTCATGCGCAACAAAATGCGCAACTACATCATCAATTATGATGGAGTTTCTATCCCACGTCTCATGTACACTAGTGTAAGTTTCATAGAGCTCTATATTCTCAGGAATAGGTTCTAACGTTGAGGGGTCCCCCAACGATAACCATAACCCGGAAGATACTCATGAGACGGATTTTGAGTGTCGATGACCAAGGATTGGTTTGTGCCAATGTATCCTTCGAACCCACGGGCCTCCCACACATCCTAGCTGGGGTCATGGCCTGTAACGCCAGAGTGCCATTCTCTTTGGCGTTGGCGTCATGCCTACCTCCGTGTAGGGTGGCGCTACGTCCTCTCATAGGGACGTCCTTCCTTGCAGGCATGTTTACAACATATTTGTGTGATCTCGTCACTTTAATAGGGATCGAGATGAGACATAGTGGGGACAGGCCATGACAATTCTTGTCGTTCCTGCTGAACATCCGTGTTCTTATCTCCCCCTAACGACTGGAAGACTGTCTCATCAAAGTGACAACCCGCAAAGCTAGCGGTAATGATATCGCCTGGCAAGGGCATTAAGTGGCGGACGATTGTTGGAGTCTCAAATCCAACGTAGTTGCCCATTCGTCTTTAAGGACCCATCATAGAGCGTTGTGGCGGCGCAATGGGCACATAAATGGCTCACTCAAATATGCGTAAGTACGATACCTATACCCAGTCACTAGCTGTAACGCAGAGGTACATTGAGTGGCGATGGGTCGTAGAAGAAGTAGCATAGCTGCATGCGATATTGCATCACCCCAAGCAGATATAAGGAGATTGGTACGCATTACCAATGTCCAGACTACCATCGTAGTCATTTCTACGAGACTATTTGGGTGTGTACGAGGGAATATGATGTCCAACATCAGTCCCATTGCAATAACCATCGAAAGTCTTCGATATAAACTCTCTAGCATAGTCAAATCCAATTGACTGAATAGGATGATCTGGGGAGTGAGCTCGTTGTCATATGATATGTGCTAGGAGTGTAGCATAAGCAGCATTTATAGGTGGACAATGGCACAACACGTGACCGGCGTGCTTGTGTGTCAACCAACATCATGAAATATTTAAGCGTCCGCAAGTTGGTTGAATCAATCCACAGAATCCCCATGGATTCTATGTAAGAACATAATGTGTATTGTCATATCCTTTGCATAGGACGGTCTCAGTCCTAATTTCCCTAAGGAACGGGCTTTGCAAAACGAGCGAGAGGCTTTAGAAGCAACCAATGAGGATTTTGGTTGGGCCTGAGCGTCTTAAACGTTATTCGAAGCAAGTTGGTGATTGCAGCATCACCTAGGGCACCATCACAATGATGGATGCCATCCATGGCATCATGGATAGGGACTGCGCTAGCCCTAGGCTAGTGGTGGACGGAGGCAGTGCCCTAGGCAGCAGCGTCGGTCACACTTAGTCCAGGAATCAACTTTTGATTCATGCTTCATTTCGCTCGAGAGAAAGGATGTCCATGTGAAGTCTTTGGTAAAGGATCATCATATCATGACTAGGATGACACTACTAGAAAATTAGTCTTTTACGACGCGCAAATTACGGCGTGCATATCATGTGCGCCGTAAAAGAGTCTCATTTACGGCGTGTTTTTTTATGTGCCGTAAAAGAATTCTCTTTTTGGTCATTTACGGCGTGCTTTCCGTGTGTGCCGTAAATGACAAATTATATTTACGGCGTACTTTTTTGTGAGCCGTAAAAGACTTTCATTTTTGATCTTTTACGGCGTATTTATCATGTATGCCGTAAATGATAGAAAAGTCTTTTAAAGCGTGCTTTATAAGTGTGCTGTAAAAGACATGTGTTTCTAATCTTTTACGGCGTGTTTTTGAAGAGCGCCCTAAATGTCACAAAATTTCGAGAGCCCGCTAATAATTTTCGGCTTACAATTAAACTTCCCTCTTCTTGTATCCTAGATCTCTCTCTCTCTCTTCTTATCCTTGCGACCTTGCCTACTCCAATGAGAGTTACCGGACGGGATGTTCCTCTCCGGGAAGTTTGGGTTTCTGTTAGATCTGGAGTAGGACTCGGTTCACACATCTCTATTCACCGTAGCTCTGCCTCTCTCTCTATACATGCCGACGTCCATTCTGCGTTATCTGTAGCAGCGCTCCGACATCATTTTCAGATATGTGGCAGGGCTCTCTCTATTAGAGTTGGATCTCGAGATACTTCATATTGTGTTCAGATCTATGGTAACCTCTCTGTTATTTCTGATTTTCCATGTTTTTTGCTATCGCCAGTTGTCTCTCCTCTTTCATGCATATCGATTGTGTTGATCTTTGATTGTAATTTGGTACTGTGCGAATTTCATTCGATTTGGGTGGATTTCATTTGGGTCTATTTAGAGCTCAAGATCTAATTTTGATTCGGTTTTCTTTATGGGTTTTCAGGGTTTGTGATTATACAGTTTCTATGCCGTCGAAACCCATCCCATCTTGAACTATTCCCGATTGAGCAGTCCGGTGCTTTCTCCAACTCTCTCCTACTCTTTTAGGTTTGACTTTGCAAAACTTTGTGCTTGCAGTTCTTTTTAATTCGGATTCTGAAGCTTTATTTATCTTGTTTGTGGTGATTTTGTAATGGTTTTGTTGAATTTTGCTCAAGACGAAGCAAAAGAAGGAGCCTTTCACAGCTAAAATTCCAAAGAAGCCCAAGAAGAAGGTAGAGAGGAACTGGAATTAAATATCAAGGATGAATCTGATGAGTTCAGATTACCAACTGACCAGGTTTGCTTCTTTCACATGACTTATTGGAATATTAATTGATACGTATCTAGTTTTCGTTCCTGCTTAAATTTTCAACGTCTTTTTCCTAATGATATAGGAACTTGAACAAGAGGCGCATCAACCTCCTGATCTTTCACACCTTCAGGGGAGGTTAAAAGAGAGTAAGTTGTACCTCCACTAGTTTATGTATTATATGTTTGGGTTCATACTATGGCTACAATGACTTTTTGATTGGAGCTTTAGTAGAGGTGACTGATTGATTCTTTAATGTTGTGATGGAGCTGTTGGAAAAACTTGCATGCTGATCTCTTATACCAACATTACCTTCCCCACTGTAAGAAGCATGGTGTTAATTTCATCATGATTCATATATAACTAATCAGTCAAGTTTGTTTCATTGATTTATGACATATTTTTTAATTGCTAATGTGGTGGTGGATTATGGGACACTGCAGGTAAGTAATTGGTCTATGTGGGTGCTTGGTTTCTACTAGTCTGCTATTTTACCATGGTGAAGATTATCAAGGTTATATTACTGATTGAAGTAACTGCAGGTAAGTAATTGGTCTATGTGGGTGCTTGGTTTCTATTTTCCCCACTTTGGATTATGGGACACTGCAGGTAAGTAATTGGTCTATGTGGGTGCTTGGTTTCTACTAGTCTGCTATTTTACCATGGTGAAGATTATCAAGGTTATATTACTGATTGAAGTAACTGCCCTACATAACACAAAATGACTAATAATATAGCCTGGATAACAAAAACTGTGTTATTCCTAAGAAAATGTTCTTTTAAAAGACTTTATGCCATCATATTTTCACTTTCTGTCTGGATTATTAATTTGGTGGATTTTGCATAAAAGATGGTTTGGATTGATAATATGTTAGAATAAATACCATGAACCTTCACATATGCAATATGCATATGCTTAATCTGTAATTATATGATTGGGAGAAAATTGAGTGCTTGTTACTAAGTTTGGGATGTTCTAACTTGCTTCGTTACTATGTTTCAGGCTGGTCTTATAAGCGCTTATATCATAAAAACACTCTACTTTGGAAGGTATGAGGGAACACTTCTGGAATGTTGACCCATTATTTGGTGCTGCATTCATTTCTGTATGTATAAACAATATATATTCCAGGACTAGTAGTCACTTATGGTCCAGTGAATGAGATAGATTTTTTATTGTAATAGAAATACATATACAAAGAATAGGAAGAAAATGAATTTATAGAAGATAATTAAGCTCAGCGTATGCACTTGCATTTACCATTATAGTTTCTGGTTTTTACTTGACATCAGCAAGATTAAAATCTGCTAAAATTATAATGGCATATGTGTTCCTGCGCTTATTATAAAGTTAAGCAAAAGCTAAGTTTATTAAATTATGACCATCTGCGTAGTTAGCAAATTTGAATAGCAATTAGATGGAAAGACTTGTACTGCGGAACTATACTTAACCAATTTCCCTGACATTATGAGTTTATGATTCTCTTGGCAACAGGCATTCTACAGATCGTGAAGTTGCTCTCATGATGCTTATGGCTTATTTGTCATACATGTTGGCTGAGGTACCCTAAAACAGAATATGGATAACTACAACTACTTGGACCTTAATTATGAAGGTTTTAAGTGAATGCAGAAGATTATTACAAAGGAACTGATAATGTTTTAGATTTTAGCATGGTGATGATATGTTGGTTTAGTTACGTTGTTTTTGTACAATACTCAATTGTTGTTGGCATATAAATGTATAATTTACATTTTCTAATGTGATACTTGCAGTTTGTTATCTCTCTTTTTATCTCAATAAATTGTATAGATTTATTTCGATTTTGAACAATATTTACAGGGAAAAAAAAAATCAATGCAAATGTTACGCGTCTTAAATATATCCTTACGACCACATTTACGGCATGTTTGTTAATCAATCACAACAAGCTTGTTAATTAATTACGGCGTGCTTCAGATATCACTTACGGCGTGCTTTCCAATTTGAAAATTGAAATAAAAAAATTTTAAAACTCTTTTACAGCGCTCATTTTTTCTCTCTTACAGCGTGCTTATGTGATCAATTACGGCGCACTTATTGGTCATTTACGGCGCACTTTAATGTTTCAAAATTGAAATTAAGAATTTCTGAAACCCTTTTACGGCGCTCTTTTATATCTTTCACGGCGCGCTCGTGGGGTCTTTTACGACAATCTGGAAACACGCCGTAAAAGAGGTTTGTCTTTTACGGCACGTCCATTTACGGCGCGTTTTTGTGTGCTGTAATTTGTCATTTACGGCGCTCATTGTGGGCCGTAAATGACCATTTTTCTGGTAGTGTGATCTATCCTGTCGTAACAAAGCCAATATGTGTCTAAATCCAATAGATCTTCTCTCATAACTTTTATTGGATTGATAGCTCGAATAGTGACATAGAATCCACTAGAGAGATACATAAACTTCTCTAAGATGCGTCTTTGTTCGCAATCATTAAAGGTATTGCAAATGAACTCATTTCCGTTCTCTACATGCATTTTCGCACGGAATTTGTTTGCTATTCATAGGGTACGATTTGCCCTAAGAGCGTAGAGAGTTTCTGTGACAGCTGTAAGTAAGGTGCCATTTGGCAAGTGGAACTTGGGCTATTCTATGTCTTTGAATTAATACTGATGGCCCAGCCATCGTAGTCACAAAGTCATATGCTCAGAATCAAAATTGAGTCATAATGAAAAGAACTCGAAATTTTATTCATAAGCCAACTGTAGATACCTCTACTAGCAAGGCTAGTTTGCTACCTCACCAAGCATAAACAACACCCTCATGGGATCCAACCGCTACTTTCATCTTGTAGCCCTATGTTCAAGCTACGCTACGGTATCCGGAAGTCCCAAATCCGTCGCCGGGAAGCCACCTTTCCGGCCTTGCCAACATGCCCTCACAAATAGGCTTTCTAGACTAGAAATGGTGGTTGCTTGTCCCACATCGAAAACAATGTAAAGGAGAAGCATTCGTTCACCTATAAAAGGAATGCCTCCTCCCCCTTAAACACAATCCAATCCAATTACATCTTTTGTAATCCCCTTTGGGCCGCAAGGCTCAACACACTAGTATAACATTCAAGTGAACGTAGTTTCCCGCTAAGGCGGAAGACGAACCACTATACATCTCGTGTCTCTCTCTCTCTCTCTCTAAAGCTAACTAGAGATCCCACGGATCACTAACGTTAACATTGGCGCCGTCTGTGAGAAGCCAACACATAGGCTTCGTCACCTACCATGAGCTAAGTCTGCTTAGCGGAACTCAAAGAAATTCTTCCCTCCTTTGAGCCATTTCAAATTCATTGGTCACCCGTTTCTCTTTAGTCATTCTTGAGTCTTCATTGGTTTCCAGTGAGTTTATGTTTGAATTTATGCTTCTTGGCGGTAACTTTTGCCAAAGCATGATCAACATCACTCCAGCGGTACAACCAGAGCAAACTTTGCATCTTAAAGGGTTGGTCAAGGTTGGTCAACGCCGGAGAAGGTTGGTCAACGTTGGCAAAGTGTTGGTCACACTTGGTCAACGCTGGAAATGAAAAAAGTCACCGCTGGCCATCACAAAAAAAAAAAAAAAAAAAAAAAAAAAAAAAATTGTGCCAATTTTCTTTGGACACCCAGAGATATGATCTGTACACTGTTCCTTTCTTTGTTGCACCCAGCCTGTGTCTTCGTTGCATCTAGCTGTCAAGGCCAAAGCAACATCCGCTCAACGATTATCCGCTAGCCTTCATCTTCATTGCATCTAGCTTCCTACTCGCCAAAAAAGGCTCCGCTCCGCTACACAACCTTCGACGGAAAACCTTCCGCCACACTGTACACCACCAACCTTTAGTACACCACCAGGTGCAGCGCCGAGCGTCAACCACCGTTGAACAAATCCACCGCTGAGCCTTCGAATCCTTGTAATTATCTGCTGCAATCCTTTTTGCTTGCGGTCACAGGAAACGCGGTGCCGCTACCATCAACAGCAACCCAGCGGTAATCTAGCGCCAGCAGCAGCAGCAGCTTGCATCAACTGCCAGCACAAGCTCCACCAACCTCTAGCGGGGACTTCGTTCGTAAGCCGTCAAGCCATGCATGTCTCGGTGATATTCACCGCTAACAAAAAAAAAAAAAAAGGGAGGATGTCAATCTACTCTGGACACCCAGAAGACGTCTCTAGGCACCCATGAATAGGCACAGCTCCGCCGGCATCGACCCTCCGCTTAGCTCAGTCCCTCCGCCGAGCTCCAAGTCAACAGCAAGGCTAACTAGCAGCTCCGAGCATCAATCGATGGCGGCGTCGAGCTCCATTAGCGGCATCACTAAGTGGTATTAGCGGCAAACTGCCTTCGCTAAAGCTCCATCAGCGGCGAGCTTCGGCAGCCAACTCTAACTCCAGCGGCAATCACCAGCGAGCCTGCACTGAAATTAGCATGTCACCATCATTATCCGCCGGACAACCCACTAGCTCCGCCAGCCACCACCGCCGGAATGTACACCGCTGACCCCCAGGAGCGTCGTTGCAATACGATGATCACCATCGAGCGAATTCCAGTCTGGTCCAGGTCTCCACCGAATTCCCGCTAGGAGCCACCGCCAACAAGGCCTCCACTGAGCTCCGAGCTCCGCCGAACTCAAGGCTTCTGCTGAGCTCCGAGCTCCGCCGAACTCAAGGCCTCCGCTGAGCTCCGAGCTCCGCCGAACTCAAAACCTCCGCTGAGCTCAAGCTTCCGCCAACCAGTCCTTCCGCCGGTGAATCTTCGGCCAGCGGGATCACAGAACCGCCACCAGCCTCTTCTGAAACGATACCGCTAACACCAGCACCGGCCATCACCTCAGCACCGCCAACCGCCGCCCCGCTGAGCTCGGAGACACCGCCGACATCTCTGCAGAGCTTTGCAGCCGCGCTTCTCCGCTGACCGCAGCCTCAGGCTCTCCCCTGCAGCCCTACTCTTACACCCACTTTGCTTACAACTGCATGAGCTCGAGAACGCAGCAACTACAGCTCTTTCTTCGAACTCCTGGGTTCTTCACCACTTCCACTTGCAGCAGAGAGCCAAAGAGACCAACGAAATAACAAGATAAGTTTGCTATTTTGATATACACGACACGTCCCTACTACTTGAATATCCATATATTCTGCTTTATTGAACAGGGCTATATATTGTATTCAATGCATGTAGAGATAGGTGCACGCATATATATATATATATATATATATATGTTTATATATGCATCGGCTTCGTGCACCAGTCTTGTCAACTTATGGACGCATAGCCATGCAATATTGAGATTAATTATCAAGTTACACTGTTTGAGCACATGCCCATATGTCCTGCATATGATACTCTCACCTAGTCTCCCTTTTGGCATCATAATTTATGCCTCCATTGGCTGCATGGGTCAGGCTACCTATTTTGCTGCTACTTAAGTCTTAAAGAAACAAATGCTAAACTAGCTTGCTGGCTACCTCCTAGTTTACCCATATTAATTTATATTGTTGCACATACTTTTGTGGTTACCCACATCCAGCGCACCGCAATTTTACTTGGTAGATAATTATCTCGTGCACTATGCTCAATCCATTCAACAATATCATGCATTTGATATCACTAGTTTTCTGTGATATAATACCACGTACCAACCACAAACTAGATCATAGTTCCATGCACAACTACTTCTTCTGCATCCATGATAATGTTGCAGGGGCCCTGCACATTTATTCAATGACACGGGATGGGTACATATACATATTAAAACAAACATGCACATTACCGCTGCACAACATGCATGTCAAATGGTTATCTCACTTATACCATATGATTATTGCATTTGTATATAAATGATGAATTTTTACCATCACCACCATGCATGTCTCAATTGTCATCGCACATAGTCAGAGTTCGCATGCTCCCTGCAAATTCGACATTCAAAATAGATATATATGCATGTTATTTGTCGTCAACTACTACACTTGCCTATACACTTTGTTTAAAATTTTATCAAAGTACATATGCAATATACTAGTTTTGATTTTACATACTCATGTACTAATCACCTATTTTGTTCTAAGGAAATTTAATTATTTCTATGGAGCATTTAACCTCAACTACGAGTTGACGGACATTATCGGAGTACTTTATCCACCACAAGCAATGGACCTTCATGATCGGCCAACTCCGCTAGCCTCCAAATCGGCATAAGATAAGTCACTCTATCTTATCTCTTACGCTCTTGCAATTAGAGCCTTTGCCATGACTATACATGTCTCCATGACCCTTAAGCATGCCTACAAAATGTTATTAGCAACTTTACTACAAGTACATGCTACAGACATACATGCTTAAATGCACTTTCATGTGACATGCATCTAGAAGCTTGTGACACTTACGACTTAATTAAACATGCTCGGATAAACGACTTGCTCGGGTTACGACTCGCTTGGGTATCGAGTATGGCCACGACTTGCGCTTGGGCCACGCCTCACATGCTCGCACAGCGCTTACACACTCAACTACACCCAACTTGCTCGAACAACCTACTTGGTCGATCATGTCCAACATGTTTTACTTAAGCCCCAAGTTCACAAACGCTTCATTCTATGCCACCGGGACTACTCCCACAAAATTACTTTGGACACCCATTACACTTGCCACTATCTATTGTGCGTGTTATATGGCCACGACCCACATACACAACTACCAATATTTTACATGTTCATACACATTAATGGAATATTGAATTCTTCTACCATTTGGTATTCGCTACAAATCGAATTCTTTTCGCATTCCATTAATACGAGCGGTAACCAATACAACAAGTGTTCTACATATGCGCGTTTTTTCATTGTGTAGGTTAAAAGAGTCCCTTCTTGCTTACGGAGCTCGGGGACTTGTAGGGGCTAGGCGCCTCTCGGACATTGTTTATGCTTGATGACTCCATGATTATAACTCCCCAACCAAGAAGCTCCTCTTACTCGGGGACTTCGGGGACTTGTAGATACCTCTACTAACAAGGCTAGTTTGCTACCTCACCAAGCATAAACAACACCCTCATGGGATCCAACCGTTACTTGCATCTTGTAGCCCTATGTTCAAGCTACGCTACGGTATCCGGAGGTCGCAAATCCGTCGCCGGGAAGCCACCTTTCCGGCCTTGCCAACATGCCCTCACAAATAGGCTTTCTAGACTAGAAATGGTGGTTGCTTGTCCCACATCGAAAACAATGTAAAGGAGAAGCATTCCTTCACCTATAAAAGGAATGCCTCCTCCCCCTTAAACACAATCCAATCCCATTACATCTTTTGTAATCCCCTTTGGGCCGCAAGGCTCAACACACTAGTATAACATTCAAGTGGACGTAGTTTCCAGCTAAGGCGGAAGACGAACCACTATACATCTCGTCTCTCTCTCTCTCTCTCTCTCTCTCTCTCTCTCTCTCTCTCTAAAGCTAACTAGAGATCCCACGGATCACTAACGTTAACACCAACAAAGTACATCATTGTCTCTTAACCAGTAGGAGAATCTAATCCAAATGCTAGCTAATGCAAAACAATGGTAGTCGTCTAACTTCTTTCAGTAATTCCAAAATAAATGTGACCAGGTGAGTAGAGAGATGTCGGTGGAGCAAGGCTCGCTTAAGTACCACTAATCTCAGAACCTTCCTAGACATCACACTTACTTTGGGTGAGCCTACTTTGAAGAAAGACTAAACCATTGGCATTTACTACAAAGTATAGGGCAATAATTACCTATTACATCTCTTGGAAAAATAAAGACTTAAACAGAATTGGCTATCTATTGATCCCAGCCAGATTTGTAGTCTTCAACCCTTCACTCTAGATCATCTTCTTGATCTTCTTGTTCCACATAGTGAGCTTCTCTTGCTTCACAATATGCTCTGTAGGCGGTGACAAGTTCTTCACGAGCTCTACAAATGTGTGCCCAATGCTCAGACACTCCACATCGAGAGCATACATCTCTTTGCTCGAACTCCATTGATTGAGGAGTTTTGAAAGCGTCATTTAGATGGCTCTTAGTGTTGATGGCGCCACCAATATGGCCAGAGGCGTTGCCTCCCTCTCTCTTTCCACGTTTACCTCTTCGGTTCTGTGTTCTCCTATTTTGGCGGTTACCTTCCCAAGTAGAGCAATTATATGGATCAGAATGTCCAGAAGTATACCTAAGATTAGGGTTTCGCTCTTGGCGCCCTCTCTTAGAGGTGTGATTATAATTGGATTCCGGAATAAGCTCTGTTTCCACGGATCTCGAATTATAGTTCTTCACAAGGATATTGTCATGCTTTTTAGCGACATTCATAGCTCCAATGAGCTCATGAAACCTTGTGATCCGTCTTGCATTAACATCAATTCGATAGTTCTTAGTAACCATCAATGCAGAGACGGGGAAGGTAGAGAGAGTCTTCTCAATCAACATCGCATCTGTGATCTCTTTACCACAAAATTCCATTAAGGATTTAATGCGAAGT
The DNA here is from genome assembly GCA_024704745.1 of Rosa lucieae. NCBI lineage: Eukaryota > Viridiplantae > Streptophyta > Magnoliopsida > Rosales > Rosaceae > Rosa > Rosa lucieae. The sequence goes on from CM045492.1 coordinate 39,662,102, forward strand.
GCTTCCGAGTTATAGTCAAGAACTGACTTGAAATCACAAAAGCGGAGGCTATGCTATCTCACTTCTAGGTCAGGAAAGTGGCCGGAAAAGTCGCCAGAAAATCGTTGACCGGCGTTGACTTGGCGCTGATGCTGACGTGGTAGTGGGTCCCTGTACTGATGTGGCAGTGGGCCTGCGTCAGTGGGCCTCTACCATGGGCTTGGGCTTCTGCTTCTTGGGCTTCTGGGCTTCCTTTCCTTTTTCTTTTTTTTTTTCCTTCTCTTTTCTGCCTGTTTTCTGTAGGAGATTTAGTAGGCCGGTTCATGCATTTTTAGGCCGGTTTTCTAACTTTTTCTTCCGGTTCCAGAATCTTTGGCTTGAGAGGCTTCTGTTATCAAAATTTGGTGGTAATTGGATGTCCGGAAGATGGTGAACCGGTGGCATATGTGCTGCGACCTATATGGAGCTTCTGATGGCTGGTTCGATATATTTCCAGCCGGTTCTTGGGGTGGGGCCGCCAGTTCTGGACTCTTGGGATCGATTCCATCAAGGTGTGAGGTGGAGGCAGAAAAGGCTTCAAGGTTTTTAGCTTCTTGAATCAGGGTTTGGCTATTTGTTTCAGGGTTAGGGCTTCGTGCTTCGTGCTGATAACGTGTTTTAGGGAATCAGAAATTGAGAGATAATCGCTGTGTATTCTCATTGATAATATGAGCCTCTTTTTTATATAGAAGATTACAATGCATAGAGTTAGAATCATACAAGAAAAGATAATCTCTAAATTCTTCTAATTAAACTCTATTACCACTAGGTCAAATAACTTAGAGGTGTTATAGAGATATTTTTAAACAATTTACATTTATTCCTCCGGAGTCTTCAGTCTCCACTTTTCAAAAGAGTCAAAGACTTTCCTCGCACAATTCTTCATCTCCTTTTCCAAAAAAAAAATATATATATATATATATATATATATATATCCCATTCTATCCCAAAACTTATAGTGAGCAAACGTATCCTGAATTGTGATTAGCTCCAGGTCCATCCATGGATGCTGCTAGCTCATCATCATCAGCTCAACAAGCTTCGTCTTCCAGTATTCCTCCTACTCAATTCACATATCAAGTGTTCTTGAGTTTCAGAGGCAGAAACACTCGCAAGAATTTCACCGATCATCTCTACACAGCCCTGACCACTGCAGGAATCTGCACTTTCCGAGACGACGATGAGCTCCCTGCCGGGGAAGCCATCAAGCCAGAACTAGAGAGAGCCATCCAACACTCGCGATGTTCTGTTATTGTGTTTTCCAAAGACTACGCGTCGTCCGGATGGTGCCTGGACGAGCTTGTGACGATCCTTCGATGCAAGAAGAGGTCCGGTCAGTTCGTTTTACCGATCTACTACGACGTCAGCCCATCCCAGGTGAGGAAGCGGACGGGGAGTCTCGCAAAGGCGTTCGTCACACACCAGAAGAATCAAACGGCGGAAAAGCTGATTCTGTGGAAGGAAGCACTTACAGAAGTTGCGGCCCTAGGAGGCATGGTGTTGAAGGATCAAGTTGACGGGTAAGTAATCTCATTTCAACCTCCTACCATTTGGTTTTATTTTGAAGTAGTTAGATCAATTTCTAGTATTAATATTAGTAGCATTTCTAGATTCCATAATCTGTTTTCGATTTTTATTTTCTAGGCACGAGTCAAAATTTATTGAAAATATTGTTAAGGTGATTGAAGGCAAGTTATGTCGAGTTCCCTTATGTGTGGCCCTTTACCTGGTTGGAATTGATTCTCGAGTGAAAAGCATCAATTTATGGTTACAGGATGGATCGTCCGATATTGGTATATTAGGAATTTGTGGAATTGGTGGAATAGGAAAGACAACTATTGCACAAATTGTTTATAATTCAAATTTTGAGAGATTTGAAAGAAGCTGCTTTCTTGAAAATATCAGAGAGATTTTCGAACGGCCAAGTGGTTTTGTTCAAGTACAGAAACAGCTTCTTTCGGATATTTTGAATGGGAGAAAAGTGAATATAAGCAGTCCTAGCGAGGGAATGAGTAAAATAAAAGATGCCATAAGCTCTAAAAAAGTTCTTCTTGTTCTCGATGATGTGGATCACAAGGACCTAGTTGATGCAATACTTGAGATGAAAGGCTGCTTTTGTTCTGAAAGTAAAATTATAATAACAACAAGGAATGCAGGATTGCTCAAGGGTCATCGAGATATTAAGGTGCATAATGTCGAAGCTTTGAACCATATTGAATCATTGGACCTCTTCAGCAGGCATGCTTTTGGACACAACCACCCTATTGAAAGTTACGTGAAACTTTCAGACAGGGTAGTGCACCACTGTGAAGGACTTCCATTAGCCCTTCAAACATTGGGTTCTTCTCTCTCAGGGAAGACTATAGATGTATGGGAAAGTACATTAAAGAAATCCAAAACTATTCCAAACAGTGTAGTGATGAGTAAACTGAGGATGAGCTTCAACTCTTTACAAGATGACCATGATCAGAGTTTATTCCTCCATATTGCATGTTTTTTTATTGGAAAGGACAAGGATATCATTGTCAAAATTTTAGATGCATGTGATTTCTGCACAACCGTTGGCATTCAAAATCTCATTGATAGATATCTGGTTAGAATTGAAGAATGTAATAAGGTGAATATGCATCACATGATTTGTGACATGGGAAGAGAAATGGTTCGTCTAGAATCAAAAGATCCTAAGAAACGTAGTAGGCTATGGCATCACAAGGACTCTCTTAATGCATTAAGAGAAAAGACTGTAAGAAACATTACTTCTTGCTCCTTCTTTTTCGTTTCTTCCCCTTTTTGTATTCTGCATTTGTATTCAAATGATTTATATATGTATATATTTATCATTGTTCTTTTAGGGTTCTAATGCAATTCAAGGCCTTGTCCTGAACATGCCTGTGAACCCTGCACATAGTCCTTCAAGAAATTCAGATATGGTGGTCTTGGATACCAATGCATTTTCAATGATGAACAAACTCAGATTCCTTCATCTTGGTCATGTACAACTCAATGGAAGTTATGAAAAATTTCCTAAAGGATTGAGATGGTTGTGTTGGCACGAATGTCCTTTGAATTTAATACCGAGTGATTTTCCTATGGAGATGATGGTTGTTATTGAAATGTCCTATAGTAGATTGAGACAAGTGTGGAAGGGAGCAAAGGTGTGTTGACCTACATTTCTTATTCCCCTTTTTTTTTTTTTAATGGTTTTGATAACCATGTCAGAGTCGACTGAGATCTAACCCCACCTTCTATTTCTCTTTTTCCTTCAAAATACAGTGTCTTCCATCATTGAAGATCTTTGATCTCAGCCATTCCTCAAACCTTACTGAAACTGGTGACTTCTCATTGGTCCAGAATCTGGAGAGACTTATACTTGAACATTGTATAAGCTTAGTTGATGTCCATGAATCCATAGGAAAGCTAGAGAAACTTGTTTACTTGAATTTGAAAGATTGCATAAATATCATGCAGCTTCCAGAGAACATTCATATGTTAAAATCACTTGAAACACTTATTATATCTGGTTGTTCAAATCTTAGTGAGTTTCCGATGGAGATTAGAAACATGGAAACTCTTAAAGTGTTTCAAGCATTTGGAGTTCCAATAGATCAGCTAATCACTATCCCTGGGCAGGTAAATTCATGGCCAAGATTAAGTGTAGATGGTTTTTGGGGTTCCTTTTCTGGCTCTATTGTTGAGTTAAATCTTGGAAGCTGCAATCTTTCTGATGATGCTTTTCCTAGTGATTTTGGTAACTTATCTTCATTGGAGAGTTTGGATCTCAGCTACAATAACTTTTGTACCTTGCCAGATTCAATCAGAGGCCTTTGTAAACTCAAGATGCTTAATCTTCAATCCTGTAGAAGTCTCATGTCAATTACAGGTCTACCACGAGTAAGAGATCTACTGAGTGCAGACCATTGTGTATCCTTGGAAAAAATAACATTTCAATCACTTTCATGCATACCGAAGAGAGTATCCATATATGGTGACTCCAAACTAGTTGAGATACAGCACTGGTACAAGCTAAAACCCATTGGAACAGTTGATGTAGAAATGATCAGGCTTTTGGGTTTGTCCAACTTGGAATCCATGGAACCCATTCTGATGCACACCGCAGATGCAAACTCCCCGTCGGAAGGGGAATCCATGGAACCCATTCGCATCCAGGTCTCTCTCTCTCTCTCTCTCTCTCTCTCTCTCTCTATATATATATATATATATATATATAGACACCTGGCATACTAATCGTAAGTATGTTTGTATGATATATATATCCAGGTCTCTCTCTCTCTCTCTCTCTCTCTCTCTCTCTCTCTATATATATATATATATATATATAGACACCTGGCATACTAATCGTAAGTATGTTTGTATGATATATGTATATAGGGACTACATGAATATGGTATCTTCAGCACATTCTTTCCGGGAAACGGAAATGAGGTTCCAGGACAGTTCAGCCATACAAGTAAAGGGTGTTCCTCAATATCTTTTCCTGTGCCTATACTTCTTAATCACAAGATCCGAGGCTTCAACATATATTCTGTGTATGCATGGATGACAGATGTTACTACTCTATTGCCACCATTAATCATTGAAGTCAATAATAAGAGCACAGGTCTGAAGTGGATCTATGTGCCGTCATGTTACGGCATTCCAAGTGATGGAAAAGACATGATATGGTTAAGCCATTGGAGTTTGGGGAACCAATTCAAAAATGGCGATGTAGTCACTGTCTCAGTATTTACACCAGTTAACTGGCTTCAGGTAAAAGAGTTCGGTGTCCAAGTGGTGCATGAGGAAGAAGAGAAGATGAGTAAGCAAAAGTACAGCAGCAATAGTAGAGATCCTAGTTATGATGATCCCGATGCTTGTGGTGTTAATGAGGTGATTGGTAATAGTGGTGGAGATTTGTCAGAGTTATATCAGGTCAGGCCAGGGACATACTTCCTCTGCGGTGGACCCTTTTTAGAAAATAATAGATACACATATAACAGATGGAAAAAGGATTGTTGCCTCAGTGGCATCATAAGAGAGTATGATGAAGAAACAGGTGTGTTATTACTGCTGTATCAAGCATATTTTGTTGGAAGATTTGATATTTTTAATACATTTCTCAGTACTGATATTTGAACTTGATATTGTTTTGCATGAGTTATTTCTTGATTTTCTTATAAATATACCTCAGGCACTATTTCTTCAACAATCTTAAGACATAAATGCTCTTATAGGCGTTAATTTCTTGTTACTAAATTGAAGTATCTTTTTTGAAGTGTAGTTGCAGTGTTTTCAAACAGTCGTATGCTATTCATGATTTGGTTAGAAACTAGTTCCATATATAGTTTGACTGATATACTGGCTGAAGTGAACTCATTCGGTTCATAAATTAGGATCACAAATTTATTTTGTTGATATATGACACATAATCTCTTTTTATCTGATTAAAGATATCTTCTATATGGATTAATTTCTAATTTATGTTTCTTCCATAGACAACGAAGAAATGAAACAGGGGGATAGGACACTAGCAGCAACACAAGAAGCTGAAGCAGAAAGAGGCGGCAGCAATGAATTCTTTGGTTGCAAGGTTCTCATTCTGGCTGCTGTCTTTCCTTCTTCCGTCTTTGTAGAAGTCATAGAATAACTTAGCATTTTTATGATCTGATCCTCTTATAAATGTTTTCCTACCAGAACTTTGTTATCCATGTGCTTATGTCATTGGTTGAGATTTGTCAAAATATCTGCTGATGGTAAGAACTTCCTCTGAGATAAGTGACATCATTGGAGACTGGCAGGTCTGCTGTTACTGTTACATTAGCATTAGCATCGCAAGTTTGTCAATATTCTATGAAATTTCTTAGAGGTGCAGCCATAATTTTTATTGTCGAGTCTGCAGGGTTGTATTTGTCTAGTCACTTGCTTGCATTATGGCCACCGTCTTCTTTTCCTCTCTTTCTCTGGTCTCTCCCTCTTCGCTCTCCCAGCGAAGGATATGGCAGGGGCCTTGAAGGCCTGCATGAATTTGTTCTATCAGAGAAACTGTTATTCAACATGGTCACAAGGCCAATATGTGGGTATGTGGGTAAGTGCAGATTTATGTGAATGGCATTCATATCCTGCTTGTACACATGCACATTCTCAGTTTACTTGGTAAACCTGTTATTGGCTTCTCCCTTGTTTGTAATTTATTTCTTCTATTTCTGAATTGCAGATATGTTGATCCACTGACTACAGGATCTCATCCAAGTTTGAATAGGAAAACATCATTGGGGGACAACCTATACCATTAAACATTGCAGAAGAAGGCACATATACTCTGTTAACTATCTAGTTATTTGCAACGTCATGTCATACATGTCAAATTTTAGTAGGAATTTTTGTACTTGGCCTCTTATATGATTTAGTTGTAAGTTCTGAAAATTTTGAAACAGTGCTACTTGGCTGCAAAACCAGCTACATTGGAGCCTGTATAATGATGGAGTCTTGAAAGTACTTGTAGAGCTCCAGGCGGTTGTTGCTGGTGATAGTAACAAGTTAGTTTTTTCACTGCCTTTATGAAGTATATAAGGTTCAATTACCAACAATTCAAATGGGAAATATCACTGCTGTTATTATCAGAAATGATGAGGAGATAAATTTGCTATTACTGTCCCTGTAACCATTCACTTTTTTTATGTTCTTCATGTAATTGCATGTACTTCGCATGTTCCTTTGTTCAACAAACAAAAGTGTATACTCTGTACATATCAAGTTATTAACTGTAATACCACTAAGAATATTTAGAAAATTTGCAAGTATGTCCACCATCTGTTCCAGATTCTAGCATATATGGCCATATTTCGAGCTCCTCTTCTGGTTAGAAGTTTTGATATCATCAGCAGGTGCTTGCTGTCAGGAAATGCTGTAGGAATTCAGGAGTGTACTTTCTTTCTAGGCATGAATGAAAAAGAAAGGAACTTTTGCAGTCTCTAGTTAGTCACGTACTATATACCCTTTTCCTCAGTCCATTACATCAACTCGTTTTTATTCCTCCCTATAACTGTGGAGAAGCACTAGTAAATCTGCAATCATAATCAGAAAGACAAAACCTAGATGGAAATCCATCACCCGACGAATAACGCATCAGTTCACAACTCTAACCCGTGGCCAAGTCAAGCTTTAGAGCAACGTTAGATCGCTTATTGAATTGCCTATTTCTCATTGCATTTATGGTTTGAAACATTATGGCTCAGTTTTGTTTTGGGATTTCCGAGATATAAAAGTATTTTCTCAAATCCTTATTGCATGCTTGGTTTTTAAGAGAATCAATTTGAGAAAACATTAAACATTCGTTTTACTTTATTTACAATTACTTATTTTCATCCACTCACTCTAACGGTTTTTAAATGCTTTTCCCTAGACTTTTCGGTTTCTCGTGCCCAGTCTGCAGAGTAGTTGTGTTCGAGCTTGCGTAGGAGTCGAGGCATAATGATTACCGCTTCCATCTTCTTTATAGGATACATGTTAACCTACTTGTACTCTATTCCAGTTCATTTGTCTAGATTGCTCTGATGACCATCTTTCAGTTGTATTAGTATGAAAGATAATTTGATATTGAGCCTTGAATTTCAGTTTGGTTTTATGTTTCCTGTTGGAGAGTTGGGTATGATTTGTGGGGAGCATGTAGGATCCAGGAGTTGAGGATTGATCTGTTTATTAAGGAGTGTTAGAATGTTTTTACAGGTATTTGGTAGTCTACTTTTAGGGAAAGTTCAACCAAATTTTCAATGGAATTTCTTCTAAGGTGGGCTCGCAAGATCAGTCCTGATTTCAGGGTGAAATCTGGTTTGGGTCCTGTTAACATATGTTGCAGGGACTATGAATATGGCATTCAGAACATTTCTTCTGGGAAATGTAAACGAGGCTCCGGGCGAGTTCAGCCGTACAAGTAGTGGAGAATGGAGAGAGTCCTCAATATCCTTTACTGTGCCTTTACTTCCCATCACAACATCTGAGGCTTAAACATCAGCTCTGTCTATGCAAAGAAAAGTTGTACGATTTATCCTGAACCTGTAATAATTAAAGTTCGGAATAAGAGCAAGGTTTTGAGGTGGATCTATTCCCCGTCATGCTACAGAATTCCAAGTGATGAAAAAGACGTGATATGGTTAAGCCATTGGAAGTTTGGGAATCGACTGCAAGTTGACGATCATATCACTGTAGAAGTAATCACGAGATGCTCGAGAGGAATCCAGATTCTGTACAAGGAAGAAGACTAGTACAACAGTTGCAGAAGATATGCTAATTGTTCTGATGGTAAAGAACACGCTAACGAGGAGGTGATTGGTAATATTGGTGGATATTTGTCCGAGTTCTATGAGGTAATGCCAGGGACGTACTTCCTCTCCGACGGACCACAGCAGCAAAGAAATAGACAATACTATGCTTGTCGGACAGATATCTGGAACAGAGTGATTGGAGAGTCTGATGATGAAGAAACAGGTGACTCATCTATGCAATTCATTAGCGGCATCACAACTACTATATGTGGATGTACTGGAACTAATCTGTATACTTTTAACAGCAGAGAGAGAAGTAGGTGAGCAGGGTGCGCCTGACGGGACACTTGCAGAAGCAGAAGCTGATGAATAGAGTGACCGCATTGATAAATCCGTGGTTGGAGAGGCAGAGGCTGCAAGGTTCTCACTATGGCCGCTGTGCTTTTTTCTTCTCTTTCTCTAATCTCGCTGAGAAGAAAGCGACAGCAAACAAGGCCTCTTTGACTGTTGTATTGAAATTTGCAGTCATGCATTTGAGTTGGCTTCTCTATCTCCATGTATCACAACAGTATGTAACAAATATCATTAGGCTATCTCTCCATTTGAAAGATTATGCATTCATCACAATTATGAATTATATTCTCTAGAAAACTAACGTGTTAGTTTAATCCTTATTCTGAGACAAAATAGGTAGTTCAAACCCAGAATATTAGATCACAGGGATCATACATCCTAGTTCTTTAGAGCACAAAATTGTGAACCCTTAGCTGATCAAACCATACCAGCAAGTACAGCATATAATAGTTGTAGACTGCAAGGTGCAATATGAGCCTACGTGTTGTTAAGTGATGGTGTAATGCACAATTTGTTTATATGCAAGAGCCTTGGAGTATAGTTAGACGATTCCATTTGGCTAAATAAACTACTGTATCACCATTACATGAAAGATATGAACTGTGGTTTCTTTGGTATGAAGAAAAACCCTCCATCTAAATCTTTTTAGTAGCTTTGGGAGTTATCATGAATTAACCGAACAAAGTTGGAGTCTGAATTCAAGTAGGAATTCTAAACTAGAATAGAAATTCTAGAAAACCCATTGTAGAGATTGACATGCATTGACAAAGAAACTGCCTCTAGTCAGTAATCACTTCAACATGTTTGAACTAATTTAGACATTACAAATTCTATAGTAGGCAAAAATATGAAACAAGAAGCATCCCATACCATTGTTATCCACTCTAATTCAGGTTATTCAACTCATAGGAGGTGGCGGTAGGGGTGGGTTGTTAAGTGGGGGAGGTGGCGGCATTGATGCGTGTTGCATGTTAGGAGGCCTCATTTGAGGGGGAGGTGGTGGCCGCCACATCTGTTGTTGGTTGCCCATAGCCATAGGAGGTGGAAGCGACCGTGGAGGAGCTGGAGCTGCCGCCTGTGGAGGGGGTGGCGGCATGTTTGGGGGAGCAGGTCTGAACTGCTGCATTGGCGGTGGAGGCATCATTGGTTGACCTGGTTGTTGAGGCTGACCTTGCCAAGTTGGTTGAACAGCCATCTGCATCGGCGGGAAAGCCATACCTTGGGGGGGTTGTGGACGAAGCGGCGGAATCAGACCTGGACCAACACCGCCATTTGCAAAGGGACGCGGAGGCACTGGAGCACCCATGGTACCATTGGCCTGAGAACCATTGGGAAGTGTTGGAGGCCCACTAGCAAACAGTGTGTGAGGCCGGCTCTTAGACGTAGGATTGCTAGCAGCCAAAACTCTCTCTGCAATGTAATTACAATAATTAGTAATGAGTAATGATTGACCAGCAATAATAACATCAGACCAACACAAAAGCAGGAACTCAGTAAACAAGAGGTCTCACCTGCGGGAGTACCGTGACGCTCCCCTTTAGTGTCTTTCTTATATGCATATGAGACTGTTATTTGACGATTGCACAGATACTGGCCATTCATTGCCTGAAAAGAAGGAAAAGAGATCAAACTCTAACTCAACTTTGTATGAAAAAGCCACCATTTCAGCAAGCATAGCATTACACAATGAAGAAATATCAGTAGATGCATGTACAGTTCAACTTTAGGCTTCAAAACCAAAACAAAATATATTTGCCTCAAGCCTCGGGAATAATAGATGTTAAAGTTGTACATATGAGTAGAACGTTAGTTTTAAATAGTTAAAACTGATCTTCAAATTTATTAGGAGTTGCTAACTAGATGCACTTATTCATCCATGTAATTGTACTTTTTCAGCTAATAACCAAATATAAAATAAAATAAAGGACAGTGAAGGACATACCTCAATAGCTGCATCAGATGCCTCAAAGGAATCATAGCTAATGAAGCCAAATCCACGGGAATTCCCAGTTTCAGGGTCTCTCATTATCTAGAAAAGAGAAATAACAATATGTCAGTACAATTTCCATATGGCATCACCATTTAAGATAGCACAGAAAACAAAAGAAACTGGCAACAAGACCCATCCTGCATGATTTTGCCCTCCAAATAAAATCAGAACTATGCAAGTATCTTCTTATAATAAAAATACACCTTGGTGAAAAGAAAGCAGAGAATTTCATATACCTACAAAATTGGGCTTATGCGCTTAAAGAATTTCAAAACCATTAAAATCTCAAACATGGTGAACTAGACTAGAAGATTCTTAAACTCAATTCTTTCATTTTTGAAGTATACAGCAAGAAATGAAGAAAACAGCATCCCTAAAAGAAAAGCACTTTGCAGGAAGTTTAAGATATGAAAAGTTTCATAAAAATATTAGCAAATGAAAGACGAAGCTGAGGCAGTACCTTTGGGTTTGTAACTATGACTCCAAATGCACTGAAAGTATCATAGAGAAGTTTCTCATCCACATCCTACAAAAAATTAAAAATAAAAAGATTAGAACTGATCTCATAACAGTATTATCAATTGGGTTTTGAGACAGGCTGAAGAACTTACAGGATCAAGATTTCCGACGAAAAGGTTTGCCCCTACATCCAAGCTCTTTTTATCTTGGGAAGCCTGAAATCAAAGAATTCACACAATCAATCAGAACATCATTACATCCAAGGATATGTGGCACAGAGATATGAAGCAGAATGCTTTCCCTGTACCCCTTTTAACTAGAATCTCTACCTTCCTATATGGCACAGAACATACAGGGAACACCAGCTAGGAAAAACAGAATTACATACCTTATTTACTCGAATTGGCTTTCCATAAAGCTTGATCATATTAAGCACCTTGATTGCCTGCACAACAGTCAAAACAACAAATTTATAGTCAGAAACAAAATCTTTAACAGGAATCAGAGAGCCATACAGTAACTTGAGAAAACGAAAACTTACATAATCAGCATCCTCTTCGCTTCGAAACTCCACGAATCCGTATCCTTGATGCAGGTTCGTAACTCTATCTTTGGGAACATACACATTAACTGCACGAAATTAAGCATACAGTTCCATCAGTAGTTTGAAAAGATCATAATCAATTCAATTTCATCTATCTTCATAAATAAACAGGATATAAAGCAATCTAAACGCAGAAAGCAAGCTTTATTAATCAGATACATACCAACAGGACCAGCTTGAACAAACAGCTCCCACAGCAATTCTTCACTAACCTGAAAACCAATCAACCAAGAAAATCAACAACCAAGTGGAACAAACTCAATGCGAAAACCCTAGCTGCTCAGAGTTCTAATTGTCCAGCAAATCAAGAAATAGAAAGAGAAAGAGGAACCTGAGGGTCGAGATTGCCGACGTAAGCAGTGGCGTCTTGGTTTCTCTCGGCGGAGTGTTGACCGAGCAAGTTGGCTCCGACTCCCGGAGCGATTCGAGTCGTCATTGTTTAGTTACCAAAGCAAAGTAAGCAGATTAGCGAAAGCGAGATTGCTTGGGTATCGAAATTGGGAGCGACGAAGAAGAAGAAGAAGAAGAAGAGGGTGTATAATGTAGAGCAGAGGTTGAGAATCGGAGAGGGGGGAGAGGTAGGAGATGATGAAGATGATGTGGCTGGGTTTTGGGGGTTTTTCAAGCCCTAAAAGCCCTGAAGATGCTGTGTGGGCAGGTGTTGCTGGCTTTTCAAAAATCTTGGAACCATCTGGTTTTGGGTATTATATCATCGAATAGTAAAAATTCATTTCTAATGAGAAAATAAAAGGGATAAACGGAAAATAATAATTTTATTAAAGTATACCAAATAAGTGTAAAAAAAAAAAAACTAATGGGGTTGGTTACTGGTTAGTGGAAGCATGCTAGGCTGCAAATGAGGCGGACGCTGCAGGGCTTCTCCTAATAATAAGAGATCTCTAAATTCAAACCCTATCTTGTGAAAAACATCCCTAAGTTGGTCTCGATCCCCGAGTGATAGCTAACTTGGCCACCATTTTAAAAAGTAAAAATAAAAATATAAGTATTACAGATGATGCTTGCTTATAGTCATTTGACCAGTGTTGTTCACATAGTTCGAGTCACATTTTACGATGGTCGAGTGAAGCTTCTTTAAAATAATTACTTATCAGACTAATATTATTTCATTTCATTTAATGACATAATTATTTTTTTTTTCCTAAAATTAGTTTCTGAATTTAAATTCCAGACAAAAATGTAAAAAAATAAATATTGATGGACGGTTTTATCCACATTAGATCCGTTGTTAGGCTCCCATCAATATGATCAATTAGTGATGTAACATACAAACCATGGTTTTTGCTCATTGCTCAAGCTTATATAGCGCTCTCCTCTTTTTGGTTTTTGGTTTTTGGTTTTTGGTTTTTTTTTTTTTTTTTTTTTTTTTTCAGAAAATGGAGACCCAATTTACTGATTTAGGGTTCAACAAGTGATCATTGAATCTAATGAGCAATGTGTGGAATTGAATTCTTGAGATGGACTCCCTTTCTTGGGTGAGACTCGAAGATGAACCCTGTAATATGATTGACAAGTAGATTGTCTTCTGCCTCAGTCTCATTCATGTACTTCTTAGTGATGTTTAATTGTCCTTGGATGTAAATCAAAATATGAAGAATAATAAGCCAAATAAGCAATGAGGCAAAATGTGTATTTGCCTCGTTGTTCTTTACAACTTTTGATCTGCATCCAAGAATGTCTAACACTTAACATCGACTAAGGAATCATTGGTACATGAACAAAACCTCTTCTAATGTTTGTACCGTGCAGTAAAATGTGAAGTCAAAAAAATGAAAAGCTTCAGGTGGCTTAACAACTATATGGACATGCCATCAACAATGATCTTTGGCACTAAATAGTAAAATAGTTTCATAACCAGCAAAAGCCTACAAGCATGTTATTAAGCTCTGGATGGTAAGCTATTCATCCATTTAGTTGGGAACTTCAATAGTGTTTGACAAAATATTTATAAGTGATCTTACTCTTTGCTCTCTGAACTTCTATAGTTTCCTTAGCTCGGTCATCCCACCATTTATTGGCATGTGGTTGAGGCAGTTCGATTAAGTTCGAATGAAAGAGGAAAAAAGTGAGGATCAACTTTGCAATAGTCCCGTAGCTCTGCTGAACTCTAAATTTCATTACTTCTAGTTCCCAACATGAAAGGATATCATTTAGGCAACTGCTAGTAATATGACTTTGGAATCTACCCACCTTTTCACAAACAAAAATCATAGAGGACAATATATTGCAATCAGATGAATGCTTCTCGCGACTCTGTTGGAAGTTCTAAGTCAGGCTCAAACTCACTAAGAGGGACAAAATATTGATCCACCATGTCTTTGGTTACTTTTTCAACACTTGGAGGATCCCACTGCATATTTTGAAAACAGGATCCTGTCACCATTATGGATAGACAATGTAGATACCAATACAAAGATAACAAAGTTAGGATTATATTATCGCCACTCATTGTGGTTAAACAATGTAGATCCTGTTTCCATTCCTTTCCTGTTTCACTTGTTTGCATTACCAAAATCTTAAGTTAAATTATTGAAACCCCTCTTGGCAGAAAAAAATAATAATAAATTAAAAAATAAAATTACTTTGCCTCAATGGTAAAAGAAGTTACCTTTGGGGCTGAGTCCTTTTCGACTAGTCGTGCCCGAACCCCCTGATGATGACACCAACCGACATACAGTCACAAATACATGAAAGTCTATTACATAAAAAAGAATTGAGGAATACCATACCTCACAGAAGTCACCGGTAATCTGCTTAGAAAGTCCCTGTAAGGACATTCGGTACTCACGGACCAAGCACTGATCAAGGGTCTGAAATCTTCCTTCTCTTATCTGAGTCAATTATTAACGAAGTGTCAGCTCAGGTTTATAATACAACAGTTTAGGTCTAATGTACCCTCAGAGACAGAAACTCACAGATCTAAGGGAAACCTTCAAGCTCAATGGCGAGACTTCTTTAAGTCTCTTTAGAGTAGAAATGCACCATGGATCCTTTGTTCTGCCTGCCTCAATTTCCTAAGTATAGATTTAAGGCAAGCAATCAGATTCCACCAAAGAGGGCCCAAAGTGATAATGCTTATTAACTATCCCTTCAAGCTTAGAAGAAATTTTCAAAAAGAACTTGCACATCATCATATTAGGACCAAAAGAAAAGAAAAAATGAAGAAAAATATTTTGTACGTCACTACAGAAAATGAAACTGAATGAAGGTGTTTTCAAAATTCTGGAAGGTAGCTAAATAGTTGGTGAAGGAGTTCAAGTTTGTGGCAAGATAAGATCAGCACTTCAGCTTGTTCATTTACTGCAAGAGTTATTTTCCAAACAAATAGTAGTACCAGACTACCAGCTCAAGGAATCTAATCTAGCCTTCTAAAGTAACAGCTAAACAATTTTGAGCTTCAGTGGCACCAAATATTTCAAAGGAACAGTGTACTGGAGATTTCAGTATGTCATCTAGAACTTTTAGATTATTTTCCATGCAGGCACATCTCAGATGTAGGAACTTAGGCACCTTAGAAAATTGATCCCTGATCATAAATCTTTCTTGAAATAGATTGCATTACCTCATTTCTAAATTGGTTCTTACTTCTATAGAGAGATTGCACACATATCTCATGGGTGAAATACTGTACTTAAAAAAATAGAATTAAAAATAAAGAGTAAATAAAAATGGTAGAAAGTTAAAACACCATGACTTCCTAAAACTCGATAACAACTAGAGAAATAAGCAAAACCAATAAATGCTTACCAAGGCATCTGTAATCTCTTCAACTGTGTCATGGCTGAAACATTCATCAAGTAATTCAATCCTACACAAACCCAAACATGAAAGTACAAGTTAATAACCTCAATTAGATTAAATAGTAAACAGTATGAAGTTCTTTCTGCAATGAACAATCAACATTTAAATTTGTCCCGAGTTAGAATTTTAGGACAAGTATATGCCCTTGGAACTAGAATTTCTATCTGAAGGGTTTCATATAACAAACCTGTGAAGCACACTTGACTTATCTGGATGGACAAGTTCCCCATGTTTGTCTAAACAAGTTTCAATGACAGAAGGATCATCAGTGACTAACTTCCCAAGTTCTTCTTCGATTAATGGAATCCTCTATTATAAAAGAAACAAATTACACTAGAATTATATAAAAAGATAGACCAAAGTATCTATAAGTATATTGCGGAAAAGGTTCTGAAATTAACTGAACTATGCAAATAGTGTGTAGCAAGCCCACAAGCAAGCATCTCAGGTCCATTGAGTTTTTCACTTGTAAGAGCCAAGAACTCCCCTACAAACAAGAGCAGACATGAGCAACAAAATTTGAAAGGGTTGTCAATCTCTCTGCAGCACTTTACAAGAGAGGACCTCCCATCAGGAGCCTTGAAATATTACTAATGTAAACAAATCAGCTTTCTTCCTCTAAGAAAAACGACCTCCAATAGCAGTTAAAAGTTTTGTTAAACTGACACTACAATGGCCTAAAAACCAAGTGCAGCACAGTTCAATTCTTCATAAAGTACACTAGCGATATGTAATATGTTTAGACTTTAGACTTCAAAAATTGAATGATTAATGACCAATTCGCTTGAACAGTTGTTAATTGCAATCTTCTTCAGCTTTTCTTCAAAAATAGTAGGTAATTAATTACAGAACACTGCAGAAAAAGTAAGTCAACAAAGAGAACAAAAGTGAAAGATGACTACTAGATCCGAGATGAGCAAGCAAACTAGAGATGACCAACGTAAAGGTCAGAAGAGAAAGATGTCCTGCAGAAGTACTAGCTGAGGCACATTCAGAGTCTTAAATGAAGATGTATAGTGATGTCAATTCTAACAGCTTCTAAAGATCACTTTTTCCCTTTCAACAGAAAAAAAGATCAGTCTTTCCATAAATACTTTCTAGATGCATTCTCAAAAACTCAGGAGACTCAAGGCAACATCAGTCATTTTCACAAAAAGGCAGCATGTACGTTAACCCTTGTGAGGATCTCCAAAGAATTTTCCATAATAATCTTGGAGTTTGGGAAACACATACAAAATATATGTGTCAACATTCCAATGATTTTGTTAACCTAAAAATACAAATTCTATCCATTGGAAAACAACTCTGACATATAACCTATTTTATCTTCTTTCCTTTTTACTTTACCTACAAATGGATTATCTAAAATACAAGTTAAACATATACATGATCAAAAAATGCAAGCATACCTAAGTGACCGGGTAGATGTGAAAGGTAAAAGGATGCCCCAGCATCTGGATGGAAACCGATTAGAGTTTCAGGGGTAGCGAAAACCTGCAAATTGCAATGACATGATATCAACTCACCAATCTAATACACTATTCTTTCCCTAATGAATAATAGATAAAGCAGAAGAAATATCAACTGCTTGGCCTGGCTTCTCTATGTGTGTTGAATAAAAAGTTGAAATCCTACTGCAACAACAATTAAACTTTAATATTGCAACATCATTCTGAGCAAACGAGACTTTAACTATGTACAAAAATGTCACAAGTACAGAGCCAGCTTGTGAGCAAGCAAAAAAGAGAACTATAGCAATAACGTTTTCACTGATTGAACATAACTCACGCAGGGAGAAATGGACATATAAGCATGTTTTTTAAAGTACAAATGTATTAAATGGAATAAAAAATTAAAAAATGGGAATATCATCAACAGTTTCAGTTGGTTTCATTTCATAATTAACATGATATGCAGAGTTACAGTACTTGTCATGGTCCATTATGCAAATTGTAGATAAAGGGAAGCATTCTACGTATTCTGAAATTCTTAGAAAATCCCATACAACATAAACCCCTTACTAGACTGAAATCAATTATTTATTTAGAAAAAGTAATAATAATTGATACTACACCAAGAAACATCCACTATTTTTTTGAAGGACAGGAGCAGCTAACAAACACCATAACCTATACTGGCCCCTATATTGGAATGGTAGTTACCATTTATAACTTCTTACATTTACATTCTTAAGTACAATTAGGTGTAGCACTCAATTCATGTGACTGTGCTCAGAGATATTCAAACCCCTTTCATATTCATTCTTCATTAGCTAAGCTATGCTATTCATCACTTTGTTTCCCTTCTCATCGACATAAGAACCAGTTTATAAATTCAAGCATATCTGAAACTTTATATAAAGACTTCCTGAAGAATACTTGAGCTTTTTCGATCTCATTACATTATTCCCAAACACCTCAACAATGTCTCAGCTAGCTCCTTACATTAATATGCTCAAATCAAAAGAGATTAGTCATGCAAATGCTTTAGTGTACAAAACAAATTCATGTAAATGCTCAGGTCACGACTCACAAGTCAGAAATACATTAGGAAGATTTTGCAAAGTAATTGATGATATCCTCATACAAAGAAGAACAAAAGGATAATTATATGTACAAGGATCCATATTACATACAGTTTTATCAGTTGCAATGCGGAATGTTCCAGGGATTGAGACACCACCACCGCCACCCATGGTAACGCCATTCAAGATAGCCACCTGCATGGAGATCATCAGTGACATTGTCAAGTAAACCCGGCAGTAAATTTAGACTGACCCTATGTTATACAATAGCAATCCACTTGAGTTTATTTTTACATACACAATAAACCTTCCTCAACTCTTAGTGCCTTACTTTATGTAACGTAATTCATCCTTTCTAAGAAAAGAACTCAACTTAATCTTAAGGCCATGTATCCAAACAGAAAGGACTAACTCATAGAAAACCACATTAAATTTGATCAACCATCAGGTGTGAAACACAACACGATATAAGAGTGCAAGTAATGAAACACAAGAAAAGAAAAAGGAGCCACAGATGCATTTGCACACTCATTTGAAAGAAAAAGAAAAAAGTTTGATAAAGTCACTACAAAACAAGCTCACAGCACTGTGAATAACACACAAGAATTATGAGTACTCACATGTGGCTTTAAACACGTGCCCAGGAGATATATAAAAGGATATAATGCCCTAAAAAACTCCTTACAATCTTCCATTTTCCCTGAAAACAGTAAAGCAAATGCAGGGCTGTCACAAACAAAGAAACAGACTTTCCAATAAAAGAGTGTAGCCTATTATCAAAAATAAGTATATGTTTGGTGTACATCTCAGCTAACTGCATAAAGCCAATTTTCTTATATAAAAACATGCATGCCATAGAAATATGTTTATGAACTAGCTTATTGGAAGGGAAGAAATTGGCTATCTGGGTCTTAACAAAGTCAAACATATGACAGTTCTACCTTCGTTTATCAAATGATAGAGAGACACTACATCTCCACCCGCGCAAAATGCCTTGCCACTGCCCTTCAAAAGTCAAACCAATTTATATAAGTTACCACTTGTGTAATCAAAACCAAGCAATATCAGCTTCAGCATGGGACAAAAGAATAGTAGCTCATATTAAAGAACCAAAATAGTGGGAAGCGGGGCGAAAAAGAAACAGAATTACCTTCAATGCAATAAAGCCCACATCCGGATTATCTTCCCAACTTCTGTACAGTTTCCGCAATCTAAGCCCCTATAAAATCACCACAGACTACTCATAAATGGGTGTCATCCAAAATCCCAAACCAAACAAAAGAAACTAAATGCGGCAAACAACTAATCACCCGGATAATCAAATGTCAGAATAACAACTAAAATACCCAATTCTAGTAATTGGGTATCTGCCAGTTAACCAAAAGCTCATATACCCACAAAAGCCAACCAAGCATTACATTATCTAACAATTCAAATGTATCAAACTAATGAAAAAAAAAATCACTTCATGAAAGAAAAACACACACCATTGCAGTAGTGAGAGCATTGAGCGCAGAAGGTCTGTTGAGAACTGCAGTTCTGGACCAAGCTTTGCCTTCAACCAATACCTGAAACAGAGAGAAAGAGAGAGTCTTTCACACAATTGAGCTCATATAACATTATCGTTAGGATTATACAAGAAAAGGGTGGTGAGAAATTGACTTGGTTATCAAGATCATCGTTGAGGGCAGTGTCCGGGAGAGAGCAGAGGCCTCTTCTGCTGCAATGGCGGAGGAAACGACAACTGTCAAGGCGGCCGTGTCTGGCCAATACAGCTGCCTTGAGCCTCTGCATCATTTGCTTTCGAAATTCTACTAAACGAGTAAAGGCCGATGATTTATAGTGTCTGCTTGAGCCGTTCCAACTCCCTTTTAACTTTGTTTCCAACTTTAAATAATATATAGGGCTAAATACAAATTACTACCCTTTGGTTTAGGTCCAAAATCAGTTCAGTCCCTGAACTTCTAATTTCATCAAAAACACCCCTGCACTTTCAATTTTGATCTAATAGGTCCAATTTGTTAGTTTTTTGACAATTGAGTTATTTAACTTGTTAATGTGGCTCATATATGGCCTATGTTTTATGATGTGGTGTCGAGGTGGTCTGCATAGTCAATTTAGGAGTGAGTCCTACTATTAAAAATAAATAGTTTTTCAACAAATAATCCAATTATAACTTGAACCCATAACAGAATATTAACGAATTTGACGTATTAGATCAAAATTGAAAGTGCAGGGGTGTTTTTGAGGAAATTAGAAGTACAGGGACTGAATTCATTTTGGACCTAAACCATAGGGTACTAACTAGTATTTAGCCCTAATATATATTAATCTAATCTATTCTCTTTTTTATATTAAACTAGAAATTACAAATGTGGAATATTGGTTACCATTGTGTGTGTTCTTTATTTTTTATTTTTTTTATTTTGAGAAAAAAGATAATTTATTAATCCAAGAAGATACAACGACGGGGATGACACTATAAATCTCAACTACTCCAATTAGATAAGAGGACTCACTCATACCCTTAATATAGAACAAGCGATTACAAACACCATGAGCCAATATGGGCTCAACTGTAACCTACAGACAAAACCTACCCCAGGAGTGTCGATACATCCTTACAACCAACCTCAAGAAGAGACAAACCCCTTCCGACACCAAATACCAAAGCCACCAATATGTGTAGAGGCGTCTCCCCATTACATTGACAACAAGAAAATACCGAAATTTAAAAACAACTTGTCCCTGGATATGAAACCATAACAATGGCACAACCACTAAACCTAACCTAACCAAACAACCCTAGCTCAAAAGAGTGGAGACTGATTAAAACCTAAACCACACCAAAATAAAACAAAATAAAACCCTAAGAGACTTAAGTCAACTGTAACATAAAAACGAAATAAAATACTAGAATAAACCAAATCAGGCCCGGAGCCCAATTATTTAGAAAAGCAGCAAGGAGAGTTTGCAAGCCATTAGTTTATTACCCTGATTTTTTGGAATAAAATCACTTTATTTTTTTAATAGATTTCATATCAATGTATTATTAAACTCAAGCTAGAATGAGTCATCACATATATATCCTCCTCCTCCCGATATGGAGTATCGGTAGACAAAAAGTTTGTGGTGGTGCTACAACGATATATAGAGTCTGTTCACTTATTCAACAGTTCCACAGAATTCATACTCACTTAAAAAAGCAAGTCTATAAATTATTAACACCACAACATAGTAAGAGGAATGCTAACAACATTTTCCATCTGCCTTCCCCTTCTAACATTTTCCAGCTATTGTCTGCCAAGTGTCTTGTAACTTTACTCAATCATATAAACTTAATGCTGTGAAAATAAATTTTATTTTCTTCCCAATTTGCCCAAAATAATGCAATAATTTATTTTTCCTTATTTTCTTTCTTTTCTCTCTCTTGCTTCACTCCTTCGTCTCTTTCTTTCTTTCTTTTTTTACTTTTCCTTTTGGTTGCAAACCCAGAAATACTTCACACACAAAAAATAAAAAATAACAAAACCCAAAAAATACTAATATCATCATATAAATCTACAAAATAAAACCAACCCAGAAATTCATTAGGAAAAATTTAGCTCGTTAAACCCTTAAATTCTAATTTAGCTTAGTAGCTGAAAAATTTTCATCTTGTGGAAATTCTATTGTCTGAATTTCAATCAAAGGAACGAGAGAGAGAGAGAGAGAACAAAGACATCAAGTGGGAAAATGTTGACAAGCGTATTATAGGAATTTATCCATTCTGTCTCTTGCCACGTCATCACTTGACGGATAATTTGGATGGAGTGTGAAGAATTGGACACGGCTGATAAAAATTGAAAGTGCAGGGTAATCTTGATGAAATTAGAAGAAGGGAGACTAACATGAATATTGACTTAAAGTTGGAGTAAAATTAATCTATAATGTTTCATGTACTATATATATGGATTGTGAAGAACACTCATAAAAGTTGTGTGTGTGTGTGTTGGGGGGGGCGCTGATCAATCACTCGGTGTTAGATGAAATGTTATAATTGGACCAAGATTAGTTGATATATCAAACCAAATGACCAAAATTAGATATTTTTAAACCACATGAGCAAACACAATCATGACCGCAAACCACGGGGACCATTTATAACTTTTGCCCTTCGTTTTTTTCGTACAAAATTGCTCCCAAACCTTATAGTGGATATACAATTAATCACCCAACTCAATTAGGTAAGCGGCCTAACCAATTGCTTTAATACTCTTGTCAATTACCTCACGTTACCGAGACCAAAAAATTATTGTAACAACTTTGGCATTTATTATGGTGAGGCTATTACTGGTATACAAATTAGTTGGACCAAAATTAGTTGATATATCAAACTAAATGACCGAAATTAGATCTTTTTAAACCACAGGGGGAAACAGTGTCATGACCCTAAACCATGGGAATCATTTATAACATTTGCGCTTCATTTTCTTTGTACCAAATTGCTCCCAAACCTAATAGTAGATATACAATTAATCGCCTAACTTAATTAGGAAAGCGGCCTAACTAATTGCTTTAATACTCTTGTCAATTACCTCATGCTACTGAGACCCAAAATTATTGTAAAAGTTTTGGCATTTCTTATGGTGAGGCTATTATTGGTACAAATTTGTCACCATGCTATGCATATATTTTATCTCCGTCTTTACTCTGAAATAAAAATAACAAAATTCAAACAATTTTCCACGAGCGAATTAGCATTTGGTCAAGTAGATCAAACAATTGTCATTTTTTTTTAATCTCCTACTTTCTGATAAATAAATCAAAACAAACAATGAGCCAGTCTTGGTCATTACATGTAATGCACACCTATGTAATCACTTGAAATGTTTAATACATCTGTAATAATGTTTTCAGTAGACGTATCAATCTTGAGCATATGCAAAAAAAAAAAAATTATAAAAAAAAAAAACAAGTTTAATCTTTACATTGCATGTGATGCGCATCTATGTAATGTTTCGTCAAGAACTCTTAATATAAACTAAGCAAAAAAAAAATTGCAATTGTTGGCACATGGTGCATATTGTAATTATGAGCATGACACTATTAGTATTGCAACCTACAACCATTTTCACATTAGTGTTCTATATAAGATGAGTTAGATGACCACAACAGTTCAATATTATATATGTAGTAATTGTTTGAACCCCAAAATTAACATTTTCCCGACAAGGACGTCTTGAAAGAATCCGGGTCAATATCCATGGTCCAAGCTATATATTTTTGATAAGTTCAAAATATATTATTTAGTGGATTTAGAGGCTAAATAAAGTCTACTTGGAGATCAAGCAATCTTGAAGCAAATCTAGATATTCATTGATTTACTAGTAATTATCAAATATTTAATGGTGATTTATTTGCTTGATTACCAAGATTGTGAAAGAGCGAAAGGATTATGCAAGCTGCACTTATAGTTCAAGACGTGAGGCATGCGAATCTATAATATTATTAAGAGAAGAGAGTTTGTTGGCTAACACAGAAAAATTTTACCAAAATATCCTTCAAATATTAAAAAATATTTGAACTGAAATATTTGAGAAAGACAAAATGGCCAATTCACAAATAAAAGAAAAACAAAAGAAATTTAACAAAAAGAAAATCAAAAACAAAATATGTGCAGCAATTTTCTCCACATTCTGTGGAATAACTTTCTACATAATTATCCACACCTACAGGGTGTGTTTGGAGTCTAGTATTCATATATTCCATGCAATTAAGGAATGGCGGACGCAGAACATGTGAAAGAAAGTAATCACATATATAGGCAGCCTCCTCTGCATGGTGGGCCATCAGCATACTACCAATAATCAAGGTTGCCCATTCAATCAAGGAATATGGCATGCACGTGAGATATAAGGAAACATGCAATCACCTTGCTTGCAATCATCAAGGTTTATATATATGTAATCTTGTTATACATATATAATTGCTCATGCATGGCAGAAGGTCAATTAAGGAAGCTATCAAACTTAATTGCGTGAATATTAGATATATATGCAAGATGTGCATATCCAACAGATTCGCATCTAAGAGATTGGTTCCCAGAGACAATTAATCTTGCCTATATTCTAGCCAAGTACAGAGGCAAATAATAATCTCTAATTGCCTATGATAGTTATCAAGACTATTAAAAGTTTTGATTTGATTTAGGACCAATAACTGTGGCCTAAAATATAGTATTTAATTCCTATTAGGAAGGTGAATCTGCAGTCTATACATAGAAGCTAAAACAGAACAACAAAAGACAAAAAAGTTAAAGAAGACCAAGTGCATCACAAGGAAGACATATTCAAAAACGTTAGAGAAGACCACCCAAAAAAAATATAAAAACAAAAAAAGCTAAACATCAATATCTTCTTTATTTGGAGATGAATAGATTGGGTTGCTTCAATATCAAATGTGTAAATAACATGTTCAACCAAGAACTAGTTTTGGAACTAAAATGATCAACCAAGAAAAATACCTTTAGGATTTTCATTTTCAATACTATTCACTTTTTTTTTTTTAATCAAAGGTGTCAGCCATTTATTGAAGGGTGGTTCTAATTGGACCTCCAAATTTTCAATTTGGACCTCCAATACTCAGTACACCTCTAATTTACTTTTTAGAATACTTGAAAAGCTAAGTAGACCTCCTTATTTTTACCAAAACGCCATTGAACATGAGATATAACAATCTGTTACTCTATTTTTTATATCTCTTCAACCACGAGAAGAAAAATGAATCAAAATCACATTATATTGCTCTCTTATGAGTAAGTCTCTCCTCCACAAAAATTAATCAAAGGGTTGGTTCTCGATTTTGATATGTTGTTGGAATCTCTTTGAATTTGCTAAAAGAAGGATTTCAAGGGTTTTTGGGTTAGAAGATCAAGTAATAACTATATCATAATATTCAATTAATTTAGTTTGAAAAAATTCCAAATCAAATTGTTTTGAATTTATTTTTGTATTAAATGATGGGTCATGTATAGAAATTATTATTTTTACTTAATTATTTTAGGTAAATTGTAAAACTACATAGGCAATATAAAGAAATTTTGAAAAGGAAAAAAATAATTTAATTGAATGTTATTTTTGATTGGAGGAGGTAAGAAGAGTATTTATTTATTTTTTTTTTCATTTTTCTCTCTTTGTCCTTATTTGTCTTTTCATATAACTTGACAAAGTCTATTAATAATTAAAAAAAGTTGGAGGTCCAAATATCAAATTTGGAGGTCCAACTAGAATCACCCTTTATTGAAAGAAAAGAAGTCTACAAAGTACAAAGCTCAGCTGCAATCACAGCTTGTAAGAAATTTGGAACTGAAAAATAAAAAGTATTATGCCTAAGTGAGTGACCATAGGTAGCCAACACATGCGCAACCCCATTTCCTTGCCGACTGACATGTAACACCTGCACCACATTCTGGGACTTCAAAAGTATCCCTACATCATCATAGATTCTGCCCAATAGCGATAAGTTAGCTGAAGCACACCTCGAGAGCTGATGTTGAACCTCCAATGCATCGGTTTCCAGTATAGCTGGACCAAAACCTTGCTCCCATGCAAACTCTAATGCAGCATTGCATGCCAAAATTTCAGCGTGTTCCGGAGAAAGCAAACCACTCACAGGTCAAGGCCCTCCTCCTAACATCACTCCAGTCTCGTTTCTGATTACGAAACCTAGTCCACCTTTCCTAGTAACATGATGAAATGCACCATCCACATTGATCTTAACCAGACCTACTGGGGGTGCTCTCCACACTACTCTGTATACAGATTTGGATCAGGGAGGTTTCTGATTATGAAATCTAAACTCCTTCAACATAGAAACAATCCCCAAGCTAACATCCCAGGCCTCGAGCCTCTTTTGATTTCAAACTCTATCGTTTCTTTCCTTCCAAACACCCCAAAGAGAAAACAAAAGTTCTCTGAACTGAGGTAATGACAAGTCTTTAGCACACTGACTTAACCAACTAATAACATCCCCAGTCATATTGCTAGGGCTATAACATACCCATTCTTCTATAGTACCAACCTAGTATAGGGACAATCCCTACATAAATGGAGAGTCGTTTCAGTAAGATTCTCACATAAAACACATACATGCGAGTCCATTACCACTTGCTTCGAGGCTAAGCTTCCTAAAGATGGAAGTATATCCAGACACACCCTCCAGACATGGATCTTTGCTTTGTTTGGAATTGCCACCTTCCACTGTTTTTTCCAAAAACCCGAGGCAACCGGGAGTTGCAATGGCTGATAGCTGGATGACTTCAAAAAAACAAACCTATAGGCTGTCTTCACAGAGAAGTTTCCATCTTTTGAAAGTCTCCAACATAGGCGGTAGTTCACTACTCTCCTACTAAAGGGAATAGCTGCAATCCCAGCTGCTTCGTCAGCTGTGAAGACCCCCTGTATTAAGGGTATATTCCACCTGCCATGTTCACACATTAAGTCATTCACTGTCTGGATGTCACAATCAATCAACCCTGTGGGTAGAGGTCTTCCAGCAGGCAATGCCACCACCCAATTTTCTGCAAAGATGCCAATGTTCTCTCCGGTACCTACTTGCCAATAACAGCTCTCTTTAAGCAATTCTCGGGTAGAGAAAATACTATTCACTTAAATAAAAAGAAATTAATATTCAAAAAATTAAAAAAATAATTTTAGATGTGCACCAAAGTGATCGTTGTTTTACAATTATTTGGTATAGTGACATCAGTCTTCGACTTGAAGTTATAAGTTATCATATCTGATTACTTGTATTGCTAATTATCAAACCATTTTTTTCTTTTTTTTGGGTGAAACTAGCAGCTAAATGAGACACCTTACCCTTTAGAATTTATTTAAGAAAGAAAAATGAGAAATACAAAAGAGGGGGACAAAATTAAAATATGCTCAGAAAAAACAACCTACAATAAACAAAATTTTGAGAGACCTAAGCTTTCACTGTTTAAAGAAGTAAAAAGAAATGAAAGAGTCAAGTCACACCAAAAGGAATTGATAGATGATGAACCATCTTTCATTAATACATCGTTAAATTGATTGCCTTCACGAAATACTTACTACACAACAATTAAACTTCAATATTAAAACATACTGTTGAGGAAAATAGACTTCCACTGTGTACAAAATTGTCACATGTGAGTAAGCCAGAATGAGAAGGAAGTATAGCAATAACGTTTTCACTTGACTGAATATAACTCACACAAGGAGAAATGGACATATCACCATGACTGTTTTAAGTGCAAATGTATTGAATGAAAAAAAAAGATCATCGACAGTTCAGTTGGTTAATATAATAATTTAACATGAGATGCAGAGTTTACAGACTTATAGTACATAAGGTCCCTTGTACAAAATGTGGATAAAGGGAAACATTCTACTTATTATAAAATTTGTGACGATAATTGAAGAAAAGGGTTCTGAGGAATTCACTTATTGGTGATCAAAATCGTCATTAGGTGCAATTTCTAGGAGAGAGTAGAAGTCTCTTCTAGTGCAATGACTGAGAAAATGATAACTTACCGTGAAGATTATCGAAGCCTATGAAGGAAGCACCGAGTCCGAAGGTTATTTCTCGAATGCTAGTTAGTTGCCTTTGGCACTCATTTTTCCATTTTTTCTGTTGGTTTGAAGGGAAAAAAGAAAAAAAGAAAAAGAAAAGCTACCATTGGTTGCTATACCTCAATGAAGCGGGAGGAAATCAGCTGTCCCGAAATTGGGTGTCCCATTTTGTCTCATCCACTTCTATATTGACGTGTGACATCTTACTTAACCACAGCTAACTCTGTTAGGGAAAAAAAGAAAAGAAAAAAAAGGTTGAAAAAATAACACAATTAACCGAATAAGGCTTTCCTTCCATCTCTCCTCTCTCCTCCTCCATCACTTCCTCTTTTCTCAAGTCGTCCTCCACACTCTTCCTTCCATGAAACTGCTTGTCTGGCATATAATAGTTATTGTACTGAGGAACTGAAAAGCAATTATGAAATTCTTAATTTTCCTTGTTTTGTGAATAAACTATGGAAAAAAAGTCATCATCTGGTTCTGGTCATCGTCTTCCCCCAATTTATCCCTTCTCTTTTTCCTGCAAAAAGCAGCTTGCCCTCTCTTCCAACCCTAATTCTGCATTAAATTCAAATAAAACATTGAAAATAATTTCTGGAAAGGTATCAACTGAATAAGTGAAAGGAACCTCTCATGATCTCATCTAATTCAAAATACCAAAGTTTGGAGAAATTGAGTGATAGAAAAATTGAAAATCATTGGCTCTCCAATTCTGTCCAATTCAAGAGTGCATAGACGAGAGAGGGAGTCTTCGAGCAAAGGGCACTGATGTTTTTATTTCCTTTAATTAGCTATTAATTTTAATTTTAAAAGAAAATGAGGGCTTAACAGAGTTAACTTCCTGTTATGTAAGTGTACAGTGTCAGAAAATAGCATATGTGACGGAATAGAGATAGAATAAGTTGGGACAGCTTATTTCCTCCCAAAAAAAGCAACATGCCACATTGCCACTCCTGACCAGCAAACCTCTACTTTTTGCCTCTTTTTTTTTTCCTCTGTCTTTTCCATTTTTGGCAACAAGAGTTAGTGAGCTGGAGCAGCGTCCAAATCCCAAATGCTCTGATCAAACGGACTAGGGGTCATCATGGGCCAGCCCTACCCTAAATTTTAGGGCTTAGGGTCGGGCTGGGCCAGGCCTAGTCAAAGTCAACAAAATTTAGGGTCGGGTCGGGGCTTAAATATGCTAACCCTTACCCACCCTAAAAACCCGATCTATTAGAGCCGAAAGGGCCGGGTCGGGCCGACCTTCTGAATAGGGCCTAAAAGGGCCTTATTTTGTTTAATAAAAAAAAACTTACATTATTTTTTTTTCCTCAAAATGTGACTCAATGGTTATATAGATAATATAAGGCATTGTTTTTAGTTGATCATATTTAATATGTGTGTGTGTGTGTGTGTGTGTGTGTAGGAATTAACTTATAACATTTATTAATATTAGTTAAGGTGGTCATATTCAATTAACTATCTCTCTAAATCTCCTAATATTAATTGTTATGTAACAAAGAAAATAAAAACTAAACTTCAAGCATTAGAATTTTTGACCTAGCCGTCTCTGCTAGGGTTTCTCGGTGTGTTCCTACATCGACAAAATCTCTAAAAACTCATCTCTCTCGATCATCTTTCACTCTCCATACTATGGCAGATGTGATGGAAGGTCATGCTACAGCATTGACATGTTCGGATTCAACACTGGTTTCTTTGGGGGCGGCAGGGGCTGCTGCTTTTCAGGATGGCAATTGGTATATGGTAGGGCGGTTGTTGGTACCAAATGCAACGTTGCCGGGATTCAAAGGCACCATATCCACCATCTGGCATATCAAGGCAGGGCTCACTATTCAGGATGCAGGAGATCGCTTTGTTTTCCAGTTCGAGAGTGAGGCTATACGCAATAGGATTTTGCATGGGGGACCCTGGTTCTATCGAAACACCATGTTGGTGGTGGGAGAGTATGACGGCCTGAGTCCAGTGGAGGAGGTGTCTTTGAACATGATGGAAACCTGGGTTGTGGTTAAGGGACTACCTTTCGCTCTGAGAAATAAGACGGCGTTGTCCATGGTGGGATCGACTCTCGGAAGGGTGCTACGGTTGGATCATACCGCTCTAAAGAGAAAAGAAGAAGAACAGAGAATTAAGATTGCTTTTGATGTTCGTCGCCGGATTCGTGTCTGGAAGGTTTTTGAATTCTCTCCAGTTGTGAAACCGGAGCTCACTTTTATCTTTGAGAAAGTCAAGGGCTTTTGTCTTGATTGCGGGTTATTTGTTCATGATGCCCTAGGTTGTGATAAGATGCTGATTAAGGAGAAGGAGGAAATTCAGGCTACACCACCGGCGACGGCGTTGGCTAGCTTGTCCTTGACTTCGGGAGTAGATGTTAGCCCTAATCCCTTGGATGTTTCTGGTATGGGGTTGGGGATGGAGACCGGGGTTGATCGGACTTGTCATGCTCTGGTTACACTTGAGCAGGCATTAGGTCTCTCTGATACTACTGCTGGTAGCCATGTCGTCGCGTCAACTCCAGAGGTATTGAGCTCCAAGTTGTTGGGTAAGCCCCTATTGCTGGACCAGGTTTTGGTCGGCATCACAACAGCACATGGATTGAACACTGCTATTCCACTTCCCATCATCCCAACTGAGGTTTATTCGAAATCATTGGAACTGGTTCCTGCCTCAGTAGGGACTGGTAAGACGATTGCTAGGGTGGAGTCCTCCTCCCTTCAAGTGGTGCCAGTAGGGAGGAAAAGAAAAACGGCACCTAGCTTGGCTCGATTTGGTAAGAAGTCTTTGGCTCTTCCTGACTCAACGTTTGGAGAGGAGGAGACTGCTTCTTTGGTCGTGCAGTATAAAAATGGTAAGTTGGTTGTTTCACCAAAGAAGAAGAAGATAGGGCGTCCCAAGGGAAGTAAAAATAGAATTAAGAATGCAGATGAACAAGAAGGGAAAAAGCTTCGCAGGTATGAGCATCGTGGAAAATCCTTGATGGATAAGGGTGAGGCTGTTCAGATGGTGATGCCTTCTGATAGGAGCATTTTAATGCGACGTTTTAACTGCATTTCCCTACATTTCTTGCGTTATTTCCTTATTAAAACCCTGTTTAGGAAAGTTTCCATTCTTTGATTGGGAAAGTTCCTATTTGTAGAAAGTTTATATTTTTGTAGTTTCTATTTATCATTTTTAGTAAGTTTCCATTTTCAGTTTAGGAAAGTTGCCATTTTTCAGTTTAGGAAAGTTTCTATTTTTCTTATTAGTTTCTATTTTCAGGACCTCCGAGCTAAAAAGTGGAAATGAACTCATAAATGGAAAGAGGAGCTTGCGAACACCAAGGGGAGAAAAGATGAAGGTACATTGGAGTAGATGAAGGTGAAATGTACTAAAAGATCAATTTTACACATATTCCTACTCCGAGGAGAAACCAAGCCAAGCAAAGAAGAAGGAGCGGCCGCCTGATCAAATGAACTTCAAATGAGCTGAAACCTTCCAGATCCATTCTAGACACCCAAAGGAACATTTCATATGAAGAGTGCAAGATCTAGATAGAAGTGGAAGGCCTTCAAACAATCAACCCAATTTTCTACAGAAGCAAAACCGGAAAACTGGACCTGTAAGAGGTCCAGCAGCATTTTCGGCCCAACCACATGGACTAAAGCTCTGACAATTTGTCAGGATGATCTACACTCATAGTGGAACATTTTTTATGAAGAAGTCGAAGGCTCATTCTGAAGTCTTGTTGGAGAAATAATTGAAGGAATAAAGGGGCAGAAACTGACCTAAAACCAGCTCAATATTCACATGTTCATGTTTCCTACCCACATGAAGAAAGCTAGATGCTTTTCTCTTTTTCCTTGGATATATTTTTCTTCTACAATCTCTTTAATAGATCATCATCACTT
Source organism: Rosa lucieae (assembly GCA_024704745.1). Classification (NCBI taxonomy): domain Eukaryota; kingdom Viridiplantae; phylum Streptophyta; class Magnoliopsida; order Rosales; family Rosaceae; genus Rosa; species Rosa lucieae. Next base: position 39,693,608 of record CM045492.1, read on the forward strand.
CCATGTTGCTGCACCTTCATGCTTTGCTTTCATTTCATCATTTCTCTTTCTTTTCCATATTCTACAAATCACTTTCATACTCCACTTTCATTATTTTTCTTCCACTCATCATTTCACTCTTCTTTTTCTTCCCTATATAAACACCAATTTCTGAATCCATAACACTCATTCCTTCATCTATTCCATCTTCTTAGTCTCTCTATTTCCTTTCCATTTTCCCATCCATCCTCTAGTCATCTCCACGAGTTCAAGCAAGGCCAAAGGAAGAAGAAGAGAAGCCGTGAGCATCACCATCCATATCCATCCTTGAAGCTTGCTTTCGAGATTCAAGAGCCCACAACGTTTATCATCCATCTCATCTTCATCCACGGTGTAATCCGATTCTCCTTTGTAACCTTTGCTTTGAATTTCGTTGGTTATGAACTAGTTGACACATGTGTTTGAACAAATATTAATTTCTGAAATTTTTATGATTAATTGAGAATTTTCAGATTCATATTATTGTTCTTCGAGAGTTGCTTATGTGGGTTTGTTTAATTAAATTTGCATTATAGATATCCTTTGTGTATTAATCCTATTTGGGTCGACACTTATAGGGTTTATGCATAATTGTTGCTAGGTTTAAGAACATGAAATCGACTTTTCGTTTTGTGTAAACTTGAACCAAAGTAGTAAAGGTTTTGGACAAAGATCGAATTTAATTAACGAGGATTGCAATTAGGTGGACTTTTCCATACTAAGTTGTACACTTGAGTTGATAGCCTTTCTCTATGTTTATCGCGTTGAACATGTTATGATTGACTAGCTTTCTAGGGCTTGAATGCATGTTTGATAGGATTAGTCTTTGTGCTTTCACTTAGATTAATTAGCATTGAAAAGTAAAATATGGGAAATTGTTTGCTTTTAACGTTTCACATGATCAACTCCTCTCTCATGACTTAGATGAACAATATTAGGGTTTGAATCAATTTTAATCATATGTTTCGGTTTTTGATCTTTGTTCTCTCACTCCATTTGTATTTTTATGTTTTTGCATTTTAATTATTTTGTTAACTTAGTTTTATTTTCGAAAAAACCAAAAACAAAATCCCCCCTTTTTTCGTAAATAATGTTTATAGTTGTGAATATATTTGTGAATATTATACTTTGTTTTAATTTTAATTGTTTAATTGTTTGACAATGACAGGTGTACCCTCAATCCCCGGAATAGAACGATCCCTACTTGCTTATATTACTAACGACATTTCAGGGTTAAATTATGCACTTGCTTTCAAGCGCATCAATTTTTGGCGCCGTTGCCGGGGATTGAAAAATCACTTGCTAAATTGTGTCATTTATTGTATATATTTGTTGTATATAAATTGTTTAAAACTTAGTTTAAATATTATTTATATTATTGAACACGAATTTTAATTGTAGGTTGTAAATTGAGAGGAATAGGTGAAGTCTCTTTTATTAATATTGGCCTAAACCCCTTATTGGTACCTAGCTCAGGTCCCTTAAGGTTGAGGGCGGCCTTTATTAACACTTGTTGAACTGTCTTCACACTTATGAACTTTTTCATCTTAGTAAGAAAGCCTATGTGAAATGGTGTCTAGGAAGGGGACAACGTTTTGAATCCAGAAGTGCTTACAAATGGGCATAAACCACAACGTGGGAGTAGCTCATGCCAAAATGGATTTTTCCTCTCGTGTTCGCCCTCCCCCACCTGGCCATTTCAGTAAGGTTGCCCAAACGATTTGAAAGGGAGTTTGTGTCTAGGCGACTACACTTGGGCCGCACGTCCACTTGATTTACCGCTTGGAATTTGATTCGATATCAATAATGTTTATAATAAAAGAAATACTTGTGAATACTCTATACGTGTAAATTATTTTGTTGTTTCACACTTTAAACTTGTAAAAATACTTTTCACGTTTTATACTCACTTGTGTACTTAACTTGTGTCTTATGTACAATATACTTGTTAATACTTGTAGTTTGTAATTAATAGTTATACTTGTTTTTATTTTGTATTTCTTTGTTAATTATAGTTACTAACTTTATTTAATGTAGGTACTGTCTGGCTGCAAGACGTAAAATACAAGCGCTACTTGGGAGGCAACCCAATTCAGAATATAATCAGATTTGCTTTCTCTTTCCCTATTTCTTTTTATTTTTCAATTTTTCTCTTTAGTTTTTATTTTATGATTTGTTTTCGTAAATGTCTTCTATCTATGCTTACTTATTTCATTGCAAACTTTTAATTGATTACATTGAGGATAATGCAATATTTAAGTGTGGGGGAAGGGATTTATTTTTTTTTTGTGTCTTTCATTTTGAGTCCTATATATATTTTTTGTCTTTTATTTTTGAGTCCTATATTTAAAAAATAAAAATAAAAAAAATAAAATAAAAGAATAAATAAAATATATATATAATTAAAAAAAAAAAAAATTTACACTATACTAAGCCATGTCTGCATCTCCGTAGGAGTTGAGGCTGAGCTCAAGGGAAATGCGAAAGCCACTCGCCCGCATACCGCTCCTCCAAAGGAGTAAATGGAGGTACAAGTCTAGGCTGAAAGACTATAAACATTAAGCGCTGCTTGGGAGGCAACCCAATTCCAACGTAGCTGTGGTGGAGTCGTCAACGCAGATTTGCTTTTTCTTTCCCTTTTACTTCTCCAATTTTCCTTTGTTTTAGTAGTCATTTTCGTAAATTTCATCCCTATATGCTTAAGTGTTTCATTGCATGCTTATTCTTGATTACATTGAGGACAATGCAATATTTAAGTGTGGGGGAAGGGATTTACACTTTTATCTTGAGTCATATATATTGAAAAATAAAAAAAAATCGAAAAATGTCAAAAATTTAAAAAAATTTTCGTTACTTTTGTTTTTGTTTTTGAGTCTTAGGATGCCCTTTCAACTGTCTAGGATGATTCTATATCTCTAAAATCATGATTAAAAGAGGATCACAAAACTGAGATGATTTTTAAAATGGTATTCTTTGGTTAATTGAGATATATGAAAAAAGCATGCATGTGTAGTGGATATGGATTTCGTAACCTTGGTACAGAATATGAGCATGTTAGGATGAGTTTTGATTCATAAAAGCCCATGTGAGATATTTGAGCCATGTCCCTTTTTCTTGGAGTGATAAATGAAAAACATATTCTTAATTTCTTGGCGATGTTTTGATGATCTCATTATTCTTTCATCTTAATTGATTGCTTGCCATAGATTAAGTTTAATGGACTAGAGAATGCTAGAATTCACTCTTGTGCTTGTTGAAACATTATATCAATACATGGCCCTGATTCTGGAAAGGATAGAGGCACCCTAGGAATTACCACCATTGCCATATAAACTTGTGTCCCTATTTGTGCCCGTCGTGGGACCCCCCTAGATAAGCCCCTTTGAGCCTACATTAAGCCTTTTCATTCATCACCCTTAAAACCCTTAACCATGAAGCTTAGTATAGTTACAACCCTACCCTTTGTTCTAAGAACTTAGTGGAGCTATCTTTTGAGACATACTACGTGGGTTTGGTGCTAAAGATGAAAATTGAGAAGAGGTGAAAGTTCAAGTGTGGGGGTAGACTTGTCCATAAAGAAAAAAATATGTGAAAGCCGTGAAAAATGAAAAGAAAAGAAAAAAAAAAATTTGTGTACGGCTAGAAAAGAAAAAAAAAATTTGTGTACGGCTAGAAAAGAAAAGAAAGAAAAATGTTTATGGATTTTAGTCCCCCGTACTTAGTGATTTTGGAGTTGACTTTGAACTGAAGGCCCACTACAGAAAAATTTGGCCTTTGTCCATTCCACTATAGTTCTAGGGAAGTTTACAATGAAGATTTGGCCCAACATGAAGACATTAGGCCCTTTTATGTTACCTCTAGGGAAAGTGACGTTTTTGCAATGCCTTGGTGGATTTCTTGAGGTCTCTACATCTACATGTGCTCTGCTAGGTTTTTAGGACACTTTGATAAATCCTTACCCTTCATTTCTTAAAACCATGAGCCTTGGCCCCATTACAACCTTTAAGAAGACTTTCTTGATCCTTAAGATGGGACAGCCCTTGATGTGGAGATGAGTTACAAGAGTTGAACCTATGGCTTGGGTCCATCCGTGCAAGTAGTTGATATCCTTCATGAGATCTTTTCAAAAAATTATATTCACAAAGTGCTTTTCGTTTCTTATATATGTGAGCTATTTGATTGCCTCAAAATATTTTCTCTCACATATAATTGAGTGATTATAAGCTTTTAAGCATTGTCTTGAATTCTGAGAGAAGAAAGAGTGGATATACATTGTGAGGATATGAATCATACTTGTTCGAAGCATGCTTAACAGAAACCATCACCATTGTCACAACCAAATCCTACTTGTGTATGTGTGGATTATATGTTTTAATTAACTCTTGAATATCTACATATTGATTCTTGGTTGAGTGCTAATCTTGATGTTGTGAAAGTAGGAGATTTCTGAGACAAAAAGTTGAAGGGCAATAGAGTCATTGTTTTTGTAGAGTCTTTAATTTTCGTTGAGTCTTAGTGTGTGTCTTAGTGTGATTTTGCTAAGGGACTAGCAAAAGCTAAGTGTGGGGGAATTTGATAGGAGCATTTTAATGCGACGTTTTAACTGCATTTCCCTACATTTCTTGCGTTATTTCCTTATTAAAACCCTGTTTAGGAAAGTTTCCATTCTTTGATTGGGAAAGTTCCTATTTGTAGAAAGTTTATATTTTTGTAGTTTCTATTTATCATTTTTAGTAAGTTTCCATTTTCAGTTTAGGAAAGTTGCCATTTTTCAGTTTAGGAAAGTTTCTATTTTTCTTATTAGTTTCTATTTTCAGGACCTCCGAGCTAAAAAGTGGAAATGAACTCATAAATGGAAAGAGGAGCTTGCGAACACCAAGGGGAGAAAGATGAAGGTACATTGGAGTAGATGAAGGTGAAATGTACTAAAAGATCAATTTTACACATATTCCTACTCCGAGGAGAAACCAAGCCAAGCAAAGAAGAAGGAGCGGCCGCCTGATCAAATGAACTTCAAATGAGCTGAAACCTTCCAGATCCATTCTAGACACCCAAAGGAACATTTCATATGAAGAGTGCAAGATCTAGATAGAAGTGGAAGGCCTTCAAACAATCAACCCAATTTTCTACAGAAGCAAAACCGGAAAACTGGACCTGTAAGAGGTCCAGCAGCATTTTCGGCCCAACCACATGGACTAAAGCTCTGACAATTTGTCAGGATGATCTACACTCATAGTGGAACATTTTTTATGAAGAAGTCGAAGGCTCATTCTGAAGTCTTGTTGGAGAAATAATTGAAGGAATAAAGGGGCAGAAACTGACCTAAAACCAGCTCAATATTCACATGTTCATGTTTCCTACCCACATGAAGAAAGCTAGATGCTTTTCTCTTTTTCCTTGGATATATTTTTCTTCTACAATCTCTTTAATAGATCATCATCACTTCCATGTTGCTGCACCTTCATGCTTTGCTTTCATTTCATCATTTCTCTTTCTTTTCCATATTCTACAAATCACTTTCATACTCCACTTTCATTATTTTTCTTCCACTCATCATTTCACTCTTCTTTTTCTTCCCTATATAAACACCAATTTCTGAATCCATAACACTCATTCCTTCATCTATTCCATCTTCTTAGTCTCTCTATTTCCTTTCCATTTTCCCATCCATCCTCTAGTCATCTCCACGAGTTCAAGCAAGGCCAAAGGAAGAAGAAGAGAAGCCGTGAGCATCACCATCCATATCCATCCTTGAAGCTTGCTTTCGAGATTCAAGAGCCCACAACGTTTATCATCCATCTCATCTTCATCCACGGTGTAATCCGATTCTCCTTTGTAACCTTTGCTTTGAATTTCGTTGGTTATGAACTAGTTGACACATGTGTTTGAACAAATATTAATTTCTGAAATTTTTATGATTAATTGAGAATTTTCAGATTCATATTATTGTTCTTCGAGAGTTGCTTATGTGGGTTTGTTTAATTAAATTTGCATTATAGATATCCTTTGTGTATTAATCCTATTTGGGTCGACACTTATAGGGTTTATGCATAATTGTTGCTAGGTTTAAGAACATGAAATCGACTTTTCGTTTTGTGTAAACTTGAACCAAAGTAGTAAAGGTTTTGGACAAAGATCGAATTTAATTAACGAGGATTGCAATTAGGTGGACTTTTCCATACTAAGTTGTACACTTGAGTTGATAGCCTTTCTCTATGTTTATCGCGTTGAACATGTTATGATTGACTAGCTTTCTAGGGCTTGAATGCATGTTTGATAGGATTAGTCTTTGTGCTTTCACTTAGATTAATTAGCATTGAAAAGTAAAATATGGGAAATTGTTTGCTTTTAACGTTTCACATGATCAACTCCTCTCTCATGACTTAGATGAACAATATTAGGGTTTGAATCAATTTTAATCATATGTTTCGGTTTTTGATCTTTGTTCTCTCACTCCATTTGTATTTTTATGTTTTTGCATTTTAATTATTTTGTTAACTTAGTTTTATTTTCGAAAAAACCAAAAACAAAATCCCCCCTTTTTTCGTAAATAATGTTTATGGTTGTGAATATTATACTTTGTTTTAATTTTAATTGTTTAATTGTTTGACAATGACAGGTGTACCCTCAATCCCCGGAATAGAATGATCCCTACTTGCTTATATTACTAACGACATTTCAGGGTTAAATTATGCGCTTGCTTTTAGCGCATCACCTTCTGAAGCAGAGGGACAGATGGAAGGTGATGCGTCACCTTTTATAGCTAGTTTGGTTTAATTTCTTTTTGGGTCGCAAAAACCAGTGCCTTAGTTGAATCCATTTTATGTTTGTTTCGAGGTTTTCTTGGTTTTTGTTAGAATAATGATGTGTGGACTTCCTCAAATGTGGGTGTACTGGGGACTTTTCGGGATTTTATTCTTCTAGAATAGGGTTTAGAGAGGTTATGAGGAACGATTCTTTCTGACGACCCCATAGGGGTGTTTCGTTTTTGTACTGCTTGCTGAATCTAATGAAAGGGCTGACCTATTTCGAAAAAAAAAAAAAAAAAAAAAAAAAAGAAAACAAAGCTTAAGAAATCAATTACAAAGAAAGAGATAAATTGCATATTATAGAAAAAAGAGAAACATAATTAAAAAATAGAAAAAATGGAAAATTATTAGGGCTTATTCGGGCTGGCCTAAAGGGCTGGTCCGAGCTTGGCCCTAAAGGGCTCAAACGGACCGAGCCGGGTTTCATTCTCATGATCCATACCCTACCCTATTTAAAAAATGGTCGGGCCGGATTGGGCTTCAGCCCTACGGGCCGGGCGGGTTTAGGGCCTAAGAGCAAAATGATAACCCCTAAAACGGACCTCACCTAGCTATACCATTTGTAATTCTAATGGGCCCCACGAAATATTTCTCATTTTCTCTCTCTTCCCTCTCTTCCCTCCCACCACAAGAGGCCTTCAGTACCATGTCTAATTGTGCATGCCTTGCCTTGCAATTTTTTTGTACAACCTATGTCCATTTTATTGTATAAATCTGCTTTTGTTCACTTTAGCATTACTCAAGTGTGTGATTAGACTGGTAGAACAAATTATGGCTTAGTGATTGAATGATGGAGGAAAAAGTTGATTAATTAGTTACCAATTTCTTTTTGTACCTGCCTAGTCTCACAAAATCTAGATGTCGAGCTTACTTACATAGTATGTACATTCTTTTCTACTAGTCGTACAGTTAAAATATTTCACTTTAAAACTTAAAAGGCATCAGGTTGTCAAGAAGTGGACAACAAATAGGTAACTAACTACACCTCATTGTTCCCTCCAAAAAAAAAAAAAACTACACCTCATTGTGAAGCTTCAAAATCTATTAAGTGCGTATTTATTTTCTTCTGCTAACGAAAAAATTGTGATATACAACAAAAGTTGTATTTCTTGAATATTTAGTTTGGTACAAGGATTGAAATTTCTCTGAAACTGCTGAAAGGATCAAGTTTCCTTTTCCAATGCTTACTTGCCGCAAACCAAATGAGAGTAAATTCACCTAGAAAGTAAACTCAAAAACGACATGAGATTTATTAAAAATTGGAGCTTCAATATCGAATGTGGAAATAACAAGCTAGAAACTATAAGAGTAAGGTTATTTGATTAATGTGTTCTCCTTGTCTATAGCTATGTGCGAAGATTTTGTACAATATTTAATTATAATAGAAATTTTAAAACTACAATAGCGATTAAAGTGAATTAAACTACCTATCTCTAAATACCCAATAGACCAATAGAATAATCAACAATTCAAGAACTAGTTTTGGGACTAAAATGATCAACCAAGAAGTACACTTAGGATTTTCATTTTTAACACTATTTATTAAATAAAAAGGAAATTAATATTTAAAAAAATAATTTTAGATGTACACCAATGTGATCGTTGTTTTACAACTATTTGGTGTAGTGAGATCAGTCTTCGACTTGAAGTTATAAGTGATCATATCCGATGTGGTGTTAGCTCAGTAATTAGAGCACCCACTACCTATGTACGAAGTCATGGGTTCGAGTCACCATGGGGGTAGGAGTGAAATCCTTTAATCCTTTTTTTTTTTTTTTCTAAAAAAAAAAGTTATAAGTTATCATATCCGATTACATGTATTGCTAATTACAAATCAAAAATTTTTTTTTGGGTAAAACTAGTGACTAAATAAGACATCTTACCATTTAGAATTTATTTAAGATAGAAAATAGGTAGGGAAGTACAAGAAAGGGAGACGAAACCAAAACATGGTAAGAAAAAACAACCTACAACAAACAAAACTTCGGGGGACCTAAGCTTTCACTATTTAAAAGAAGTAAGAAGAAATGGAAGAGTCATGTCACACCAAAAGAAATTTATAGATGATGAACAATGTTTCACTAATACGTCATTAAATTGATTGCCTTCACGAAATCCTTACTACACAACAATGAAAATTTAATATTCAAACATATGCCAAGCAAAGGAGCCTCACTGTGTGCAAAATTGTCACATACAAAGCCAGCAAGTGAGTATGCCAAAATGAGAAGGAAGTATAACAATAACATTTTCACATACTGAACATAACTCACATAAGGAGAAATGGACATATCATCATGCCTATTTGAAACGCAAATGTATTGAATGAAAAAAAAAAATCGACAGTTCAATTGATTTTGTTCCATAATTAATAGAATAGTTTAGAGTGAGACGTAGAGTACTTTATGGACTTACAATACATGTCATAGTCCCTCATACAAAATGTAGATAAAGATAAACATTTTATGTATTTTGGAATTTGTGACGGTAATTGTAGAAAAGGGTGTTGAAGAATTCACTTGGTGATCAAAATCGTCATTAAGTGCAATTTATGAAAGAAAGTAGAGGTCTCTTCTGTTGCAATGGCTGAAGAAATGACAACTCACCATAAAGATTATCAGAATCCCATGAAAGAAGCACCGAGTCCGAAGGTTATTTCTCAAACTCTAGCTAGTTGCCTTTAGCACACATTTTTCCCTTTTTTTTTTGGTTGGTCTGAAGCAAAAAAGGAAAAAAAAATTATAAAGAAAAGCTAGCATTAGTTGCTAATAGGCTATATATACCTCAATGAAGCAGCATGGCATCCTCATCAGCAAACCTCTTCTTTTTTCCTTTTTTTTTTATTATTTTTTTTTATTTTAATTATTTTCTTTTTTCTTTGTCTTTTCCACGTTAGTAACAGTAAGAGTTAGTGAGCTGGAGAAGCGTCCAAATCCTAAATGCTCTGATCAAAACGGACATGGCTATACCACTATACCACGAAGTATTACTCACTTTCTCTCTCTCTTCAGTCTCTTCCCTCCCGCCACAAAAGACCCTCACCATGTCCAATTGTCCCATGCCTTGCCTCGCAAATTTGTTGTATAACCTACGTCAATGTTATTGTACACAGTTTTTGTTCACATTTTTTCTTTTTCTTTTGGAGAATATAACTGATTTTGTCACCTTAGCGTTACTCTAGTGTGTGATTAGACCAGTAGAACAAATTATGGCTTAGTGATTGAATGATGAAGGAAAAAGTCAATTAATTAGTTACCCATTTCTTTTTGTACCTACTCATATAATTGGTGGTTAGCTCGTGAAATCTTGATGTCGAATTTATTTACATAATATGTACATTTTTTTAACTACACATACAGTTTTGCGCTAAAACTTGAAAGGGCATCACATTATCACGAATGATAAATAGGTAACTAACTATACATCACTTTGAAGCTTCATGGAGAAATGGACAAATCATCATGTCTATTTGAAGTTCAGTTGGTTTCGTTTCAATAGAATAATTTAACATGACATGTAGAGTTTATAGACTTACAGTACATGTCATGGTCCCTTATATAAAATGTAGATAAAGGGAAATATTTTACCTATGTTGAAATTTGTGAAGGTAATTGTAGAAAAGGGTATTGAGGAATTCACTTGGTGGTCAAAATCATCATTAAGTGCAATTTGTGGGAGAAAGTAGAGGTCTCTTCTGCTACAATGGCTGAAGAAATGACAACTCACCGTGAAGATTATTAGAAACGCACGAAGAAAGCACCGAGTCCGAAGGTTATTTCTCGAATGCTAGCTAGTTGCCTTCGGCACACAATTTCCCTTTTTTTTTTTGGTACGACGGATAGAAAGAAAAAATAACTAAAAATAAAAGCTAGCATTGGTTGCTATACGGTCTATACCTTAACGAAGCAGCATGGCGTTCTTATCAGCAAACCTCTTCTTGATTCCGTTTTTTTAATTTTTTTTCTTTTTCTTTGTCTTTTCCGTCTTGGCAACGGTAAGAGTAGCTGGAGTAGCATCCAAATCCCAAATGCTCCGATCAAACGGACCTGGCTATACAATTTGAAATTCTAATGGGACCCACATAATATTTCTCATTCTACTCTCTCTTCCCTCCCGCCACAAAATGCCCTCACCATGTCCAATTGTCCCATGCCTAGCCTTGCAAATTTTTTGTACAGCCTATGTCCATTTTATTGTATACATATTTTGTTCACTTTTTTTTTTTTTTTTTCGGAGAATATAACTGATTTTGTTCACTTTAGCGTTACTCTAGTGTGTGGTTAGACTAGTAGAACAAATTATGACTTAGTGATTGAATGATGAAGGAAAAAGTCGATTAATTAGTTACCCATTTCTTTTTGTACCTACTCATATAATTGGTGGTTTGCTCATGAAATTTTGATGTCGAATTTATTTACATAGTATGTACATTTTTTTAACTACACGTATAGTTAAAATATTTCACTCTAAAACTTAAAAGTGCATCACGTTATCAGAAAACGAATGATAAATAGGTAACTAACTACACATCACTATCACTTTGAAACTTTAAATTCTATTAACTTAAACCCAAAAATTACCCAAAAAAAAAAAACAAAGGTGGAGCACGCTCAGCTCCGTACGAACGAATAAGGCCAAATCAAATTCTGCATGGCACCATTACCACCCTCCTCTCCCCTTAAAACCTCCTCTGCTCTCTGTCTTCCTCACCCACCCAGCATTTCAAATCCCATTATTCCCATATCTCTCTCTCTCTCACTCTCCTCTCCCAAGCGCTTTCTTTCTCCACAACCATGTCTTCATCGCCTCCTTCTTTTGGCTCTCCACCCCCAAGCAGGTGCTTAGATCGATTCTTTAATACTAAAACATATGGAGTACTATAGTTATTTGTTTTGGCTGAAGACTAATACATATATCTTAGACTATTTCTCTTTTAGGGGCTCTGGGCTGAACTTTCCAGACTTCTTCCAGAGCTTCAACAACGCTGATGCTGCGCTGGTGTATGAGTTTATACCTAACCTAACCCCAATCACTGTTTCCAGGTATTCTTTTTTCTTTGTCGTGGTTACTTGCTTTTCCCGATAAATCTTCTCAGTTTTGGGTCATGTGCTTGTCTAACTCTATATGGGTTGTTTACGTGTATAAAGTTTGCATCTTTTTGGTTGTCTGAGAAAACAAACTGTCTGAGGAAACTTGGTTACTTGGAGAATGATCTTCAAAACCTTGGGAACCTTGGTCGGAGTTAGGTAATGGAGGAAGGGGAGTTGCTGTAGAAACTTCTTCATTCGATTGATTGAAAGGAACGCAAGGAACGCTAGCTCGTTCTTCAAGAACGACAGGAATGCCCGACTGTTCTTTAGGAGGTACAGGAACGACTTCAGGAACAAGAGGAATGCTCGACCATTCTTCAGGAATGATAGGAAAGATGAACCGTTCTTCTGGAATGAGAGGAACACTTGACCGTTTGTCAGGAACGACTGACAGTTCTTCATCTTTTACATCTTCAGCTTTTTCATCCCGTTCTTCATCTTTTTCATCATCTTGGCTTCCACTGACCATTTCTTCAAAATTGCTAAACTTCTCCCCTTGAAGAGAAGTGTCGGTGGGAGAAAAATAGCGGGCATCCTCGAAGAAGTAACATCCATAGTAACATAAAACTTTTTTGTGGGAGGATGAAAACACTTATACCCTTTTCTGATGAATGAAAAACGATAATTTGGAAAACCCAAATAATCAGCTTGTAGAAACCTGTGGAGCTCACTAGGAGGATTATCATACCAAGTAAAAGTTACATTTGAGATTCCCAGGTTTGCCATCTTGTCAGCTATAATATTACCTTCTCTAAAAATATGACTACATCGAAAATTCATTTGGTGTACTTTAGAGAGACAATTGCCCCAACGAACTCTTAAGTTCCATGGAGGAGAAAAGGACCTAGAAGAGAAGCAAGCTACCACACTAATAGAATCACTTTCCAACCATAAATGGAACCACCCTCTAGCAAAGGCAATTTCGATAACTAAGATAACAGCATAAAGTTCAAAATAGAAGGAAGAATTCCAGCCAAGGGACTGACAAAAACTCCCTAAAAAACCTCCTAAGGCATCTCGAAACACTCCCCCACAAGCTGCCAGGCCTGGATTGCCTTTCGCTAAGCCATCAGTGTTTACTTTGACCCAAGGAAAAATTGGCCGGCCATTTCCAAAAAACATGGTGAACTTTGGGAGCCTTACCACATTTAGGAGCAACTCCAAGATAAGACAATAATTGGGCATCTAGAACACCCTTATTGTGACCAAGAGCAAACAAACTAATTTGACGAATCTATGCCATAATAGAACAACACATAGTAGAAAAGAGAGGGGGACGATTATCAAACCTTAGTGTATTCCGAGCCTTCCATATCGCCATAAAAGTAAACATGCCAGCCTCTAGCCACAAATTAAAGAGCTAAAAGGAGAAAGGTTTTCGACAATAGCTCACCCAAAAGTCCAACAGAGAGTTAGAAGAAGAAAAAGAAGTACCAAATTGAGCAGCTAACCATCCCCAAACCCGTTGGGCAAAAGGGTAGTGTAAAAATAAATGTAATGATGATTCCGCAGAACTATAACATAATTGACAAATAGACACAATAGGAATCCCACCTATTTTCACTCGATCATCAGTAGGGAGCCGATCAAATAAGATTCTCCAAACCTAACCGAATTGTTCAAATCCAATTTACTGATTACTTGCCATAGGTGGCAGGTCAAAATTTGTAATATAAGTAAATATTGTTTTATGATAATACCCACAAATATTGTGTTGGAGAAAGCTCCGTTGTGATGAAAACAAAAAAATATCAAAAAATGAAAAAGTGAATGAGACGAGAAAAATGACCCTTAAATCCAAACAAACCCTCAAAGAATTTAGTTGTAGTGTTAGTTTCATTACTAAAAACTGTAAATAACATCGATTGAAACAAAAACCAAGTAATAATCAATTAGTAAAAATTGGCTAATAATACAATCACTACTCTCTCGATGATAGTTTAAGCACTACACTTACTACAGACAAACAAATTTTATAGTTGAAGGCACCGTTCTTTTAAGCTGATGCATGGCATGATCTCTTGCCTTTTTACTCTTCTCAACTCTTCTATCTGGTATCGTATGATAACAAGACCTATTCTCAAGCTGAATAGGATCGATAAGAATTTTCTCAAGTGCAACAACATTCTCTACTAAGTCCATGACATATTCAACAATATGTGGTCGACCACGATATCCTATTATTTCTACTACCTTCAGACAATGATGTGGCCATTTGGGTGCTTTTTCTAGTTGCATTGGCATTCGCTTGTCCAAATATTCTGTATCTCGATCTTCAGCAGGATAGAAGCGCTACTGTGGCCAAATAAAAAAAGCATCCAAAAACTAGTATCAAACCTAGACTACAAGCTCCTAATCCTGTCCATTGGGTATTGCTTCGACAGATTGGCGACATGGCTGGAGCTGATGATGAGTGGGTACCTCGATTGGAGAATGAGGGCGAAGAAATCTCAAATTACGGTGAGTGACTGTTTTGAAATTTCCATTACATTAAATGATTACGGTGTTTAATGGTGGGTTACAAAGTTGAATATGTTATTGATTTTGGGTGTATGCTGACTGAGTTTGGTCATTTAGGGTTTTGGAAGGTTCGGATTTAGGGGTTTTCAGTTTAGGGTTTAGGAAGTTTCTAATTTGGAGTTTTCTGTTTCATAAGATTCCAAAGTTGAATATTGAATGATGCGTATGGATGTTGTTGGGTAGCTGAAATAGGGATTTAACTAAGTGGTCCTTGTTAGTGTTGTTGTGGTCCTACGAATGTAGCTGAACCCCAAAGCATATGATTGGTTAATTGGTAAGTCTCAATCTCCTATTTGTGCATTCTTCTGTTTATATTGTTAAATGGGCACTAATTAATGTGAACTCTTTTACACTTTGTAGATCCTCAAAGAAACCCTAGGCACTGGTGCAGAGCTCACTTTCATATTGTTTTAAAATGTGATGTGTTCTTGAACAACCTCTGTGAAAGCTTCGATGCTTTCGTCTTACCTGCTAGGTCAAAGCCAGTTATTTCATGTTTTGAGGATATAAGGGTGAAACTGATGAAGAGGGTTGCAATGAGGAAGGAGAATATGAGCAAAGTTGTGGACCCCGTCTGCCCCAACCCTAGGCAAATCCTAGAGAAGAACAAGGCCAGAAAGGTCTGCATCTGATTGCATCCCTTATGGTCCTGGAAGTCTCCAGATTGAGGTAGAGAGCTATGGAGGAAGCAAATATGTGGTTGACCTGACAAGAAGGACTTGTACTTGTAGGAGGTGGGATTTAATAGGTATCCCTTGCAAGCATACCATCTCAGCTATACATTTCATGAGGCAGAACCCTGAGGACTATGTGGACGCATGCTACTTGACAAAGACCTATATGGATATCTACTCTAACACAGTAAAGCCTGTGAATGGGATGGACCTGTGGATCCCTTATGATGAACCTGCCATCCTCCCACCACAGTATAACAGGTAGCCTGGTAGGCCTAGAACCAAAAGAATCAAAGATGTATCAAAGTGGGAAACTGAAGGCCACAAGCTAGGATGGGTTTAAAAGTCCTTGAAGTGTTCTAATTGTCACCAGTTGGGTCATAATGTGAAGACATGCCATAAGCATCTTCCACCAAAGGAAAAGGCAGCTAAGAAGAGAAAGCTTAACACAGGGGAGGGATCATCTACTGCAACTCAGGTAATTTGTGTTTGTGTTTGTGTTTGGTTAATTAGTAGCAGATAATGCATTCGGAAATTGGTGTTTAAACTGATAAATTTACTTGATGCATGCTAAGGGTACCAGAAAGGCCCCAAAGACAAAGAATGCTTAAGGCAAAGGCAAGGTTGAGAGCTGTAGAGGCTAAGGTAAATTGAGGGCTGCCATGTTTGAATTATGGATTGTTCATTCTTTAGTTAGTTATCTAACTTATTTTTCATCTTAAAATTGTAGAAAAAGAGAGATGAAAAGAAGGCAGCATCAAAGGCATTAACAGCTACAACAACTTCAACCAAGGGTAGACCATCAAAACCTCGTTCAAGCAAGGGTAAAGCTGCATCTTCACAGGCTTCATCCATGTCATTTCTAAGGATAAGAGACAATTCGAAGAAAGATAGCAAATAGAAAAATGGGACTAGATGGGGTTAGCAATGAAGGTTAGGATTACAGATGCATATGTTGCAATTTTTTGTGCAACCTCGTGCTGTGTCACAAGGTTGCTAGTTCTAATCTTTTGCTGGGATGATTAGAACTAGGACTAAATGCAAGTTCATCCAAACTATATGTTGGTTACTTTGGATGTAAAACAGATTTATGCATCATTAGGTTGCTATTTATGGTAAAATTCTGGTTTAGGTAATGTGTTTTCAAGTTTTGGTTCATTTGGAGGTTTTGATATTATGACTAAATTCAGGTTTTTGTGATTTGTTGTTCATGTTTGAATTCATTTGGTCGTTTGCAGGCATGAAAAAAGTGTAGCAGCTAATTAGGGGTCAATTTGGCCCTAAACCGTTTTTAGATCCTTTTTTAAAATTTTTGAGGCAAAATATGTTGAAATGTCTGTTTTGTCCTTCTAGGGAAAAGTGGGCTAGTGTGTCGAGGCCACGTCAGCACATGACGTCACATTTAGAGCCAAGTTTGACTTTTGGATAAGGGTGATGGAAATTGAAACTCTAAGGACCAACGTGATTAAAAAAAAGGTTCTGGAACTGAAGTGAAGATTGACCCAAAGTTGAAGAAGTCAAACTGAATTTAGTCCTATTATCAAAATACAATTTTTTCGTCGAAGAATCAAAACATCAGAGATTAGTTGGCATTGGCAGAGTACGAAAATGTTCACCTGGTCAGTTATTGACCAAGAAAATAATGCTCAACCACCCTTGGATGTAAATCTAATGGCAGAGAGAATTATTATTAAGTTGAAGTGTTTTGTTTTCCACCATTGGATGTAAATCTAAGGGTTATTGTGCATAAATTCTTTGGTCAGCAACTGACCAGGTGAACACTACTGGGCAGAGTAAAGGATTTTTATGATTCCCAATTATTTTCTAGGTACCAAATCCTAATAAAAACCCGGCCCTAAACACTAACACTAGTATAGTACCTGCAGACAAATCAATTCTACTGCTTGATTCAGTTATGAACATCCATGACCCTCTTAGCTCTGCGTTTCGTGTACCCACTGATGTTGTAGTCCGTGACTTTGCTCAAAAGTTTTAATGCCATCAAGGAGTTTGGTGATATAAATTGAACTGAGATGGCCAGCAGAAGAGGAATTCAAGATGACATTGTTGTCAAGCAATCGAGATTTCAGGAGAGGGATCAAGAATCGTTATCAAGGAAAATACTTAAAAGGAATATGGAGACATTGAATTATAGAAACATATAAATGGAAAGCTGCCAAGTAGTCTCTGACCTGTATGTGAATAGTGAAAACAAATCATTAATAGCTTCAACAGAAACACAAATAAACTAGTTCATAAACTATATTTCTGAAGTTATTCGTAAATGAAGAAAACTTCACTATGACTTATTCCTAGTTTGAATTGTACAGCAAAAACAAATATTGATATTCCAAAGTTAGTTCATCCATGTAACCAAAGAAACCAAGTGATAAAACTTCAGAAACACAAATTGGAATAAAACTTGCTGTATGATAATACCATGTCCATGATGATGAGGTTGCTTGCTAAACAGATGTATCAAAAGAAGAGCTGCTGGATGTGCTTGCTCCACTACCAGACTGCCTGATCTCCGGTGATCCAATGTACTTATGTGGAACATGAGATATTTTAAGCCATTCCTCACCGCTTCCTTGTCTACATCTTCTCTCAAGCTCAGGACATTCTTGAATAGAGAGGTGCTGAAGTTTAGTGAGAAGCTTTAGACTTTGTGGTAACAATTTCAAATTAGCACAATCAAAAATGGTCAAAGATCTGAGTGAAGCAAGCTTCTCAACCCACTCTGGCAAAGCTGTGAAATTCGGGCAGCTATTAATTTCAAGACACTGCAACGTCTTGACCATTTGCAACCCTTCAGGCAAAGAATCAAACCAAGGACAGCTCAATATAGACAAACTTCGAAGGGTTGAGAGGTGTTGCACACCCTCAGCGAAAGAACCAAGGTTTGGACAGTACATAATGGTGAACCGATCAAGGAAAGCAAGTTGTTCCAAACTCGATGACAAAGACGTCAGATTACTGCAGTTCTCAATGGACAAAGTTTGAAGGGAACTCAAACCCCCAATTGCACCATCTGGCATCGAGATTATACTATGACAGTCACTAATCTCTAGTGACTCCAGAGCTTTGAGGTTCTGCAAACTCTGTGGCAGAGAGGACAACTCATCACACCAACGAATGGTTAATGATTTCAGCGCAGTGAGGTTTCCGATCTCAAAAGGCAGGGAACAAAGCTTGGGGCAAGATAAGACCTCCAGAGAAGACAGATTAGCTGATGCAGAAAGCCCTGGTGGTAGAGAGCGCAGCTCTGGAAGTTTTTCTATTACAAGCATTGTCAGCAAAGTTAAACCTCCAATGAAGATTGAAGATGGATTACAATCCCGCAGCTCCAAATGTTGAAGAGACAAACAAAATGGGATATGTGTCAACTTGGGACACCTATTTATGGTTAACTTCCTCAAGCTCGGAAATGCATTTTCATTATTTGCACTCGACCAGGTTTCCAAGTTCGGAAAATCACTGAGCGATAGTTCTTCAAGTGATGAAAAGCATATGTCTGTACTATCACCATAGAACTCAAAACCAATGCGTGTCACGCTCTCCATTCCGTGCAGAGAAAGAGTCTTGAGTAGAAGAAGATTCCCAAGGGCTGGAAGATATTCACAGTTCTTACAATTGGACAAATCAACTGCAATTACATTTGGGAGAGTCCAATCTGGAAATCTGATTCCTGGATAACCATGTATAACTAGCTTTTTCAAATTCTTGTGTGGTTTCAGGCCATCAAGAATTTCTATCGCCTCTTCAGCATCAGGTTCATGCCACCGTACCCCTGCTTCTAAAAAAAACCTTTTGGCTGGGGACTTGGCTAGTTTCTTCAATGATTTTTTCCTGTCGTTCACATCTTCAAAATCTCCCCAACATAATCCCAACGACTCAAGATTTTCTTTCATCTTCAGTCCAGATGATTGAGCTCCAGTTGCGCTTCTCACATTCTCCAAGCGTGTAATATTCAACTCCCCATAAAGATTCAAATTCTCTAGTACACCAAGATCACCGACCCTCTTTTGAACGAAATATAATGGCAGTGTCTGAAGTTGAAGTAACATTTTAATACCAGGAGGTATATACCACAACCTATCACATCCAGCTATATTGAGATGTCTTAGGCCGGCCATTACTTCGAAGTCTGGCAAGACTCTAAGATTATGACATCCAGAGAGGTTTAAAGTCTGCAATGAACAGAGATTCCTTGTGGTTGCCGGCAACTTGGAGATAGGTGTATAAGACAAGTCGAGATACCTCAAACATATCAACCCACCTATTGATGACGGCAAAAAATGAACATCACAGTTGTTCAAGTCCAGCACACGCAAGTATATACAACTTAATAACATTTTACTACTGTCTTTTAGAAGTCCATATTCTCCAATCAATAAGACAGTTCGTAAATGTGCTGCTTCAAAGAGAGCTTCTGGAATTGTAACTTCCCTGTATTTATAAATAATGGATGAGCGGCGAATTTGTGCTGGATTACTCGGTGGAAGACCTTGTTCAAGCATAACGGATTCATTTCCAGAAACATATCGTGCAAGGTCATGAATGACATCATTCATTTTGTATCCAACTGTGCTGCCACCATCACGTAACTCTACTTCTTGAAAGAAAGACATCCACAGCAAATCAGAAAAGTATTCATCACCAATGTCTTCCGGTCGCTTGCTACTTTCTTCTAGAATTAAGCCCTCTGCCATCCACAAGAGAACTAATTTATGCTTCTTGAATTCATAATTTTTAGGAAATATGGAGCAGAACGCAAAGCATTGTCGAAGATGTGATGGCAGATGAAGATAACTCAACATAAGCGCAGGTAGAATTCTTTGTTTCCATCCTTCTACTTCCCACAGTTCACTATTTTGCATAAACAACCATTGCCGTTCTTCTCTTTTAAAGCGCATAACACTTCCCAAACTTTTGGCTGCCAATGGTACACCACCACATTTCTTCGCAATCTTCTTTCCAATCAGGCAGAGGTTGGCATACTTCTCTTCTTCTCCTCGTCCAAAAGCTCGTTGCTTGAACAAAGCCCAGCAGTCATCCTCCATCAAACCCTTCAAATAATATGCCGAAGTTGGGGAGTCCATCATGAATGGGACTTTTTTATTGCGGGAAGTGATAATGATTTTGCATCCATCAACACCTCCTCTAAACAAAGGTCTTAGTTTGTCCCAGTCATCTTGATCTTCAGTCCAAACATCATCCAACACAATTAGATATCTTTTGTTGTGCAGCAAATGCCAAAGCCGAGCTTGAAGTAAGTCACTCTCCGAGAACTTGCAATTTTCCCTTGTTACAGACTCAATAATTGACTTCATGATCTTCTTGATATTGAAATCATCCGAGACAAAAGTCCACAGCCTAATATCAAAATGTTGGATTACCCGCTCATCATTATATGCCAACTGGGCAAGAGTCGTCTTGCCAATTCCTCCAATACCAATTATCGGAATACAGTCAATACACATAGCATATCCATCCTGGTGACACTCAGAAGATAGTAACAGTTTCACTAACTTCTCTTTGTCATCAGCTCTTCCATATATTTCTGACTCATAAACAAAAGAGCTAGTCTCCCTTTTATCAGATTGCCTATCTACTGAACCAGGCTCTCGAAAATTAAACTTCAATAGACCCTCGTTTACTGTCATTTCTAAAGCCAAAAGCATCTTTCTGACTTTATCAGCATCCATGTATTTTGGAATTGGGTTTTTTACTTCAACAGTGTCTGAACTCTTCAAGGACTTTTGAAATGATACCTGAACTTTCAAAGTTATCAATGTGATACCTGAACTCATTTTTTCATATCAACGTCGTACCTGCGGTCGATTTCCGTAACAGAACAGTTAACTATAACCTCGTGCCTAGCACGTGAGGCACTTAATGAGGTTAAAAGACTAATTTACCCTCAAAAGTATATACTTCAACAGTGTCTGAACTCTTCGAGGAATTTTGAAATGATACCTGAACTTTCAAAGTTATCAATGTGATACCTGAACTCATTTTTTTGTATCAACGTCGTACCTGCGGTCAATTTCTGTCACAGAACCGTTAACTATGACCACGTGAGACACAAAATAAGGGTAAAAATGACCTTTCTCACTTCCTTTAGTTCTTCACGTGTCCCGTCGTACCTTCAGTTCTTCTTCTCCATTTCTATTTCCTTTTTCATCTGCAAAATGCAATTAGATGGGTTGATGACATTTCCTAGCAAAATGCAAAACCCAAAGCAAAACTTGAATCCAATTCTCTGATGGACGGACACCGCTGGGGACTCTATCTCGTCGGAGTTCTCCAAGCACAACTTGCTCAACGGCTTTGCTTCTCTGAATTTATTGCAAGCCGGAGCGGTGTAGACGGTTTCACGACTCTTGGCCTCTAGATTTGAGACTTGGAATTTACCTGAGATTTCAGACAAAGGGATCAGAGAGAGAGAGAGAGACAGAGAGAGAGAGAGAGAGAATATGACCGGCGGCAATCCAGACCTTCTTGTGCAGCTTGCCAGAGATATGATGGAGGCGGGCCATGCCGTCGTGGCACTCAGCTTCCTCACCGCAACTAACATCACAGCATAAGTTCATGAATTTCAAAAATAGTCCGTGTCTTTGTAATTGAATCAAAATCTGCAAAAGTGAAGGAGACTGAGAGTCTCTCTCTTTCTCTCTCTGCAACTCTCTTTCTCTCTCTCTCAACAACGGCGAAAAGGCGAAGATGGTGATGATGGGAGAAAACCCAAAACTGATTTTTCCGCAACTGTGTGTCTGTATATAACTATATTTATCTGTATATGATTTATCGAACAATGGGGCAATGATCATTTCACTGATTCCAGCTTCTAATCAATTTGTCCAAAAAAGAACCGGCCTTTGGTTATTCGCGGCTGTAATATCAGTACTTAGTGGGAGCATAGGAAGAGGTACTCTGGCGAGGCAATCAGTGGCAGTCGGGGTAGGTGAGGAACAATCTGAGGGTTTTACGGCGGCGAAGGTGGATGACGGGGGCTGGCGGATGGGCTGTACATAGGGCTTCAGGCGATGACGGGGCATTGAGTGGCGAGGAGCTTGAATTTTTGCAAGGTAGCCATATGGATCTAGCTGAGTTCAATGTGGTTGTAGTCAAGTAGTGCTTGGAAAGGGTTGGGTGGTTGAGAGAGAAAGTGAGATCTGATTTGTGGCCATGGCTTCCAATCGGAGGGGACAAATCAAAGGGAAGAAGACGTCGAAAAAGAAAAACAAGAAAGAAAAAAAGAAAAAAAGAAAGCAAAAAAAAATAAAAAACAATACTTTTGAGGGTAAATTAGTCTTTTAACCTCTTTAAGTGCCTCACGTGTTGGGCACGTGGTCATAGTTAACGGTTTTGTGACGGAAATCGACCGCAGGTACGACGTTGATATGAAAAAATGAGTCCAGGTATCACATTGATAATTTTGAAAGTTCAGGTATCATTTCAAAAGTTCTCGAAGAGTTCAGACACTGTTGAACTAAAAAAACCCCATGAAGAACTAAAGGAAGTGGGAAATGTCATTTTTACCTTATTTTGTGCTTCACGTGCTGGGCACGTGGTCATAGTTAATGGTTCTGTGACGGAAATCGACCGCAAGTACGACGTTGATATGAAAAAATGAGTTCAGGTATCACATTGATAACTTTGAAAGTTCAGGTATCATTTCAAAAGTCCTCGAAGAGTTCAGACACTGTTGAAGTAAAAAACTGGATAGGTCCACTTACATAATTTTCCAGGGCCCATAATGATGTCTTTAGCAGCAACGAAGTCCAGAAGGTCATCAGCATCATGAGCTGCGTTCTTGAGCTTCGACAGCCAAAGCCGGACGGCTTTGTTGGTCAGTTGTTGCTCCTCTGCATCTTCAAGAATAGCTTGAACCATGACCAAGGCATGTTGTAGGCTCTGGAGGTTGTCCTTCATGTCCCAGATATCCGCAAGCTTTTGTAGGACTGGGGATGCTACTCTGTCAAAGATCACTTGCAAAGCTGGTGATAAAACTACGTCTGCCATTTTTAGCAGCAACAAAACCAGAACAAGGCCAAGCTAAGAATGGTTGAAAACTTGAAATTGGAACCTGAAAACGAATCCTAAGCTTCAAGTCAAGGTTTAGGCCATCTCTTAGCTTTCCTATGTCCCCCACTTTGAAATTCCTTCTTCCAATCATACCTTGACACGCATTCCAGTCCAGATATATAAAATTAAACATCTAAAAAGAGAACCGCTAGAATGAATCTCTTCGGGAACATGTAGCAAAATTAGAAGGATACAATGATGATCTAATAGTGCCCACATAAGTGTGCTAGTAGAAGTTGTATGAGAACAATTTAATCTTACTACTGAAATCCTTGTAAGACTAAAATGGACTTTATCATTAGTTTACATCGAGTCATCAACAACTTACCAATTTACGCAGAATAAGTAATTGGAGAATCTTGAGACTTTAATCCAATATTTTATTTATGGTGTATCCACGTAAATTATGGAGAAATCTAATATGACATGGTTATTAAGTTAACCTAAAATAATATGCAATTACAATAGAGATTTGGACTTGAATTGTTTCCTTTATGGGAGGTTACAGAATATCCAATTCTCTATATAAAGCTTGGGTCCCTGCACTCTCTCATACGCTCTCGGTAATACAGTCTCTTGCCCCATACAAAGAATACCAAATATTGAGATGCAGTGCAGAAGACTTAGGCTTGGATTGAGTGACCATTCAGTTTAAAGGTTCATGATCCATTTCTAATTTATTTCTTGTTCTTATTTTTATGCAATTGTATCTGTATTCCTTGTGAAGCGATTTAATAGTTTTTTTCTGTTTAAGTTTACATGTGGTATCAGAGCCACCTTCACAAAATATAGATCATTGTCGATATTCATTTTTACAGTAACAAGAAAATGGTTTTTACATGAACCCTAGCCTGGAAACTAACTACAGATCGAGTTTGTCATTATATATATATTCTTTTTTATTTTAATGCGTATTTCTTCTTTTGATGCGAGGAAACCAAAAACTGGTTCGACTCTATTTCTGCACAACGAACCAAAGAAGTAGATGATCTAGCCTATAATTGGATATAGAGTTGAATGAGACGAAACCCAATGCTATCCCCGTGGACTGTGACGGAAACAAACTAAAGTCAAGGGGATGATGTGATCGAAATCTTATGCGAGATCTGACAACGATGATGAGTCGAAACATCAGGCAATCCCAAATTCAGAAAGCTGGAACGAACAGATAAGCAAATTTATATTGCTTTTATTTTGAAGTCTTATACTCTTTAAAATGCTGATATTGAGATATTCTGCACAATTTATTATTGTCATGCTTGGTTTTGGATTGTGGTTCCTCAATGAAGGAAAACATGTGTCTGTGCATATAGATTTATTAAATTAACTGATGAACAGGGGTATGAGTCTATCTTTGAGATCAGCAAATAGCTATTTGCAATTGGAAAACCATTTGTCCTTGATCAAGAACACAATTGAGAACATGTGTTCTTACGGTTGTTTCTTTGTTTCTTGCATTTGCACATACTAAATGATTTTTTTAGCATGGAAAGAATGAAATGTGTTTTTAAAAATATGCTACTGATTACTTCACATTATGAATATATATCAGTGAAAGCCTAGATTTTTTTTTTTTTATTCTCCTTATCAGATAATTATTAAGGCTAAGTATCCTAATTTGGTTTCTGACCGATTGAAAATATTTACATGCTGTGTATTTGATTGTTATTGATGCAATCGTATCTTGCGATTAAAGCAGCTTGTTTAATATAAACATTAGTTTTGTATCAATATTGATATACGGATTGTTGATGCTTTTGATTATTACTGAGAACAGTAGTAATTAATTGGTTGATTGAGATTTTGGCCTAAGTTCAATCCTACATTATTTTGAAGAACGCAGGAGTTATATATGTATCAATCGTACATAAGGCCATGTCCTTGTTTTGGCAAGGCTTATGACTATGGATCTTTTAATATAGTATATTCATGCCAATACTCGCATATTTGCATTTTACACTTTCTGACAAACAGTACGAATTGATCATCTTAATCTGGGCAAACAGCCATTGTGTATTTGCAATTGCATAGGGATTGCTTCTTTTACACATGAATATTCTGTTCATGTATTATATGTTGTTTATAAGCATGATTGCAAATGTGTATGACTGAATAGATGGACTAATTGATAGCTTGGTAACTGAGGAAGTAATGCCTTATCAAGAACGCATTATAAGAAAGACCAAATCTAGGTCCTGTTTTCTTGAAACTGTGGCTGCTGAAATTACTAATTTTTGGGACTTCATTGAATTTTGTCTTGTACATGATTATATCCGGGGTTGGGACATAAATAAATTGTCAATCAAAATTATAAGATCATTGACATGTTCTTACCCACTGCAAAATTGAATTCTTCATGTATTTACCGAGGATCATTGTGGAACTTGCAATCCAACGTACATTTGAATATGCATGAGTAAAATATATATCTTCTAGTTATTTATTCTACTGTTAGAGGTAATTACATGATAAAGTTTGCATGTCAGGCTTCCTTTCTATGATGTAGTTGTAAGGAAACTTGGATCTCTCTTGGTTTCCTTCATAATGTCTTGAAAAATTGATTGTGGAGGTTCTCCTTGTTGATTAATTGTTATATTACAAAATGAAGAAACCACATTTCCTCAAGACTAATGACGATATTTTTTTACCATCAAGAGTATGTTTTTAGGCATTTAAAAGGATTTCTAAAAATTCTTTTGTGCAATGTTGAGTTCTGCTATACTTGACATTGCAAATGGCAGTGGATGTACTTTTATAGATGATGACTAGCATAACAGGCACTTGGACTATTTATGATAAATAGTATTACTGTTTGCAGAAACTTAGCCGAACTAATCTATTTTGTTGTTGGTAAAAATATTTGTTATTTTATACAGTGAGCATGATTGTAAGTTACATGCATGATTACTAGAAACTAGTATAGTTGTTTTTGCTTGCTTCAAAATTGTCAGCTATTTGAGTGAAGTGTATGTCACCCAAGTGCTAGTTAATAGGGTAATGGTAGCTTAATTGCACTGGAAATACAGAACATGAAGGAATGATCCCAATTGAAGATCATGATATTTTGAGAACCAATGTGAAGGGTTTGCTACCATAAAATGAACATGCCGAATATGTTTCCATGGCAAGCTGTGATGCATATGTATGCATATTCCCCTTATATGTATTGTATTGTTTTGTTTTTGGTCAGGCTATGTACGTACGTATTCATATACATACATTCAAGGGTTATATTGCATATGTGTTTTTTTTCTCTTTACATGCTCTCAGCTGAAAATAAAACCAAAGTCTGGTTGACGTTTGTCTCTATCTTATACTTAAAAGTTTATAATTTATGACATATTTGGCCAACAAATGGGTACAAATACTAGACATACATTCAAGGGTTATATTGCATATGTGTTTTTTTTCTCTTTACATGCTCTCAGCTGAAAATAAAACCAAAGTCTGGTTGACGCTTGTCTCTATCTTATACTTAAAAGTTTATAATTTATGACATATTTGGCCAACAAATGGGTACAAATGCTAGACTCATGAAGTTTATAATATGTCATATGAATGTATCTGTTATTGGATACACATCTGTTATTGTGCGATGCACAAGTTGGGCTCACGAAGTTCAGATGATTATGCATCAATTTCCTTCAATGCATATCCTCTGGTTTTTCCTTCTAAGAATTGTTATAAGCTGAAGGATTCATATGACTAATCATATGAATGAGTTTATTGTCGTGGAATTATATTTTAAGGCTATTTTTGATGTATGATATGAAGTCCTTTTAATTAATTTATATCATGAACTTGGATAAAGATATGTTCTATTCATTTTCCGCTGTGTAATAAATCAAGTTTAGCATAAAAGTGTTAATGTCTGATTTTGAATTATCTTGCAAAGGAGAACTTGACTACTCTACATTGTTAGTCAATATTTTCTTAGACTAAGTGATATATTTTGAAAGAAAAGTGTTTTGATAAGTTTTCCTTGAAATTAGACTGTAAAGATTTCTGGATGCTATGAGGGTTATATCTATGCATCTGCTGAACATGATTTGAGACAATTAAGGTATGTTTTCAAGAACTCTTGAAATTTTTTATCATTGATTATCAAGTGATGCTTAAAGTGTATCAGGGATGCACCCTGAATATTTTAAAACTAGGATATATATTCTGTGATGATCATATAATAACTACAGTGAATATGTTATCGCTAGTGCTCTTGTATGATCTGGAATATCTTGCATATGTTGATAATCATTGTGTACAATTTGCTGGTGTAAAATTAAATAACAAGAAAATATCTCCCAAAGTAAGTCTTGTTAAATTTTACCGTAAGCACAGTTGGTGTCTTTCATCAAGCCTTGTGCTCGACGAAACTTCAGGAACCAACTTTGATCTTAGATCTCTGGGGTGTCTTAGTGGTACATGTTGCACACAGCAAACCGCCACTAGGATCTCTCATTGATTTTAAAGGTTATAAGATCAAGAAACTTGTGTTGTGCATTTCAATTTCATGACTGTATCTCCCAAAGGAGGTTCAAACTTTACATGGCTTTAACTTGCACATACAGCACATCACAAAATTGATGCAAATGCATTTGGTTTGCCTAGATCTTTTCCTCTTGCCATTAAAGGTGTTGACTGATCTTAGCAAAGTAGCATTTTTATCCATTTTGGTTTTGTGAATAAGAAAATTCAGAATGTCATGTCTTCTTGCCACACAGGTGTTGCTTGACATTGTCTAAAGGGGCTTACTACGGTACATCTTGTTTGATGTGATCACTATATTTAAATTGTTTGCTAAGCTGTCTATTATTTTTCCATTGCCTGTGAGACTAGCAAACTGCAGAAATGTTAAAGTTGGCATGGATGTTGAAATTATCAGTATGGTTTAAGTTGAGCATGGCAATTTACAATAGCAAATTTTCCAAGTACTTGGAGTGTAAACCTATTTGTTTGAATCATTCACATGTTTAATGTGATGCTTAGTGGTATTCAATATATCTGGTATATGTTGATATTTTTATTGTCAAGAAAATTGCTGTCATGTTTTGACAAGGTTGTTATGATATATTTTTCAAGGTATAAACACGGTTTAAGTTCCTTAGTTACTTGATCTAAACGCAAATTGCAATAAGGAGCATGTTTATATTATGATACTTGATTTGCCTATTGACATGAAAATTTCAAAAAGCATCACCACCTTTTATCCTAACGAGCATTTGGCTACAGAGTTCCCTTGTTTATGTGTCTTATTGTCTATACGAAAGTTTTGTTTTTAGACAACAATTTATTTTTTTTTTTTTCAAAGGGGAAAGTATTTGACATATGTGTGTCGTTTACTGTAAAAGAATTGTGTGGCTTATCACTTGATTGCTTAAAATCTACTACTTGGTAATTTATGGTTTCACAATTTCACCATTTTTCATGGTCATATGGATGCTCGGATTTGATAAGGGACAGTGGGAGTAAGGATTTACTTTCACAAGTTAAGTTTTCATGAGAAAAGATATTCCTGATTCTTTTATCAAAAAAAAAAAAAAAAGTTCCATTTAAGTTTTGACATTATTTAATAGCCTATGAAGTTTTCCCAATCTTATAGATTTTGGACAAGTTAAATTTTCTTATTTAGATATTGCTATTAAGTAAGGATAAATCAAGAAATTGGTGATCTGTTTTATGATACATTTTCACTGAATAAAGATTGTTTTCATGTTCTTTAGTGGAAGTTCTAAATTTCCTTGGTTTAGTGGGAGTACTTTCTTTCTTACTGACCTACAGTTCTTCCTTTAGCAACTGTTTTTGTTAAGTTGCCGATTATCTTGAAGGTGCATTCCCAGATTTATTGGATTAAGTTTTTCCATGGACTAGAGTTCTTATGCCAGAAGGTTTTGATTATTATCCACAGATTATGAATATTCAAAGTCTTTTCTTTGTTCATGTTGTCTTTGAATTTTTAAGGCAACGTTAAGGTTAGAACTCTCTGATGAGATAATTAATAATCTCAGCTGGAGCTATTAACTTCTTCTGATTGATGATTTTCTTGTTGATATTTGGTTTGGGATATCTGCTCTATGATGAAGTTTTCTACCAAGGATTTCATGATTAAAATTCCATGGTACGTATTATGTTTATTTCTTGCTGCAGCAGTGTTGTTTTCGGCTAAAGCATTATGTGCTTTGAAATATAAATGGCTATTTGATTTTAGTTGTTCTCGTATTGCAGAGGCAACATATGGAATCTATCAAGATGGTAAGGAACACATACAGCTGAGTTTCATTGGAAACTTGTGTTTCCTTGAGGTTTTATCATTCAAAACCATTAAGAGGACCAAGTACAAGGCATAAAGTTTTGATACATGGAGGAGCCTTTGTACATTACGGATTTGTCTTTTGTTTGGTAACTCATGTAGATTACAGTTGCAACATTAGTAGTTATGAAGGTCTTGTGTTCTGTTGAACATAAAGCTCCTCCTTGGCTCAATGTTGTGGTTGTTGTTTGACAGAGTTTTGAATTAGATTTTAAAAGATCATGATTCTCTTGTGCGCACTAAAGAATTGATTACTATATCTGATCACAATGGTATTCTTGTTGAGTAAACTTATGATAGTCCAAGTGGGAGAATGTAAGACTAAAATGGACTTTATCATTAGTTTACATCGAGTCATCAACAACTTACCAATTTACGCAGAATAAGTAATTGGAGAATCTTGAGACTTTAATCCAATATTTTATTTATGGTGTATCCACGTAAATTATGGAGAAATCTAATATGACATGGTTATTAAGTTAACCTAAAATAATATGCAATTACAATAGAGATTTGGACTTGAATTGTTTCCTTTATGGGAGGTTACAGAATATCCAATTCTCTATATAAAGCTTGGGTCCCTGCACTCTCTCATACGCTCTCGGTAATACAGTCTCTTGCCCCATACAAAGAATACCAAATATTGAGATGCAGTGCAGAAGACTTAGGCTTGGATTGAGTGACCATTCAGTTTAAAGGTTCATGATCCATTTCTAATTTATTTCTTGTTCTTATTTTTATGCAATTGTATCTGTATTCCTTGTGAAGCGATTTAATAGTTTTTTTCTGTTTAAGTTTACAATCCTTGCATAACACACACCCACCAAAAACCAGGTATCCAAGTGAGAACGGACATCAAACAGTGTGCAACTATTAACTATATTCCAACTAGGAGCCCATCTTTATTGGATCTATTTGTTTTCTGAAAGAGAAAATGGACTAAATTGTACTGCTTCAGAAAATTTTGGTGGTTCGTCTTCAGGAATGACCCAAAACCCGTTTAGTTTCGACCCACCCATTCCTCTCCTCTGTTTCACTAAAAAGACCTTCTCTTTCAGCTTCGTTCTTTTCTTGCCACAGCTAATAGGTATGTTGCTCTGCCGCTCTATCTCTGTAATTGAATTTTTGGAGTTTTGTGAGTAAATTTTCACTTGCATTTGTTTTAATCTAGAAATTGAACAAACCCATCTCATGAGTTGTAGCTTTTGCTTCAGTGGTGCTGTGATATCATGCCCCCGATTCTGAAGCCTACTCGTTTTTTTTTGGTTTTCTATCTATTCTGGTATTGTCTTTAGACATTCTGTTATATATATTTATTTGGTTATTAGATAATTGTTTTATTTAATATTATTGTTAAATTGTTTTTCTTTTATATCTCCCCAATAAGAAGGACGGGAAAGAAAAGGGAGAACAGGGAGAGTAAGAGAAAAAAAAGAGAAGGGAAGAGTCGGAGAAGAAAAGAAGACGAGAGAAGGTAAGGGAAAAGAAGAGAGAAACGACGATAGGGAAGAGGGGGGAAAGAAAAGTTTAGAGAGAAAAGGAGAGATGTGGGCTAGACAAACGTGTTGGAAGAGAATTTTGCCAGGAGTTTGATTTCTGCAATTGAGAGGAGGAAGTGAGAATTTAGTATTATGGTGATGGGGTTTTTGCCGTAAGATTTAGGATGGGTCTATTTCTATTTTGGTTGGAGTAGTTGATTTCATTTGCCCTGTATGGTTTGCAACTTGTTCGGTATAGGATGGACGCTTCGGGATAAGTTTTAATTTTAGGTATCTACACTTCTTATGATCACGGGCTTTGTGAAGTACCTGAAAAGTTGGAAACTTTCTATTTGATGACGATATTGCATTCATGACTCATGAGTTTCAACAATAAACCGGATTGAAGGGTTTGGACAGATGATTACAACAGCAGATTGGTTGCAACTTTCAAGACAAGTTTATTAATACCAGCATAGTTATTTGGCTTAATTGTTTTGAGAACTATCTTTGGTTTAATAGATGTGTGATGAGATTTGCCAGTACAATTAAGTGACTTTGTTTTGTAAAGAAATCAGTTTTAATTAAGGAGTGATGTACTTAGCAGGTCTTGTTATTAAGAAAATGGAGGGGGTTATGATGTTTATCTTGAAATTGCAGCAGGCTGAAAATGATAGGGTGAGGAATGGGAACAGAGAAGCACTTACATCTCTCTGGAAGATATAGCTCGAACAACAAAAACTAGTGTTCCGTCTCCTTCTGAGTCGATGATGAAGGAGATTGAGGGAGCTCAATCAAGACCCCTGGTGTAGGAGGTATGCCCCACTTGTGGCAACCATGACTCAAATGAGAGTACATGGATGATGTTCCCTAGAACTGATGTCTTTGCAAGGATTCCATTTCATGCTGCTCATACCATCTTGGAGAAAGGTTTTCTCTGAGGCCTCTTTTTCTTAATGCAATTATTTGGACAGATAACCAATAGTGTTAGTAAGAAGTACACTACTGTTTGTGTCAATCTAAGAATACTGTATTGAGACTTTGATCAGTTGTTCAAGAAGCTGGCAGCTGGCATTGCCCATAATCAGTCATTTGTCTCATTCAGTCGATTACATACTTTTTATATACGATAAGATTCTGCACTACTTATGACAACTAGAGCCCATTCCAACTATTTAGAATTAGATCGAAACCCTTTTCATTACGATGTCATGCATGCTATTGAGCCTTGGCAGTAACAGGTAGCATATGTCCTAGGTTTTTATTTTAATTCTTTCGTCTCTTCTAAGTTTATAAAGTTTAGGGTGTTAGTTTGCATTCTAGCTGATGTTCAATGTTCTAGTAGGTGATAGTATAAAGACTGGGTTGAGAATCGATGAAAAAGCCCACACTTTTAAATGCAGGGACAAAAATTCTGAATATGAGTATGCCTTTTTACATTCAAAAATGCTTGTCGATGGGGACATATATAGACGCAAGGATGGTGGAACAAATTCAGTATTTAATCTCCTCGCTTATCCTTATTGTTTGAGTAGAGATAAGTGAGGAGTTTAAATAATTGAAGTTGAACAAAAACTGTGTTGTCATTGACCAAGGCGAACAAAAACTAAGAACAGCAAAAAGAAAATACTGCCCTTAAGATTTTACTGTCGTGTCTGATTATCTGTGCAATAGGAATTTTCTTACCCATATCAACACTCAAAAAGAACCACCAGCCCCTCCCGCTCCCCCCAACAAAAGAAAACACCACACAGCTTGTCAATACTACAGTATTGTGTCAGACTATATGGTTCTATTGTGATTGCAACTCAGACCAATTTAACTTATGAAGCTCTAGGATTGTCTTCCATTCAAAAATGAAGATGCAACATCCAGTAGTTTCCCAAAGGAAGATATGCTTTAGATTAATATAGAATAATTTGAACTGAAGATGAGAGGGATATATGGTTCCGCAAACTTTAATTACAAATATATTGAAGGATGTCGACATAATGTGTGCCTCTACAAACTAAAGTTTAGAGTTGTAATAGGAAAGTGTTCTAGGTATTCAATTGTATTCGGATTCTATTATCTATTGTGTACCTTGTAACTCCCTATATAAAGGGTTACTATTATCAATAATAAACACAATTACAATTCTCCTACAACACGTTATTATCATGAGTTCTAACCCTAGCCGAAAAAGAAAAAAAAAACCCCAAAAACCCTAAACACCAAAATCTGTCGCAGCCCTCCTTACCCGAAGCCTCCTACCCCTGCCTCCTGCCGCAGCCTCCAGCCCTGCTGCAACCTACTGCTGCCCTTGCCGCGCACCAGCCCACCGGCCTACCTGCAGCCCGCACTGCCCAGCTCGCCTGCTTGCTACCTACAGCCATACACGCCCCTTGCGTCCTTGCTGCTTTCCTCACCCAGCTCGCCTATTGCCGCAAGCCCAGTAGCCCGCGCTGCTTTCTGCCTTCCGCTACTGCAAGCCAGCGCCCTGCTTCCCTGCAAGCTCGCCTGCGCCCTGCCTGCCTGCCTGCGTCCATACCTGCCCTGCGCACTTGCTGCCGAAGCTGCCTGCAAACCTTCTGCCAGCGAAAGAAAAAAAAACAAAACAAAAGGAAGAAGAAGAAGACACATAGAAGAAGAAGAAGGGGAAGGAGTGGGCCCAGAAGAAGAAAAGAAGAAAAGAAAAAAGAAAAGGGGGAAGCAGGCTTGGGCCCGGAAAGAAAAGAAAAAGAGAAAAATGAAGGGAGAAGGGCAGCCCACCAACTGCCAATTTCTTATCAGATTCCGGCAATCCTAATTTAGCTACACGTCTGCATCAACACGCGCGTGTATAAAGAATCGTGAAGCAAAGCTTCAAATTACCAAGTAAGTTTTTACGATTAAAGTTCCTGCTTTCTTGTATTTAAATTCCCTTTATTTTTTGCAGAATATTGGAATATATGTTGCCAAATGATTTTTGAGTGTTTAACAAAGCGGAATTGTGGGGATTCACGCTTAACGAACTAAGAGTGTTCGTATGAACTAAGAGTGTTCATAATTAAACGAACTAAGAGCGTTCGTATGAACTAAGAGTGTTCATAATGCTTAGACTAAGAGCGTCCACAATCATCAAATTGTGACCATATTAAAACATCATTGTTTGGTCTAATCCAAAAGAGATTCTTGGAAATTGATTTCTTGATAGCATAGCTCGGAAATCTTATTGTTTTAGTTTTCGTGGAAGTTTAATTTCGAAACTAATATATCTTCTTTTCTTATTTTCAGGATGTCGAATGAACCTAGACTCGACTTTCCCATGCTTGAATCAACAGACTCGGATTACCACAGTTTGGTAACCGATGTTGAGAACCATCTCACTTCAAAGGGAATATTACCCATAATCCAGGCACCTAAGCCGAATCTTGTGTTCATGCGAACACCTACAAAGTATGCTCAAGCAGTTATCTTGATGCGTCGCCATATGGACAAGACACTCAGATTGGAGTATATGTCGATCAAGAATGCAAAAGAGCTATGGGTAGTGCTAGAAGAGCGCTTTGGCAATGTCCAAGATTCCCTCCTCCCTGACTTGAAGGTTTAATGGAACAATCTGCGCTTTGCTGATTTCAAGTCTGTTGCTGAATATAATTCAGAAGCTCTTCTCATATAGTTCATGTTGAGGTTTTGTGGACAACATGTCACAGAGCAAGAGCTAATTGAGAAAACTCTCTCTACCTTCCCCATTTTAGCCATTGTGGTATCAAAGCAATACCGTACTGAAGTCAATGCTGGACGGATCACGAGGTTTCATCAGCTTTTCAATGTTATATTTGTAGCTGAGAAACATGATAACATACTCGTGAGGAATTATAATTCAAGTCCCATTGGAACTAAGAGCGTTCATGAGGCGAATTATAATGCACCCAAAGGAGAGCGCAAGGAGCGGTACCCTAAGAATGAAGGACATGAGGGATGTATGGGCCCATATAACAGCCCTAACCAGGAAAAAAACATCAAGTTTGGTGTGGATACACGTGGTGGTAATGCCACACGTGGGAGAGGGGGTCGTGGTATCCCTAGCCGTGGTAGTGGCGCCATGGCTCGTGGTGGTGGCACCAACCCTCCTAGGGAACGCGGGCAACGTGCACAACGTGCACCTCAATTAAAGGGAGGCAACCACAATGATGTGTGTCATCGATGTGGATCAATTGAGCATTGGTTCAAGCAATGCAAGGCAAACGAGCAACTAGCTGCAAGATACAGGGCATACAGGGACCTAAGAGAGCAAGAAGTGTACCTTGCAGAAGAAGAAGATAGTGGAGATGTCAATCTCACCATAGAGGACTTCAAAGCTGAAGATGAAGTGCACAAGGATGCAACAGACTTTGATTAGATTAGTCCTTTTATTTTTCCAAGAACTTTTGTAATGGCAATATGCCTTAGTCAATAAATGACAATTGTATTAACTCTTTCTTATGTGGCGGACCCAATAATATGTGATGTCTAGGAAAGTCATTGAGATTATTGGTACTTAAGAGAGCCTCGGTCCACCAACATCTCTCTCTACTTTCCTGGTCATATTTGATTGGAGTTACCAAACGGATAGAGTGACTACAATGTGTCTTAGTTTGATTTTATTTTGGATTAGATTTTGGAAACTTTGATGTAATCATTGGCTATTAATAAAGTGTCAATTCTTTTACTTAATGTCTTGGACATACCTTAATTCGAACTTTATTATATAAGAGCCAATGGTTTTCATGTGGAAACACATTATGAGAATGGACAAAGTTCCTTTGCATCACCTCTAATGACTGTGGACCATATGGATGTTTTATGGTGTTGGTTGATATGCAAACACGCTGGTCCCGTGTTGTACCATTATCCACTCATAATGCTGCTTATACTACACTCCTAGCACATAACATATGGCTACGAGCTCACTACCCATATCATCCCATTCAATCAATTTGACTTGATAATGCTAGAGAGTTTACATCGAAAATTTTCGATGACTATTGCATATCATTGGGTATTGATACCTACACACCCAATTGGTCTGGCGGAAAACCCACCATTAAAAGACTACGATGGTAGCCCGGACTTTGGTAATGCACACCACTATTTCCACTTAGGTTATGCAATATCGCATGCAAATATGCTCATTCATCTAAGACTCATAGCATCCACTCAACTTTTATTTGCGTTACAGCTAGTGACTGGGTTCGAGTCTAAATATCTCATACTTTGCGCCGCCACAGAGCATCAACATGAGTCATTGCAATGAATGCATATATATATATATATATATATTTGTGTTGGCCATAGGCCTCCAACTATAAGTCCTCTACGTAAAACCCTTGACAGGCGATCTCTATTTTGCTGGATTTGCGAATTGTCACTTTGATGAGACAGTCTTCCCGTCGTTAGGGGGAGATTAGAACGTCAATGTTCAACAGGAACGACAGGAATTGTCATAGTCTGCCCCCACAATGTCTCATCTTGATCCCCTAAAAGTGACGAGATCACATATACCTGCTGCAAACATGCCTGTAAGGATTGATGTCCCCACAAGAGGACATGGTGCCACCCAGAGAAGATGGGTACGGCAACACCACCATGGATGGTGGTATGGTGATGCCACATGGGTTCCGCTAGAGAGAGTAGGAGACCCATAGGTTCGATGGATTCTCGCCCTAAGAAGATAGCGAGTTTGGCACAACTTGATCCTTTGATCATTGATACTCAAAATCCGTTTCATGAGAATATTTTGGATTGTGGTTATGTCCAAGAGACATCGTTGGGGGACGCCTCAATGTTAGAACCAATTCCTGAGAATATAGATGTGATACCCGGTTTTATTTTGTAATCAAAGCAAAACCATCATTTCATTGCTTTACTTTCCATGTTTTAAGGCTTTGCTTTTTGTAGTTTTGTCTGCCACAGCATTGTAAAGCATCGACCGACACTCTCCCTTTCTCTCCCTCTCTCTTCCGTCCGAGAACACGAAAACGAGAGCAAAAGCTCTCCTATCTTTTCCTTCCTCCACCAGTGATCAATCGACGCCAAACAACCTTCTGTGGCTTCGTCTCAGCCTTGCGAAGCTACCTGCGGCGGTCTTGGGTCACGGCACAGCCGGAAGCAGCGGTGAAGAGGTCGGATGCGTCCAGCCCCGATTTGGATTCCAACCATGGTAGCTCGAGCTACCGATCACGAGACCTTCTCAAACTCCATCCACAGGTTCATATCAACCATCTGAAACTCCCAGAAGCACCATTGCACGGCGGCGCTGTCGCTGGAGGCGGCTGGAGTTCACAACCCCGATCGGAGCGAACAACGGAGCAAAGGATCCTGATATCTCGAGCTACTGGATGTCGTTTTGAGTGTTTCTTGGACTGGTGAACTCAGAGTGAGGAACTGAACAACTTTCTAGAAGGGATCGAGGCCTGAAATTGAAGTTTTTACGTCGGAATTCAAGGTCGCCGGATTCTGGAAATTTTCCGGCCACCGAAGCTTTCGATCGTGATATCTCGAGCTGTAGAGCTTCGTTTTGAGTGATTCTTGAACCAGTGAGTTCACCTTGATGTTCTTAACAACTCTCCAGAAGGAATCGAGGCCAAAAGATGAAGTTTTTACGTGGGAAAATAGGTTGGACGGTTTCTGCAATTTCGCCGGTTTCTGGAAATTTTCCGGCCATCACGACTGTTTTAGGTAATTTCTCCTACTTCCGGTCATTTTCAGCTTACATGCTAGTTAGGAAAGTCATTTGGCTTGATGAGACGAAGCAGAGCAGCCTGTCCCCGACACCATTGGTGGTGGTCGGCGGCGGCTCTGCCACTAACTCCGGCGGCCATTTCCGGCCACTTCCGGGGGTCACAAGGATAGTTTCTGTACATTTTTAGATTCTATACTTCAATACGATCATTTTGAGATATTATACGCAATTTTTCGATATCGTACGATTTAGTTATGAATTTTACGATTTTGATTGATTTCGATCGTTCGATTTATGATCTGTGAAGATCAGACCGTTAGATGGACTTGAAATTTAAATATATTGATCGTATGACTGTCCTGATGACTTTTTATGGTCACGGGCGAAGATCCGACCGTTGGATCTTCGTATAATGGTGAAATGGTGTTTTGGAAGTTGATTCGTGAGAATCCGACCGTCGGATTTTCTTATAAATCTGAGGAGATGTTAGTAAAGGCGATTCAGGAAGATCCGACCGTTGGATCTTCGAGATAATTTCGGGAGGATGATCCAAAGGGCGATCCGTGAGGATCTGACCGTTGGATCATCGTATAAATTCGATCCGACCGTTGGATCATTGTTTAAAGTTGATCTGACCGTTGGATCATTGTTTAAATTCGATCCGACCGTTGGATTGTCATTTGTTTTATTTTGTGAGTTGTTGGCTAAACTCAAGTCACTTATGATTAGGTGATTAACGGTTTTTACTTGGGCGAGCGAGTTTTGGTGTGATTGTGAAAGTGAAGACGCAGCGGGATAAGAGGTAAGTAAACCTCACGTGGATCTTATTATGATTCGAGTACCTTCAATTAATTTATTTTCTGTGGTAATTGTGTGAAAATATTTATGGAATAAATATTTGTTTTAAAGCATATGGACTTGATCACCTACGGTCCATAGGTAAGTAAAATGATTTATTTATACAAAATGAATTTCCCCGATTTTCTTGTGTGACTATAGTTGGTATTAGTGGTCACTTCTGAGTGGGTGATTACGTATATATATATTTACTTGATTATATACGAAATTGGTGTGACATTGAAGAATGTGAAATTGAGATGTGACGTACCATATTTATATTTGATGAATTTGATTGATGAGTTCTTGTTGATATTCATGATTTATATTGAAGGAAGTATAGAGTGGAGAATGTAGGGTTCTGAGGACGGGGATGTCCGAAGAGCAACGGTTATTTATTAACCTGAGTGTTTGTGTTCTGAGGGCGGGGATGTCCGAAGAGCGACGGTTTATTATTAACCGCAGTATTTTGTTCTGAGGACAGGGGTGTCCGAAGAGCGACGGTTTATCATTAACCGCAGTATTTTGTTCTGAGGACAGGGGTGTCCGAAGAGCGACGGTTATTTATTAACCTGAGTGTTTGTGTTCTGAGGACAGGGGTGTCCGAAGAGCGACGGTTTATTATTAACCGCAGTATTTTGTTCTGAGGACAGGCGTGTCCGAAGAGCGACGGTTTATTATTAACCGCAGTACATCGCATTACTTAAGCCTAGGCCAAGGTGACAGGTAGCGATATAGTTAGAGCTCTAACGTATGGTCAAGATGGACCGAAGTGGTGGTATGGGAGTTGGGTGTTGTAGGACCAGTGTGGTGTATTGTGATTTGAGGATTGTGAAAATGTATTCCTTGTGGCTTTCCATGAGTGGTTTGATGTCTCTTTGCAGACGTATTACTGTTGGATTTTTACTTGATTTGTAAGAATTATAATTTAATAAATCAACAGTTCCTTCTTGTTTACTCATACGGGCTGTCATGGCTTACCGGGTTTGGTGTTGTTGCATTCCCGGTACACGATTCATATTGTGTAGCGGGTAATCCTGTAGGTCAGGAGAATCAGGACGGTGATCGTGCGGGTTAGAGTTTTTGTTATAATTTTACAGCAATTGTAATAGTGAGGTGAGTTAAGCTCATTTGTGCCTTGTAATTTGGTTTCTGTGAGAGCGTGTTGTATTAAGAATTGAGGAGCTGGGTTTTGTAATATTGAGTGGAGTGTGGTGTCACTGTGTGTTACTCTGAAAGAAAAAAAAAAATAGACTGGTATTTGTATTTGTAATAATTTCATGTTTCGAATTTGGAATACGTGTTTTCGAAATTCGGGGCGTGACAATAGAAATCTCTACGAACTACACTAATGTACATGAGGACGTGGAATTGTTGAGACCAATGACATCGAACCTCACTCTATTGAAGAATGCCAACGTAAAGACAATTGGCCTAAATGGAAAGATGCGATCCAGGTTGAATTGGATTCACTAACGAAGATGAAGGATTTCGAGCCTGAGATGCCAACACCTCCTAACGTAAAACCTATTGACATTAATAGGTCTTCGTTAGATAGCGTGATGAGAAAAAGAGATGGTAATCTCGCCTTATGGCGCAAGGTTTCTCACAACGCTCTGGAATCGACTATGAGAAGACATATTCTCTCGTAATGGATGTCATTGTACTCCACTACTTTGTCAGTTTGGTAGTTTCCAAGTAACTGAACACGCAGCTTACGAATATGGTCACTACGTATCTCTATGGGGATCTAGATACGGAATATAATGAAGGTTCTTGTGGACTTCATTTACCCAAGTCAAGTGGCTCTAGACCACCGAGCATATTTGCAACGAGGTTGAAATGATCACTAAAATGACTACTTGATTGGGAAGGGATATGATGAACTATGCCCACGCGTTTCCATGACAAGTTCCGGATTTGCAATTTTCTCAGCTTATGTTAATAAACATAATTGGAACCCTTGAGAGTTAAGGGAAACTGCTGAAAACCTGAAATCCGAGTTTGAGAGGAAGGAACTTGGGAGAACACGGTTTTGTTTAGATTCAGAACTTGTATACCGTGTCAATAGAAGCTTGGTCATTTTTGATAAAGTCAAAGATGCACCATGGTCGTCCGTAGTCTTGGCCCTAAAAGGGATCCATTTCGTCCCAGGGATGATGACGAAGACGTGTTTATAGTAGAAGTGCTTACTTATGTACAATAGGCGTATTATTGTACTTAGCATAATACAAGACCGAACACCTCAATTATTATGAACTTGTTGGCTAGATATAGCCCCGCGCCAACGCAACGCCATTAGATTGGGATAAAGACAATCTTTCGATATTTGAGAGGTACGATTGATATGGGCTTGTTCTATCCCTACAGAGAGAAAAGAAATGACGGAAGTGTGGGATCGGACCCCACAAGGCAAAATGCCACCTTCCGTGCTCCTCCTCCCCTCCATCAAAATGACAACAAGCACTTCTAAATATTGAAGTGAACCAAATCCGATCAGAGGATAATGTAGCGGACTTATTTACTAAGTCGTTACCAAAATCCACCTTCGAGAAACATGTGAAAAGCATCGGATTGAGAAAGTTATCCGAACTCCCATGATTGTAGCAATCAGGGGGAGATATTGACATAAGGGGGAGGCATGATGTCTACATGTTCGATCTCGAAGAGTGAAGAACGTATTGTGCACTTTTTGTCCTTCGACCAGGATTATTTTTGTCTCACAGGGTTTTTGTTACCTGGCAAGGTTTTTAACGAGGCAACAATCAAAGCGTCATCACCAAGTTTGAGCGGCACAAGGGGGAGTGTTGAAGGATGTCGACATAATGTGTGTCTCTACAAACTAGGGTTTAGAGTTGTAATAGGAAAGTGTTCTAGATATATATTCAATTGTATTCGGATTCTATTACCTATTATGTACCTTGTAACTCCCTATATAAAGGGCTCCTATTATTAATAATAAACACAATTACAATTCTCCTACAACAAAATATTGTTTCTTTGTTCCTACCTGAAAGTTCTCGGAATCTGTGATCATGTTCCTACTTGTTATGTATATTTTTTAGATAATAGTGCCGCTGTGACAAATCTCTCATTACTGTAATAATTCTTCTCGTAGTTGGATGCTTTTTAAGTATAATTACACTTCATCTTGATTCCTTTTTGAACTTTTATTATTGTGCACCAATGCAGATCAAGAACAACTTGACTTTGATTCTAGAAGGCTGCAGAGCACTATGAAGGAGAAATCTCTTGTGCTTTCAGAAACAGGTGCTGTTGCTGACAAGATCTGTCCTGGTGTGTTGAAATCCTTGGTAAGCTTGACAGACAAACCTAAGTGAGTCCGCTCAGCTTGATACAATAATATTCACTTTCAGTTTACCCTCATCCACTCCAATTGCAAGCTAAGGAGAAAGGAAGAAAAATTATCTCCCCTAGAGCATTAGTAGCATAGCTTGTGTGTAGATTAGTGTTGTGATTTTCAAGTTTTTGCTAATCCTACTGCACCTATGTCGGCATTCACCTAAGATGGGGATTGAATATATAATGGAAATGGTAGATATTTTCACATACTTGGTATATGTGGCAGTTTGAAAACTTTGCATACCCTCTTTTGAGTGTGTTCAAGTTGCCATGTTCGTGATTACACCCGGTTTTCCACTTAGATATCAATGACAACTCCATGGTTCCCATATAGCTGGAGTTCATATGCATGTTTTTCATAATGCCTGCACATTAGCGCATCCTGTTTTCTTTTGGGGTTGTTTGTCCTCTGAATGCTAAGTTCACTATCCCCCTTACCAAGAAAGAATGGTGTCAGGTTAGGGGACCATTTTGTTTCTTGGTTTCCACTTTCCAGGGACCATTTTACTTCATACGTTCACTGGATTTGTGGAAGTTTCGTTATTGAATATGGACCAAGAACAGACTTACCATCTCTTATGAGCCATCTTAAGTGTTGGAAAATTATAAGCTATTCTTCCTTTAACCTATGCCATAATGAAGAACCAAAGTAGCGATAATTTATGTGATGGAAGATCGAGAACCTCGCAAAAGAACTCCATAAAGATCTCAAAGTGAGAGTACTCCATCCCATGCTCAAGAGAGCAACCATACGAAGAGACTAAAGATCCCGCAAACCAAGTCCAGGCTCAGCTGTTGGAGCACAAACTTGGTGCCATGAGACGGTGACCACTTTCCTAACGGCAATATCTCCAGACCAAACGTGCACAAGCCAACAAATGTTTCAACAAAGATGATGGCCACAAGTACACTAAGAAGCTATGAAGAAAGAAGCTTTGAAAAATATCATGAACCAATTGAACTCGGCTTTCCATAGATAATAATTTTCCATACCACCCAGCAAGATGAGCTTTTGCTTTGTCAGCAATAGACTGAAGATGAACACGTCGTGGCTTACCTTTGAAAATAGAAACACTTAAATAAGTAAAAGGAGCAGCCCCGATTT
The DNA here is from genome assembly GCA_024704745.1 of Rosa lucieae. Classification (NCBI taxonomy): domain Eukaryota; kingdom Viridiplantae; phylum Streptophyta; class Magnoliopsida; order Rosales; family Rosaceae; genus Rosa; species Rosa lucieae. Next base: position 39,736,585 of record CM045492.1, read on the forward strand.
GAACCCCAAAATTCTTTGAACATGCTTACGCCTATGGGAATAAAAATCCCCCATATGTCTTTTTCCTGTTGTAAAACAGAAAAATTTTTGAGAGAGAGAGAGAGCGTTTGGACATAGAGAATCAGATTGTGTGTATTCATCTCACCATGAGAGGGTTTATATAGGAGTACATGATGTATACAAATAGACAACGTTTAATAGCAACGTCAATTACTCCTATTCACAATCCTATCAATCACTAATCTATAGTAAAAGGCATATATGACTCTCCATCTATTTACATGATATTAGCCATAATTATTTACAACACTCCCCCTTGGGTATTTCATGTCAATAGTGTTGCCTAGGCTGAGCACTTCTAAGTTGCCTCGTCAAAAACCTTGCCAAGTAATAAAAACCTTGTGGGAGAAAAACAACCTTGGTTGAAGGAGAAAAAGATCACAACGCGCGTGAATGTGGAGTAGTCGTATCACAATAGAGATAAGTGAAGTCTTCTTATCAGCATCATAAGTAGATAGTATGTCTACGAGAGGGATGCATTAGAGTTGCTACACCAAAACCTTGCCCGGTAAACCCAGTGGGAGAAACCCGTGGTCGAAGGGAAAAGATGAGCAAATGCATATATGTCAAATCAAAGCATCTTCAGGATGTACTATAATTGGGGTGACCATGCTAAAGATGTGCCTCGTTAAAACCTTGTCAGGTAACAAAACCCAATGGGACAAAATAACCCTGGACGAAGGACAAAAATAGTACACGTGGTCAAGTGGGTGTGCTTCAGGATACTCCCCCTGATTTCGACTCCCCTTGAAAATTACAAGTTAGGTAATTCAAATAGTTTACGTAGACCAATATCTTGAACATGCTTCTGGAATGTATACTTTGCTAGTGACTTGGTGAAGAGGTCTGCATGATTGTCTTCAGATCAAATATGCTTAACGTCAATCTTCTGATGCTCTTGTTATTGCTGATTGAAGGAGAACTTCGGTACAATATGTTTGGTGTTGTCTCCTTTGATGAAACTTGTCTTTATCTGCTCTATGTAAGCAGCATTATCCTCGTAGATAATGGTTGGTTCATCAGTGGTGGAATGCAGTCCACATGTGCTTCGAACATGCTTTGTAACGGCTCTTAGCCCTTTACATTCACATTTTGCTTCTTGAAGAGCTAGTAGTATCTTAGCATAATTCGAAGAGGTAGCAACAAGTGTCTATTTCATAGACCTCCAAGAAATTGCAGTATTCCCAATGGTAAAGACATAACCAGTTTGGGAATGTGCCTTGTGCGGGTCTAATAGATAGTCTATATCAGCATATCCAACAAGACGAGAATCATTCTGAGGATCAAGGGGGTTTGATCTATTCCTTGATGCATAGGGATAGAATAAGCCTATATCCGCCGTACCTCTAAGGTAGCGAAAAATGTCTTTTATGTCATTCCAGTGGCAGAGTGTTGGCGCAGAGGTATATCTAGTTAACAAGTTCACATCGAATGAGATGTCCTGTCTAGGGCATTAAGCCAAGTACAATAATGCGCCTATTGCACTTAGATATGGGACTTCTGGCACCAATATCTCTTAGTTATCATTTGCAGAACGATATTGTTCTCTTTAGACTTCATACGACCATGGGTGTGCTTGCTTTCATCCTCATTAAAGCGTCTTAAAATCTTCTAGATGTAATTTGGTTGATGGACCAAAATTTCATATGCACTTGTCCTCGGGCTTCAGGTCGAGACAATAATCTGTTCTCCCACGGCCTTTCATCTCAAATTCCGACTTCAGGTGCTTTGCGGTTTCCTTGATCTCTTCAGGAATATCAATCAAATTCATGTCTTTGACATAGACCGCTATAATTGCAAACTCGGAACTTGTTTCCTTAATAAACACGCATGGGCATAGTTTATTATTCACATATCTCATCCCGATCAATTATTCACTTAGACGGTTATACCATCTCCGTCTAAATTGTTTCAATCCATAAAGTGAACGCCTCCAAACTAGTGGAGAGCGTGTTCCGTGGTCTAGAACTATTTGCATCGGGTATCATAACTCCTTCAGGAACTTTCATGTATATCTTTGTATTGTGATCCCCATAGAGATAAGTTACGACCACATTCATAAGCTGCATATTCAGTTTTTTGGAAACTACCAAACTGAAAAGGTAGTGGAATGTTATGACGTCCATTACGGGAGAATACATCTCCTCATAATCAACCACAGGGCGTTGAGAAAATTCTTGCGCCACTAGATGAGCCTTGTGTATCACAATCTCGTTTTTCTCATTACGCTTCCTTACAAATACCTATTTAAATTCTACGGTTTAACATGGGGAGGTGTAGGAACAACAGGTCCAAACACCTTTCTCTTTATCAAGGAATCTAATTTGACCTGGATTGCTTATTTCCCTTTTTGGCCAGTTGTCCCTTCATTGAATCTGATCAACAAAGCAAGGTTCGAGGTCATCGCATATTATAGTTTGGGTGGCCACCGCAAATACAAACACATTATCGATGATGATCTCATTCCAATTCCAAATCTCACTAAATTTACCGAGATTTCTCTATTCTTGGGAGTGGGTTCAAATGTTGGAGTGTCCCCCAACATAGTCTCTTCTAGGACATACCCATAATCCGGATTTATCTCGTGAGATGAATAGGTTTGAGATTGCGATGTCCAGAGGATTCGTTTGTGCCAAGTTTACCCTCTTCTGAGGATAAGAATCCTTCGAACCTAATGGTCTACCTCGCTTATGGGCAGGGACATATGACTGGTTAGCCGCCATGGTCGTACCTCTTCCATCTGGGACGACACATCCTACAGGGACGTCTATCCTTGCAGGCACATTTGCAGCAGGTATATATGATCTCATCACTTTAGCTAGATCAGAGAAAGCGTCTGGCATATTTTGGGCTACACTCTGTAGATCTAGAATTCTCCGCACTTCATTATCACATTGTGCGGTTCAAGGATCAAGATGAGACATAGTGGGGACATTCCATTTCAATTCACGTCGTTCATCAGGAACGGTAACGTTCTTATCTCCCCCTAACGGCGGGAAGACTGTCTCATCAAAGTGACAATCTGCAAATCTAGCGGTAAAGAGATCGCCTGTCAAGGGCTCGAAAGAGCACATAATGGATGGGATTCATAATCGACATGTATGCCTATCCTTTGTTGAGGACCCAATTTTGTACGTTGTGACGGCACAATTGGCACGAGGACTGCATACCCAAATGCGCGTAAGTGCGAAACATCAGGTTCGTACCCAGTCACCAGCTATAACGCGGAGTAAGGTTGGTAGCAATGGGCCTCAATGGGACCAACATAGCTGCATGCAAGATTGCATAGCTCCATGCAGAAATTAGAAGCTTGGTGCGCATTACCAAAATTCTATCTGCGAGACCATCTTGGGTGTGAACATAGGGAACTAAATGTTCAGCATCAATCCCAAAGGATATGCAATAATCATCGAAAGACTTCGATGTAAATTCTCCGGTATTATCAAGTCTTATGGACTTTATGGGATTTTATGGGATAATCCGAGTGGTGAGCTCTCAATTTCATGATCTGGGTGAGAGTTTAGCAAAAGCAGTATTTTCTTATGGACAGTAGTGTAACATGTGATCACTTTGTCGATACATCAACCAAAACCATTAATATTTAACTGGTCCACATGGTGGTTAGATATGTCCACAAATTTCCCTTGCATTCTGTGCAGAAAAATGGTGGTGTATGTACTAGTCTTTGCATATGATGGTCTAGTATTAAATATTCTTAACGAGTATGGCATAGTGTGTCATTATATACAGAACCCTTATTCAGAAGGGGATACACATGCGATGAGTTTAGGATACAGTGCATCATACTTTGACCTGGGTGTCCCAAAAGGTCATGCCATAGCAAGTAGTTGCTTGAATTAGTTAGCTTCTAGCTAACAGATTTCAATTTCTCCAATGTACGCTTCTGGCCGCATACTCGGAGATTATACAAAGATATTCCACGCATTTTTCTCAGTGGTTTCAACATGGTAACTGTTGGTTCGAATATCCTTAATACTCAATAACGTTCTTCTGGAACGTGGAGAATATAAGGCCTCATTAATGGTAAGTTCAGTACCATTGGATAACATAAAGTAGGCTTTGCCATAGCCCTTTATCAGGTTGGATTGCCCTGATACGGTTGTCACAGAGGTATGAATAGATAATTAGTTTGAAAAACATCTCCGATCTGGGAGTATGGTGTGCGTAATAGCACTTTTAACCAGACAACAAACTTCCCCACAGAATATGTCTATTCATTTATTTAATTCAATGGATCACATGTATAAATAAGTTTATTGAATTAAATACATTCGAACATAACCACATTTTCATAATCCAAAATGATTGAAAACATAAATCACCAAAAATAATCCGAAGATGTTTCATTCATTAAGATGAAATAGATATGACACAAGGGACCAATTATACCTATGTCTTCGAGTTCTAATCCTCGGTATGTTCAGTAATTGCCTGAAAATCCATGATCTCTAGTGTGGAATCGATAGAAAATTACCATTCAATAAATTTGGTATTTCGAGTTCCGCGACCGGCGTAATACTCATCTACTGCTTCGGCTATCGCACAACAGGTGCGGGACCACCAGTCAATTCCTCCACATCGATAACAAAGATCATGTTGATTCTGGTGGCAGCGGGCCGGACCAGTGTTCCTTTCAACTCGGGCTTGCTGAGTTATGGCATCATGGTTCCTATCACGTGGAGCCTGATTACATGGCCTCTTAGGCTTTGGCCAAGTGGTAGAAGGTCATATGGGCTAATTTCATTCTGCCAATCATGTATTGCTTCAAGCAAGAAAATGGTCATTTGATGGTGAAAGTGCTCTTCCAGAGCGACCCAAGGAGTCTGTATATCCTCTTCATCGGATACTCAACTTGGAGTGTTTGCTCCATATGTTTCCTTTTTGAAAATTATGGCACTCATATTAAAAGCCTCAATGACGACATTGTTAGCATTGATTGTTGATCTCATCTTCTTTGCAGTCAGATGAATTTTCACACCTTGAGTTCACTTTAGATAGTTTCTTCTATAGACCCCCAAAGTAACAAAGTCAAACATGTTGATATTTGACATTTCTTACAGGAAAAGAACAAATAATATTAGTGCTTTGGGTAATATCATCCATAAGCAAGTAATGAAAACTTCAGGTTCTATAACATGGTATGAAAAATTGGATTAGACATGTAAAATCTGCTGGTTTTGTCATGTGTGGTGAATTTATGAAGGAAACTTCAAGTTTCTTAAATGAACTTCGATTTATGTATGAACTACTGGTTCATCAGATGCCTGCATTTTCTACACATATATTCTAATGCGAAAATTTGGCAAGTAACAAAATGATATTGAATAGAGCAAATTGTAATAATATCTCACAAATTGGATAAATGGAAATCATAAATCAATTGAGATATTAATTGCATGCTAGTAATATAACAGATTAATTATCACACAATTATATGAATAAATGCTTCTGGCAATTAATTACACATATTAAATATGGTGAATCTATTTACAATATGAAATCATTTTTCCTTTTATTTTGATTCTGCTGGACCAAAGAAGGAGTGGGCTTGATAGTGAAGTCTATCGGGCTTAGTCTGCGGGCTTGTGACCTAGGCTTTCATGCGCTAGTCAAAGAGTATGTGAGGCCTGCTAGGTCCTGCGCAGGGAGAGTGGGCCTACTGGGCTCAGGCTAGTCTGCCAAGGAATGAAAAGTTATTACTCAACCCTTTCGGTAACTCCAATTGAATACCACCAGGTAAGGAAAGATGAGATTTAGGTGGAGCGAAGCTCGCTTAAATACACGGCCTCATCTGAGCCTTTCCTAGACATCGCATCCAACTGGATGAGCCTAGTTTGAGAAGATTCATAACTTTTGTCATGGTAACATGTAGTGAGCTTCTATTCTGTCCCTGCAACTTGGGCCTGAGCTTCTGGCTCGAATTTGTTATTATGACTTTGGGCTTGATTTGAGCTTCTGACTCAGCCTCTATTAATATTCACAATTATAACATAACCAAATTCAATATATGTTATTAAATCGTAACATAAATAAATTAATGCAGCGGTTATATACCTAAGGAAATGGGTTCAAATCCCATTAATGCTTCTGGCATTACGTACAGGTAATAAATTTGGCAAAAGCTTCTGGCACAATGTTTATGTAATATTCACGTAATAATTTAGCCCATAATGCTTCTAGCATAAAGAATTATAATGGCAGATTCAAATTTGCGTAACCAAAAATTAAGCCCATAATTCACGCAATACACAATATTCAGATGTAGTAATAAAAGATACATTGTGAAATTGTTATGGCAATTGTTTTGGATAAATGTCAATCAAAACCAAAACATGAATTAAATCAATTGATCAATCACCAATTAGATGGAGTTGAATATGCTTCCAGCAGTATTAATATTAAATGGTGGTGATAATTACCAATTGGCCATAATGGCATAGCGGACAACATGCTGTGGTACACACTGTCGCTGGGTTTGAATCCCAGAAATAGCAAAATTTATTTTTGCATGATTGATTGATACTCTCTAGTTGTGAATTGGTGCTACTGGACCAAGTGCTAGAAATAGCTACAACCAAAGTATCCTAATTTTTTTTTTCTCTTTTCCAATCAAACAATCCAAAACATAAACAGGTATATATATTCTAAATAAAACAATCAGAATTTAGGGTTCATGCATCATGGAGGATTTTTCATGTTCAATCAATAGGCTCAATAAACATGAATATAAAATTAGATTTTGGAAAACATTACTTGATGAAGAGCGGATGAATCTTCAGTTTATATGTGCAGAACTGAGAAGGTTGTCTTCTCAGCCAATCCAAGAGCTATTCGCCTCTTTTGGTAGGAGATCCCGAATCTCAAAGCTATTCGATCCAAATCTTAGAGCTAGTCGTGAACACGGAGCAGATTCTCTTATGAACAGCTCCCACTTCGAATGGTGTACAGGTCTCAAAACGACTCCAATATGGCTGAAATTTGGAGGTCAGATAGAAGAGGCAGAGACGAACAACTTTGATGAAGGAAAGATTTTGATCTGAGGTCCCGATCAAGAGGTTTTGGGGCGTGCAAACAGGCTGCAGCAGGGGAGGTTTTTTTTCTCTGGCTAGGGCTTAGGTTAGAGCTTCATGCTGATAACGTGTTGTAAAACAGAAAAAATTTTGAGAGAGAGAGAGAGCGTTTGGACACAGAGAATCAGATTGTGTGTATTCATCTCACCATGATGGGGTTTATATAGGAGTACATGATGTATACAAATACACAACGTTTAATAGCAACGTCAATTACTCCTATTCACAATCCTATCAATCACTAATCTATATTGAAATGCATATATGACTCTCCATCTATTTACATGATATTAGCCATAATTATTTACAACATTTCCTTTTTTTTTTTTTTAACTAATTGTCCAGAAGCAGCACCATAAGAGTCAAAAAAATAACTGCAAACATCAAGGGATGAAACATCACCCCTGCAGAAAATAAACAAATCATCAGCATAGAGCACACGAGTAAGCTTCCAACCTCTCGGCATAGATACAGGGCACATGAGTAACTTGCACTCGTTTTCAATGCAAAAAGAACCCATTTATCAATTGATGTTGTGAAACAGTGGTCTAGATGAAACCGAGCCTTGAATTGTTCAATGGTTGGGCCTGTGTACTGTTCCACCACCTGATCGACCAAATCAACGTAGCTACGTCTCTTCTATTCTGGGTGGAGAAGCCGGAAGAAACATAGAGTTGAGAGTTTCATAAAAAAAATCGATAATCCTAGTAGAAGACTCCCACATATGCTGCTATCGACGACAAATAATGCTTGCAGGTGCTGCTTCCTTTAGAGACAACAGAGAAAATATGCTCTCACAAATTGCAGCTGGCAACTGGCTGATTAGGTCGTACGCAAACACATATTACAGGGTAATCTCTCTTTATTAATATCATGATACAAACTTTTGTATCAGCTAGATGATCATATCTCGGAGTGTTATAAGAGAAACCAATTTTCACATACACACTAGTTCGTTACTTACATAAGAAAAACAATTTAAAATATGCAAACTATTTACCTTGTCTTGGGCAGATGGACAGGTTTGGCGTAACAAGGTCATCTAATCTGGCAAACGTACTTCTCACGGCGGCGGTTCTGTTCTACGGGGACGTGAAGCTTTCAATTTTTTGACTTCAGAACTAATGCGATTCTTGTATACTGAAGTCAGAATCAGAATAGTAATAGTAGACAAATTATAGTACCAGAAGTCAGAATCAGAATCAGAGTAGTAGTAGTAGTAGAAAAGACACAATCAGAATCAGAGTCGAATTTTGATATTTCATTAATGGAACCTTATTTCATTAAAAAACATTAGTAAGTGGACATATCGATCAAATTCATGTAGTAATTCTAACAAAACAGATTTGTAAGGATTTCTTAAGACTCATTGCTCACATCAATCTTAACACTATTCACACTTAGCTAGCATTAAACAACATAACCGAATAAAGCAAGTAAAGACAAGACTTATGGAATCTGGACATTCAGATATAAAACAAGCAATTTTTCATCATCAAGACAACGTATTTCCCCAATCAGACAGAGACTAGAGATATGATAAAAGTTATATTATCAAAATACAATTTTTTCGTCAAAGAATCAAAACATCAGATCATATATACTAAGTTGGCAGAGTAAAGGATTTTTATGATTCCCAATTATTTTCTAGGTACCAAATCCTAATAAAAACCCAGGCCCTAAACACTAACACTAGTATAGTACCTGCAGACAAATCAATTCTACTGCTTGATTCAGTTCTGAACATCCATGACGCTCTTAGCTCTGCATTTCGTGTACCCACTGATGTTGTAGTCCATGACTGTGCTCAAAAGTTTCAATGCCATCAAGGAGTTCGGTGATGCGAACTGAACTGAGATGGCCAGCAGAAGAGGAATTCAAGATGACATTCTTGTCAAGCAATCGAGCTTTCAGGAGAGGGATCGAGAATCGTTATCAAGGAAACTACTTAAAGGAATATGGAGACATTGAATTATAGAAACATATAAATGGAAAGCTGCCAAGTAGTCTTTGAGCTGTATGTGAACGGAGGCCACTGGACTTGCTTGTAGATTATTTAGAAAGCATGCATTAATCTTAATTTTTCTATAGTCTTCCTGGTGCACGTCCTTTTCTTTATCCAAACAATAATTTTTCTTTTGGTACACATATAAAGTCTAAGAACAGAACATGAGAGAGAGAGAGAGAGAGAGAGAGAGAGAGAGACAGAGCATTACGAAGGCGGCATATTGAATAGTGAAAACAAATCATTAATAGCTTCAACCGAAACACAAATAAACTAGTTCATAAACTAAACTATCCCTTTATTTCTGAAGTTCGTAAATGAAGAAAACTTCACTATGACTTATTCCTAGTTTGAATTGTACAGCAAAAACAAATATTGATATTCCAAAGTCAGTTCATCCATGTAACCAAAGAAACTAAGTGATAAAACTTCAGAAACACAAATTGGAATAAAAATTGGCACATGGTAATATCCTGTTCATGATGATGAAGTAGTTGCTTGCTATACAGATGCTTCAACAGAAGAGCTGCCCGATGTACTTGCTTCACTACTGGACCGCCTCATCTCCAGCGATCCAATGTACTTATGTGGAACATGAGCTATTTTCAGCCAATCCTCACCACTGCCTTGTCTACATCTTTCCTCAAGCTCGGGACATTCTTGAATAGAGAGGTGCTGGAGTTTAGTGAGAAGTTCTAGACTTTGTGGCAACAGTTTCAAATTAGGACAATCAAAAATGGTCAAAGATCTGAGTGAAGCAAGCTTCTCAACCCACTCTGGCAAAGCTGTGAAATTCGGGCAGCTACTAATTTCCAGACACTGCAACGTCTTGACCATTTGCAACCCTTCTGGCAAAGAATCAAACCAAGGGCAGCTCAAGATAGACAAAGTTCGAAGGGTTGAGAGGTGTCGCACACCCTCTGGGAAAGAACCAAGGTTTGGACAGTACATAATGGTGAACCGCTCAAGAAAAGCGAGTTGTTCCAGACTCGAAGACAAAGAAGTCAGACTACTGCAGTTCTCAATGGACAAAGTTTGAAGGGAACTCAAACCTCCAATTGCACCATCTGGCATCGAGATTATACTATGACAGTCACTAATCTCTAGTGATTCCAGAGCTTTGAGGTTCTGCAAACTCTGTGGCAGAGAGGACAACTCATCACACCAACGAATGGTCAATGATTTCAGTGCAGTGAGGTTTCCCATCTCCGAAGGCAGTGAACAAAGCTTGGGGCAAGATAAGACCTCCAGAGAAGACAGACTAACTGATGCAGAAAGCCCTTGTGGTAGAGTGCGCAGCTGTGGAAGTTTTTCTATTACAAGCACTGTCAGCAAAGTTAAACCTCCAATGAAGATTGAAGATGGATTACAATCCCGCAGCTCCAAATGTTGAAGAGACAAACAAAATGGTATCTGTGTCAACTTGGGACACCTACGTATGGTTAACTTCCTCAAGCTCGGAAATGCATTTTCATTATTTGCACTCGACCAGGTTTCCAATTTCGGAAAATCACTGAGCGATAATTCTTCAAGTGATGAAAAGCAAATATCTGTACTATCACCATGGAACTCAAAGCCAATGCGCGTCACGCTCTCCATTCCACGCAGAGAAAGAGTCTTGAGTAGAAGAAGATTCCCAAGGGCTGGAAGATATTCACAGTTCTTACAATTGGACAAATCAACTGCAATTAGATTTGGCAGTTTCCAATCTGGAAATCTGATTCCTGGATAACCATGTATAACTAGCTTTTTCAAATTCTTGTGTGGTTTCAGGCCATCAAGAATTTCTACCGCCTCTTCAGCATTAGGTTCATGCCACCGCATCCCTACTTCTGAACAGTACCATTTGGCTGAGGACTTGGCTGAGGACCTGGCTGGTTTCTTCAATAGTGATTTATTCCTATCGTGCACATCTCCAAAATCTCCCCAGTATAATCCCAACGACTCAATATTTTCTTTCATCTTCAGTCCAGATGATTGAGCTCCAGTTGCATTTCTTATATTCTCCAAGTGTGTAATATTCAACTCCCCATAAAGATTCAAATTCTCTAGTGCACCAAGATTACCGGGATTCTTGCGAACGAAATATAATGGCAGTGTCTGAAGTTGAAGTAACATTTTAATACAAGGAGATATATACCACAAGCTATCACATCCAGTTATATTGAGATGTCTTAGGCTGGTCATTGCTTCGAAGTCTCGCAAGACTCTAAGATTATGACATCCAGAGAGGTTTAAAGTCTGCAATGAACAGAGATTCCTTGTGGTTGCCGGCAACTTGGAGATAGGCGTATAAGACAAGTCGAGATACCTCAAACATATCAACCCACCTATTGATGACGGCAAAAAATGAACTTCACAGTTGTTCAAGTCCAGCACACGCAGGTATATACAATTAAATAACATTTTACTACTGTCTTTTAGAAGTCCATATTCTCCAATCAATAAGACAGTTCGTAAATGTTCTGCTTCAAAGAGAGCTTCTGGAATTGTAACTTCCCTGTATTTATAAATAATGGATGAGCGGCGAATTTGTGCTGGATTACTTGGTGGAAGACCTTGTTCAAGCATAACGGATTCATTTCCAGAAACATATCGTTCAAGATCATGAATGACATCATTCATTTTGTATCCAATTGTGCTTCCACCATCACGTAACTCTACTTCTTGAAAGAAAGACATCCACAGCAAATCAGAAAAGTATTCATCACCAATGTCTTCGGGTCGCTTGCTACCTTCTTCTAGAATTAAGCCCTCTGCCATCCACAAGAGAACTAATTTATGCTTCTTGAATTCATAATTTTTAGGAAATATGGAGCAGAATGCAAAGCATTGTCGAAGATGTGCTGGCAGATGAAGATAACTTAACATAAGCGCAGGTAAAATTCTCTGTTTGCATCCATCTACTTCCCAAAGTTCACTATTTTGCATAAACAACCATTGCCGTTCTTCTCTTTTAAAGCGCATAACACTTCCCAAACTTTTAGCTGCTAATGGTACACCCCCACATTTCTTTGCAATCTGCTTTCCAATCAGGCAGAGGTCGGGATACTTCTCTTCTTCTCCTCGTCCAAAAGCCCGTTGCTTGAACAAAGCCCAGCAGTCATCCTCCACCAAACCCTTTAAATAGTATGCCGAAGTTAGGGAGTCCATCATGAATGGGATTTTTTTATTGCGGGAAGTGATAATGATTCTGCATCCATCAACACCTCGTCTAAACAAAGGTCTTAGTTTGTCCCACTCATCTTGATCTTCAGTCCAAACATCATCCAACACAATTAGATATCTTTTGTTGTGCAGCAAATGCCAAAGTCGAGATTGAAGTAAGTCACTCTCCGAGAACTTGCAATCTTCCCTTGTTACAGACTCAATAATTGACTTCATGATCTTCTTGATATTGAAATCATGCGAGACAAAAGTCCACAGCCTAACATCAAAATGTTGGATTACCCGCTCATCATTATATGCCAACTGAGCAAGAGTCGTCTTGCCAATTCCTCCAATACCAATTATCGGAATACACATAGCATAACCATCCTGGTGACACTCAGAAGATAGTAGGAGTTTCACTAACTTCTCTTTGTCATCAGCTCTTCCATATATTTCTGACTCCATAACAAAAGAGCTAGTCTCCCTTTTATCAGATTGCCTATCTACTGTACCAGGCTCTCGAAAATTAAACTTCAATAGACCCTCGTTTACTGTCATTTCTAATGTCAAAAGCATCTTTCTGACTTTGTCAGCATCTATGGATTTTGAAATTGCTAAAGTCCACTTATCTTTTCCTTTGGCCGTAACGAAATCCAGAAGGTCATCAGCATCATGAGCTGCGTTCTTGAGCTTCAACAGCCAAAGCCGGACGGCTTTGTTGGTCAGTTGTTGCTCCTCTGCATCTTCAAGAATAGCTTGAACCATGACCAAGGCATGTTGTAGGCTCTGGAGGTTGTCCTTCATGTCCCAGATATCAGCAAGCTTTTGTAGGACTGGGGATGCTACTCTGTCAAAGATCACTTGCAAAGCTGGTGATAAAACTACGTCTGCCATTTTTAGCAGCAACAAAACCAGAACAAGGCTAAGATGAGAATGGTTGATCTGATTGGGTCAGGTGCATGATTAACTTCAAGTCGATGTCTAACATCTCTAGTTTTCCTAGTCCCCACTTTGAAAATCTTCTTCCAATTAAACCTTGACACGAACTCTTGTCCGGATGTATAAAATCAAACATCTTGAAACTGAAGAAGAAAAAAAGTATCATGTCTTTGTCGAAAAAAACAACTAAGAATGAATCTCCTCGGAACATCTAATAATATTAGAACCATACAGTGATACAGAAATGATCTAATTCTTTATGTAGTGACCACATAAGTATCTGGTAACTGATTTGCTAATACAAGTTGTATGAAAATAATCTTCACTATAGAAATCCTTGCGCAACTTACTCCCGCCAAAACCAGCCATCTCAGTGAGAACAAACATCAAACAGATGAGATGGGCTCCTAGATGGAACAAACATCACACTGCCTATACTACCATTTTGCAAAAGAAGATTTCTTTATTGAATCTATTTGTTTTCTGAAAGAGAAAATGGACTGCTTCAGAAAATTTTGGTGGTTCGTCTTCAGGGTTTGCTTTATTTTATGATTTCTAAAGACCAAGTCTTGTGCGTAAAAGTTTTGTTCTTGGGTCGAATCACTCGAATGACCCAAAACCCGTTTAGTTTAGACCCACCCAAGCCCAATACCCTCCCATTCCTCTCCTCTGTTTCACTAAAAAGACCTTCTCCCTCTGCTTCGTTCATTCTCCCGCCACCACAGCTAATAGGTATCTTGCTCTGCCGCTCTACCTCTGTAATTGAATTTTTGGGGTTTTGTGTGTAAATTTTCACTTGGGTTTGTTTCAATCCAGAAATTGAACAAACCCATCTCATGAGTTGTAGCTTTTGCTTCAGTGGTGCTTCTAGAATTGAGAATTGAAGAATGGACGATAGCATGAAGCAATTCCAGAAAATCTTAATTGAGCATGAGACTCAAGCTGAGCAACTCTTTCTAGCCAAACACCAGGTAATTCAGACTTGTTACTCCAATGATTTAATCATCTGCTAAATAGGGCATCTCATATTTACATTGGAGAGTGTGATATAGAATTGGGGTACTTGTATATGGGTTTCCAGGTTTTTTTTATCTGTCTCAGGCTTGTAGTTTTTTATGGAATTGGTTGTACCCAAGGTTTTGTTTGCATTGTTATCCTGTTAGTCATATCTTCAGGCCATTGATGGAGTTATATAAAAAATAAAAAATAAATAAAAAAATCAGTTTTAATTAAAGAGTGATGGTCCTGTTATTAAGAAAATTAAGGGGTTATGATGTTTATCTTGAAATGTGCAGCTGGTTGAAAATGATAGGGTGAGGAATGGGAACAGAGAAGCACTTACATCTTTGAGGAAGATAGCTCGAACAACGAAAACTAGTGTTCCATCTCCTTTTGAGTCGATGATGAAGGAGATTGGGGGAGCTCAATCAAGACCCCTGGTGAAGGAGGTTTGCCCCACCTGTGGCAACCATGACTCAAATGAGCGCACATGGATGATGTTCCCTGGAACTGATGTCTTTGCTAGGATTCCATTTCATGCTGCCCATACCATCTTGGAGAAAGGTTTTTTTTCTTTCTCACGCCTCTGTCTCTTAATGCAATTACTTAGAAACATAAACCAACAATGTTAGTAAGAACTAAGAAGTACACTACTTCACATATCAGCTCTAAAAAATTATTTTACTGAGATTTTGTTCAGTTGTTCAAGAAGCTGGCATGGTCCATAATCAGGTTTGGATTTTTTATTTAAAACTTGGTAGGCTTTCTATTAATGGGATTAGAACAGTCATTGTTCTGGTTTGGTCGAATACATTCTTTTTGTGAAGATTGTGCACTACTCAAGTTAACAGTACCTCATTCCGACTATTTAGGATTAGATCGAAAACCTTTTCATTATGATGTCATGCTCTTCTACCTGGGCGGGTATAGGTGGAATAGGTCTAAGATTTTTATTTTAATTCTTTCTTTTCTTCCAAGTTTACAGGTTTAGGGTGTTAGTTTGAGTTCAATCTGGTGATTCTGGTGTTAAATGTTCTATTAAGTGATGGTATAAAGACTGGGTTGAGAATCGATGAAAAGGCCTAAACTTTCAAATACGAGGACCAGAGTTTCTACATTCTCTTATTCTCCAATATCAGCACTCACTTATTGTGTCAGACAATAGTTCTGTTGTGATTGAAACTCAGGTATTTAAGTGAAGGAAATAGTAGATGGAAAAGGGAGTTTTGATGGGCACCTAGAACACTCTCCATCATAAGGAAGGAATCAAATCAAGCAACAAAAGTTGTAGAGAGATGGAACCATCTTTAAAAGAAAAATAAAAGTTGATGGACTGATTTAACTCATGAAGCTCTAGAATTGTCTTCCATTCGAAACACCTACAGTTGATTATAAAGTTGTCATTTCTTGATATGCAACATCCATTAGTTTCCCAAAAGGAAGATATGCTTTAGATTAATATAGAATAATTCAAATAGTTGATGGGAGGGATCTATTGGTCAGCAAACTTCCGTTAATAATTCGGTTTCTTAGTTCCTACGTGACAGTTTTCAGAATCTGTTATTGTGTTCCTACTGGTTATGTATAATTTTAGTAACTTTACTTTTTGATTGTTGGGAGCAATTCACTCATTTGTCAGATGAACATTAGTGCTGTGACAAATCTGTCTCTCATTACTTAATTCCTGCCTAAAAGTTTTCAGAATCTGTGATCATGTTCCTACTTCTGTAACTTTACTCTTGAGGCTTGTTGGAGTGATTTATTCAATTATTAGTTAAAAATTACCACTGTGACAATTCTGTCTCTCATTACTGTAAAAAGCTCAGCAGTTGTCAATTTTTGTCACGTGTGTTTATCGGGCGTGTTCCCTCTCATAGTTAGATGCGTTTTTTAGTATAATTACACTTCATCTTGTTTCCATATTGAACTTCTACTATTGTCCATCAATGCAGATCAAGAACAACTCGACTTTGATTCCAGAAGGCTACAGAGCACTATGAAGGAGAAATCTCTTGTGCTTTCAGAAACAGGTGCCCTTGCTGACAAGATCTGTCCTGGTGTGCTAAAATCCTTGGTAACCCTCACAGACAAACCTAAGTGAGTTCGCTCAGCTTGATGGTATCATCCACTTTCAGTTTACGCTCATCCACTCCAATTGTACCCCAAGGCGAAAGGAACAAAAAATTTCTCCCCAACAGCATCAGTAGCATAGCTTATGTAGATTAGTGTTGTAATTTTTTAAGTCTTTGCTACTCCTACTGCACCTAATGTCAGCATTCACCTAAGATGGGGATTAAATATAATGGAAATGGCAGATATTGTCACATACTTGGTGTATGTGTCAGTTTGAAAACTTTGAATACCTCTTTTGAGTTTTGACACTTTGTGGCATTGGATAATTAGATGTTATAACTTTCTTCCATGAGTCCTAGTGTTCAAGTTGCTAGGTTCATGATTACGTCCAGTTTGCCACTTAGATATCGATGACAACTCAATGGTTCCCATATAGCTCTGGAGTTCATATGCATATTTTTCATGATGCGTGCACATTAGTGCATCCTGTTTTCTTTTGGGGTTGTTTGTCCTCTGAGTGCCAGGTTCACTATCCCCCTTACCAAGAAAGAATGGTGTCAGGTTAGGGGACCATTTTTTTTCTTGGTTTCCAGGGACCATTTTGCGTCATATGTTCACTGGCTTTGTGGAACTTTCGTGGGCACTGCCATAGTATTGAATATGAACGTGAATTACAATGACGGAAATTTTATTATAGACGACATACACTGGTTTTTCCCGTAAAGTTTCCGAAACTGATGAGTTTCTCTTGTTTATTGGCAGGTATCACATATTTTGAACAATATCTAGGTATTGATAGTGTAAGGAATTAGTACTGTACTAAAGGCTACAATGGTTGTATAATTTTATGAACACTCATTGCAATTGGATGTTTATAGTGGAGATTTTAGTGAATTGAAATCTGGGTCGGTATAGTCAGCACAAATCTAAATTTAACAGAAGGTTGAGGCGTATGTACTGTTAGCATTTGAGAAGGTAACTTCCATTATTTGACTTTTCCTTCTTTCTGCCACATTAAAAATGCTCATACCCATAAGATAATCTCATTTTTTCCCTCATCACTTGCGCTAATCTTTTCATATGTTCATTGATAACTGTCTTAAAGCTAGTACGGTTCAGGTTTGACAAATTCAATTCGTCCATTGGTTTAAGCGAGTTAGATACCTTAAAGACCATCAATTTCGTTGAAATTTTGCAGAGATGATCTATACATTAGTACCTAAAAACAGAAAGGTTGAGATGCGGATATGCGACCGAAAAGTGACCCTAAACCCTAACTTCGCTCTGAAATTTCAAAGCGATGCCTCGCTCTGGATAGGATCTGTATATATATATGTATATTTTATCCAGAGCGGAGCTCCACTTTGAAATTAACGTGTGAAGTTCGAGTTTTGGGTCACTTTTCGGTCGCATATCCACATCTCGACCGTTCAGTTTTTGGGTACTAGTGTATAGATCATCTCTGCAAATTTTCAGCTAAATTGATGATTGTGAAGGTATCTAACTCGCTTAAACCAATGGACGGACTAAATCTGTCAACCTGAACCGTACTAACTTTAAGGCAATTATCAATGCCTTAATGATCATCATTTTAGCTGAAAATTTGCAGAGACGATCTATACACTAGTACCTAAATACTGAACGGTCGAGATGTGGATATGTGACTGAAAAGTGACCAAAAACTCGAACTTCACACGTTAATTTTCAAAGCGGAGCTCCGCTCTAGATATATATATATATATATATATATATAAGATGAGAAGATAATGAAGTGAGTACGAGAAAAGCCAAAACTTCTCTCAGCTTACAACTACTCTATTCAAGAGAATATCACTAGCCAATTGCCAACTGAATTTTCTTTCTTTTTTTTTGCAATAAATGAAAGTACTTTTGACACGTTTAACTTTCGGACTAAAACGCATCAATTGAAATGATTAAAAAAAAGCGATTATTTTTTTAATTACAAAATAATTGGAGAGATGAAGGCTATCATGCACCTCCGAATAAATGAAATGTGACAGGTATCTGTTTCCACAGCATTTACAGATCGTTCAACCAGACGCATGACTGCTAGCAGCAGAGATCAAATTTAAATTAGAACTCAACTACAAACACGCTCATACTAACATACTAACATACTAACTGAACCAACTCAACTCACGTTGAGAATATTTATATTATTTTCCTCCCCTATGATATCATGTTTCTCAATTTCTGTTTACCATGTTATAGTTTATAATGATTTCCTCTCAGCCTAGTGCCTGCCTATGAGGCAACAAGTATCAGAATTAGATGTCCGATATAACCCAACTACTGCTATTTTTCGTTGCAAAGATATGAAATATCAATTCCTCACATAAAATTATAAAATTATTTATTTGCCAAAATCAAATAAACCAAATGACTTTGATCATTGACATTCCGTACAGTGGAGTCAACTTGGTTGTCAGCCCCGTCCCCACCAGACTGTAACTCTCTGCCACCTCTTTGGACTCAGCTCCTTCCTACCTCACCCTCCCCGACACGTGTTACTCCCAAGCCCATCTCCGTAATTTCACGGCCTTTCGATGGACCAGCGAGTGGGGTTATGTAGGAGTACGAAATACTATGCAGCAGACGGGATAATATACGGTGTACGATGTGGATACCATCATCTGTTTCATCTGTACTTGGCTTGCTTATTACCCTTATGACCTCCCTTTTTCCCCCATTTTACAGAAGAACCTCGCACATCGGACTCCAACGTCAAGATGTGTCCAAGGCTAGCACTACTAGTGGTGCCCCCGTTACCGTTACCGCCACCGCCACAATACTTCCCCGACCGCTGCCACCACTGTTTATTTTTAGATTATTATTTAGGAAAATCAAAAATAAGAAATTATTATACATTATGTAAAATTCGATTCAACAAGAAATTTTGTAAATTTCAGAAGTATATTGTTTATCTTTCTCTTAAATTACATCATTCAGATATAAACTCTTAAATGAGATTGTTGACATTTAAAACAACAAAACTATAAATGTTGGCTTTTGTCCGCTTTAACTATGTTTACTTCATTATTGTTGTCATCATATCTCATGTAATATGAAGTATCTCTAATGAAATAAGTTCATTGAATAAAAAATAAAAAAAATAATTAAATATGATTTGGTACTATCTTCGAATTACCATCGGTCTGTCACCAGTCACCAGTCACCACCACTGGAACGATCAACACCCTAACCACTACCTTGCTCCCACTATAACAATTTCACTACAAGGGTTGGCAAGAATTAGCATCTCTTCCTTTTCAAAAAAGAATTAGCATCTCTTCACTCCCACCGTTTTCTCTACCATAGCCTATTTATCTAAACAAGTGGATAACCCAACAAAGCATAAGAATAGTAACTTTTTCTCCAAGATGGAACCTATTAGGGTTTCATGCCTCCAAAAGAATCCAAGAAAATCTCATATATATAAGTTATATTCCGCTAGATCTTAAGACAAGATATTCATATCAACTTTAGTCACTGCTTTAGTTGAGAATAACACCAGCTCATATTGATCAGTAGTAACACACCAGTGCCCTAAAATTCAAATTTTAATTCTATTTTTGTGTTATGGTAATCTCTCCGGCAACCTAAGAGAAAATGTGCTACTACGTATACCATAATTTTTGTATAGTTAATTTTTTATTCATAATATGATAGGATTAATTTTTTTTTTTTTTTTCATTTATCCATGTGAAAATAGGACTATTGAAATAATCTATAAAATAATCTTGATGAATTTAAAGTACTAGATTTTTTTTTTTTTATCATATTAACAACTAGTGTTTTGTTAGTCAAACTCACGATCTCCCACTTACAAAGAAGAGACTTATGTTATTAGACCAAATAGTACTGGGTAGTACTAGAGACTTTGTAGCCCTAGCCTCTATTAGTTAGGGGCATTTACCTTTCACATAATTATTCATTTATTTGAGTACAACTGTGAACCTAACATAAAAAAACAAATTTAACTAATTCATCCTCTCCTTTCTTTTACATTTAATCGTTTGTCGATCACTGTCTTAGTATTATGAAAATTGCCATTGCAACAAAATATCCAAACATGTTTTCCTAGACATCGCTTTCCCTTCTCCTGAAGTGATGAAACATTTATAGGTGGATGGGGTGAAACCCAAAAGATATCTACAATAGTTTAGGCTCAACCATTCATTCGTTTATCTCTTACTTTTTCTTTGTTATATTTCATATCTAACTTGACTCATTCTGGAGTCTAGACTCGTTGCAAATTACAACCCAACCATTCTTGACCATATCGACTTACAAGAGCAAATATGGAGAAAAGGATTGTTTTGATTACAAATTCATCTACTTTTTAATTTCCCCCCTTAGACCCCTGAAATATTTGAGAAATTACTTTACTTCTTTGCGGGGTGAATTTAGGCAAGTGAATTCTCTGTGATTGTCGAAATTGTGTTCAAGTTTGGTTCTTAAAAAATAATTAAGTAATTTAAAAGTTGTATTCCAGGTTTATACTTGCGATGCTTCCACATTCAGAAAATACAATGAAGCAAGAACAATTGGTGAGCATTAACCAATCCTATATATAAATGAATTTCTTTTTTTTTGCGATTAAGAAATGAAGCTTTTGAAGGAAGCCCTGATGAAAATAAAATGAATATTCTTATCAAATGATGCTTCTATGAAATTTGAACAGAATATTGCAAGGAACATATCTAAGTTCCTTAAATACATGTGTCAGTATAATAATTTTGATAGTTTATCCTTTTTAGTTTCTCTTAATTTCTGAAGCATATGCAGGTGCATTTAATTTGAAGCTAGCTTTCTCAGTTTCTCACATATGACACCAGTCTGACTTCAGCAATTGATACTCAGGTATTCTTGATGTAGTTCGTTTTTAGTTTTACCTTTTTATTTATCTAAAATAGCAAATTGAATTTCAGCTTTACCCCTACAGTTTGTACCTTCACCCTAAACTCATTTACCCTGAAAGTCTGAAACAATAATAAAGTCATCTGAAATTGGTAGTTGAAGTTGCTTGACCTCCTTTACTCGTGGCATGTCCACTCTTATGGACATGGATAAGATATTCTCTTGTAAAAAAGGTTACAATAATAATTAAGAAAAAAAAAATTTGAACACATGCCAATAGTAGTCAGTTTTGTAATAAACTCTCAAGGTGACCTTCTATTAGGTTTGACGCACGATGGACTTCTATATAGACACTCTCGTACGTTTTAATAATTAGATAAAACTAATTTATCACTGAAATAGGATAAAAATCACACGAGGATGAGCTTTATGCCCATCTCAGATGCTAAATAAATGAGAGGGTGGAAAGGCAACCAAATTAAGGATGAGGGTACAATATTAACCACTTATGACATTACAGAGTTAGCTCGAGAGCATATGGGGTGATCATTAGTTGCTGAGCACGCATAGTTGTGGAACTAATTCTTATTTTCGTTCAATTATCCTCCAATTAACATTGTTAGGGGGCTGCTATAATTTTTGGTGATAGTCACATAGTAATATCATCACAATAAAAGAGTAAATTTTTCTTCACAATTTGTATTTCAGAGTCACAGTCAAGAATTTGGTCTAGATGGATGTGAATAAGAACTAAAACACGTACTTAGCTCAAAATTCACATGATGAAGCAAGTTTAATTCTAAATCATATAATGAATTATTTAGAATAACGGTATGTTATACTTTTCACACCAACACATAATTAATTGTGCAGATTAAAAATCTAATGTTTAGTTATGTCAGAAGTTACTAAGACTTTAACTTATAAGCTAATTAATAAGTCACGACTCACCGATAAAAAATAATATTAATTTAATGAAAAACTCAAATT
Source organism: Rosa lucieae (assembly GCA_024704745.1). NCBI lineage: Eukaryota > Viridiplantae > Streptophyta > Magnoliopsida > Rosales > Rosaceae > Rosa > Rosa lucieae. The sequence goes on from CM045492.1 coordinate 39,758,773, forward strand.
CATAAAAATAAAAATAAAATGAATCTCTACCTTTTAGAAGAAAAAAAACAACACGGGTTCCTTTCAGACGACAATTGAAATTCTTCTCCAAAAATCAAAATGAAAAAAATAAAGAAAAATAGACTTGAAAAGAAAAGTAAAAAGTGCAGAAAATCCTGGAAAGAGGCATAATGATCCCTCTGCGCAAACTGATGAAACTGGACGAGGGCGACACAGATCGCGGGTCCCCCGCCCCTTAATTACCACAACCGCGTCTCCAAGCCATTGCCCAGAACCAAAAGGGGGCCCCCACCGAGTCTTTTAAACTCCCAAACCCAAACCCAAAACCATCCTAACTAGTTGGACACAGAAAAATTCCAGTTGGAGTTTTTTGTTGCCAGGTCGATGTGCGTGTAAGTAACCGGAGCTCGGGGACAAAACGGTAATTCCAGACCCTGATCGTGATCAGAATTGGCTACCAGTACCACCAGCTGCAATGACTTCTACAGTAGTAGCAGTTCTCTCTCCTCCTCATCTCTGACCCACCAATCAACTCTCTCTGCACAAGCCGCCTCATAACTCACTCGCTCACACTCTCTTCTTCTTCCCCCAACACACTGTGCCCTTTTTATTACCTTTTAAGCAATTCGTGCCTAGAGCCCTTAAGCCCAAGTCCTCCAAAACCCTTCCCGTAGTGAGTGCCAAGAATTGTCTGAAAATTACTATTCCTAATCCTCTCTGTGTCTCAGTCTCGCACGTACCACAAACCCATTAAAGCTTTGGAGCGAGGTTCGGTTCGGCCAGCTGAGAAACCCAACAGAGAGGAAAAACAAAGTGAGTGTGACTCTCTGTCACTTTGATGAGGCAGCAAATGGAAAAGATCTTTAGGGTTTCTCGTTTCCCAATTCTCTCTCTCCTCTCTCGCTTTCAAAGACATCAATCGTCTTTAATCTGACACATACGAGAGTGTTTTTGATTGTTTCTTTCTTTTTCTCGGCGCAGGTTTCAAAAAAACGACGTCGGAGAGGAAATGCTGGACTACGAATGGACCAACCCTTCCTCGGTCATGCTGGATGAATCCGAATCCGTCAACGGATCCGACCCTAACAGACACCTTCACCACCACAACAGCATTCTGGACCACTACTCCACCACTCAGGCGGCCTTCAACAACCTTCTCCCTCCACAGCCTCACCAGCAGCAGCAGCAGCAGTCGACCGGCAGCGCATTCGCCCACCATTTCAACCAGGCCCAGGCCCAGGCCCACCAGGTGCACTCCCTCTTCGACCCCAGCGTCTTCGCCAGCGCGTCGTCCTACGCGCCGACGTCGGAGCACCACCACCACCACCACTCCGTGCTGACCCTCGACCCGTCCATCCCGGGCCACCACGGGCTCGTGTTGATCCCCAAGAGCGAGGATGTCTGTCCGCCCGCCGACTTCGCCACTAGGATCGGACTTAACCTCGGCGGGCGGACCTACTTCTCGTCCGAGGACGACTTCATGAACCGGCTCTACCGCCGGTCCAGGCCAGCTGACCATGGCCCGATCAACTCCCCAAGATGCCAGGCCGAGGGCTGCCACGCCGATCTCTCCCAGGCCAAGCACTACCACCGCCGCCACAAGGTCTGCGAGTTCCACTCCAAAGCCTCCACCGTCATCGCCAACGGGTTGACTCAGCGATTCTGTCAGCAGTGCAGCAGGTTGTCACATACTCGAAATTACCGCCGCACCCTCCCTCCCGAAACTCTTTTCCCCTCTCAAAATGACGCAAATGTCCTGGGTTACGCTACTCCACAGCCAACAGTCGGCCGCTTTCGCATAACCTGAGGGCATTTGTGTCTGTGTACGCACCGCACTGTAGTGCTTACAGTGCGGTGCGACTCTGCTTTTGCTGAAACCAGTGAGCATAATTTTGTCTGAAACGACACGGCAGCGCCCCTGCGGCGAATCAAAGGGCAAACTGTCGCTGTACCACGGCGGTGGTTGACGAGAATGCCTGTGGGATCGAAACCATGTTGTGCATGCCAATGATTGGCTCGTCCGTACATGTGGAAATCCCGAGGGCATTTCTGTCCTTAAATTATGAGCGACGTTATCACTATTAATCATCACAATTATTACACTTCCGTTCACGTACTGTTTGCATTACTTTTTATAGCAAGAATTATTTGTTAATCTACAACAGTTGACTCCTGCACCATATATTTAATGGTTAAATAGTCGTAGTTATTCTATAAAAAGTAAATTAAGTGTTTTGATTATGGTTGGGGAAATTGTGGCAGATTCCATCTTCTTGCGGAGTTTGACAACGGAAAACGCAGTTGCCGGAAGAGATTGGCCGATCACAACCGTCGCCGGCGAAAAACTCAGCAACCAAATCAAGAAAACCGCAGCTCTCAACAGCGGCCAGAAAGTACCCGGAATTCATCCTCAGACAATGTTACAAGTAATTATCTTCTTCTTCTTTTCAGTACAGATATGCAAAATCATTATTTCAGTAATTGAACACTATCAACAAAATGTGTTATTTATGGGACTCTGATTGTGACTTGTAGAGTCTCCGGCGGAATCAGCAGGTCATTCGTCTTCGGCTGTGACTGTGGCCGTGTCGCCGCCGCGAATGGGGTTGGATTGTTTTAGGCCAAGGCAATATCAAAACACAACTTCTTCAGGGTCATCAAGCTCACTTTTTTTCTCAAGTGGGTGAAATGACCTCTTTCATTTTTAAGGGTTCCAAGGAAGCTAGAGCTAGTAGCCAGGAAGGAAGCAAGACTTAGCAATTTAGATAGATGAATGAAAGCAGTTTAAGTAGTTATTTAAGTAGTTAATTTGATTGATGTCCTCGTCCATCTTTAATCTTCCCTAAATTTTCAGTCCTAGCTAGTCTGAAAATGAATTATTATGATCATGATCATTACATGTGCAGTATTGAATTGATTTGCCAACTGTGTTATTCATTATGTTATTTTTGAGTAGTACGTACTGCAATTGAATGAAAACATAACTCAGGGGAAACAACAGAAGGTCGGTGAGATAAAGTAAGTTGGAAGTTTCCGAAACCGATCGAGTCGGGTCAGTCTGTTTGTTTCCAGATAAAGTTTGTGGTCGAGCTTTTGAGGGTTTGTCTTGGTGCTGGAATTTTCCTGGTAAATGAGGAGGTGGAAGAAGGGAGGGGGGGGAGGAGTGAAGAAGAAGAAGTCAAGTTGTCTCCTCAATGGAAGCTGTACTAATCAGTAAGCCAAAGTTGGTTAATTATTGAACAAATGATCAATCAATCACATGGAGGCATGGAGGGATTAAAACTCTGATTCGGTTTGGGACTTATCATGTCAATGTGGTTGTTAATTTGCATTTCATAGATGTTGGGGGCCTACACATAACGGAGTATCACATGGTTGGATGTGAATTTTAATCATGGCGCGCATCCAATTATTTCACCATGATGTGAGTTTTCACCTGATAGGACATGGGTGAATAATTATAGGTTTTTGGTTTGGAAGTACTTTTTAGAGCAGTAAAAAAGGTTTCAATACGAAGAGTCTGCTATCCCCGGAGGTGGTGCTCGCCATTTGACAGTTTACAGCGTAAGGAGCACCAACAACCCGCTCGACCCGAAGCCCGGCAACGTAACGGTAACGGTAACGGCTATAATGGACTAACGGCAAATTCGAACCCTACGTGAGAGGTCCAGAAACCGAAATGAAATGAGTGGCTCTCGTTCTGCCACATCACCAGGTGAGCACCACCTAGGTGGATACCAGAATTTTCGGGGTTCAAATACACTAGAAAAAAAAGGTTTCAAATATGGGTAAATTTATAGGGGAAATAGGTGTCTTTTTTTTTTTTAAAGGATTTAACGTTATTAGATATCAAAGCCATGAAAACAGGTCAGAGTCTAACATTCACTTACATAAGAATCCGGTGAAACCAGAGAATCTATCTAAGCCAATACTAAACTCATTAGAGTCTAAAGGGACGCTCGCCGGAAAGCAAGCCTACAATGAGCAAGAACAATCTCGCTATTCTAAGGCAAAATCATTCATCTAGTCTAATTTGTCAACACGTCATTGTGGTACAAATACCAACTAGAAACATCTTAGAACAACACAGAGATTCCTCTAACCCTACAAGGCTTGTGACTAGATGTCTAATAGCAGAGATTTAGGAAAATACTAGCTCCTCCCGCGTAGGGTTGGAGCCAGCACTATCCTTAGCCTCTTCAGGAGTCAACAACCTCGGTAACAGGTTGGTCTTGCTCTCCTTGTCCAAAACAACTGTAGTAGACTCAACTAGCCCAAGCTGGAGCGGCCCAATGACCCAAGCCCACTTCTCAAACCTACTGAAATAGGCCCAAGAGAGATTTGGCCCATTTAATCCAGGGGCCCAAACTCAAGCAAGGATGCTGGCCTGAGCATCATGGCGCTGCCAGCCTGTCGCCGCTACTGTCTCCGCCCTGTCTGGGGTTGTCCACCCCAGGCAGCCATCCTCAGAAGCAGCACTGCACTACCACACCAATGCCTACCGATCAGTAGACCTCTAACTCCGATTGTCGATCGCCTCGACCTCGACTGCACCCAGACTAGATGAGAATCCCATCTGTTAATTCGCCAGCAATCGTCCAACGCCGCCGTGTTTGCCCTTCACCCAAACCCCAGTCACGGCAGTACAAGTCCGACTAACCTACGATTGATCTGCCTCGATTCACAGCACCAAGACCCGGCCACCAAGATCCTAGACAAGCGGATCCTTTCGAAACCTCTACCACCACCAAACAGACCCTGAGATCTGCCATGCACGACCAACGACGGGTTCGCCAGTGAAGACTACCACGCCGCCGCCACCCTTGCTCAAAACCCTAGGGCTCTGCTTTTTTAAACACCACTCTGGGGAAATAGGTGTCTATTATAAATACCTCAGCCGGCAATTATTTACAAAATAATAATAATAATAATAAGTATAGAGGAAATATATTGTTTTTTTTTTTTTGGTAATGAAATAACTTCCATTAAAAAGAGGCAGAGCCCAGAGCCCAAACAGAGGGCCCAAACTACAAACAAATAGGGAAATTAAAAGGAAAACTCAACTGCATTCAAACTAAATGCAGCAAAGAGTCGAAACAACTAACTGAGAAAAAAAAAGTCAGAACTGCCAGAACACCTGCAATTCATATCTCTTCACCATGTGGACAGGGAAGACCGTCATTTCTGAGTACCAGAGCAAGGGAAGGTGGTGGCTGATCAGCCCATCTTTGAGGACCCATCGACCGATAGGCAAGCGAAGCAGCTGTGTGAGTTGCCTTGTTCACTTCACGGGGAACCCAGTCCAACTAATATCATCCAAGAAAGTACATCTCCTCCTGATTTCTTTGATAATCTGAAATATTCTCCAATTTTTGCAACCATTTGGTGAGGTTATTTCTGATACAACCCCTTTAGCATCACTTTCTATTCTTACTCTTTTCAGATTCAACTCTATAGCCATGTTGATACCGAGGAGAGCAGCCTGTGCTTCTGCAATCTCCACTGATCCATAGGTTCCTGATCTTGACGCTGCAGTAATAAGAGAGGTAGTGTGACTTCGAATTACTACCCCAGTCCCCCAAAATGTGGAGATTTTCAAGTCGCGTCAACATTAATTTTGACAAAAGGGGGAGGAGGCGGGGACCAGTGTATCGAAGTTGGATTGTTGACATGTCGGGGAGTTGGTTGTTTTTCATTGGCCTCCCAGAACTCCAACGCTAGGTTTATACCAGAATTCAGAGTGTACACAGGGGAAACCTGCTTATGTTGATAGACAACGAGGCACCGAGATTTCAAGATTGCCCAGCAAATGAAGTTAATTAAGGTCTGAGCTCTTTTCCTTTCACTAGAGCAAGTAAAACTTCTGGAGAAAATTTGTAGCCATTTATCCACTGTTGTAAAAAGTTGTTTGTCAATTCGGAGTCCAATGGGCGAACCAAACCAAACTGCCTCAACCCATGGACATAGAAATAGGATGTGTTCAATAGAGTCCTCAAAACTCTCACAGATTGGGCATATAGGATTTTGGGCCAGCTTCCTATGGTATAAATTCAGCATAGAAGGTGCAGCTCCATTAAGAACCTTCCAAAAGAAGCATCTATCTTTAGGAGAGTGTCTAGGCTCCAAATTTGCTTCCAGCCTTTAGAATTAACCACATGTGAGGAACTACTATTGGAAGTTATGAATCTTTGTTGGGTTGTGTGTAATTTGTGATAGCCAGATTTCACATAATAGACACCGTTTTTGTTCCATGGCCAAACAATCCGATCTTCACCTACACCCTCATCAATTGGAACTTCCAAGATTTTTTGGACCTCTTGGGGATGGATGAGATGTGATATCTGATCTAAGTTCCACGAGTGGCTTGTCCCAATCAATCAAAGAGCTAACCTTTATAGGAGCGTTTTGAGGTATAGAATCAATGACGCAGATTTTGTCATGATAAGGGGGAGGGAGCCATCTATCCTCCCATATGTTTATTGAGTAGCCATTGATGAGTTGCCAGCTTGAATCATTCACAATCAAATCTCTAGCTTCTAGCAAGCTAGACCACCCCCAAGAAGCTCGATACCCTTTGACAGCATGAAGGAAATTCCTATTCGGGAAGTATCTTGCTTTCATTACTCTTGCCCAAAGAGATGAGGGATCTTGTAGTAAACGCCAACATTGTTTGGCCAAAAGGGCAATATTGAACTGCTGCAGATCTCTAAAGCCCATCCCACCATCATTTTTAGGCAGACCCAGATAGTCCCAACTCTTCAAGTGTACCTTCGAGCCTGTATCAGTTGACCCCCACCAAAAATTCCCCAAAGCAGAATTTATAACATCACAAATTCCTTTTGGGAATTTGAAACAAGACATAGGATAGGCGGGTACAGCCATGGCCACTGATTTGATTAGTATTTCTCTTCCCGCCATTGAGAATGACCTCTGTTTCCAGCCACTAATCTTATTAGTAATTCTGTCCTTAATATACACCAACGCCTCTTTTTTTGACCTGCCCCAAATAGTAGGTAACCCAAGGTAAGTCCCTGGATTCTCAACTACAACCATCCCTAGCAATATATTGTTAGTCACATGCCTTAAAAGTTAATCTCGATATCAAATAATATTTTCTTGATTAAAAAAAGGGCTAAATACAAATTACTACCCTGTACTTTGGGTCTAAAATCATTTCAGTCCATGAACTTCTAATTTCATCAAAAAAACACCCATGCACTTTCAATTTTGATCTAATAGGTCAAATTTGTTAGTTTTCCGACAATTGAGTTATTTAACTTGTTAATGTTGCTCATATATGGCCTATGTTTTATAATGTGGTGTTGAGGTGGCATGTATAGTCAATTTAGGAGTGAGTCCTACTATTAAAAATAAATAGTTTTTTTCAATAAATAATTCAACTATAACTTGAATCCATAACATAATATTGATGAATTGGACATATTAGATCAAAATTGAAAGTGCAGGGGTGTTTTTGATGAAATTAGAAGTCTAGGGACAGAATTGATTGGGACCTAAACCACAAGGTATTTACCAGTATTTAGCCCTTAAAAAAAAAACACGTATATAACTCATAACTGCTGCTCTCTCCTTGTAGCACCCCAAAACCTTAAAATTCAAAAACCTTGTGTTTTCTCTCATCAATGTCAACGATGGATGAAATGGCGGTGCTCTTAACTTCGCCCATGACTCTAGCCTTCAGCGATCCTAATTGCTACTTGTAGGGAAGCTTCTGACTGCTCGGGCTTATACTAAAAGCTCATTTAATGAATGTTTCTGCGAGCATGGCATCTTGCCAGTGAATATCAGATTCAGGAACATGAAGATAGATACATATTCTCCTTTTCTAAACCCTTAGACCATGCTCTAATCCTTAAAGGTGATCTTTGGGGCTTCAAACAGGCACCAATGGTTCTGGCACCCTATGATGGAGTTGCACCGATTCAATATGTGCCTTTGAGTACGCTAGGATTCTGAATTCTAATCACTGTCATAACACCAGTGTTCCAAAGTGACCGCCACATTAGCTTGGTTGGAAGCTCTCTGGGGAAGTATACTGATAAGGATGGAGGTGAATTTTTTGTCGGTTGAATTCATATTCAGGTAGAAGTCAATCTCTCTCAGCTTATTATTTTCAAAAGGAGTTTCAATGTAAAGGATGGAGTCGATTTCCATACTGACTTCTTCGTTGAGAACCTTGTTAGTTGGTGTAGGCAGTGCGGGTTACTCACTCATATGGGACTCCCTACTAGAGGAACTGTAAAGTCAGACTGGTCAAGTGCGTCACAACCTCAAAAAGGAGCTAGCGAATGCAACAGCTCCGTCAACGCAGGCTGTTTCGGATTTTGCAAAGCTTGCCCTGGTTTTCAAGGCTCAGACTCCCCCACTGGTGGCGTTGTCGCTATCTTCAGTTTCTCAAGGCGGTTATTCCTTTTCTCTCTCTAAGCCCAAAACGGGTTGTGATCAAGAATCTTAAACTATGGTGGCGTTGTCACTAGCTTTAGTTTCTCAAGGCGATTATTCCTTTTCTCTCTCTAAGCCTGGGGAAATGGGTTGTGATCAGGAAACTTGAAGTTGGGAGTGCTTTCCCTCTATGTTTAAGCGGTCAGAAGAGGCAAAGAGGGAGTAGGTGCTTGAGTCTTCCTTCAAGAAACCGCATCTGAGTCTGGCGATTGAGCGCTCAAACCTTGGACGCTATCAGTATAGGGCTGGCACTGGTCTCAGTCCCACAAGTTGTGATACACCTAAAATAGGCATATAAATAAATTCATGCAATCATAGTAGTTAATCGATAGTAGTACAAGAAAAAGGGTGTCTCCTGCAGAGGATTGTAGCTCAACAATTGCAAATTAAACTCTTAACAACCAAAAACTTACGAAACTGACTCTTAACAAAGATGAAAATAAAAACTATAGGTAGACTAAATCAAAAATTATGAAATTAAGTCTATAAAAACTAGACACATATAAGAAGATGCATACAAAATTTGGGGTTAACTGGAGAATGTTTTCTATGCTAACCAAAAACAAAACAAGGTGACAAAAGGACCTATGAAAAATAAAAGATTGTTTTTGAGATTTTTGGTTTTGGAAATCATATAAAGAAAACTAGCTAGAAACTACTCCACACCACTAGAAAATGACTATATCTATGATGTATTTACCAACATGTTTCAATTCATTCAGATATCCTTACTCAAGCTAAGCCAATGATGTGTTGAACTTAACTTGTTAATCTTTCTTACTTGGTATGTTAAGTGCATGATGTGTGCATCCTAACTTAACTTCTAAAATGGAACCTAGAGTGATATTCTAGCACCGCTCTCACCTATAAGTCATTAAGATTGAAAATATTATGCATAAGCCTAGAAAATGTCGGTACTGATGTTGTCCTAATCTACCTAGACATTGATTTATGTGAATGGGGCTCAAGTCAGTCACTGGCTACTCTAGAATGCAAGTTGACATGGATTATCATACAAGACACTCATAGCTTTACAACCTAGCATGCATACTAATGTTACACAAAATTAATAGTCATACAAAGTTGATCAATAAAATAACGATAAACCAATAAATATCCGAAATTCTTGAAACACATCAAATAAATGCCAATATCATAGTTTACATCATGTCTAGGGATTAAAGCAGCCCCTAGCTATATTAAATTATTTACTCATGGTATTATAAAACACATTAAAGAATGTCATAGTTTGAAAAAGGGAGAAAAGAATCGAAACAATGGTGAAACAGGGCCAAAGATCGATTGTTACAATGTTGAGATCGATCATTGGCAGAGCTCTGAGCTTTACTTCTTTTCCTTGAGTTGCTTGAATGGTTTCTAGCTTCTCTTGTGCATTGTAGGGTTTTCTTATGACGTCCAAAGCGATTTTTGTTCTGTTCCAAGATCTTTCTTCTTGTTTTCTTGTTGTTTTCTAACTCCTTGCTTCAAGGAAAAGTCATAACCAAAATTTTTGATTGGTCCAACAACAATTGACATCACTTCATCCAAATTTTCTCATTAATTTTGTTGAGGAAATCCACCTTTTAAGTAGCTTCATGAATTAAGCAACCCTCGGTCTATCTAGAATCCTTATTGAATCAGAAGTCCATGCACTTTCGGAAAACTTACTAAACACAAAAACAAATAAATTATCTAAATATAAAATAAACTAACAAAGAAACATAGGGTTAAAGAAGAATAATATCATATAAAATTCTCCTATCAAGTTGTCCTTGAGAAAATAGGGAGGCCTAGAGGCAACAAGAAAACGGACCCTGCTGCAAAGTCAAGCCCAGTGAAGATGAAGGTGTCACAAAAGAAGCACAGAGCTGCAAGTCAAAAGAAGAAGAAGAAAGCAGGAGAGCATGAAAATGGTTTACTTTTATTTTCTTGCCCTAAAGAATCTAGTACCTCCAACCCTTCGTGGAAGGAGATTGTTCTTGCTTAGTGGGTTGAGTTTGTCTAGTCTATTTCAACTGAAGTTCTTCCATGGAAGATCCCACAAGATACTAAAGAGAGACCAAAAGAACGACTAGGGAAACCCTAACAGAAGAAACCCTAAAAGTTTATGTACATGAAATTTTAGGTTTTCATCTATTTTCAAATGAGTTTCTAATAGATGCCAATATATATAGTGTGTGTGTGTCTAATATATATATATATATATATATATATATATATATATAGAGAGAGCCGTTTAGAAGCAGACGTCCACAACCCAGAAAAAGTGTTGACGTCACTCCTCCGGGCTGCATCAGGCGCCGATGGCTAAGGTTGTTCATGCCAAACAAAACCGGGCCACAATGTCGACCCTCTTCTTGCTGCTGGACTCGTCGATGAAGGGTTCAAAGTCAACCTTGATAGTGCTTTCATGGTTTCAGGCAAGCTCGTCGCGCATCGATCGCTAAGAATCTGATCGCCTTCGCCTTCGTGTTGATGGCTATGTTGTCCGGAATGTCCAGAGCCTTCGTCCGACAACAGAAACGCCGCCATCGACTCCTTATCGTGGCTGGAGGAGAGACATCCGCACTTTTTTGGGTTGCGGACATCCGCTTCTGATCGGTCATATATATATATATGATTAAAGGAGAATTGAATCGATCTTCACCTAACCTAATTCTAATTCACTTTTCAAAACCTGTTGACGACTTGAACTAACCTTAAAAACTTAGATACCTAAAGTTTTATTTGAATACGAGTATTGCTAGTCCTAATTCTAATTCACTGTTCAACCCTTGTTAACGACTTGAACTAACCTTAAAGACTTAGAGCAAGTTCACTCGTTGGGTCACCAGATCACCCACTATTCACTGCTTTTTAGTGTTAATTTCCACCCTTTGGGTCACTGGCAGAGTTTTCATGGTGACTTGGGTCACCATGTCACTCTGCAGGTCACGATCGTGACCCAAAAAGTGACTCCGGGTGACCCAGGGCATGAAATACACTGTGCCGTAATCTAAAATGTGAAATTAACACTAAAAAGTAGTGAATAGTGAGTGACCTGGTGACCCAATAGATGAACTTGCTCTTAGATACCTAAAATTTTATTTGAATACGAATATTGCTAGTCTAGACCTTATTTATTGGGCATGTGCTTACTGGTTACCAGATTTGACGTTCTTCTAGATTCTGACATGTTACAGTAACATTGTACATGGCCATACACAAGATAAGCTGTGGCCTTACTTTCCCACTGCCAGTCGCCAAGTCTACTACCATGCATCTTACTTTTTCTGGTACAAGGGAGGTCAAATGGAATATGGAAAGAAAGAAACAAAATAAAAAGGAGAACACGATCAAAGCTAGAGCAAAATTAATCACAATAATCGACGCTGCTGACGAGGGGATTAAAACCTAATTCTAGAAGCTGGTATCCTTATCCTCGTCCCCAGCATTGTCTTTCTACAATCACAATCACAATCACAATCTTACGCATAGAAAGTCCAAACGGGGAGCATCCTCAATCATATTTTATCTTCAGCCTCTGTACCTTCTCTTCGACCTTCGAACTTTAACCTTGAGCTTATAATAAATTGCTCCTTAATTGCCGCTATATGATCCACGTTTCACCACGAATGTCATGTGTCGGTTACATTTGGTTTTCCTCAAGGGAGACAATAAGATGCATGCATGCCTTAGAAAAAGTTTTCCATACCTACTCCCAAGCATTATAAGTGTACTGGAATTGTCAAGTGCCACAAAGTTCAATCTTCACATCACATTTTTTTTTAATGAACTCACATCACTTTTTTTTTTTTTAATGAACTCACATCACATTTGTTACTTTCACAACAATAACGTTAACTTGACAGAGCTGCAAGTACTTTAGAAGGCATGCAAGACATGCAAAGATACTTGTCCTCTTTCCTTAGAAGATGTAAGTGGGGGGATGACATTGACTCAAATTAGTCACATGACATTCCATTAGATAAAGTTATACATACACTTTGTCCCAATTGATGATTACAAAGGTCCATGATGTGGATGTTTAATAATACTGGGTTTCAATCCTGTTTCTTATGCTTTTGTTTTTCTTAAATTTAATTAATGGCTGTCTAGCTATCATGTTCGTGTATATATACTAGTAGTGATTGGTAATGCGCGCATGAGTTTCCTTTTGCTTCTATGATGTGGAAGTTGGAAGCCTCCTTGCACTTTCCATGGAATTTGTTGTAGCCTCGCTTTCTCTTATGTCAATTTAGGCATAATCATGAAAATGCACCTTCACTCTTTGTTAATGTGCATTCCAGGTTACATTTTTTTTTTTTATCTCCTTTGATAATAAAAGAAAAGAAAATCTCTAAATTTGTAGGATTAGATCAATGTGATTCATGATGTCAATGTTCAAAAATATTAACATGTAATGTGCACGTGAATGCTCAAAGCAATGTCAAATACAAAATGTCTCCACTCTGGCAACTATCAATTTGGAGACCAATGGATGAAAGTCACTCCATTTGGAAAAACGAATACTAGGCCGATTTCAATATCTACTGATGCAAAGTTGCTGGAAAAGTAATAATAATAATCTCAAAGATATGAACCGTACTAAAGTAAAATCAAAAGGAGCGCACGTTTAGTTACTAAACCTTTAGACACAGAATATATTTGTTCTTAACCAGGTAGGCAACATATCTTATACCATCAATTCCAGATGTGCAAAACTAACAACAGACTTGGCTGGTATTGGATTAAAGTCATTAAAGAAAAAGAAAAAAAACATAACTTTTTTTATGTTTGCAGTATTAGCCTTTTAGGGGTTAACAGTTAATAAAGATGGCGGGGGAGAGTAGCGGTTGTGGATCAAAATACCATCTTCGTTCTCGAAGTCATTCTTTAGTCACATTCTCGTCTTGATCTCTGTTAGAATATATAGTATTAGGGATTCCCATATCCGTACTTGTAGGGATTAAGTTCTCGTACCCACCCGGAATCTCGTTAACATATATATTTCTTATTTTGATTAAGAAGACATATATATATCGTTTGAATATTCCGAATATTCTTGAAGTTTCTTGGATCTATACGTTGTGTAATATCATTAGATATGATAATAATATGTTGATATATGACCCTCTAAGGAAATACATCTTGATATTCTCCCAAATTCTTGTTCTCTACAACTCCCACTATTATTTCAAATCCTAATTAGTCCGGCTCAAGCGCTAGTGCTATAATCGACTGGCCGAGCTAGTTCGATCCGGCCCAATGCACTGACGACATTTTACATATTTTTGACGAAGTACGTATTTTTTCTTCGAGGAAAAGAAAAAGGGCATCAGTGTGTTATGAGAGTTCTCTCACATGATTGCCTAAAATTAACGATTATGTGTGGCCAGTACTTGTGGCTGAACTGAACTAGGAATTGCAACTCATCATCTTGCTTCACTCAGTACCAATTGTTTGGAGAAAGGTCATTTTCTTTCACCTCTCGCTTTAATTTTGATGTTCCCTCATCATATGTCAAGGAAAAGCAAAACATAGCCCCTGCATTGGTTGTTCAATAAGTTAACTGGGTCCGGTAGCATACTTATTTAAGCACCTGATGAACAAATAACTGCACTTCATAAAAATTAATCGAACCATCAATGTATCTTCATCCTGATTCGTGCAATGGTTGTTCATTAATTTTACTGGGTCCGGCAGCATTTTTGATTAAGCACCTGATCGATGAACTAAAAGCGTAAATTACTGCACTATATAAAAATTAATCAGACCGTTGTTAAATCTTCCAATTGCACTCTATAATGTTTGCAATTTGTGTTTCCATTCAATCTATCATTTTTATATAAAAATAATAAATTGACGTCATTTTTTTAAAATAAATTATACACGTAATATCAATAAGAACACCAAATATTTTATTTCTAATCACATAATTTACAAGATTCTGTTACAACTGTGATTAGTTTATAAATGGATGCAAATAGATATTCCAATATTCATCCATATTGGAACACAAAATGCAAGAGAATTAAAATTTAATTTCATATGAAGAAAAACTGAAAAAGAGGGATCCATCCATTTCCATTAATATGTGCAAATGTATGGTGGTCCAATCTTTGGATTAATCTGGTCTCACGATAAGTTCAGAACATATAGGAGTAGTCACGTAGACGTCAGTAGTCCAAAGTGGCACGCAAACAATCAAAAATTTGAACGTGTTTGCAAGAAAGATATGTACGTTGAATAATTAATGGGGAGCATCTTGTTTCATCGAGTGAGTGCAACATTACCATCAGCTCCCCAATCTCCACTCTCCAGTGCCCCCAGTCCAGTTATGTTATATAGACTTTACTGCTGCCTAGCTACCCTCTTTCCCACTTCGATCGAAACTAACCAGACCCTTTTCCTCATCATCCTCACCAGCCACCATTATTGAGAGAGAGAGAGAGAGAGAGAGAGAGAGAGCTGCAACAAAAAGTTCTGCAATGGAGGAGAGGCCGAGAGGGTCCTGAGGGATAGTGTCTGTGGAGCCCTTCTGGCAAGTTCACTACTGCAGCAACTTCCTTCACCTTCGTATAAATGCCACTGTCACTGTGTGTGTTTTGTGAGTCGCAAAGAGCAGCTAGAGCATACTTTTCAAACCGCGCACGTGGGCCGGTTTGTTTCAGGGCTAGTTAGTAACTAGGGTTGTTATGTGGGAATGTGGGAGCATCCAGTGTGGTGTTGCAGGTTCACGTGCACAGCACGTGATGCGAGGAAAATAATGGGGGAGGGGTAGGATCCTAGAAGGGATATGGTGGATGGTGTCTTTTAGGTTGTTAGGTGGGTGGTGTTGGTTGGCGATGGCATGGACTGATTGTGTGTTGTGGTGGTGGAGGCAAGGCTTCCTTTTAGGATAGGATATGGGCAAAGTTAGTAGATACATACCTAGCAACTAAAACTACAATAGGCAGATTTTCTTTTGGTTTTTGTAATCAATTCATCAGAACCATCTTTCTTCCGAATTTTTTCAATTCCACAATTATTCGTGTCAGTAATCAATCAAATCAAACATCATTCTATTATCCTCATTACTATTTCAGTTTTATACGATAAAATATGTTTTTGTTTCAACAATTGATATGATCGATCAAACATCTTTTAATTTGTGATTAATCGGTTTATTTTCTTAAAAATCATTCCTCTAAAAAAAAAAAAAACTTAAAAAATAAATGACTGAATCACTAAATTACATGTATTTATAAATTCTAATAAAATACGTACCAACCTAGGTTTGCTTCAACTTTTATTTTAATAACATATCGGCCGCCCAGTACCATTTGGTCTAGTGGCATAGTCTCCCTTTCATAAGTGGGAGGTTGTAAGTTCGACTCACGAAATGTTATTTACCTGATAAAAAAAAAAAATAAAAAAAAAAAACATATCGGCCTATATGTAGAACTTTTCCTTACCGCTATGAAACTTTGTCAATAACCATCTATATATCATGCAAGGGGAGAGAAAAGATACCTTAATTAATTTCTTAACTTAAGCGGAAGATGAGGTAAACGTAGAGTGGTTTAACTATCATGACACATAAATGGAACTGAAAGATGACACACGTACTTTGTAAATCATGACACATAAATACATTGCGAGCACAAAAAGTTTTAACAGCTTCAACTTCGTAGATTATTATTGTATTGTCAGTAACATCAAAATATTGTAGATTTCTACAGGCTGATAGGCAACATCTAAAGCTGTGTATGGGACTACAACACGAATTAAGGTACTAGTCATATGCTTTCTTTGTAACATATATGCCAGTTCATGTGAACTCTTTCTCCCAAGTTTTGAGCACCTCACGACCATGATGTCTATTCAAATCACTGTGTTGAATCAGTAACTTTCCCTTTCTCTTGTTTCTTCACTGTATATAGAATAATTTATTTTTCTTTGGTTGGGATGTCAAAATTCATTCCACAAGCCTCTCCCTAAATTCTATTCTTTTTGTATTTTGGGTCTTGATTGTTTATGGAAAAGAATTGTTTATTTATCTTCTCTGACAACAAATTGAGTTTCTATTGTTTCAAAGCGGAGGGGAAACAAACTTTGCGTGTAGAGGAGTACTATCACAACATGATTCAGAGTCTAAGATCTTTCTACAATCAAATAGCAACAAAATTGTTGAACCTTCAGCCTTAAGAAATATTGAGACATGAAAGCAACTAGTCATACAAAAATTTAGAAGATGAGTACTCTTCTCACATTTGGAAAAACAGAAATAGGAAAGTATGGCAAATTCTGAAGATGATGATGACGATGAGGAACTTTCCCTTTGTCGTTAATTACATTTACATTGAATTCTTGCAAATGGTGCTATCCATCAAAATCAATTTTTATTTGTGTCTGTACTCTTTTTAAATCTGCTTTCTTGTAAAGAAAACCTTAGAATAACTTTACCAGTTGATGAAGAAAAGTAGAAAACGTAATAAAAGATAAGAAAGACTTTCTAATAAACAGGAAAGCATGGAAAAGGATTTAAGACAAGCAAAGCATTTTCCAATCAAACATCCGAAATGATCCTTACTAAGAACATAAAATAAAAGAATAAAAAAAAATAATATAAACATTTAACTACAACTTCAGGGAAGTCAATATTGTTGCAGACCATTTTTCTATTTTAACAACTTTCCTACTTAATGTGCTTCCATTGTTAGTTTTGATGCTTCGTTGACTCGTTGTAGGAGATGATGCATAAGTTTGGGAAGTTTTATTCACACGTTAGAATAACGGGTCGGGCTGGGCCTAAGAATATTGGCCCATTGGCCCAGCCCGAACACGACATATTGTGGGCCGGCCCGTTACAAACACAAAATTTCATTTTGTTTTTGAAAATATTTAAAAACTACAATGATGAGATTTGAATATGAGACATTTTTATTTAAAATCTCATGATAATTTCATCAATGCTTTATTTTATATTGTCAAAATAATGAAACAAAACATTATATCCTTGTTTTGACATAAGTATTTTTTCTAAATAGTATTTTTTCTAAATATTAAATATATGTTTATTAATAAAGATTAATCTCATAATAATACAACTATAGAATGAAGGAAAGAATAATAGATACTAAATCTTCATTATATTAATAAAGATTAATCTCACAATAATATACTAAAAATAAGGGGTTGTCTTGGGTACCTTGATGTATGTCATACCCTTATTTTTTTATTTTTTTTTACTTTTAGTAAATTAATATAGTGGAAACCTACTGAATTGGTCAACAGGTTACCCAATTAAATATCGACATGTGTCATTTTTAAAAATAAAATTTACCATATTAACAACACACTCTTTCTTGATATGTAATATTGTTAAAAATCATGTAACAAGTATTGTCAAAATAATAAATTACACATAGTTGAATTATAATTACGACTTATGACAACAGTTGTTGTGGTTCTTGTAATTGAGTGGTCAAAGATGTAAATATCATATTTGGACAACTTTTATCAAATTTAGAACCTTGATTATCAAGTGGAGAAGCTCCTTACAATACTGAGTTTTTACATATATTTTGGTCTAATTTTAATTTTACCATGTTCACAACACAAATGTTGTCGGAATTGTAAAATGGTTGGTATTCTTGTAAATTGTATAGTTTTTGAAGTAATTACTACAATCAGAACAAAAGTTACCGCTTTTACACCAATAGTTGCAAGTTATGGTAAAATATGTAGTCATTGAGTAATTATTCCATTAATGATAAAAATATAACTATTTACCCCTTTGACAACAAATTTGTTGTTGCACTTGTTAAATTGTCCATAAATTAGTACATTAGTTTAGGTTGAGTAATTACTATAAATAGGACAAAAATTACCGCGTTTACATCAATTGTTGTGATTGGGGTAAAATATGTAGCCATTGTAGTAATCATTTCATTAATGATAAAAACATAAAGATTTACCACTATGACAACAAATTTGTTGTCAGACTTGTTAAATTGTCCATAAATTAGTACATTAGTTTAGGTGGAGTAATTACTATAATTAGAACAAAACTTTTCATTTTTTTGTCAATTGTTCGAATTTGTGGTAAATTACGTCGATTATGAGTAATTACTAATTCGACGATGGACATTACACAATATATTACTTTCATTACGCAAGGGAGAACTTTATAACACAAATGAGGACGGATAGAGCTATGGACATTAACATTTCTCATACATGTTCTATTTTATATAATATTTACCACTCTGAGGACTCATGTAACCACTTTGAGGACACATGTGGTAATTAGAAAAAAAATCCTCATTAAAGTAAATAAGGTCTTCGTTAGAGTAAAGTATGTTCTCATTTGAGTAATTAAGTCCTAAAAGTGGTAATTGTAATAGGTTCTCATTAGAGTAAAGTAGATTCTCATTTGAGTAAATAAGTCCTAAAGTAGGTTCTCATTTGACTACATTTAAAACAAATATTATTTATTTTTACACTAATTGTTGTGGTTGTCATAAAATGCATGTAAAAAGAATTATATTTGGTTAAGGAAACTACTAATGATATAATTAATTGGTAATAAAGACTACTTAACTAATACTAATTTTGCAAACTTAGGTTAGAAGGTTTTGTTTTTTATAAGGAAAAAACATAATTTTCAATTGTGTAATTGTCCATTAATAACAAGCATTAATCAAACATTAATTCACTAATAATAAAATTAATTAGTAATATAGACTATTTAACTAATAGTAATTCGGTGAACTTAGGATAGAAGGTTCTTTCAATTTTTTTTGAAAAAGGAAAAATCATAATTGTGAATTATGAATTGATAATTAAATATTAATTGGCTTTATTGTTTTCACTATCTTTATTGTTTTCAATTCAATTAGTAGTTTGTGTTAACATTTTTGCTTATTGGAAATGAGTAGCATAATTAGAAAGGCTAAGGGCTAAACAAGTTACCGATTTGTTAAATATTTTGAACCATTGGATATATTACTAATCCAATGGTCTAAAATATTAACAAAATAAGGGTATGACAAACATCAAGGTACCCAAGAATTCTCCCTAAAAATAGGATTAAGAAAGCTAAGATTAAGAAAAACGTTGTAGAACTTAATTTATTTTAATTTTCTAAATAGTTAAATAAAATTAATTTTTATTTGTTCAAATTATGATTTTAAAATCGTGCTGGGTAGGCACGAGCACGGCCCGTTATTTACCCGGCACGAGCATGGCCCGTTATTGACCCAGCACGAGCACGGCCCGGCACGATATGGGCTCGGGCCGGGCTTAATGTTTAAGTAAATGGGCCGGCACGAGCCCGGCACGATAATAAGAGGGTCGGCCCAAACACAGCACGAAGCATGACTATGCCCGCTTAAAATGGGCCGGGCCGGCCCGTTTGCCACCTCTAGGTGTTTGTGAAGGCCGCTTTGACTGCTATAGGTGTCTACGAACACCAAAGCAATTAAGGAGGCCACTGCATTGATCATGCTTGTAAGTAGGACTCGATGGGTGTGAAAAAGGGTACGCCACCTCCTCATTATTTGCAGGGTCTCTCTTCTTTGGGTAAGATGACGAGCTTGACCTATATGGCTATATTCCTTCCCCTCAAAAAAAGGGAAAGGTTGAGGTTTTTGTTGCTCAAGTGGTGATTTTGACTCCACAAATTGGTACGGTTGGTTCAAGTATGTCTACTATAGTCTCGGCTTCATCTTCTATCAACATGAAGTCATGAAGAAGAGGGAACGTAATCACGGAGCCTTAACCACACAAAAGGATTCTCAGAGCTTCTCCTTAAAAGTGAAGAAAACAAATGCTTAGAAGAAATCCTCTCTTGGAGGGAAGAAAGTAAATCTAGGGGTAAACTAAAGAATAATCCTTTGAGGAAGGCTCTTGTTGGAATTCTGAGAAAGGATTCTTGGTAATCCACAGTTGAAATTGAGTATCGGGATATTGATTTTTTTATTTTTTTATAATGTCTTTTTTTTTTTTTTTTTTTTTTTTTTCTGTGATTTAGAGTTTTGGAATATGCAAGTGTATTATGTGTAGGAAATTCACTTTTATCGAACCAAGCATGACATGTTTTTTTGTAATATTATTACATTATGTAAAAACTGTAAAAAGTTACCGATTTTTTTTAAAATAAATATATATATATATATATATATATATATTAAAAAGAACAAACTTCACTATCACTGAGTGACAAATGTAGTATGCGAATATATATTATACGTGTTTTAGGGAATCAGAAATTGAGAGATAATCGCTGTGTATTCTCATTGATAGTAGGGGCCTCTTTATATAGAGGATTACAATGCATAGAATCTCAATCATACAAGGAAAGTAATTCTACATTGATTAGGATTCTAGATCCTTCTAATTAAATACTATTACCACTAGGTCAAGTAACCTAGAGTTTGGGCTAAACACAAATTAGGTTTTCCTTGAACACTCCCCCTTGTGTTGCCCAAACGCGGTGCTTCTCTCGTTGCCTCTTTAAAAACCTTGCCGAGTAACAAAAACCCAGTGGGACAAAAATAACCTCGGTCGAAGGGGAAAAAGAGCACAACACACCCTTCACGTTTCGAGGTGAACATGTAGACATCTCCCCCTGATGTCTGCGTCTCCCCCTAATGACTACGATCATGGGAGTTCAGATAATTTCCGCAAGCCAATTCTTGCCACTTGTTTCTCGAACGTGGATTTGGGCAATGACTTAGTAAACAAGTCTGCCTCACTGTCCTCAGATTGAATGTAGTTCACTTTGATCTCGAGGAGAGTCTGTTGTTGCTGATTGTGCTTGGTGTTATCGCTTTTGATGTAGCCTTACCTCATTTGTTCAAAACAAGCAACATTATCCTAAATGCTCGTAGGCTCATCTGTGGTAGACTTCAAACCACAATTGTTCGAACATGAGTAATTATGAATCCAATCCATATTCATTCACGAACCACTTCATGAAGAGCAATGATCTCTGCATTATTCGAAGATATAGCGACTAGAGTCTATTCTATAGACCTCCAAGATGTCACGGTCTGTTCCCATAGTGAACACTTAACCGGATTAGGAGTGACCTTTGTGTGGGTCAGAGAGATACCCAATATCAGCAAAACCTTCCAAAACACATGTCGTTTTGGGATGGGGATAGTGGACGCAAGCTAGGGTTGGCGGCGTACCTGGTGTGTGAAGGGTCCGAATCCATCATCTCTTCGTAGGGATAGAACAAGCCCATATCACTCATACATCTCAAGTATCGAAAAATATCTTTTACAACAATCCAATGGCGTCGCGTTGGCGCAAAGCTATATCTAGCTAATAAGTTCACAACATATGAGATGTCCGGTCTTGTGCATTGGGATAAGTACAATAATGCGCATATTATACTAAGTAAGGCACTTCTGCCTCTAGCACATCTTCGTCATCATCCTTTCGACGAAGAGGATCCTTTTTAGGATCAAGACTACGGACGATCATGGGGGTGCTTGAAGGCTTGACCTTGTCAAAATGCCTAAGCATCTATCGACACGATGCTCAAGTTCCAAACCGAGACATAATCGTGTTTTCCTAAAATCTTTCATCTCAAACTCGGATTTCAAGTGTTCAGCGGTTTCCCTTAACTTTTTAAGGGCTTCTAATAAAGATCATGTCCAACATGAACTGCGATAGAATCCGAAACTTGTCATAGAAACGCGTGGGCATATCCCTTCCCAATCAAGTAGTCACTTTAGTGAGCGTTTCAACCTTATTGTAAACACGCTCCATGGTTTAGAGCCACTTGACTTGGGTAAATGAAGTTTGCCATGAACCTTCATGTATATTCCGTATCTAGATCCCTATAAAGATACGTAGTGACCATATTTGTAAGCTGCATGTTCAGTTATTCAGAAACTACCAAACTGACAGGGTAGTGGAGTGCAATGACATCCATTACGAGAGAATATGTCTCATCGTAGTCGATTCCAAGGCGTTTTGTGAGAAGCCTTGCGCCATAAGGCGAGATTGCCATCTCTTTTTCTCATCATGCTTTCTAACGAAGACCCATTAGTCAACAGGTTTTATGTTAGGAGGTGTTGACATCTCTAGCTCGAAAACCTTCCTCTTCGTTAGAGAATCCATCTTAACCTAGATCGCATCTTTCCATTTAGGCCAAAAACTCTCTACGTTGGTATTCATTCATCAACGGAGCGTAGTTCGATATCATCTGACTCAACAAACTCATGCGCAAAGAAATCATCAATTATGATGGAGTTTTTATCCCACGTCTCATGTACACTAGTGTAAGTTTCATAGAGCTCTATATTCTCAGGAATAGGTTCTGATGTTGAGGCGTCCCCCAACGGTAACCATAACCCGGAAGATACTCATGAGACGGATTTTGAGTCTTGATGATCAAAGGATTGGAATGTGCCAAAGTATCCTTCGAACCCACAGGCCTCTCACGCATCCTAACTGGGGTCATGGCCTGTAACGCCATAGTGCCACTCTCTTTGGCATTGACGCCATGCCTACCTCCGTGTAGGGTGGCGCTACGTCCTCTCGTAGGGACGTCCTTCCTTGCAGGCATGTTTGCAGCATATTTGTGTGATCTCGTCACTTTAATATGGATCAAGATGAGATATAGTGGGGACAGACCACGACAAATCCTGTCATTCCTGTTGAACATCTGTGTTTTTATCTCTCCCTAACGACGGGAAGACTGTCTCATCAAAGTGACAACCGTAAAATCTAGCGGTAATTAGATCGCCTTGCAGGGGCATTAAGTGGCGGACGATTGTTGGAGTCTCAAATCCAACGTAGTTACCTATTCGTCTGTAAAGACCCATCATAAAGCGCTGTGGCGGCGCAATTGGCACATAAATGGCTCACTCAAATGTGCGTAAGTACAAAAGACGTGTACCCAGTCACTAGCTGTAACGCATAGGTACATTGAGTGGCGGTAGGTCGTAGACGAATTAGCATAGCTACATGCGATATTGCATCCCCCCAAGCAGATGTAAGAAGATTGGTGCGCATTACCAATGTTCGGACTACCATCGTAGTTGTTTCCGCGAGACCAATAAGGTGTGTACATGGAAATGTGATGTCCAACATCAAGCCCATTGCAATATCCATCGAAAGTCTTTCGATGTAAACTCTCTAGCATAGTCAAATCCAATTGACTGAATAGGATGATCTGGGGAGTGAGCCCATTGTCATATGACATGTGCTAGGAGTGTAGCATAAGCAGCATTTATAGGTGGACAATGGCACAACACATGACCGGCGTGTTTGCGTGTCAACCAACATCATAAAATATTTAAGCGTCCGCAAGTTGGTTGAATTAATCCACAAAATCCCTACGGATTCTTTGTAAGAACAGAATGAGTATTGTCATATCCTTTGCATAGGACGGTCTCAGTCCTAGTTTTCCTAAGGAACGGGCTTTGTAAAACGAGCGAGACGCCTTAGAAGCAACCATTAAGTATTTTGGTTAGGCCTGAGCGTTCGAAACGCTATGTGAAGCAAGTTGGTGATTGCAACATCACCTGGGGCGGCATCACCATGATGGACGCTATCCATAGCGTGATGGATATGGATTACGCCAGCCCTAGGCTGATTGTGGACGAAGGCGGTGCCTTAGGCAACAACGTCGCTCACACTTAGTCTAGGAATCAACTTTTGATTCATGCTTCATTTCACTCCAAAGAAATGATGTCCGTGTGAAGTCTTTTGTAGACGGATCATCATATCATGACTAGGATGATCTATCCTGTCGTGACAAAGCCAATATGTGTCTAAATCCAAGAGATCTTCTCTCTTAACTTTATTGGATTAATAGCTCGAATAGTGACATAGAATCCACTAGAGAGACACATAAACTTCTCTAAGATGCGTCTGTGTTCGTAATCATTAGAGGTAATGCAAAGGAACTCATTTCCGTTCTCTACATCCATGTTCGCATGGAATTCGTTGGCTATTCATAGGGTACGATTTACCCTAAGAGCGTAGAGAGTTTCTGTGACAGCAGTAATCAAGGTGCCATTTGGCAAGTGGAACTTGGGCAATTCCATGTCCTTGAATTAATATTGATGGCCCAGCCATCTTAGTCACAAAGTAATATGCTCAGAATCAAAATTGAGTCATAATGAAAAGAACTCAAAATTTTATTCATAAGCCAACGGAGTACATCATTGTTTCTTTGATAAAAGAAAATCTAAAGTAATATGGCAATCGCCTACATCTATTGGAAAATAAAGACTTAAACAGAATTGGCGATCTATTGATCCCAGCTAGATTTGTAGTCTTCAATCCTTCACTCTAGATCATCTTCTTGATCTTCTTGTTCCACATAGTGAGCTTCTCTTGCTTCACAATATGCTTTGTAGGCAGTCATAAGTTCTTCACGAGCTCTACAAATGTGTGCCCAATGATCAGACACTCCACATCGAGAACATACATCTCTTTGCTCGAACTCCATTGATTGAGGCACTTTGAAAGAGTCATTTAGATGGCTCTTAATGTTGGTGGCGTCACCAACATGGCCAGAGGCGTTGCCTCCTTCTCTCTTTCCACGTTTACCTCTTCGGTTCCGTGTTCGCCTATTTTGGGCGTTCCCTTCCCAAATAGAGCGATTATATGGATCAGAATGTCCAGAAGTATACCTAAGATTAGGGTTTCGCTCTTGGCGCCCTCTCTTAGAGGTGCGACTATAATTGGATTCCGGAATATGTTCTGTTTCCACGGATCTCGAATTATGGTTCTTCACAAGGATATTATCATGCTTTTCAGCGACATTCATAGCTCCAATGAGCTCATGAAACCTTGTGATCCGTCTTGCATTTACATCGATTCTATAGTTCTTAGCAACCATCAATGGAGAGACGGGGAAGGTAGAGAGAGTCTTCTCAATCAACATCGTATCTGTGATCTTTTTACCACATAATTCCATTAAGGATTTAATGCGAAGTGCTTCCGAGTTATAGTCAAGAACTGTCTTGAAATCACAGAAGCGGAGGCTATGCCATCTCACTTCTAGTTCAGGAAGCAAGGAGTCACGGACGTTGCCAAATCTTTCTTCGAGTGAGACCCACAGCCTTCTGGGGTCTTCTTCATTCATATACTCGTACTGGAGTGAATCATCCATATGACGAGTCATTAGGATGATGGCTTTCGCCTTACTTGCCTCTAAGGCTGCTCTATTTACTTCCAAAGCTTGGGCTTGCTCAACAGTTATCACGTCCTGGCTAGGCTCGATAATCATATCCAAGATTCCATCGGCCTTGAGATGCTGGCGGATATCACGAACCCACCTGTGATATTCAGAGCCAGTTGTTCCCAATGGAGCAAAGTCCAATTTGTTCAGGCTACTCATCCTGAAAGAGAACAAGAAATTAGGGTTAGTTTTGGCGCGAAGTAGGCTACCGCAAAAACATATGAAATTTCTAAGCGTAATCGCTTCTAAGAAATTAAGAATTTTCGAGCGTAGTCGCTTCCAAGAAATTCGATTCCAAGAGATATTGGATTTGATCGAAACAATGATGTAAGTGGTCGATCATAAATTTTCTACAAACTCTAAGTTTGGAGATCTCAACAAGCTCTAAGTTTGGAGTGAGCACGAACCCCCACAGTTCGGCTTAATTTGGTCTCCCCTATAATGAAGAAAGGGGGGTGGAAGAAGGGAGGTTGCAAGTCCCCGAGAAAAAGAAGAGAAATTGAAATAAAAACTCAAAAATGGGAACTTTTAGTAAACCATACCTCTTAGGATTGCGGATCGCATTCGATCCTCATTGTAGGATTGCAAACAAGCTTCAGTTCTAGGCGAATCAAACTTGTTGAAATTCGGAGCAAATTCGCTTCTAAACAGCTCCCACTCCGATTGGTGTACAGGTCACAAAATGTCTCCAATAGGGCTGAAATTTGGAAGTCAGAAAGAAGAGACCGAGACGAACAACTTTGATGAAGGAATAATTTTGATCTGAAAATCCGAAATAGAAGTTTCGGGGCTTGCAAGCTGACTGATATGCACAGGAACGAGCATGCTGAACAGCTCCCACCTTGAATACTGTAAAGGTCTCAAAACGTCTCCAATATGGCTGAAATTTTGACGTCAGATAGAGGAGATAGAGATGAACAACTTTTATGAAGAAAGTATTTCGATCAGAGGTCCGGAACAAGAAGTTTCTGGGCGTGCAAGCAGGCTGATCTGCACAAGAATGAGCGAGCTGCTATGCTGCAGGGGCAGCAGGAGTGCCACAATGCTGCATGGGCAGTAGGTGGCACGTGGGTGCGCAAGGGCTTCAGGGGCAGCTTACGGCATGGCTAGCAAGGGCTAGGAGCTTGCGGCTGTTTTGGTGAGAAGAGTTTTGGTTTTTAGGGCTAGGGTTAGGGCTCGTGCTGATAACGTGTTTTAGGGAATCAGAAATTGAGAGATAATCGCTGTGTATTCTCATTGATA
The DNA here is from genome assembly GCA_024704745.1 of Rosa lucieae. Classification (NCBI taxonomy): domain Eukaryota; kingdom Viridiplantae; phylum Streptophyta; class Magnoliopsida; order Rosales; family Rosaceae; genus Rosa; species Rosa lucieae. The sequence goes on from CM045492.1 coordinate 39,785,654, forward strand.
ATAGGGGCCTCTTTATATAGAGGATTACAATGCATAGAATCTCAATCATACAAGGAAAGTAATTCTACATTGATTAGGATTCTAGATCCTTCTAATTAAATCCTATTACCACTAGGTCAAGCAACCTAGAGTTTGGGCTAAACACTAATTAGGTTTTCCTTGAACAATACAAAAATTATATGTCCTTCTCATTTCCTTATTAATATTAATTACCTTAATCAAGCATGAATAAATCTCATAGTATTAGACATTTCCATATTAATGTCTTAATAATGTCATAGCTAGAAAAGATCGTTTGTACGGCAAGGTGTTTTTAGGTGGCATAGACTACTCTGAGCAGAAATATTTTATTGGAGTAGTTTTCTGTACTATTCTTTAATGGTACTACTGATATGTTCTATTTTATCAAAAAAATGTCCTAGCTAGAAATATCTCACATTCTCTTATTACCGTAGCAGTTACAAGACTTTGGATGATTGAAAATTGATGAGAAATTCTAAGGTATATACCTATATGTCATACACATATTTACAAATGTGACAACAAATTTGTTGTCATTGTGATAACATTAGTCTTTTTTTGTGTAATGTTTATTTTGCTAAAGGTAATTACTCCACCTACAATCCTATTACAAGTTTGTGAACAAATTTGGTTTCAATGTTATAACTTGATTCAAAATATGTAAATAGTGTAAAACAAATGTGATAAATTTATTATCAATGTTCTAAATTTGATTCAATTAAATTGTAATTTCAATTAAATATAAAATGAGTGTATGATAAAGGTCTTAGTGGTTTTAGTCAGACCTCCTTATTTGCTCTTTAGACCTCCTTTAATATTTTTGATGACCAAATTTTTAATTTTGCCCATAATATTTTCTCTCTCTACACCTCCTTTTCCCCACTTCACTCCGCTAATCTCCACCAATAACCCCATCCCAATCTCCAACACCATCTCTAATTTCACTTTATGATCGATAATAATGGTGAATTCCTGAAGATGTCAATGGGTAAATTTTAAGCAGAAGATCAAGGTTGAAGATCACTTGGTCATGAACCACATTGGGGTTGCTGGGTTGAACTGGCGTTTGGTTATGAAGGTTCTCATTATCTATACATTAATTTGCTTTTATCATGATTTGATTTTTTCTATCATCATTTGGTTATGACCCATCATTTTCTCATTATCTTAACATCACAAACATAACCCCATTAGAAATACTTTAAAATGTTTGTATCTTTTTTTTTTTTTTTGAGAGAAAGGAGGTCAGACTTTATTGAACAAATGAATGCTTACAGATTACAAACTTCAGCCGCTACGATAGTGAGTAAAAAAGAAGCAGAAGAAAAATAAAATGTCTCCACCATGCAAGAAGTAGCTTGAGCGGCCATAAGATGTGCAACCCGATTTGCACATCTCTTAGTATGAGTTACACGCATATTGGCATTGTTCTTCAAAACTGCCCCCAGGTGATGTGCTCGTATTTTCCCATATTTCTATGCCTCGTAATCTTGATTTTTATGTTTAGTTCTCTTTATTTATGATTAATTTACATCTTTTAATGTTTTTGTAGGTTTGTTTCATAGAAAGAAAAAAAGAAGCAAAAATGAGCTAACTAGGATTGAAAGACGCCCAAGTCCTAGAATCTGTTGTGCAGAATACCCAACTTCACTGAATTACTGGGAGTTTCCCAGATTGAATCAGATAATGAACCTTATATGCATGATGTCTACTTTCTATAGAATTTTACAGATCTCATTTTCGATAATTCTGGAGAAATTTATGATTGTTTGAGTGAAGATAGGTCAGACAAGAAATCTATTCGGGAATTTACAACCATTCGTGGAGAACTCAAGTTCTGTGACATAAGATCGTCAATCCTAATGTTTCAAGGAAGTCAATTCAGATGAGGATTCAATGATGAACTTATTCCCACTTCTACAAGAAATATTTTAAGGCTTTCCCATTCCAAATGAAGAAAGGAATCTAACCCAAGTTTTACAAGGAAACATGAAGCCAAAGATGAGCAGAAATCTTCCCTATATAAGGGAGCACGAATTTACATGAAAAAAAGAAGTCTCATGAGTACAATGTAGATGCCTAAGGAGCGGAGACGACTCATCCATCTTCCCTTTCTTTTTCCTTTCCATTCTTTTCATGTTTTTCCTATGTTTTATTTAGTTATCTTTTGTTAAACCTTTTCTAGGGTTAGGATGATACCCTATCATGATTGTTTATGTACTTCGATGATTTATTGATGGATTTATAGTTTCTTTATGATGAATGCTTAATCACTATTTGAATTGATGCTTTTATGTTTGAGTTCTTTGATTGATCACCTTAGGGCTTTGCATATAGTAATTGGAAGACAAATTTGAAGCAGAGATGCAATATAATTTGATTAGCTTCTTGTGATTAAGTGTGGTAAATTACATTATTACCTGAGAAAGACTAATGGTTTGCTTGATTCCCTTGTTTTCTAAAGCATAATGAGTCTTGCATGTTAAATTTATACTTGAGAAGGATAAACTGCATAGTTAATTAGGATATTAGATCTTTACCCGAGAGGGAAATCATCATACACTTAAGGAAAACTATGGTCTAGAATACCTGAGAAGGACTTAGATACGGGAATTATCATCTAGATAAACAAAATAATCTGTTAATTGCATTGAAACATAAATAAGATTGTTAGTGGTTGATTCTGAAACTGTAGGTTTTATCATTATTTGTTTGTTTGTTTGTTTCTTTAATTTTCACATTATTTGTTTAGTCAAAAACCTCAAAACCATATCTTCTTTAGTTTGATTGTTTTGTGTTTTTGTGTTTTGATTAATTGAGTTAGATTTAAATTGATTATCAATCCTCAGTTGGAACGACCTCGTACTTGCACACTATACTAACGACGATTCGTGCCCTTGCGAGTTTTAATTAAAATTTCACAACAAGTTTTTGGCGCCGTTGTCGGGGATCGATGATTGATTTTGATTCTAACTTAATTACCAATCTGATTTTGTATTTTGTTTATTTAGTTTCTACAATTTTTAGTTTTAAGTTTGCTAAATATTTATCTTTTTGTGTTTCAGCTTCTGTACCTTCTTTTTTATGCAGATTTTGGACACTTTTCTGGAAGTTTTAATAGATTTATTGCATATCACCAAAAAGCTACACGAGTCTAGTTTCCAATGCACCAAACAGATCGTCATTCGGAGCTGTGAGCTAAGAGATATTTGAGAAATACCGAACAGTGCTCAATTTGCGCGGAATTTTTTTTTTCCGATGACTTTGGCAATCCTTTTGACTTCAACATCGATCATAAAATGTCTCCACCATGCAAGAAGTGCATGAGCGGCCATAAGATGTGCAACCCGATTGCACTTCTCTTAATATGAGTTACACATATTGGCATGGTTTTTCAAAATTGCCCCCAGGTCATCATAAATACGTCCCAAAAAGGACAAATTGCAACTCTCTCTACTAACCAACTGACTATGAACCAATTGGGAATTAGTCTCAACAATAGCTGGAAGAAACTGATTTGCAACTACAAACTCAAGAGCTTGTTTACATGCCAAATCCTCCATATGTTCAGGAGACAATAGACCAGATAATGACATACCTCCTCCTGCCAAGAAAGTACCCTGTCAATCCCTGATTACAAATCCAATGCTACCATTCTTCGTTGCTTGATGAAAAGACACATCAACATTAACTTTAAAATATCCCAAAGGGGGAGCAGTCCATCAAACTATTCTTGTACTACTAGCCCTGTTATGCTCAGTTTTCACATTCAAGGAACGAAAATCATGCAATCTAGACATGGCCTTCAAAACTACTTCATCAACAATACCAATTTGGTTCTCCCAAACCTGACTGTTTCTTTCCTTCCAAACCAAGAAGGTAGACTAATATACCTAGTAACTCCAATGACAGTTTAGTAGCACAAGAACTAAGCCATTCCAAAAGATCAAAATGAACAAGGTGAGGATTATAACACACCTGAGCCAAAATCTCATTTGTTTGCGGCACCTGTTTTGTGAAAGAACAATCACGACACAAATGAATCGTTGTTTCAATCTCCATCATACACAGAGGACAAGTCATAGACTCCAACACAACCCTTTTCGAAGCAAGTCTCTCCAAAGATGGGAGTATATTGTGACACACTCTCCATATATGAACCTTAGCTAAATTAGGAATAACTACCTTCCATAACTTTTTCGAAAAGCTTACACCAACAGACAATTCAAAAGGACTACAAGAAGGAGAAGTAGAGAAGGAGAACCGATAGGCAGTCTTTACAGTGAATTTTCCATGCTTTGTAAAACGCCAAATCACCCTATCAGTAACCTCCCTTGACAATAAAGGAATAGATAAAATAGCTTCAGCCTCATGCACCGGAATGACAGAACCCGCCCCGGATTTCACATTGAAAATCCAAAGTGGCCCTGCGGGCCTACCTCAGAAGAAATTTACCAAAATTTGGTGGAACTCCATCTAAAAGTGGACTACCCAAAAAAAAAAAAAAAAAAAAACCTGTAGAAAGACATTTACACTTCTAAAATAATCCACCTTTATTCTTCTAGAGCCACCCTGCTCCCTATATCACAACATCTCCTATTTCACAAACAATTCTGAACTTAAAATATTAATCTCATAAGTTATCAGAGCAATCTAATGTACAGGCGTACAAGAGAATAGAATACAAGATAAAAGATCGATATTTTTATAATGCGGAAGCTATGACAGCTATGCCTCAACCCCAAGTACGCTCGACCTCAAGCTAAATTGGCCTGCAAATTGGGCATTTAAAACCGAAGGGCCCAGGGGAAAACATTTAAAAATCGTTAGAGTGAGTGGACAAAAAATAAGTAATTTCGAATAAATAAGTAAAACTTAATATTTTCCCATGTTATTCTCTTAAACCTCGCATGCAGTAACAATCTTGGAAATACTTTCAATCATCATCTTTACTGCAATCTTAATCACGTAAAAAAAAAATAGAGCATCTTGCAATCTATTAATGTCTCATCCTCAATCCTTTTTAAAACATCATTTTCAAAAGTTTCGTTTGATGACTAGAAAAGACTGATGTCTAGTCATCTCATACCATCTGGGAGGGACTGCCACCCAGATGACGCATCGGAAGGGACTGCCAACTAACCATAGGTAGTTAGAAGGACTGCCAACTAACTACCTTATGTCATCTGGAAGGGACTGCCAACCAGGTGACGCATCGGAAGGGGCTGCCAATTGGGATGTAGTCTGGAAGGGATTACCAACCAGACTATTACCTAGAAGGGACTGCCAACTAGGTAATGCATGCATGCGCTGACTGATAGCCTCCTCAATAAACTGGAAACAACCTCTTTCAATTACTTACTTTCGGAAAGAAACTCGATATTACTTCAATAAATCATTAATAATTCACCGAAAGCATAACACATAATTATCTCGCTAATTCAAACCTCAATATCTCAATAAATCCTCGAAAGCATAAATCAAATACTCTGTAAATCAATAAATGCATTCGGAAAGAAATCTCAATCTAACTTCAAGGCTGATAAGTGCGGAGCTCAAAGCTCAATAAATCTCGATAATTCAATCATGCTCAAATATTCGATGAAACATTCGTACTCGTGAATCCTCATACAAACCGATATTCGAAATCAATAATTTTCATAATATTTTCTTAATCAGTCACTTTCCGAAAATCATTTCCCAACTTAAAAACTCATAAATAAATAGCTTGAAAAATCTATTGAAAGCCCTCGGGAAGGAAATCCACTAAAAAATCCAGTAACTCATAAAGCATAATAAATCTCAAGAAATCAAGCACATAAAATCATAACACTCAATAATTCAAATAATAAATTAAACCTCAATCAGAAAAATAATAATAGACTGCATGCACATTTAATTTAAAATAAATGTCCACTCACAGTACTATTTAGGTGATCACGCATACGAGTTCCTTCATCGAGCAATAGCTCAGTATATCGCCCTGTACACAATTAAAATTCGTAAATAACTATTCGGCAATTAAATACGTTTCCTAAAATAAAATCATCATAATCATATCTTCACTTCTTCTCGGATTCAACCCAAATTATACCACTAATATCAATTCGTTAATTTAAAGGTTCCAAGGCAGAACCGAGAGATATCCGACGGTCGGATTCTCGTAAATCGTTAATGGAATTCTAAATTCCGGAAATTTCATAATCAACAAAATTTTCTTCAATTCTAACCAAATTCACATTTACGAGCTCTACATCAATTATAGGATTTAATAGGCTAAAAATCGAAGTCAGAAAATTGCCCTACGTGCCTCCACGCGCCACCTACAGTGGCGGCGCATGGGTCACCAAATTTTGGTAGCAGCAACATCACAACAGACCCAACAAGTTCTCAACTACAACACATTCCAATTTTACCTTTAAGTGCTCGAAATTCGCCGGTGAAGAAAACCCAGAAAATCCAAGAACCCTAGGATCAGGTTTTGATCGATTCTCCCTCTACACTGCAAATCGTGGCTCAAGGCTAGGGAGAAAATGAACATTGGCAAAACCGCACCTTCGACGCCGGTTTGGTGGCCGGAGAAGGTTGGAATCACCGAAAATCGACGAAACTTCCAAATTGCTACAGTGAGCTTCACAGCTCAAATCAGAGCTCCTCCGGCCGAGTCATCGAAAAACACCACCGCAGGTGTGACAAGGATAAGGAAGCGAACTTGCCGGTGCCCGGATTCCGTCGTGGGGTGGCCGGAGGAGGAAAAATCGGGCCGAAGAGGAGGAAAGGATCGGGGGAGATGAGAGAGAAAACTTGGTAAGTTTCTGAAAATGGAAACTTACCACAGTAGTTTCCGCCTTTTATAGAAACTTACCATTAACAGTAATTTTCGTATTTTGCTCATTACTTTCTCATACGAACTCCAATTTTTACGTACCACATATGCACACGCTTGGTTTAACATCCTCTACAACTTTTATGAAGAACATTTTCTCAAATTTTGACCCGACCAAAAAGTTAACTTTTAGAGCCACTACAAGTACTGAAACGATAGTAAAAGTGAAAGTAAAGGTTGTTTACCGTCCAAATGACTAGTAAACCGGTGAATTCAGGTTCGGGACGTTACACCGGAAACACCCTATTAATTAGACTAACATTCCAACTCCCTATATGGTGAATCAAATCACTCACCAAATTGAGATCAATTGCAACCAAATTACCTCCACAAGGGCGAAAATTCGGCACCCCAAGAATCCATGAATCTGTCCATATATTCACCATTGTACCATCACCAATCTGTTAGAACATCCATTGTCTTAATAAGTCCCTTGTGGAGAAAATACTCCTCCAAGAATAAGAAGGAGAATCATGAGAAGAGCAATCCAAAATGAGTCATCCGGAAAGTACTTAGCTTTAAACAATCGAGCAATCAAAGATTGAGGGTTATTGACACCTGCCAAACTTGTTTTGCTAACATTGCTGAATTGAATTCTACCAAGCTACGGAATCCTAGGCCTCCTTCCTTTTAGGGTTACACAATGCCTTCCATGTCTTCCAATGAATTTTCCTTTTATCTAGCATACTTCCCCACCAAACTTTGCACATAATTGCTCAAGATCTTCACATAAATTTTTTGTCAGTTGGAAAACACTCATAGCATAAGTAGGGAGAGCTTGTGCCGCTACTCTGATAAGAATGTCCCTTCCTGCACCACTCAACAACTTACCTTGCCAATTAGAAACCTTCTTGGCCAAATTTTCTTTGATATACGAAAAGGTAGCTGTCTTCTTCCTCCCTACATATGTGGGGAGTCCCAAGTATTTTTCATGGGACTCAACAACCTCAACTCCCAACAAAGAAGACACCTCCTCCTTCACATTATCAGAAACATTTTTATTAAAAACAACAGAACTTGTATCAAAGTTCACTAACTAACCTGAGGCTCAGCATATGTTTCAATAACATCTTGTATCTGATAGCAATCCTCTAATGAAGCTTTAGCATAAAGCATGCTATCGTTAGCAAATATAAGGTGATTCACTAGAGGCGCCTCCCTGCATATTTCAATGCCAGGTAATAACCCCAAAGCTTGCTTTTGCTGAAGTAAAGCTGAAAATCCCTCTGCCCCAATCAAAAAAAGATATGGAGACAAATGGTCACCTTGCCTTAGTCCCCACTTGGAGTCACAAGGCCGCGAGGTTTACCTCTCACTAAGAATGAGTATCTGACAGAGCAAACACATTGCATCACCATCTCTATCCAAATAGAAGCAAAACCAAACCTCTCCATAACTTTTCAAAGAAAAGTCCATTCCATCCTATCATAAGCTTTACTCAAGTCCCAATTTTAGAGCCACGTAACCGTCACAACCCTCCCTTTTATTATGAACAAAATGAGCAAGCACAAGAATGTTATCAATAATCAATCTTTCAGAACAAAAGCACTCTGATATGGTGAAATCAACTCCGGCAAAATTCGTTTCAACCTGTTGGCTATAACTTTCGAACAAATCTTATGAATCACATTACACAATGCTATAGACCTTAAATGATAAGACAAATATGTGTGACTTTAATTTGTCGTAGAAGCTGACCTGAATGAAGAAAACTCTGAACTGTCTCAATTTCTTCATCCCCAATCAACTCCCAGTAGTGTTGGAAAAATAATGGGGCCATCCCATCAGGCCCTGGGGATTTAGTAAGGTACATTTGGAATAAGGCACACCTAACTTCATCTTGAGAATATTGAGCACATAATTGCTCATTCATAGCTTCAAAGACACAAGGTTGGATAGCTGCCAATGTCGCTGCCATTGCTTCCACATCGATGTCTGATGTGGTAAACATGTGAGTGAAATAGGAGGTCACAACACGTTCCACTCCCTCATCATCCTCACACCAATCCCCCTGCTCATCAAACAAACTGTGTATAACATTTTTCCTTTTCCTGATTGCTGCTTTCCTGTGGAAAAAAAAAAAAAAAAAAAAACTAGTGTTGTGATCCTCTTCTTTCAGCCGAGTTACTTTTGATCTCTGCTTCCAAAAGGACTCTTCTTGGGACAACAAAGTTTGAAGCTTCTCCATTAACTGCTTCTTCTCCGACAATAATGAATCAGTTAAATTTACATCAAGCAATTCCTCCAACCTCGATCTTATTCCTAACATAGTCATTGTCGACCTTTGAAAGTCTTTTTCTGCCAAGCATCCAGCTTCATTCTAGTATAGATATCTTCTCTGTCAATTTATACATGGGATGACCAGAAACGTCCGTTTGCCAGGCTTGCTGCACCACACCATCACATTCACCATGTTGTAGCCAATGAGCTTCAAACTTGAAGCGATGGTGACGCGGTCTTTTAGCCAAAGGAACAGTACTAGCTTGCAGTAGAATTGGCACATGATCAGAATCACTTGGAGGTAGATGCATCAAACCAGCAAATCCGAAGATGTCACACCATGTTGGCATGCAAACTGCCCTATCCAACCGCAATAGGGTCTCGAATTCCACCACGTCGCTTGAGGTCCCTGAAACCCTAAATCAAGCAGATCCCCATAACCTAAAGCTTCCCTGAAACCCCGCATCTGTCTTTCTGCTCTAATTGAACCATCCTTCTTTTCACTGCTATTGAGATTTCATTGAAATCCACAATCACTACCTAAGGAAGAGTATCCAAATCACTAAGATCCCGTAGAAGTTGCCAAGACTTATCTCTTTCTAACGTCCGAGCACAGCCATAAAAACCTGTAAGCCTCCACCTAGGGTGATCGGATCCTCCGTCAATCTCAAGATCGATATGGTGCTGTGATGTTGTATGTACTTTCACCAACACATCATCGTTCTAGAAGATGCCCAATCCTCCAGATTGTCCGTCGCTAAACACTTCCTTAGCCTGAGAAACCCTAGTGACAAACGCAAAGCATCGAAGGTCACAAGAGTGTTGATCTTAGTCTCACATAAGAAGACGATTTGGGGCCTGTTTTGAGCGATCAAATCCTTCAGTGCCCGAGTTGTCGTGTCATTTTAAATCCTCTGCAATTCCAGCTAAGTATATCCATATCCATGGTAGATTAAATCTTGCTTTCTAGAAAACTAGAAAGTAAACCCTAGCAGAGGACGCTAGGTCAGAATAATATTAACTTGAAGAACTTTGTTTAAACAAGAATCATGCCTGCGATTTGAAATACCTTCAATTTTCTCCACCACTCATCTATCTATATATTGTAATTTGTTTTGACAGCAATGTTAAGAGCGGTAGAGGAGAGATCGCCGTCGAGATCTTGCTGGATCAGGAACTTTGAGAGTTTTTTTTTTTTTTTTTCAATGATAAGAGTAAATTATGATTTTAAAATTTTTAAAAATATAGAGAGATCCAAAAAGTAAATAAGGATGTCTGAATAGAACCACCCTAAACGTCTCAATACCATAGACACCCCAATTAATGATATGTCAATTTCAATTCCAACAACAAAAGCCAAAACCTATACATAAAAATCTGATGCATAAAGTGGTACATATCCTCTGCTACGTCTTTTTAACCGGTGTTGATCTTGCTCTTTTACACTAAACATTTAAACCAAACCATTTTACAATTTTCATTTTATTATCTTCCAATAAGTATTAAATGGACTGAACCCTAAACTCAACAAGGTGACCTTTAAAATTCCCAAAGCAAATATCGTTCGCTCCATTTCAACAAAAGAAGGATCAATCTATCTTTCTTTTGGTTGTTGAATCTCTGCTGGATTGATCAGTGTGTTTGGACCCAAAATGAGCAAAATTGGAGCCAAACACAGTGTTTATATTCTGAATCCTCATTACTGATGGAAGCGAAATGATCTCTGGATTCACAACAATCAAAGAATCAGCACCAAACCCATCCACGGAGGATCTTCTTTATTCATTAGATCTAGAAAATGGAAACCAGCTAATTAATTCAATGTATTATTGTCCCGTCAGCGAACAAAAGAGAGAAATATGCACACTTCGACAAGCGATATAGATGGATGGATGGGGTTGGATGGGGTGAGGGTAAATTATAACTATCAAACACTAAACAAGAGAAAAAAAAACAGCTAAACTCGTGGCTGGAGAGAGGAGAACGCGCCTCACGCCCGGAGAAAAACCAGAGGGAGATCGAGAGTGCTATCTCCTCGCCGAACGACGCCGACACCGACCCCCTGCCGCTGCGTGCGTTCCGGTCCAGGAGAGGATGTTTGCCTAGGCCTGCGGTATGGTTCTTGGGCGATGGTCTGGCTCAAGGATGGAGGAAGGCGCAGTGGTGGCTGCATCTGCTTTGTGGCGTGGCCGAGGTTTGAGACCGGTTCAGCTTCGGAACTTAGTCGGAATGGGGAGGTGTCTTGTGTCAGTCGGAATGAATGGTGGGATCTACGGTTTGCTATTGCGGATCGGTGGATCGACGATGTTCTTTTGTTGTTTGATTTCAGTTTCTGTCATAGATCCATGGGTTTTGGCTGTTTGGGTCTACGGTGGTGCGCGGGGTCAGGCAGGCATGGAAGCACTGGTCCTGGGGATCTGACGCTGGTGGTGGAGCTGCAGGAGTGGTGGGGAAGCGACGGTCCAGGTGCAGCTGGTGACTTGATTTGCCGATGGGGCTTGTTTTGCCTGCGGCGGCCTTGGTGGAGCGCGGTGCTGCCTGGGTGGATCGCGGCGCTGAGTTTTGGTGGGGAGTGGTGGTTGGGCCGGGTTCTTGTGCTTGGGCCTTGCTGTGTGGCTGGGCTTTGCTGTTTAGTTTTTTCTTCTGTCCGATGGTGGGCCTATCAAGGCTTGGTAACTGTTTACAGCTTTTTTGTTTGTCTCTTTCCAATTGTTGCTTTGTCAGTAATAATCTCCAACCGTGTTCCGGTAGGAGGCAATGGCCTGTGTGCCAATTATTGCACCTTGTGTGCCTATTTTGCTCTAGGTAGGTGGCGAGTTCATTGCACATGCTTGCACTTGCAAATGGTCGCTGCCTCTTAGTAGTAGAGGGAAATTAAGTATCACTGGATGTAGTGTCCAGTGGCATTATGATGGGAAAGCTATGCGTATGGTAGTTATGCTTTGTTGCAGTCAGGTTGCAGATCAAGTTATCTTTCCGTTGTATCACCGCTGCTTTAACTATAGAGTCGCCAGTAAAGCGCTCTTTGCTAGTTGGTGCTTTGTTGAGTACAAGCATTTAATAGAACTCAGGATAGTATTTCAGGATGTTCTCTACTTATTGCATTCAGGGATTTAGACTCAATGTCCCCCTTGTATTCGACAATTTCTTTAATTAAGGCTATCAAGGCTTGAGGGCTGCTGCACCGCCCTTCTCTCAAAAAAAAAAAAAAAACACTAAACAAGAGAAATCAATGAATATATTATTATAGACTTGTAAGAATTAGATTTAAACCACACTGGCTCCTTGGAAGGAGTTCCATTTCCACAGGTCACACTCGTCTTCAGCCTTAGTACTACTGTCCCTTGCAGGCAAGAAAGTCTCATATGCCGGGCTCGGAGGCTGCTGCATTAGATCAAGTGTCAAATGTGCACCACTTTCATGAAACCTGTCCCAACTGTGCTGATTGGCAGAAAACATTTGCTGCTGCTGCTGATGATGGTGATGGTGATGGTGATGGTGATGGGATTCGACAGAACTAGACGGCCATGATTGGCTAAGATAATCACCAAAGTCTTGGGTCGAATGGTTATTATAATGTGATGAGTCCTCCCAGTTTGAGTTTGATCGGTCCGAAGAAGATATGAGCTGGCGAGCCAAGATGCCTGCACGGTTTTCTGCAATGAGTTCACGAAGTGCAGCGCGGGATCTTGAGGAGAGATCAGATGGAGATAGTACCCAAGAATCACTACTACTTTTGGAAGATGACAGAAGAGAGAGAGCACTACATCCTGTCGGGGATGACGATAGGTATGGAAACCTCCCTGCTGCAGCCATCATCAATTTCTTCTCTGTTGATCGCAAGAAAATAATATGTTTAGCTTTACTTAAACCTAACCGATACGCGAAATTCAACTTGTATTAAAGGTTTGGAACCATAAACTAATTGTTAATGCATAACAAGACTCGAGAACTATTACAAACTATTATGCAAGGCTTACAATTATTGGAGTCTACATTCTCAACATAACTACATTTAGAACTTGGTGTATAATTTTCTAGTTTTGTTGTTTCTTTTAAACAAAGAAACAAGAGCAAACACAACTTTTCAGTTTACAAAGCCATTGAAATAAAGCCACCTGTCCTCATGGTTGATTTTTCAAATGAAACTCAAAGATGTTTCTACTAACTAGAAAGATGAATAACGCAAAATTAGAGTTGAGCTGTCATATGTTTCTTTTTAAATTTCTTGGAAGTACAATAAACAAAGGAATTAGATAAATTAACAAAGCCGTGATGAGTGGTAATGTGCCCTTTACCTAAAGGGTTCAAGACAACAGAATTCCAAGAACAGAATCAATGATGTCAAACAAATTAATTAACAGCACATATAGTGAAGGTGAACTGTTATTGAAACTTAATATCTTACTGAGAACAGAAGATGGACTGCATGTGTAGTATACCAGAAATTATTCAACAATTTAGAGAAGCCAATATCTTTTGCCTCAGAGCTGAAACATTAAAAGTTAATAGTGATGGTTGGAGCAAAAGAATGTCAATGAAACAAAGCTCTCTAAAGTTTAGGTTCTACTCAAAAGCTTCCCTGTTAGAAATTTAATCAACAAGACAAAGTTCCCATGCTAACACACTAAGTCAAGAAATAATTACTTCTCGCCAACTTCTTTTTCTTTTTCATTTTCTAAACAGAAAAGGGAAGACATCAAGGTAGAGCAGTATCAGGTTCCTATATCTCTCAACTGCTTTAAGGAAAAGTGAGTGTAGTGTGTGTGTGTGTGTGTCTATATGAGGCTGCATTTTGGTGGTATGTAAGTTTGATATAGATTATTGAGACCAACTTTCAGACAACTTAATTTTTTGGGTGAAGTGATTGTGCAAAATGGTTCGACTTCACAAGTTCTTTAATTTAGCAACAGATATCAAGGTTTCATATATACATTCTGTATTGATCTACTCATTCACATGGAGTTTGAGGCAAGACGTGATTGGTATTCGAGTAGAAGGAATGTCATATAGGTTAAGTTGCTCCATTTAATTCAACGTTAAATTGCAATTAGAGTTCTAGAAAAGATTAGGAGTCAAAGAACCTCCAAAGGAAAAGGCACAAAATTAAAAGAGACAGAATATTTATAGAGATAGATATACACACCTTGAGAAGAGCTTCTGGGTAGAGAATCATGAGAGCATTTTCTTCTTCGCTCATTATGCCCGGCTAATCTCCTCCTACAACTCCTCTTAGACTCGTCAAACTCCGACACCACGTGAAACCTATACCCATTTTCCCACCACTCATTAGCGCATCTATAATCATCTCAATCAATCACCTAAAGTAAACCAACAATCCCCCTTTATTTTCATATTCAATTCAATCATCTATTACTTTAAACTTGTACCATTACTACATTACTAGTAATAAAATAAGGGTTTATCCTTTGTGAAGATTTTTGCCCTTTCCGATATAAAGTCGAGTATATATCATATTCGACTATTTGTTGAAAATACATGTAATTTCCTGGAGAAAAAAAAAACATATTTAATCCAAAAAAAAAAAAGGTGAAAATAACCATATAGGCCCCTATTTTGACCCATGTTCTACTTTTGTCTAGGTAGCTTCAAAAGTTTCAAAATTGCCACTCTGTCGTTCCCAATTTTGCCAACTGGGTCACATTACATAGTAAAGTTTCAACCAAGGCCGCATGAGACACACACTAACGAAGAAATTATTGTCTTGGATCTAGAATCAAAGTTTGAGTTTGAAGGAATATATATTTTTAGGAAAATTCTGCTATTCAGATCTGCATACCATGCAGATCAACTGTGTGGACCAGCATGTGGTTGAGAAGTTAAGGATGGGAAGCATTTTGAACCGCAGGACCATGCAGATTTGCACGGCAGCCAAATCCATATTTTTAATATAATTTCAACAACTTTACATGTTTCGTTTCTTGCCAAGTTCATATTCTACATAAACTAAAAAGAAAAAGAGTAAAAAATATAATTAAATTTTAAATTTTAAACAAAAACTGATTTTTTTTTTTAAATGAAGCAATCACAAACGAAGCCTAACAAGATCACGTAATCAAATAAATTTTGGTGTCAGATTGAAACTCGCAAAATCTTTTCCTCAAGAAAAAAAAAGTTAAGAAAATATGACGAAAAATTTGAAATAGTTTTCTTTTATCTGATACGTCTCTATGTATGTATTAATTGTACATTTCCATCCCAATTTGATTTATTTGATGATTTGATTATGTTACACACAGATATATGCATGCGAACGTATATGACCAAAAAGTTAATATTATAAATGTATCAAGGAGCAAACTCTTTCAGTTTTGGATCATTAAGTTGCTAAAGTACTGCTAACTTGAAAATAGTTGCTCTAATGAACTGACCTGCTGCATTGCTGACAGAAGCGCTGCTCCAACCCTAAGACCACCACCTTGGAAGCCTTGGAGTGCATCTCACACACTTTGTGCCGCCGGTGGTACTCCTTCGCGCTCACCAGCGCCACGTGGCACCCCTCCACCTGACACCGCGGCACCTTCAACGACTGCGTAGAAGCCCCACCTCCGCGGCTGCCAGCGCCATACATGTTCTTGCCTCTCTTCATGCCCCCTACGGCCAAAGGAAATCCCGCCACGTCTCGATGATCAAGCAGAGGCAGAGGAGCGTCCTCAAAGTAGTGCCTCTTCCCCAGCTTCAAGCACATAAGGTGGGGATCCGGAAGGTATTGGGACCCACGAAGACGACTCTGATGATGATGATCGCCACCGTACAAATTCTGGAAGTGCTGCTGCACTGCTTGAACACCGTTGTTGTTGTGCACCAGCGGGTGACCCAAACTCGCTTCGGAGCTCGCGCTGGAGCCGGAAGGCGGCTCCGCTATGGTGACGGCCGCTGTTGCAGCCGTCATGTACAATATATCGTTGTTGCCATTATTATTACTATTATTCATCTCCCATATATCCCAAGCAAGATTTGCGTTATTACCATTCTGCCCTGATCTGCCACCAATGTTGTGCCCAAACATTTCCATATCGTCGATATAAGATAGTTTTGGTGGTACAGAGAGAGTAAGTAGAAAACAGAGAAAGGAGTACTAGTTGTACAGTTATGTATGAGCTAGTGTGATATACAGTTATACATGAGCTAGGAGCTAGTAAGGCTAGGGTGAGAAGATAATACAGAGAAAATGGAGAGAGCGGTTGGGGTCCTTGGGGATGTATGTATGAGATAGATGATGGATAGATATAAAAGAGGAAAAGGGTATAAGGGACAGGGGGAGAGTCAGAAGCAGCGAAGAGCCTCTGGTTTTCCGCTGTTTTACACCAATGGGGTTAAAGAAAAAGTTGCACAGTGTTTGCGCAGACGGACATTATTAAGAGAAAGAACCCTGCTACGACACGTGAGAGTGAGATGGGAGCGCACGTGGGAATAGTGGTGGTGGAGCCGGGGCCTGCCTTCTGTGGCAACGATTTGATGGAAGAGGGTGACTGATCTCTGAGTGACTGAGAAAAAAGAGACCGAGAGGTAAGAACTGTGATTAGACGGGAGAGAGAGAGAGAGAGAGAATTATGGCAAAGGAATTATTGTGTAGGTGTAGGTGTATCCATGATAATATGGGGCTAACAAGTGTTTCCATACTATCATAAAATTAATAAAAATAAAAAATAAATAAAAAGGGGTGTTTCCAGACCCCAAAAAAACATGAAGACTGTTCTGTAATTGTTCGCGCAGAATTAATGTTCTTGTCGTGTACGAAGCACACTGCTAATTCGCATGCAATTAATTCGACCAAAACATGGTCTTAACCTATTTAACCTCCATTGACCAAAATCCTATTTAACCTTCACGTTATCACATGATATAAAGACAAGGCTGCGGTTGTGCTCTCCTCGAGCTTTAATACTCTTTTCACCGGTTAGGCACGGGTGGGGACCGCATGTCAATTTAGTAGTCCTAAAATCAGTTTGAATATTTCGGGCTGGGCTCCAATAACATTTTTTTAGTTATAGGAACCGAGAAGGTTAGGACCGTAAATGAACGGATTGGTCCTTCCGTATTTTCGGGCTCAAAAGTCTAATTTTATGTACTTTCAATTTCCCCACAATTTCATCATGTTTCTAATTTTCTAGGTTTAGAATAAGAAAATAACATCAAACAAATCACAAACTAAGCTCCAGAATGAGCTACAAAGAGAAGAAAATAACATCCAAACTTCATAGTTTCTTTCAAGTTACAAACAAATGAAGTTTCAAAGTTTAAATTCAAACCCTATGAATGAAGAACTGAAGAAGTGAAGTTTCAAACTTCAAAAATTCAAATCCTCTTCATGCATGTCACACCACCTGCCGACTCATTATCATCACCCCCTTCAGACTGGCTGGAAGCCACTACCATCTCATCCCCACAAACTGCAGCTTCGAGTTCCATCACCAAACTGATTAAGAGAGGCTTCGGGTTCCACCTTAATATTGGGGTTTCTAAATGGAAAACTGAAGGGGATTGGGTTTCGAGCTAGTGATCAAAGAAGGCCAGAAGGAGATTGCTACTGGGTAAACTGAAATTAGGGTTCTTGTTCGAATTCAAAATCTGGAAATCCAAAAATTGATTAAGGGCTTCGAGTAGGTTCGACCTTCGAAGCGATCGTGTTTTAAATTTGGCTCAGATTGGGAAATTGAGAAAGGATCGAGGTCTCTCTATAGGTGGGTGGGGTTTGGTTTTAGTGTTGACGGCTAAGTTGAATTGTGTTTGAACTTCGAATGTTGACTGATGGTGAAAGAGTCTAAGAGACTAAGATAGTAAGACACTAAGGCTAGTAGGGTTATATTTCTTCAGGCTTATCTACGGGCTTTTGGGCTTTTGAATACCAGATCAGGAACCGGCCAGTTAAAACTCAAACATTACGGGCTTTAATTTTTATTTTATTTTTTCTCAAAGCTCGGCCCATACCTTGAAGGTCTGAATCGATTCAGTCCGGGTTTTCAGGCTAAAATGTCTAGGCCTAGGTTAAACACATATACGCTCGTATCATTGCATTAAGGCATTAAGCTAGTCTAATATAATCTTTTTTATCAAAAGAGGTCAGCCCATTATATAGATTCAACAAGCAGTACAAAAACGAAACACTCCTATGGGGTCGACAGAAAGAATCGTTTCTCGTAGTAACCTGAGACTCCTATTCTAAAGCAAGAATAAGAACCCAATATACTCTCAGAGTCTCAGTACACCTACATTTTAGAAAATCCACGCACCAATATTTCAAACAAAGACCTAGGAACTCCGAAGCAAATAAAATACCTTCAAAGCTACTGATCTTTGCGACCGAGATCAAAAATTAAAAAATATTTAGAGTAGAGAATGAAGTAACACCATCACTTCGTCTTCATTCATCATAGTCGACGCCCCAATTGAGAAGTTCCAAAAAAACCTTAGCCCATCAGCCCAATAACCAGCCCTCAGGAAGCCCAGTATCCACAACCGACTCCAAAAGCCCCAAGAGTCACATCCACTCCCAATACCAAAGGCAGACCAGGCCCTAACAAAAGTTAGGGCCTAGCCCACCCACATACCGTCCAACCAAAACCAGGTCTAGTTAGTCCAACCAGCTAATAGCACATCACCGCCCCCACCACAGTCAATCAAGCTGCCACCTCCGCCCTAGATTACTGCCGGAGAGATTGCATTGTGACAACCAACTTTATCACAGCCACCGATTTCTGCCTTATTAATCACCTTCACAACAGACATTCTGCAGCCACTGGTGTCAGAACAAACACCACATCCATTGATGATGCTACCACCTTTGCCGCCGGCCTTGGAGCGGAAATTACATAAGCAAGAACCGACAAATAAGGCCAGCCATTCTCTTCCAGTGTAAATCCGATCCTCTACGTTCACCATAGCCTCTACCAATCGGAACTGAACACCACAGTTGCCAGCGAGATCCATCTCACCAGGACCTACGACATCTATCTCAGGAGGATATTCCCAATATAGCCTGTCCCCAAACCCCTGATCCGTCAATGATTTTAGGGCCAGACTCCACCCAGAAGCAGTTGATGTACCAAGTCCCTTACCAGCGAAGATATCTTATCCCAATCCACCGTCGTGCTCAAATAACCCAGCCAATCCACCCAACAGATTCAATAATCTCCGCCCACTCCCCAGTTAGGCAGACATCAGCCAAAGAGAAAAGGAGGAGGAACGACAGGCCTAGGCCTACACTTTTATCCATGGAAAATGGAGAAGGTATAAGAGCAGTAGCCACCCTAGACGACGGCGCTCAAAACCCTAGCAGAGCTAGGTCAGAATTTTCCAAGTTTCTCTTCTAAATAAACTTGTAGATTAGTCTAATATAATCTTATCATGAGATAAGAGAGTATCAAAAATATGAATCGGTGTCTCTTGTTTCTTTTATGCTCCCCTACATTCACAATTAATAAGAAACAGGACACAGTCAATATGTCTAAGTCGTTAATCAAAAAAAAAAAAATGTCTAAGTCGCTCGCTACAAGCTAATTAGTTCATCTAGTATTTCAACTTTAACTAATTTGGTAAAAAAAAATTAAAAACAAAAAATATTTTACTGCCTACAAAAGAAAATGATTGTTAGCCTTAAATGAAGCTAACAATTTGTGGCTTTAATCTGATGTGGCATGTCATATCAAGCACGCACATTACCTTTTTACCACATAATGCTATGTAATTCTTGAAAAAAAATATCATCTTATTTATCCAAAATTTGATGGCTCTAAATTATTTTACATTTCTTTTCATTTCACTCATGCTTAGATTAAAAAAAAAAAATTTCCTTCAATCAGAAAAAGAAAAATTTCCTTCGTTGTTTTTACAATTGATTAAAACAAGAAAGACAAAAAATGCTATGCTTAGCTTATAATTGATTGCCGTTCAACACCATATTATGTTGAATCTCAGTTCTCAAAAATTATTTAATGTTCAAATAAAAAGAAAATAAAAAAAGCAAAGCAATACACATGTAATTCGATCAATATATCTGCACATACATTTGGGGTTTTTTTTTTTTTTTTTTTTGAGAAAATATATAACTTCATTAATTTATCCATGGCCAGAAGGCACGTACAACAAATGTTGCATACCAAACTCATAAATGGCACAAGCTACCGAGCAAATGACAGGTGACCCTCACTTAACACATACGCTCACTTATTAAGCCTAACTACAAGAAAATAAATCCTCACTACTAACCTATCTTTGAATAGTAAACCTGGTCGCCTCGAGACCTCAATTGGTGTATAACTAGAGAAAATCAAGATGAAAGTAGTAGAAGACCGACTTTCTAGTAATAGGCAAGAAGACCAGGAAAACCTAAGGCTTTCCTTTGCCCTTATCTCAAGCCTCCATCTACAAGGTAGTGATCCTCCAGGGTCCCAAATATGAAACCCTGAAGAGATAAAGCTTATTAGCAAGGTCCACCAAAGAGCCCAATTCCACCAGGAACTCAGAGCAGGTTGGAACACTCCAGACCCATTTGATTTTAACTTCAACACTGATTTGGGCCACCATACACTTTTGGGCTTCCGAATGATTTGGATACCCACACTAACTTGGGCCACCCAATCCATTTGGACCCCTAAACTGATCTGGGCACCCCACTTGCCGATCCTTTGCCAAGCACGCCAGCCGCCGCCAAGACCACCTCATTGCCAATCCGGGCAGCAGAGCCAGCCACCGCCATCGCCTCAGATCCGATCATCCTACAGGCTAGTTTTACCTGCTCTAAAGTCTGATTCACTTCACGGTACACGACTACTATCTTTACCGCTTCCACAGGTTGGGGTGCAAAGGCTGGCACCGCCATCAATCGGAGTATGGCTGCTTTGATCCGGGTCTAGAGGTCGCACCCTCTCATCTCTTGGCTTCGAGACTGTATATTTCGGTCCTTCTCGACTGCGTACAGCCCAGATTTGAGGCGTCCTCACCTCGGCCTGATCTGCTATGGCCATTTCTCCACCCAATCACCATTGAATCTGATCGGACCGGAGCACCAACCCACCTCTCTCACATCACCTATTTCCTTCCAGCAATTTATGTTGAGTGAACTAGGCCTGAGTTGAGTGGTCGCCGCACATGGTCGGCTTTTGAATGTCATCAATAGATGACGTAGAGGGGAGACTGATACTTGCCGCTGCATAAGGTCGGAGAAGGGAAGGACCCCCGCCGCCGACCGATCTAGAAGTAGACTAGGGTTGAGAGGGTAGCTCTCCTAGGGTTTATGTTGAAGAAATTGTGCTCGTAGCATACATTTGGGGGTATATATCAAATATCTTGCATATACACATGTATATGAATTTGAAGCTTGCTTTATTTATGCATATTATAGATTTTTTTTTCTTTATTATTCTGCCCATATTTAGAGATAATTTATGAAATCAAAGGTTTAAATTATGAAAATATATTGTGAAAACATTTTATTCCAAAATGATGAGAATTAGCAAGCTCATCCAAGAGGGCCAGCCTTGAGTTTGCATTTGATAGGGGCCTCAAATTGAAGTAAAATAATGCAAGATAGACATTATTAAGGAAAGATTGAACCCTGCTAGGACACGTGAGCAAATGCAAATTAGAATTAGAATTCTTACTTTATTATTTATAAATTGTATCAAGCACAATTTTTATTGAACTTAATTATAATTTTCAAAAGTTTGTCTCTCTGTTTTTTTTTTTTTTTTTTTGTGAAAGGGGATTGGTGCGGCTGCCTTCAAGCGTTGATTAATGAAATTGCAGAATACAAGAGGGGATGTAGAGCTGAACCCAAATTAAAATAAGCATAAAGAGAACATCTTGAAATAATACCAAAACTATCCACAAAATCTATGTATTCTAACCAGCACCAATTAGCAAAGAGCACACAAATGACTACTCCATTTGCTTTAACATAACAGTGACATACCGAAAAGATAACTCTATCAAGAAAAAACATCATTACAAATAGCACGGAAATAAATCCGGTGATGCTCAATTTTATCCAACCACTGGTAGATTGCGTCTATTTGATCAAATAAATAGCTCGCTGCCTCGATAAGCCAGACAGGACACATTGAATGTGCATACCAGGACAAAGCCCACGTTGCCCTACCCAAAAGTTATATGGACTTATTGCTGCATAGAGTCACGTCTTACTAAAAGTAAATAAAAAAAACAAAGCATAAAAATAAATTAGGTATGGGCTTTGACAACAAAGATGAGTCAATGGTCAAAGCCCAGACCTAAAGCTCATTAGCTAGGTCTAAGCTTGAGTAACTAGTTGCAGAGCCTAACACGTCGCACCCATCCTACCATCGCCTCACTACCACCAACCGTTGCAACTGTTGATTAGCCTACAACCTCACTTTAAAATTAGGAGAGTGAACTTCATACTTTCTAGTTTGTAATCTATACTCATTTTCTTTTCTTTTTGTCAAATTTCTTATCAGAAGAGAAAATTGTAGTTAACAAAAAAAAAACATAGAGTATGAATTTCACTCATCTAAAATTAACAATACATATAATAAACTGAGCTTCTAATTGAAAATTCAAACTTTAAAAAGAGAGTGAGGTCCGATTGTTTTTTTGGTCCGAATTTAGGCTAGGGCATTTGCTTGTGAATAGTGGGTTCCATCATATCAGCCCAAAGATCTCACTCCAATTAAAACAAAGATTTTTCCAGCTGTGCCAGATTGTGACCATTCCTTGGCATTCTTTTTTGAATGGTCAGAAACTTTAGAACTCATAGAAGACCGTTTCATTTTAGCCATGTCTGGATAGAAAGCAGAAACAATGTGAATTGAAAAGCCACATGGATCAAATATATAGAGAGGTTAATCTACTTTAATCCAAACCGCAAACTAAACTAGACACTAGTGCATTAAATTTTGTAGAACAACTCCACAAATACATGGTAAATCAATAAACTAATTATATATATATTATCACAAATGATACCTAAATTATACCTCAATTTTATCAATGATATCTGAACTTCAATTTTAATCACAACTAGTACCCGAATTTTTCAATTTCATTTTAAATGGTACCTAGAGCTACCTCTGGTCAATATTCCGACTAAAAACGGCATATGAGGCGATCATAGTGATGATTTTTGATGATTTCAAGGGCTGCGATCATATATAGTGATGATTTTTAGGTAATAAACTTGCCTTAAACTTGATTTTTTTTTTTTTTTAGATTTGGCTTTTTTGGCCTAATAGTGACCGAAGGTGGCCTTAGGTACCATTTAAAATGAAGTCGAAAAATTCGGGTACTGGTTGTGATCAAAATTGAAATTCAGGTACCATCGATAAAATAGAGGATAAGTTTAGGTACTATTTATGATAATAACCCTATTTTAAACAAGATGTAAAGGTAGAAAAGATCGAAACATATTTGAACATAAAAAGATGTTCTTAGTCTGGGTCTAGTTTGTATGTTCTCTGTTAGAGTGATCATCAATCTTTTGAGAAATAAGGCTATTTTTTTGTTTTGTTTTTAAAGATGACAGTTTTATACATGTTATTCAGAAAAATCATGTTTGTACAGATTTACACAAAAACATGATAATCTTTATCAAGATTTTGTTCATATATTTGGTTAATTCTTTACTTAATTGTATATAATTGTTATTGGATCTAAATAGAATGGTGAAGAATAATGAGATAAACAAGTCCATTCTAAATTTTTAATAGCCTCTATATTCAGGATTTAAATCCAATAACAGCTTAGCACAATTGATTGAGTAAGGAGCCAATTTTAAAATGATCAACCTAAAAATCAGTGTTTTAAAAATTAGGCTAAGCAGTAGCCAGACACCTCGATTAAGTAAAAATCATTAGCAAAAATCAACCAGGGATTAGATGGGATTAGGCGGCTACCTAGGTGCGCTAGATGTGAATTAGGTGGTCTAGGTAGGCAATAGAGCCGGCCCTGAGGGTTGCCAATTGAGGCAGCCGTCTCAGGTCACCAGCTGTCGGAGGGCCTCTGGAAATCTGAGTTTTGATATAGTTCATATACATCTATAAACTTTGTACCTAAATCACGTATATTTGCATCAGTCTAGTGGTAGATTGACAATAATTGAACCACTCTAACTGTGGTTCGAATCTGATGGGGCCCTTTTTAGGATTGCTCGCCTCAAGCCTTTTGAATCTCAGAACCGGCCCTGGTAGGCAAGCTTAGGCGGGCTAGGAGGGGATTAGCAAAAACGCTGGGACGCAGGCTCCCGAACCATGTCAGATGCAAAGCTTCGCACCTCATTAAGATCATATTGGCATACTCTCCCAAAAAAAAAAGAGTCAAATTGGGTTTTAAAAAATTATAATCTGTTTTTTGGGTCAAAATCAAGTGAAAAACTTGAAACTCCAACAATTCGCTATTACAACCTTCTCTCTCTCCTCTTGGGTGTCTATCTCTCTCCTCTCCCTCTCTATCTCTGCTATTTATAAACGATATTGCCACCAATTAAGTAACCCATTTCCTCGAGACCAAAACTAATAACCAATGATACGTAGACATTTATATAGTTATTTATGTCTTATACAAATATTAAAAAGCCTCCTGACTCCCCACCGCCTAGGCCCTAGCAGTCTTTGAAACATTGCTAAAAAACGTACATTAATTCTAAAAAAAAAAAAAAAAAACTCGACTATATGTTATACGTGCTTGTATAGTCGAGTTTTCGGTGCTTTCTTAAGTAAGTGTTTGAAAAATTAAGTGACAAAATTAGTTTTAATTTCCTATTTTGGGCTTAAATTTTGTTTAAAATGCCAAAAGTCCAAAATGTACAAGAGAGCTTTCCAGAACTATTACTATGGCACTGCAGTGCACGTCCAAAATGCAACAAATTAACGACAGAGAATGCATACGCATAGCTTAGCCAAACGGTACAGATTCCTTGGAGTGTTGACCAGTAGTCAATCAATCCCTTTTGCTTGGAGTAAAATGGTAAAACCTAACTGTTATCAGAAAAATAAAAAGAAGTACTCTGCAGCTATAGATGGAAAAGTAAGACGACGATCGAGTCAGGTAAGGATTAAGGAAGGTAGAGTCGTAGAGAGAGAGGGACTTTTATCCAGCATGACGAATTTATATCTTTTGGTACCTGCAGCAGCCAGAGATTTCTGTGGTGGGTAAAAAACTAATAAGCACTTGGTAAATACTGCCCGACTCTCTTTAGTTCATAACTACTGCCTCAGCCTTGACATTGGTGGTAACTTTCAATGCTCTGTTTTTTTAAGGAGAGTGAAATTCACACTCCATATTTATTTTCATTGTATTTTAAGTTTTGTCTTTTTGTAACAAACAAATTATGTTAAAATACTATAAAATGAAAAATAAAGTGTGGATTGTAAATTGGGGAGTGTAAATTTCACTCCCATTTTTTAACTGTATGCCAATATTAATTTGTTTAATATTATTGTATAGTTATTTTAGTTTTGCGAAAGTTTTTTTTTTTTTGTGAGATTAGTTTGCATAAGGTCATCGGCTCATTTTAAACGTTTTGGTGAAATATCAATCTAAAATATATTTAAAACTTTTTTTAATTTTTTTTTATGTGAAAAAGTCTATCTCATTCAGCATTTCAGCAAGTAGTACAATCAGCATTTCAGCAAGTAGTACAATAATGACTTGCCCAGAGGGCTGTCAGTAGAAGCCATTACATAGAGCACACAACCCTAGCACACCCCTCACACGAGTTTACTAGAAGCCATTACAAGAAATTTATTTTCTCACTGACCCAATTTAAATTGAAATGACAACTTTGCCCTTAACATGATTAAAAAACTCCAACATGCCACTCTCTCATCTCTCTCCGAGTCTCCTCCCTCCAATCCGGTTTCTCTCTCTCCCCCCTCCCCCTCCGTCCCTCCCTCTCCCCGTCGCTCCCTCTTCGTCGGAGTCGGACATTCGAAGGCACTGATCTCCATGATTGCCGACGGCAGCTTTTGCGATCAGAAGGTTGGCGATTTCTTTCGCCTCGATTCCACTGCAGCCACCGCAAATCAGTCATCTCCGGCGAGATTCAGGTCCCATTTTGGGGGATTTCTAAGCGGGGATCTCCGGGTTGGGTCCGCTCTGGCCCTCTCTTCATTTCCGGGCAGCTGTGGTGTACAAATGATCAAAGCAGCTCATCGGTGCCGAAGTGCTCGATGTTAATATCGACGAGCTCACCGCAGGAGCGATCAACTGCGTGGCAAACTGGCCGCACATAATCTCCAGGTCGTATGGAAAATCACCATCATTTCTCATGTCGATGGTGCGCCAAATCCAAGTGTTGTTCTTATAGATTTTGCGCCAGTTCCTGAAAACCTTCTGAGCGCTCTCCAAGATGTCAATGGCGCCCAGCCGCTAGAGTTTCGACTCCGTGGCAATGTCAGGGAGCTCCGTCCAGTGTCACTGCCGTCTCTTTGCGGCAGAGGAGCTGTCGCCCATTTCTGGGTCTCAGGGTTTGAAATTTTGTGATGTACAGGTTCTTGACAAATAGCCTAATAGTGGTGCTGCTTCTATTTTTGTTTTTTGGGTAAATGGTGCTACTGGTGCAGAATGCCCGGATAGAAAGAAAAAATGAAGAAAAAATTTCAACATCTAATTTGGTCTTGTTTACTTTATACAATATGTTATTTTCTTCTTCTTTTATTTGGCAAAATGGAGGTAGAAGGCCCGGAAAGAAAGAAAAATGAAGAAAAAGAATTCTATTGGGGAGCAATAGGCGCCTATTGGGGGGCAATAGACGTTTTTAAATTGATATAATTTCTTCGTTTTTTTTCTTTAAACAAAGTTTTATTTGTCTAAATTTAGAGAGATTAGTTCATATTCTGGCAACCGAAAGTTCTATTAAGGGACAATAGACATCTATTGGGGGGCAATAGACGTATATTAAGGGGCAATACATGGCTGATAGTCGTCTATTGGGGGGCAATAGAGGTCTACTGGGGGGCAATACACGGCTGATAGTCGTCTATTGGGGGGCAATAGACGTCTATTAGGGGCAATAGACATCTATTGGGGGGCAATAGACGTCTATTAGGGGCAAAAAAACTTTCCGGTGAGATTTTCAGCAAATTCCGGTGGGTGGCAGCCTGTGACAGGAATCCCGCGACGGTGACCGGATTCCGGCGAAAGTTGGCCGGATTCCGGCGGCCGGTGACAGGACTCCGGCGGGTGGGACCGGGCTCCGGCGAAGTCTCCTATGGTTTCTCTCTCTTGCATTTTCTCTATCTCTCTCTAAGTAACAAAGGGGTGAGGGGTAAAATGGTATTAAAAAAAAATTAAAAACAAAAAAAAAATCTTAATGGAGTATTAGGGAAGACTCCCTTAGAGTGTATTGGGTAAGAGAGAATTAAAAAAATTTAATGGGGTAAGTGGGAAAAAAATCTCTAAAAATGGTGTAAATGGATAAAAACCCTAAAAAAAAACCTTGCTCAATCGCAGGTACAAGACCGCCGTAAAGAAAACCCTCTAGTGAGAGTTAGAGAAGAAAACATCCTCATCTATTTAAAACTATCTTTAGATACTTGTACTTGACATACGATATACTTGAGAAATTTTAAATACACACCCCTAATCACTCAATACACATCCCTATTATTTTATATTTCAAATTAGATTTTGTAGGTAGGTTAAATGACAAAAACAGACATCTATGCATTTTAGAAGGAAAAAAATAGTCATATTTTCCTTATATTATTCTATTTAAATATTTATGTATAAATAGTTAGATAAACACAAAAAATTTCTATACATGGCCTCCCAATTTAATACAAGAATAAAGTTAGAAACTATCTAATTTAATTTTTCCTTAAATAAATTGTAATTGAATGAGGTTAGAAACCATAATATTTAGAATTTCAAAATCAATGGCATTAAATATTTTTAAAACATATCACTTTACTCCCATTTTTTAGTTAATTTTCTTTTTTGTTCTAAGAGTTATGATTAATCAATTTATTTTCTAATATAAAACATATGAAAAAACTTTGTAACTGTTAATTTGTTTGATCCCTCTAATGACAACTTTTTAGTTCAACTACTGTGGAGAAAGTGAGAAACTACTTATATAGTTTTGGTTGAATGTTCAACTCATAATTTTATACTTGATTAACATGGTGTTTGGTGGATGTGAGCTCAAATAACAAAAAACCTATTTATATACATCTATTTAAAGGGAACAATAATAAATCTGTATGGATTTCTCAATAACAAACAAAAGTAATCAATATTGTCATTTACAAAACGTCAATATAATAGAATATACTAATCATATTAAATAGTAATCCTACTATAGTAAAAAAAAGTAGGATATTTCATGATTTTTTAGATTAAGGATACTTTAGGTACTTTGGGTTGTGTATTTAGTAAAATATTAGAATGAGAAATTAAATGTGTGATGTATTAAGTATGGAATGTGTATTAAGTAATTAGGGGTGTGTATTTAAAACTTCTCGATATACTTGTCTGGATATATATCTTTGTAAACATGAATAGCAATAATAATTTGGGAGAAAAATTGACAACATTATTTACAAACCACACCCCTCTCTACTGACTGTGAATGACAACTCTTTACATTTTGAACATAACAAATGACACTAAATTTCTTTCATCATATTTGTGTTCAAAACAACATTGTTTAGTAAATATTTTTTGGCCAATATAAATCTTATTCAAATGTTAGAATTCAAAGCCTAGAATTAATAATTTAGAGATTAAGTTTTTTTTTTTTGTGTAAATTAGGGTTCATTCCGTCAACATATTAATAATAAAATACGACTAGTTCTCGAAATTGAAAGTTACTTTGTATAAGAATTCAATATTGGACTCAAAACTTCATAACGATATATGAAATACATTCTCAAACAATAATATGTCGTTGCTGTACGTTTCAAAAAATATGTCGTTGTTGTATAGATGAACTTGTAAGGAAAATTCTATAATATGTTAATATATAACTATATACAATTATCACTTTTATGACTTAATTACTCAAATGAGAATATATTTTACTAACGAGGATATTATTTATTTTAATGAGAATTTTTTTCAAATTCCCGCATGAGTTGTCAATAGAGTAAAAGTCATATGTAATATCAACGAATGATAGTTTTACCCTAACTTGTAGTTCTAACCAGTAGTCAATAACATTTAGTTTTTAGACCAACGAAAAAACAAAAGGTTGCAAGTGGGTTTAAGAGTTTTGAGGGTTTAGTGTAATTCACCAATTAATATGATGTAATCCATTAACCCTGATCGAGTGATGCTGTCGTCATTCCAATGCATCGATGATTACATGGGCAGCAAACATTAATGTTAAAAATGACAGATCAATAGGGCATCCAAGGCCGTGGGACCAACGTCCCCCATTAAAAGTCTGGCGCACCTTTGATTTCGCCACGTGTGTGGTGTATGGCATCTTTCATGTACTCGATGTTTAGGCCTTATCGTGCATCCTCAGAACTCAAAAACCTAAAAGCTGGAAAAACTTGAACAACAAACAAGATCCAGAAAAGCTGGGATTGATATCTGATAAGCAGGAAATTAATGGCCACAGTGTACTTGGGCAACTGGGTTTCCTACGCGTGTCCCCCGCCTTAAACCATGATTGAGAAACTAGATCAGTACGTACATGCAAAAACTGTTCGAAATCGAGCCTATCCAAACTGTGAGTGTGCGAGTCTCACAGGAAGCAAGAGACTCCATTGTTTCTTTTAATGAAACACCAACAAAGATTTACAAAATATTAAGGGGGGGGACCATATTTTTGTTCGTCTTTGAGGGTCGTATATATAAGAAGTAAGAGCCAGGGGACCATGCTTTTGATTTTACTATGAGAATATTGTTTTGGCCATAATCATTGCACGTACGAGAAATCATATTAATCTCAGATCGATCTATATCGGAGTTCTAGATCCCGAGGATTAAACAGACTCAACGGATTGTTGAAAAAACAAAACAAAACAAAAACATCTGGGTAGGGTAAAAAATATTTAACTCAGTTGCTGAAGAACGTGTTCTGAACTTCTGATCTTTATTTTCAATGCCTTTAATACTGTGGTCATTTCAACAGCTAAAGGACATGCTAGTCCTTGTTGGAAAGTTGGCTTTTGTGGTTTGAGGGAACCAAAACCAGGGTACTTTAATTTAAAGGTACCGCGCGCCCATAAAGACATTCGATCTCATGTGATATGATATCCAAGAGAAAACAATCTTCCTCAAATAAAGTACCTAAAGGAGAAGATCTTCAAGATGGAAGAGGGTGGGGAAAAGAGTTGAAGTTAAAAGAGAAGATGATTAAGACCTTTCACGAGTGAAAAGGGATGTTAATTAACTTCAATGAAATGCAAGTGTATAAAAAGAAGATAAATTTTTTCCACATCCAAGCCAGAGAAGAGATAGCGGAGATTTTTTTTTTCTTTTTTCGGTCTGAAGATTGCACAGTTATAAAGTGCTTCGCTTTTGATACATTCCAGTTATTACCGCTCTATTGCTCTCAACCAAGTTAAGCATACATGGAATGCTGCAACGAGATTTCCACTTGGGAATCAGTTAGGTAATTAATCTTTATGTTACAGGATGTACACCATTAGCGTTTACTTATATTTTGGAGGCTGAAGCAGCAAGATTATTTAAGCTCGGCATGTACTCAATTGTTTTCTAACGATATATTAACAGAGATTCACAACCAACTTACTTCAGATCGACACCAAGGAGGAGTTGCATTAGATGGAGACTAATTACAAAGAGTCATCTATGGACCAAGGTCCACCTGCACTAAGGTAATTTTACCACCCAAATGCCCCATTTTACCCTCCATTTTGCCTATGATCCACATATACCTTAGTCCATCTTAGAATTTTTGGACTAATTAACATGAATTGTTTTGATATACAATGACAGCGGAAGCTCCTGTCCTCCTGAATACTCTATTATATGCATGTGTTGAGGAAAGGAGACACATATAGTAGTTGTTCAATCAATATGAGACAGATGAGTCTACAATGACAATGCATGGGTCCCTGAATGCATTAGTGCTCAATGGACACCCTTCCATCTATCTCCAGCTAACAAAAGAAAGTGGATGCAGAGTTGCAGACACCCAGACGCATAAGTGTACCAGAGCGTTTACATTATAAAGACCCTACCAGCTAGCTAGCTAAAGGCTAATCTCCCATCATTGTCAGCATGAAGCAAAATTCAAATGCCCCGCAATTATTTCACATTTTGATTCCACATGATTTGTATCAAGCTATTCATCTACCTGGAAGCTTGGTAACTATACAAAATTCAACAGTTCTGTTGGAGCTTTGTGCCATAGAAACGTCACATGTATGCTGCATTGGACGGCACTCAAATGATTGATATATCGACATGAATATCGGAGATATATTATTGATGAAGAATATTTTCTAGAAAAAAAATATATTGACTTTTAAAGATTTATAATTTTTTGTATCAAAATATCAGAGAATTTTTAGGTACCATAGTGTTTGCCATGCTCTCATTTTGTTAAATATTTTAGACAATTGGATTAGTAATATATCCAATGGTTTAAAATTTTAAAAATTAGTAACTTATTTAGCCCGTAGCCTTTTTAATTTTTTTGATAACACAAACTACTAATTGAATTAAAAACAATAAAGATAATGAAAACAATAAAGCCAATTAAAGTTTGATTATCAATTGACAATTACGATTTTTCCTTTTAAAAAAAAATTAAAAGAACCTTCTATCATAAATTCACTGAATTACTTTTAGTTAAATAGTCTATATTACTAATTAATTTTATTATTAGTGAATTAATGCTTGTTATTAATGGACAATTAGACAATTGAAAAATACTTTTTTTCCTTATTAAAAACAAGGGGTCGTGACCACTTGCCCAATTTCAGCTTCAAAATTGCCCACTTACTCTAGTAAGAGATTATTGTGCCCACTTACTCCGGTAAGGGATTATTGTGCCCACTTACCCATTTAAAAATAAAAAGACTATTTTAGACAAATTTTCATTATAAAATTAAAAGCATGCCACTCTCTCTCTCTCTCTTCTCTGCTTCCCGAGGTCGTCGTCGAAGGCCTCCATACTCGCCACCAGCGCTTGTTCTCCTTCTCCTTCCACCAGCGCTTATGGAAGGGCCGTACTTTACGAACCGAGCGTGTTCTCTGGTCTATTGCGAGTCAGGAGAGTCGTGAGGAGGCGCGTGCGACAGTGGCGTCGGTTGTGTTTGTGCTGATGATTGCGGAGCCAGTCCGGGTCGGGTGAGGAAGAGTGTTGTTTGGGTTTGGGAGCGTAGGAGACTGGTTCGATCGGAGAAGGCTGGGATTTCAGATCGGATTTCCTGCGGGTGCCCAAGACTGGTGCCCAGAGCAAATTCTGGGTGTCCAATTATGGGTTTTGTAGTGTGAAATAAGATCTTGGAGGCTCTGGCATGTTTCACTGTGAGGTTGTTGCAAATATATATATATATATATATATATTTTGGGTTGTGAATAGCTACAGATATTTCACTTCTTCATCATGTGTATAGTTCCTATAATCTACAGATATTTTTGTTTCTGTTCTTTTCTTTTGATCTTTTCTTAAAACAAGTAACTTGATCATGCACTTGTAACATTTTTAATCTAAAAGTGAGAGAGCCAGAGAATAAGACTTGTCACTCACTGAGAAAAAAGACATTTTCCTTTTTTTTTTTAATTATAATTTGGTTGGCAATAATAAGATTATTGGGAGGCAATAATAATATTACTGGGGGGCAATAAAATGTTTATTAGGGCAGTAATAAGATTATTTGGGGGGGGGGGGGGGGGGGCAACAATAAGATTATTTATTTGGATAAACCTACTAAAACATTCAAAATTAACAACATCTTCATTTTTCACTAATTATTGATCCCCAATAAACTTGTTATTGGGGGGCAATAATATGATTATTGGGGGGCAATAAAATCAGACGTCGAAATCTGGTCACCAATCTGGTAGTCGGAATTGAGATTCCAGTGACTGGTTGTCAGATTCCGGTCACTGGACGCCGGACTCCGGTCACCGGTAGCCGGAGACCGCGGCCTGCCACTGGTCATCGGAGCACAGCAAGGTGGAGGATGACTTCTCTCTCTAAGTGAGAAAGAAGGAGATGACAAAAAAGTCTCAAAAATAAATAAAAAGAATAAAAAAAAGAATTAATTGGGTATTAGAGAAATAATCTCTTAGAGTGTTTTGGGTAAATGGGGTTAAAAAAACTGTTAGTGGAGCAAGTGAGCAATTTTTAAGCCGAAATTGGGTAAATGATCATTTCCCCTAAAAAGAAAAACCTTCTAACCTAAGTTCACAAAATTAGTATTAGTTAAGTAATCTTTATTACCAATTAATTATATAATTAGTAGTTTCCTTAACCAAATATAATTCTTTTTACATGAATTTTACGACAATGACAACAATTAGTGTAAAAATAAATAATATTTATTTTAAATGTAGTCAAATGAGAACCTACTTTAGGACTTATTACTCAAATGAGAATCTACTTTACTCTAATGAGAGCCTATTACAATTACCATTTTTATGACTTAATTACTCAAATGAGAACTTACTTTTCTCTAACGAAGACCTTATTTACTTTAATGCTGATTTTTTTTTTAAATTACCACATGTGTCCTCAAAGTGGTAAATATTATAGAAAATAGAACATGTATGAATCTTTATGTTTTTATCATTAGTGAAATTATTACTACAATGACTACACATTTTATCACAACCCACAACACTAGATTGATGTAAAAGCAGTAACTTTTATTATATTTGTAGTAATTACTCCACCTAAACTAATGTACTAATTTATAGACAATTTAACAAGTATGACAACAAATTTGTTGTCAGAGTAGTAAATCTTTATATTTTTATCATTAATGGAATAATTACTCAATTACTACATATTTTACCATAACTCGCAACTATTGGTGTAAAAGCGGTAACTTTTGTTCTGATTGTAGTAATTACTTCAAAAACTATACCATTTACAAGATTATCAACCATTTTACAATTCCGACAACATTTGTGTTGTGAAAATGGTAAAATTAAAATTAGACCAAAAGATATGTAACAACTCAGTATTATAAGGAGCTTATCCACTTGATAATCAAGGTTCTAAATTTGATAAAAGTTGTCCAAATATGATATTTACATCTTTGACCACTTAATTACAATAACCACAACAATTGTTGTCATAAGTCGTAATTGTAGTTCAACTATGTATAATTTATTATTTTGACAATACTTGTTACATGATTTTTAACAATGTTACATATCAAGAAAGAGTGTAAATTTTATTTTTAAAAATGACACATGTCGATATTTAATTTGGTAACATGTTGACCAGTTCAATAGGTTTCCACTATATTAATTTACTAAAAGTAAAAAAAAAAAAAAAAAAAAGGGTATGGCAAACACC
The DNA here is from genome assembly GCA_024704745.1 of Rosa lucieae. Classification (NCBI taxonomy): domain Eukaryota; kingdom Viridiplantae; phylum Streptophyta; class Magnoliopsida; order Rosales; family Rosaceae; genus Rosa; species Rosa lucieae. The sequence goes on from CM045492.1 coordinate 39,820,231, forward strand.
AACGTACCCAAGACGACCCCCAAAATATGCACACCTTCTTAATTTGTAGCCAACAAAAATAGGAAATGTTAGAATATATGTGTTATGTAGAGATTTCTGATACTATTTCAGAAAACACTCTAGATACTTATTCTAAGGATCCGGCTCCTCTAAAGTGAAAACTCTCTAAAGTTTGTAAAGTTCGTGAAATCTCAATCCTCCAAATAATCTAATGATTTAGAAAGATGCCACTTCATTAAAATTGAGTATTTTAGAAATTTTAGTCAATTTGAGGTTAACCGTGAGACTAACTCTTGCCGTTTACCTCATTAAAAAAAAAAAAAAAAAAAAATCCTTTCCCAGATACAGTTCACGAACTGTGAGATGACATATGTTTTCCCAATCCATTGGTGAAACCGCGTCGGTCTTTGGTTGAGAGGTTCCATCTCTATATGCAACACAACAGTTGGCCCAAGGATATGATGCACAACTTAATTAACTTTTTCTTTGAAATATATATGGTCCTCAATCGCCACTTTGAGTCTTTGATATATACTATATAGGCATTCATGAGCGTCAATTGATAAAGGTCTAATGCCCTAAGATCCCTTGGATACTTTTATCATAGGTGAGTGACTTGATCAAGAACACTGAGTTGGCCCTCCCATTAGGGCTCCATTCAAAAATGCTAAAGCAACAACCTCTTCAAATCTAAATCAATTCTGGAGATGGTCGATCAGTTTTGATTTTCTGGAGAGGGAATCGTGGAATGAAAGATTATACTTCTAAATTAGTTTGATAATAATTTAGTGAGAGGTCTGGGAATTATATATGTATAATTGATATTGTGAAGGATTTTTTTTTTCAATAAAAAACCAATACTAATTGTATCATACTCCACATTCAGATCGATGCTGGCATTTTTTTCCTTCCCACAGTTCATGAACTGATATGGGAAAAGAAATTTTTTTTTGTTGGTTTCTGATGAGGTTAACAGCAAGTTAGTATCACTGTTAATCTCCAATTGGCTAAAAATTTTAAAATACTAATTTTAATGAAGTGGCGGCTTTTCAAATCATTAGATTATTCGAAGGATTGAGATTTGATGAACTTTACAAAACTTTAGAGAGTTTTTACTTTAGAGGAGCCGGATCCTTATTCTAATAAGGGGTTTAGACTCATTGCCCACCATTTGTATTTAACAGTTTCATTAATCAAGGCTTGAAAGCAACCGTACCAACATTTTATTTTAAAAATAAATAAATAAATAATAGGAACGGTTAAATTGTCTAGTAATTCTTGTGATTGAGAGAAAAATTATTCTTATATATATAAGACTAGAGTTTGAATATATTGGTTCTTTTAGCCTCGCTTATGGCTAAGAAAAAATAAAGGAATTATTTCTTATAACCCAAAAATCTAATTCAAAGATGCATGCTGAAGTTGCTTTTAAATTCTACCGCGGCACTTAAGTATCTATGATCTCCCTCTAGGGCATTACTAATGTGAGATTTGAAAGTATGATAAGCTCCCTCCTTTAAACCTTGATGCCCTCGTGAAGTCCGACATAATTTTTTTAACATGCCTTTCCCATATAGGAATCAACCGCTTAACAAATTTAAGACTGCCCATAGCGCAATGTGGTGCAGTGAGATATGGAGCCATCTTCATTACCATAATTGAAGTCCCGACTCAATGTCTCATTTTAAAGTGCTAAGTAAATTTGTTATTGAAACTTCAGACCGTACTTATATAGGTCAGAATGTTCATATCAGATCAAAGATAAGGTCCAGTGTTTTTATATGAAAACCAAGCCCAATAAATTCCCATAAAAACAAGGCGGGCCTTCAATTTTTGTTTAATCTTTCAGCTCTCCAGGTTTTTTGACCAAGGAAAAGGAAACGATAACACTAAAGTTTCAACCAAAATGTGATCGAGATATACAATTGACTCCATCCCGGCATATATATGATTTTCTATTACAATTAACCAGAAAGAGATTAAAATCTAATACCTATGCATTTAGTGTGATGTTAGTGCGGTATATATGCATTTGTACATGACATTTCATAGAGCACTTGAAGAAGTGCTTCCGAGTTTGATAGAGCGGTCAGCATCAGTTCCATGTCGGATGTTCAGGGAAATAACTTTTAGCAGAAGCTAACTACCAGCTACCAGCAGTTGGAATTCAGCAGTTGGTGCTCTAAGTTTCTTGAAAATTACGAATATATGACTTATATATCCAAAGAACAGACACAAAGTTGGGTCTGCATAGGAAGTAGTAATCAAGCAACACGGTTCTGTTGTGGCCTAACATGGTAGTTGTTTGTGACTTTCCAAGAGCCGAATATTGAGTCCACTTTAAGTCCAAATCTTAGAAAGTACATAGCTCCAAAAATGCTTTCTCAGATAGACTTGAACGGATTGAGTCATCCACACGCCTAAATGGTGATCATAAATGTTCTAGCTTTTTACCCTACCATACATTACCAAACTAGGTAGAGAAGCTGTCACCCTTCATACCTGAAATCATGTCCATTAAGTGGAAAATTAAGCTCACACATAATACACTTATTGTTTACATTTTTAAGTGAAAAGGAAAATGGGTCTTATCCATGTGAATGATGTGTTGAGCTAGCAATGCAGTAACATATTTCATTCTACAATAATAGTTTGATCATATTATTACAATGTCATTGGCTCATACAAAAAAGATTGACACACCATGATCATGATCTGTACTCATGGTAAAAATGATTCTAGCATCAGAATCATGATCAACATTGCCTCTCTTAAAGTTAGAATTTCTTTTAAAATGAAAAGGGCTTTGCCACCAAATCTTAGGTTGTACCCTAACTATCCATATTTTATTATTCCTTCATATAAAAGCCAGTTCCTTCCTATCCTCCAAACACTCTAAACAACTTCAACTGCCATGTTTCGGTTATTCAGTTACTCTCTCTCCCTCTTTATCTTCTTCCTCAAATTACCGCCATGCATACCCACCGGAATATCAGAGATAATTGCAGCACCGAAATGTGGTGCACCACCACCTGACATGAGCTCAAATACATTGCATGGCACGAAATATTACGTGTATTTCCCCGGAAAACCTCGGTGGGTCCCACGCACGATGCCCATGAGACTCACCTACGCTTTCTCGGCGGAGAACATGATCAGTTACTTGAGCTCGTCCGATATCCGAGACGCATTTAAACGCTCTTTTGATCGTTGGGCGTCGGTTATTCCGGTGAGCTTCTTCGAGACGGAAGACTACGGCTTCTCGGATATCAAAATAGGGTTTTACGCCGGGGACCACGGCGACGGAGAGCCTTTCGACGGTGTGCTTGGGATTTTAGCCCACTCGTTTTCGCCGGAGACCGGGAGGCTCCACCTTGATGCGGCGGAGACGTGGGCAGTGGACTTTAGGTCGGAGAAATCGGCGGTGGCTGTCGATTTAGAGTCCGTGGCGATTCATGAGATCGGGCATTTGCTAGGGTTAGGGCATAGTTTGGTGAAAGAGGCTGTGATGTACCCGAGTTTGAAGCCTAGGGAAAAGAAGGTTGATTTACAGGTTGATGATGTTGAAGGAGTGCAAGCTTTATATGGATCGAACCCCAATTATACATTCAGTGCTTTATCAGAGTCAGAATACAGTACTTCAACAAATCTGGGCGTTGATTTCAGGAGTAGACCATCAAGATGGGAAAATTTCGTCTTTGTTTTGGTTATCTGGTCGTGCATTTACTTTTAGCAGTAAAACTTACTTGGTTTCTCCTGCTGGCTTTTGTTTTCAACTGGTAGCTACAACATAACCTTCTTAATTAATTTTTCTTTTCTTGTTCGTTTTATACACACTAATTGAAGGGTTGGCCCTTAATTTGTACTAGTGTTTACCACGTCTGAAGGAGACTAGTCTAATGATACGTATTTCTCATCTACGTTGTTATCTCTATGTGATTCCGACTTATTTGTCTATGATTTGATATGTTTAAACTTTTTACATAGTATTTTGACTTATAGTATCACTGGTGATCTTGCTTTAGCTGCATAAGTGTGTACTGCGATTCCGATTGGGCATCAGATCAGTCAACCATAGAAGGTCGATCGATCATCTATGGTTGGTTTCTAAATTTCTTTTGCTCTTCATCCCATCCCTTGGAAGTGTAAGAAACAAGGATATGTATCGAGCTAGAAGTTCAATAAAGGCTAGCTGAGTATCATGATCGACTTGGCTAATATCGTTGGAGATCGATGTATCTTGGGCAAGGCTGTTCTTTGTGATAGACGCATATAACTCCCCGCCTTTCCTTTACTTCATTTATTTTACAATTACGCATCTCTTGCCCCAAGTTCAAATCCTGTGTTTAAGCATTTTGACACTGATTTTCACATTGAAAAAATTCATATACTTATTCTGTACTTATGTTCTTCCTAATGAGATGGTAAATCATCTTTTGATGTATCACCTTAAACTCATTTTATATGGCAACAATTGTGCCGTAACCATTCACGAATTATAAATTTTCATTATAGTATCACATCTGTTGACATGTGCATGCTTGCCAATTTATTTAATTTCTTTTAAGTTCAGGAAAACAAAAAATTCATAGAATAATTTCAAATTTTCAAATTATAATGTTTAGTCTTGTTTGCTTAATATATATGAGGTATCCACGTGTATTAGGTGAGAGAAACAACGCTCGTTCTTTTCGGTATTAAAACTATCTACGTCATCATATACTATTAGAATATTAGATAAGAGATATGGATGACTTTTCTTTTTGGTTTGAAAGATTTCTGATTAAACCTTTGATTAATTTGGTATATGAATGAAATAACTTTTCGATAAGTGGTCTTTGTTGATCACCACCATTATTGTTAACATTATTGAGCTCACCAACCGGATCTATATCTTATGCGGGTTTACAAGTCACCAAGTCATTCTTTAAACCGATAATAATCGAGGAGCACGGGCGGCCATGATTTTTAATTGTTTGGACTCTTTTGACTTGAACAACAACGATTAGCATCTATGGAGAAGATTAACAATGCCACAGTTTTTATATATTATTTATTTATTTATGTTTTTTGCTTTTTTTGTGTTGCCAAAGTAGGATCACAGTTTTGATATTGAGAGAAGTGACAGTAGAGTTGGTGGTTGGGAAGTCACTACAGCATTTTAATAGATGGTAGTATTGTAAAGAAGATATTGGTGATTAGCATACTGGTTTTTTTTGTTGGCAGGAAACAGAATATACTGGCTTTGAATCCTCATATTATATGTGTGCCTTGTCCAAAGGCCCTTGTGAAACAATGACTCGAAATTCGTTTAGACTTTAGGTACAAGGGTGATGATCTAAATATGAACTCGTACTCGCGTCACTAGATTTGCAGGGGATAAGCCAACTACGTAAATTTTGAGAGAACTACATGAACATAACAAATAGTCAAATATTGAGTTGCAACATCAGACTAGTTTTTTTTTTGTTTTTTTTTGAATAGAAGTTGATTGCATTAGATCGATCAACAGCCAAGGGCTAAAGTCTACAAAGTTTACATAAGCCATTCGGCAAGAAAATCCGAACTACCTATCTAAACCAAAGCAAACTCTTAAGACTCACTGGGACGCTCACATTTAAGCGAGCCTATACAAGAATAGAACAGACCTCGCCTCCTACGGAAAGGAAATCATTCAACTAGCCCTAACTTGCCAATCACGCAAATGTGGTACAAACTATAAACTAGAAACGTCATAGAAGACTCATAGAAGCTTGTCCCTGCTCACATAGGCTCATACCCAACAGAAATAAATTAGTAAATTACTAACTCCTTCCCTTTCGAGTTGGAGCTCATACCATCGGATATCCTCTTCCCTTTCTCCTTCTTGGAGGTTTTTTTTTCTCTTTCGTAGCCTCACCAAGCGCTACACATTTCTTCTTTTCTCCATATGGCAGTTTGTTCCTACTACCCACAGGGCGTCCACGCTTCCTCTTTCCACTACCTGAGCCACCTTCCTCCAGTAGAGGAACCAAACCAAGGCTTTCCAGCTCCAAATTCATATTACGCTTGCCCACAGTGAAGCTAAGTTTCAGTTTCTTTGGAGATATAGTCTCTCCAGCATCAGAGCGACCTCTACGCTTCCCCGTAAGCCTTTCCGGTGTCATAGCAGTTTCTTGCAACTCTCTAATCACCACTTGACGTCGAGGTCTATTCAAGAAGGAACTCAAAGCTAGCTCCGAAGTTGAACTTGGAATAGGAGTCTTGAAAACTAGAGTTTGACCACGAGTCAAAACCCTAGCTTGCAACCCCGAATTACCTGCAGCAGACGGCCCTGAACTGGAATCCCCCGTGTGCAGTTGCAAACCGCCAGCCATCACCGGTGTTGCAGCTACATGGTGTGCCCCCAAAACAATCCTCTCTGCCCCATCCTCAACTTCCTCCAACGCTGGCCCTGAACAAGGGAGGCGAGCATGAGTCACCAAACCACAGGTAGAGCATCGACCAAACAACTTGTCATATTTAAACTTACACAGGAACTCGACCTCGTCCTCCACCCAGTACCACCGTTTGAAAGGCAGCGGCTTGTTCAGCGGGATCTCTACCAGGATGCGAAGTTTTCCGGCTTTCTTTCCAATCTTATCGATCTCCAGAAAGTCCCCTAGGGTGTAACCAATCATAGTCATTACTCTTTCTGATCTGAAAGCAGGAGGAATACCTTGGAGAGTTATCCAATATGAAGCCAAGGTCAAAGGGACCTGTTCCACCGGTGTAACTCCATCATAGCAAGCCAGCGCCACAGGAGCATGGTTGTATCCCCATGGAGCGCCCTTCCAAATACGAACGTGATTTGAAGAATCCCACAGCGTGAACAACACCATCTGTCCTTCTGCCTCCTCTACTTGAAGAGATCCATTCGTCCGCCATGCATTGCGGAACATCCCTAGAAAGGACCGGATCTTAAAATCTCGAGTAGTAAGTTGCTTCCCCACCATAAACACCTCAGATTGTCGTAGACCTTGGCCTTGTGTAGGCCGGAGATCCACCTGTTTCTTCCCCTCAGCAATAGCAAGCGAGGATGCTAGCCTAGCAGCCATGGCATCAATGAAACTCATGGTTGCGTTGAAAGGAGAAAGCAAAGAAACCCTAACCCTAACCCTAGCAGAGAAAGAGAGACGGCTCTACTTGAAAATTAGGAGCTCTATTTCAATCTCAACTTGTTTCTCTTTGTAACATCAGACTAGTGTTTGTTGGTGAAAAAGTGATTACTTGATAAAGAAGAAAATAAAGTTAGTTAAGGTCTTTCAGTTGTAGCACAGATGGCTGACATGCAAGTGTCACCAGTCTGTACATTAGATTAGACAATCTTAAAGTATAAACACCTATGCTTGCTGTAATAACTCCAAAACTTTTTCCTCATTCTCTAGAAAATTAGTTACAGAGCCTTGTTCTTCTTCATTTTCTTTTAGCTCTTTCTGTTACACTTTCATGGTATCGAGTTTCAAAGCTCTTTTATAACTAATAGGTTCAGTTTGACTTGGATCAGCTGAAGTTGATGACATGACAAACAAAAAGCATTTTTTCTTGGAAATGCCTCTTCTTCCCTCATAAGTATATGGTGAGTATTTTGGACCATGTTTGTTAGCCCTTCTACTGGATGCAAGATATTGGCTTCTGATATTTGACTTCTGGGTCTAGATGGACTGCAATTTAACACCACTGATATATTGCCCTTACTAGGTTGTGAATCTACTGCTAAGGACCCATACCAAAATGTATAATTTTATGAGATTTTGGACTAAATGCATCAAGAGATGGTGGTGCCATGACCAATTGACCATGTAATTGTTAGCAAAAGGTATTAATGTTTGAGACTATGATTCATTGTGTTGAGCAGAAGCATCTAAATTAGTATTAGAGTGAGAGTGAGTAGAGGGCAACTGATCTGAACATGTGATTAATGGGGATAAGATTGGTGTATAGACATTTAATTTGATATTGTGTAGTAGACCGAGTGTGAGTAAAGCAAGGTTAATTTGAGTTCAATTAGAGTAGACACGGTAGACTTATGTGAACTTTGCTGGATTGCATGGGAAAAAAATTCTTCATCAAAGAAAACATACGTTGAAATTATGTATCATCTGGTTTGCATATTGTAACAATATAACCCATGTCTTCTTCCTAAATGAAACCAGCAAACCCATGTCTTCTTCCTTGCTGAAACCAGCAAACCTGAGTATGAGTAAAGCAAGGTTAATTTTAGCTCAATTAGAGTAGATACGGTAGACTTATGTGAACTTTGCTGTATTGCATAGGAAATTTCTTCATCAAAGAAAACGTGCGTTGAAATTATGTATCATCTGGTTTGAATTAATATTGTAACGAATATAACCCATGTCTTCTTCCTCGCTGAAACCAGAAAATCCATGTCTTCTTCCTCGCTGAAACCAGCAAACCCATATCTTCTTCCTCGCTGAAACCAGCTTCCATCATCTTCGCTGCAAGAATACAGCGTCTGCCAGGCCTCTCTCACCTTTCCATCAGCCAACCAGACTGGTTAGTCATCATCACCGACGGCCACCCAGCAACCGGCGGACATCCAAACCAGCAGCACCTAGAGTTGTAAGGCGGGCTGACATTTTCAGAGAGATGCCCGTGAACAATGTCAAATAGACAAATACCAATTGAATGGAATATATGTTTTTTTTTTTTTTTTTAAATAATGAGATTTGCCCGGTCAAATTGGGAGGTTTATCCGCACATCCATGTTATTATTTTGCCCCAACCAGGGGGTATTACATCCCTGAACCCTGAGCGTTCATAGATATAATACATGTTGATTTGGTTTTGGTTTTTTCTCATTTGGTCCCAAAATGGCAGTTTTACTTATTGTAAATTGCTGCAGTTGAAGTATAGCTAGGTAACAGGTGTAGAGCATTGGATTTCTGGAGGAAAAATACTAACTGTTGGTTACCATTTAGGAGGGAAGCAAGATTTCGAGGGAATTGTGATGAGGTGGCTATGTGTGGATAGTGGATTAGAGGAAAATTATGGATGACTGATTTGCCCTTATAAGTTTGACGGAAAGCATACTAAATAATGGAGCATGTAATGACATGTACCAGATTAGGGTTGGATTTTGAAAGCTATGTACCATTGTGAAATTTTATAAACTAAATTAACCTTAATTCAAAGTGGGAAATTAGTATACCGCGACTACTCCCCCCCTCCCTCCCTCTGCTAGGGTTAGGGTTTTGAGTTTTTTTTTGAAGTTGTGAGGCGTCCCGTTTCATGGCTGCTGCTATTGCCTCCATGACTGCCAGGCTAGCGACCAAATTGTATTCAAAGAGGGTGAAGAACCTATGGATTTGGGGAACCTTAGGGTTCCGGGGAAGGAGTTTCTCGCTCGTCACTTTTACTTGGTGGGGAAACTTAATACCTGTAGGGCGGTGGTTTTGGATTCTTTCAAGAGTGTGGTGAGATCTATGTGGCGACTGACGGGTACTGTGGAAGTCCAGCCAGAAGGTGATCGTTTTCTGTTTACGTTCACCCATGTACGTGATGTCGCTCCTATGAAGAAGGGAGGTTCGTGGGGTTTTCAACGTGCTATGATCTTGTTGAATGATTATGATGGCTTCTCAGAGATTCCTACTGTGAAGCTCGATTTTGTTTGGATCTGAGTTGTGTTTCAGGGCATCCCACCAGGCATATTGACCGAACCCACGGTCCGGCTGGTGGAAGTAATGATTGGAGAGGTTTTGGAGGTGGACCGTGTGGCCCTGCATCATGGGGAAGCTCGGGTTCGACTTACTTTGCCCATTAACTACCCGGTATGCCTGGATCGTAGAGTTAGGGTTTCTTCTGTTGACGTCTTCACATTGCGGTTCAGGTATGAGAGGCTTTTGGGGTGGTGCAGGCTGTGCACCCTGCTGAATCATGGAGGGCAGAGATGCCCTAGGGAGGATGAGGTGGAGGTCGACACTGTGGGGGAGGTGGGCTCGCTGCAGGCACCGGTCAGGCTCTTCCAGCTCTCGTGTGTAGGGCTAACTCCAAGCCTTCTCTTTCCCTGCTTTCGACTTTCAAGGTGCCTAGCATGCTAAAGAAGAAACATGTGCAGATTTGGCCTCCTCCGAAGCTAGTGTCTTCCCATGGGTCTGAAGGCAATTCTGCTGCGGCTCCAGTGGTTGGAGTACGTCATCCTAGGGAGGAGGAGGACCCTAAGGAGAGTAAAAGGGGTAAACATGGTTTAGCTCTTGTCCCGGCTACTCTGCAACCAGAAAACTTAGGGTTGGAATTTTCCTCTGATGGTTTGGTGGAGGTGGAAGTGAAGATGACATCTCCTCCTAAGGTTTACAAGAAGAAGGGTAGGCCTCGGGGACAGAGAAACAAGGTCAAGGCGGCAGCGTCTGTCTGTGGAGGCTCGGAGTCCATGGTTTCAGTTTTAACTGAGGATGGTCCTAACAGTGTGCATGGTGGGCATGATAGGGTGGTGGCTTTGCTTGTTTCCCGGTCCGAGTAGGAGATGTTCCCTTTCTTCTTGTACAGTGTGATGGGGCCTGTTGTGGTCTTAGCGACTTACACCACAAAGGTCTTAGGCGTCAAAAGGATCAAGGAGGTGTCATACGTTAGAAGGTGTAGGGTTCTTGTTTTTAGTTTATTGCTTTTGCTGGTAGTTTTCTTTGTTTTGGATTTTAGTTTTTTGGGTTTCAGTTTCTCTGATGAACGTGCATTTTAATATAAGGGGTGGTTTGTACCCTTCATGCTTAACCGAGTGAGGTTGTTATGCTTTTACATCAATGGATTAGTCTTCCGTTGCCCTAAAAAAAAATTGGACAATTTTTTGTGTATTGTTATTAAAATTTTCCCTTTTTAAGTTATAATTTAAACTCATTTTTAGCTTAAATTAAATTCCTAGCTTAGAGCATCTTTATCAAGCTCTCTATCTTGGTACCTAGCTTTAACTATTTGAAGAGCATGTTTAGCTTTCTATCAAATTTAGCAGCTGCACCAGACTCATAAGTGGCTCTCCATTTTAACTTTTATCTATATTAATTGCTCCTAAATATAAAGAGCGAGATGAGACTCTTTACTATTTTTGTAAATTTAAAACATTCATTTTAAGTTATGCAATGAAATTTATAAATACATTTAAACTATTTTTTTCTTCAATTAATAAATAATATAAAAAAATTAGTTAAAATAAAGAGAACCAAAGCATATGTGTTTTAAAAGTAGCTAGCCAAAATGATTTTTTAGCTATTTTAGCTAAAATTTAACTACAAAATGACTAGCATTGCTAAAGATGCTCTTAATAATCTTGATTGCATAAACTAACTTTGAGGGCATTTGGGGGAATCCCATAATAGTATAGCTTATTGTATATACTTGGCCTTTATATGGCAAGGAGCATTGTTTCAACTCATTTTAAAATGTGGTTTCAAGAGCGAGCAGCCTGTCATTCAATGCAATCATTAATTTGCTAACCAGTAACCATGTGAAATTCATGATTAACAAGAGAAGCTTACTACAAGATCATCCAATAAATTTTTCGAGTCCCAAATTTTATGCATGTTAGAGTCAGTAAGTATAGTAGTGTATGAAGTCGTTTTAAAATGTGAAGAACCAATGATTGGTTTAATAATTGAAATCAAATCAAATTATGTGCTCCGTCACCCAATTGTGTTCTTAATATACAAGGTAGAGGAAATTAATTCACATGACTAGTACATATGGTGTGAAATTTAGAGAACTTCAACAGGTTCTCCATATTTTAATTTTTTTCTATTTTAAGGAAAAATGAGTGTCTTTTGCTCCAACAAATTCCTTATAACTATCCCCATTTGAGGAAAGAGAAAACAAAATTATCTAAATTTATGGTAATCTCTAAAATTTAAAGGAAAAATTATGGAGATTTTAGATATTGCTATAAAATAAGGAATATGTTGGAATTGGATAAGAAAAATTGCTTAAAGTTTTGATTTTTGCTTCTTTAAAATACAAAAATTATAGAGAAACTGTTGGAGTTGCTCTTAGATAACTATGCAATCTTTGTTGAAGGAAATAAAAGTTTAGCAATTAAACTTTCTAGGATATTCATTGAAATATTTTAGAATAGTCACTACTAGAATAATGCTAATAGACATCACGTCATTTAAATCAGTTAAGATTTCACGTGATGTAAAAAAATGTTCTAACATCGGTTCTTAAAAATCCGATATCTATTCATATAATTAACATCGTTTTGACTGTTGACCGATGTCTATATTTTAGTTTCAAAATTTTCAAAAATGCGGAACGGCGGAAACACTAAGCTAAAATTTTTATCCACGCAGGGAGCAAAATTACACTTGGTCAGTTGAACCTAAATCGAAACTAGATCTATTAAACCCTTTCTCTCTCTCTCTCTCTCTCCCCACCCCACCTCGCGTCCACCTTCCGTTTCCGATCCATGTCTATTTCTTCTCCATTGGCTCGCCGGTTTCTCGGCCTCTACCTCTTTGACTTTGATTTCTCACTCTTTTCTAAAACCCTGAGCTTACAAGCCAACCCAAAATATGAATACAGACTTCTCTTCTAGATCTGTCTTTCTGCACTTTTAGATCTACAATCACAGTTGTGCATTCTATCCCTAAGAAGTAACCAAATTAGCCATGGTCAGCCCTTTCTTACTGATGGAATGCAACTGGGCTTGCACAAGAATGCGTTAAACTGAGCGATTTTGGAAAATATGCTTTACAATTCCAACGGAATCCGAAATCTGAGGAACCCAGAGCTGCCCAAAGCACAAAAGCTCTAGATTCACGACTCCCTGAGCAGCAGCACAAACTCGTACAACGTAAAATAGTGGTACTTCTCTGCATCTTCCATTAAAATTTGAACTTGGATTAAACTGACCTTCTCGATTTAACCCTTGTTGTTTTCTTTAATTGATTGTTGCAGTCGCTCTTCACACAAATCTCGAGGATATCAAGTGTGCGGTCTTCTGCAGCATGCTCTCAAGATACTTACAATTTTGGTAGTTGCTCGTTTTATGGTAAATTTATCATGTGGTACCCCTTTTAATGCTTCATACAGGTCATGCTGAATGTGTTGGGTTCGTGAAGAAGTTTAATATAACCTTACTGATATGTTTCTCATTTGATTAAGTCTTACCAGATTCTCAATGTTATACATCCGGTATATGAATTAGAATATATCTTCTGCCTCCAAGTCATAGAAGGTGATGGATGCATAGAAGAGATTGTTGCTCGATAAACAAACAATAGAATGACATTATGAAGATGAGGTAAACAAAAAAGAATAATCTTGGTAAGATAAACCATCTGGCCAACTTCTTACTTTGATTGAAAATCTAGACGTTTCAACTTGGAATTAATTGCTTTATAGTTATGCCAAGTATAAACATGTTATTTTACTCCTACACGTTTCAACTTGGACTTAATTGCTTTAGATAATTTTTTAGCAATATGAATCTCCGCATTCAGATTGTGGTAGTGTTTTTCATTTTTGGTTTTGTTGATTTGTTGTAGCTAATAAAATGCTTGCATATGTGTCTAATAGCCTTCTCAAGTGAACTGCTATCCATTCATTATACATATGGTTTGATGCATGTTAATGGCTTGTTGATGTAAGAATATCCTCTTTCTTGACAGGTTTGAACCTGAAATGCTAGTGTTTTCTAGGTGTTACTATGGTGGGGCTAATAAAGAAAATATGAGCTTGCTGAAATAAGAAAATGTTGGGCAACTTACCTGTGAGATTGCTATTCCATTTTTACTATAGCTAACACTTGCAGTGTTTCTTGGCCATTTCTCAACTAGGACTTCTGTTCTTGGGTTCGTTGGATTGGATTCGCTGGATTTTACTGGATTGATTAATTTGTATTCAAATTGTCGTTGTGCTACCGTTTGGTTAGAGTAGGCTGCAATGGAAACTGTGATGTCATGAAAATATAACTTGCATGTTTTTTTTTCAATGAGTAGTGAGATTAACTGATTTACTGTAGGTGAATATTGCACTGCAAAGGAGAGATTTAGGTGAGGGTAGTTGGTATTGATCTTGCTGGGAATCCGATTGTGGGAGAATGGTACTTAATCATAGAGCGCTTCCTTACTACATGTAATCTAATACATATATGGTATCTGTGGCAGGCGTAATTAAATGGTGGAGCTAAGGCAACTGTTTTTGCTAGCGTTGCCACTGGAATTCCAACTGTAAGTTATCCTTGGCTCCTTATATCTTATATATACAAGTATGTGAATCTATATGTATGAAAGGGGAAGGTATGATACCCAAAACTAATTAAGATTATGTTTTAAATGTAGTTTGCTATTTTATATGCAACAAATTTCTTAATAATTAAGCTAATGCTCATTATGACTTACATTCACATGTTTTATATCATGCTACATAGAATGATAACAATCTCTTTTGTTCCTATATTCTTGCAAAAAGTAAAGTCCCAGAGACATTAATAATGAAACTATAATGCAATTAGATGAAACATAATTGGAGGCTTGAAGAAGATATATGCTACATATATAGGTGTTTGTATTTGTATCCTAAAATGATGTGGTGTAAATTGATGTCTTATTTGCAGGCTACTTTTGATTGTCTCCTAAAAGTCTATGGTTTCTTGACACCAGAATTCTGGAGGGAGACTCGCTTCACAAAGATGATTTGGTGTAATCTTCACTTGCAACTGCAAGGATGCTTTATATAGGTTGTATATTTTCTTATAGGGATGTTGTTATGCCCTTTGTTTTTCAATTGTTTATGTGCCTTGAGTATCAATATTAATGAAAATGATATTCTCTTTATCTTTCTTTATGTATTCTTGTTTTAATGATTATCACCAAGAATTGATTGTAAGTTTAGGTGAAGCAAAAGCAATAAACACAAAACATATTCAAATAATAAACTGATGTTAGAAAAGAAAAAGTACATTGGTTCCTTAAAAGGAAGCGATGTCAAATATGAGATTGTAAATCGATTAAAATGATAAAGCGATGTCATAATAAGAAAACAAATCGGGTTTTTAATAGCAAACTGATGTTAGGACCCAATTTCTACATCGGTTCCTTAAAAGGAAGCGATGTCTAGAGACATTTTTAACATCTGTTGTTTAAAAAGAAGCGATGTCGAGAGGTATTTTTAACAGCAGTTTCTTAAAATGAAGCGATGTCTAGATGCATTTTTAACATCGGTTGCTAAAAATGAAGCAATGTCTAGATGCATTTTTAACATCGGTTAACAACCGATGTTTGAGTTTTCATGATCTTTAACATCACCCACTAAGACATCGGAAATTTTTTTCTTTAACATTAGTTAGGAACTGATGTTTATAAACTTTGTTCTAGTAGTGAGTAGATGTAGCAAATTCGATGAATTTATCCGATCATAGAAATAAAATGCCATGGATCTTGGGTGATAGTGATCATATATATCCTTATAAATATCATCTCATGCTTAAGACTAGTAACTAACTAGCTAGCGTATTTCAGCCATGAACTCTTTGTTAATTACCAATAAGTATAGCTTAGAATAGAGTAGATTAAAGGATAATTAAAATAAATATATAGAAGTTGTTAAGTAAATCTCTATTTTGTGTTTGGCCCAAACTCTAGGTTACTTGACCTGGTGGTAATAGTGTTTAGAAGAATCTAGATATTCCTATTCAATGTATGACTACCTTTTCTTGAATGATTCAGATTCTATGCATTGTAATCCTCTATATAAAGAGGCCCCTATTGTCAATGAGAAATACACAACGATTTTCTCTCAATTACCGTTTCTCTAAAACACGTTATCAGCACGAGCCCTAACCTAGCCCTAAAAACCAACAACCCTAAAACTCTTCTCACCAAAGCAGTCACCGCAGCTCCTACGAGCCCCTGCGCTAGCGCGCACTGCATCTGCTACCCCCGCAGCCCTACGCTTGCTTACTGCCCCCGCAGCCTTACGCTTGCTCGCTGCCCCTGCAACCCTAAGCTCGCTCGCTGCCCCTGCAACCCTAAGCTCGCTCGCTGCCCCCGTAGCTCCTATGCGCCCCTGCCCTTGCTCCCAGCGAGCGCGCCCTGCATCTGCCCCAGTAGCCCTGCGGTCCAGCAGCCACGTAGCCCCACGACCCTGCAGCACCGGCAGCCTACCCCCGCAGCTCCCGCGTTCAGCTAGCCTCGCACATCCCCGCAGCCTGTTTTCCAACACGCGCGTGTTCTCAAGCCTCGAATCAACAAGTAAGTTTTTAAGATTAAAGTTCCCGTTTTTGAAGTTTTTCATTCATTTTTTTTTCTCAGGGACTTGCAACCTCCCTTCTTCTACCCCCCCCCCCCCTTTCTTTTTCATAGGGGAGACCAAAAAACCAAACTGTGGGGGTTCGTGCTCACTCCAAGCTTGGAGCTTGTAGAGTCCTCAAAACTTAGAGTTTGTTGAGATAAAATCGATTGACCACAAACATCGTTTCGATCTAATCCAACCCCTCTTGGAATAGAATTTCTTGGAAGTGACTACGCTCGGAAATTTCCAATTTCTTGAAAGTGACTACGCTTAGAAATATTTATTGTTTTCGTGGTAGCCTATTTCGCTCCAAAACTAATCCTATTTTCTTGTTGTTTTTCATGATGAGTAAACTGAACAAGTTGAGTTTTGCTCCACTAGAGACAACAGGCGCAGGATACTACAAGTGGGTCAGTGATGTGCGCCAACATCTAAAGGCTGATAGGATCCTGAGTAAGATCTAAGAGCCAAGTCAGGACGTGCTTACTCCTCAACAAGCTGCTGCTTTGAAGCAAATAGAGCTACGAGAAAGGCGAATGAAGCTAAAGCCATCATTCTCATGACAAGGCACATGAATGACACGCTCCAGAATGAGTACCTCAATGAGGAAGACCCAAGAAAACTATGAGTACAACTCGAGCAGCGTTTTGGCAACTTCCGTGATTCCTTGCTTCCGGACTTAGAAGTGAGATGACATAGCCTCCGCTTCTATGATTTCAAGTTTGTACTTGACCACAATTCGGAAGCACTTCGTATCAAGTCTTTGATGGAATTCTGTGGGCAGAAAATCACTGATACGATGTTGATCGAGAAGACTCTCTCTACCTTCCCCATCTCTGCATTGATGGTAGCCAAGAACTATCAGATTGATGTCAATGCTAGACGTATCACAAGATTTCATGAGCTTATTAGTGCCATGAACGTGGCTGAAAAGCACGATAACATACTTGTGAAGAATTATAACTCTAGACCCGTGGGAGCCAAGTCAGTTCCTGAGTCTAATTATAGTCGCGCCCTTAAGATAGGTCGCAAGGAGCAAAATCCTAAGGATAGAGATAATTCTCGCCCTAAAGAGGAAGGAAACCGCAAAGATAGGTTTGCAAAGAACCGTAAACGTGTGAAGAGAGAGAAAGGCCAAGACTCCGGTTATGGTGGTGATGCTACCAAGGAAAGAAACCGTCCCCAAAACGCTTCTAAAGCGCCTCGACCAAGGGAACATGACCATAAAGATGCTTGTCTTAGATGTGGACTACCTGGACATTAGGCAAGGACGTGTAAAGCATCCCAGAATGTTGCAAACGCATACAAGATGTATTCTGAAGAAAGGGAGAGAAATTAAATGGAACAAGAAGATCAAGATGACGATCTCAATCTAAGGGTGGAAAACTTCAAGGATCAAGACCCAGAAACTGGCGATTTTGATTAAGTCTTTTTATTTTCCAAGAGATGTAGGCAATTGCCATATTATTTTTGTAGTAGATGCCAATGGTTTAATCTTTCTTCAAAGTAGGCGTACTCAATACAAATGTGATGTCTATGATGGTTTTGAGATTGGTGGTACTTAAGAGAGCCTTACTCCACCGACATCTTTCTACTCACTTGGTCACATTTGCATTGGAATTACTTAAAGAAGTTAGACGACTACCATTGTTTTGCATTAGCTAGTTTTTGGATTAGATTTTCTCTAGTGAGAGAGACAATGATGTAATCCCGTTGGCTTATTAATAAAAGTTGAGTTCTTCTCTTCATGACTCCTTTTTAATTACGAGTTTTTCTTTAAGGAATGTATTCTGGAGAACTACAATGTCTTGCGAATAGTGTGACTACGCACACCATTCTACGTCATAGGCAATTATTCTTAGAGATGTTGCCTACACATTCCTCTGTGACTATGATGGGTGGGCCATTAGGTTTAGTTCAAGGACACATGGAATGGCCCAATTCCTATTGCCAAATGGCAATTTGATTAAAGTTGCAGAAGCTCTTTATGCTCCTAAGGCAAATCGAACCTTATTGAGCTTTAAAGATATAAGAGCCAACGGATTTCATGCGGAAACGCATACTGAGAACGGAAAAGAGTTCTTTTGCATTACCTCTAATGAATGCGGACGTAAGGGCATCTTAGAGAAGCTTATGTGTCAGTCTAGTGGACTTTATGTCACTACAATTCGACCAATTGAATCTAATAATGTCATAAGAGAAGATCTCTTGAATTCATACACATATTGGCTTTGGCATGACTGATTAGAACATCCTGGTAGTGATATGATGATCCGTATGCTAAAGACTTCACACGAACATCCATTCTTCAGAGTGAGAAGAAGAAAGAATCGAAAATTGATTCCAGGACTTAGTAAGACAGCAGCCACCACAGCATCTGGAGTTGTAGCTGTCTTGCGACGGCATAGGGCTGCCCAAGTCCCTTGTGACAATGCCTTAAATGGCGCTACCCATGGCCATGACGCCATGGATGTCCCTGCCCATGGTCAAGACGTCATGGATGCCACTTTCCGTGGTTCCAACACCATGATGGGTGACGTAGTCACACATTTTGCTTCTAATAGCGCTACAGACACTCAGGTCCAACCAAAATCCTCATTGGTTACTTTTAAGGCCCCTCGCTCATTTTGCAAAACCTGTTCATTCGGGAAATTAGGACCGAGACCGTCATACGCAAAGGATCCCAAAATACTCATTCCGTTCTTACAGAGAATCTAAGGGGATATTTGTGGACCAATTCAATCATCATGCGGACCTTTTAAATACTTTATGGTCACTGGGGATTGATGTACAACATCAAGTTCCCCATGTTCATACCCAAAATGGTCTTGCAGAAGCCGTTATCAAACGACTACAGATGATAGCACGGACATTGGTTATGCGCACCAATCTCCCTGTTTCTGCTTGGGGATATGCAATATTGCATGCAGCAATACTACTTCGTATACGACCCATTGCAACCCAGTCTTACTCTGCGTTACAGCTAGTGATTGGGTACGAGCCTGATATCTCGCACTTACGTATTTTTGGATGTGCCATTTATGTGCCCATTAAGCCGCCACAACATACTAAGATGGGTCCATAACGACGAATGTGCATCTATGTTGGCTATGAATCTCCAATTATCGTCCGCTATCTTCAACCGTTGACAAGCGATCTCTTTACCGCTAGATTTGCAGATTGTCACTTTGATGAGACAGTCTTCCCATCGTTAGGGGGAGATAAGAACACAGATGTTCAATAGGAATGATAAGAATTGTCGTGGTCTGTTCCCACTATATATGTCTCATCTCGATTCTCGTACCGCACAGTCCGAACTTGAAGTGCGAAGAATAGTTGAGCTCCAGAACATAGCAGATACTCTGCCTGATGCATTTTCTGATGTTGCCAAAGTGACGAGATCACACATACCTATTGCAAACGTGCCTGCAAGGATTGATGTCCCGAATACTAGACATAATGTCACTCTTGTAACACTAGGAGATGGCGCCATTGCCCAGAATGGCAATGATTTGGCATCTATGGCTGCAGGTCCAACGAGGAAGCGTGGTAGACCAATTGGTTCGAAGGATACTCGCCCTAGAAAGAGAGCGAATGAGGCACAAACAAATTCTTTGATCATCGATACTCAAAATTCGTCCCATGAGAATGTTCCGGATTATGGTTATGTCTAAGAGACATCATTGGGGGACGCCTCAATGTCAGAACCTATCCCTGAGAACGTAGAGATCTCTGTAAATTACACTAGTGTACGTGGGACGTGGGAAAGAAACTCCATCATCATTGATGATGTATTCGCATATTTAGTGGCGCGTGATATTATTGAGACCGATGACATCGAACCATGCTCCTTTGATGAATGCCAATGTAGAGATGACTGGCCAAAATGGAAAGACGCTATCCAGACAGAACTTGATTCTCTAGCGAAAAGAAAGGTATTTGGCAAAGTTGTACCAATACCGCCCAACACCAAACCAGTTGGTCATAAATGGGTATTCGTTAGAAACACTACTAGAAATCTGTTCATTTACATCAGTCCAGAACCGATGTAAAACTAAATTCTGACCGATTTCTTTGTGGCTGATGTAAAAGATATAGACATCAGTATAAGCGCGTTTTTAACCGATGTCACAGACAACAATCAACATCGATTCTTAAAAACAAATCGATGTATAATCATTATAATCATCATAATCTTATATGTTAACTATATTTAATTCTTCATATTTTCACATTTTATGCTTAATAAAGTATATCTCGAACAATACCTAAGTGAATATTTAAATCGATTACAATTTCAGAAATGATGTCTAATACACTCGTAGACATCAGTCTCCAAAATTTTTTGTTTGTTCGTGTCCATTTTTACGTGCATCTTGCCGCCTTATTCTCCTGAGAACGATGTATGTACCTTTAGGCAACATCAGTTAATATATTAAGAATGATGTTTTATGTTACTAGGAACATCGCTTTTCGTTAGTTGAAATGATGTCTAGTAGTTTTGTAGACATCATTTTTAGATAACATTTCGATATGTTCATAATCATGAGACATCAGTCCAGTTTTAGGTACTGATTTGTAATCTCTGAATTGACATCTTTTTCTTTGACATTAGTGTTTTGTTTCCCATTTATATACATCAGTTCATATATATAAGAATGACGTGCAAATAATCATCTAGCTGCTGGTGTTTGGAAAAGATCTAGAAATACATTTCTCATAATCCAAAAATTGGGGCTTTCCATTTATTTTCTCATCTTCATTCATGATTCTACATAATTCACAAAATAAAACCCCAAAACCTACAAAGGCTAGCCCATAAACATAATAGCCACCAACTATATCAGTTCTACATATATACACCAAACTTGCCTTCAAAGCAAAAACTAGGTAGCCTTACTCAAAAATTTCTTCGTAGCCATAGCTACACTCAACTCTGTATATAATCAGTCACTTCAATGCGCACCTCGTCAATTTGAGCTTGGCTATATGATTTGCGCGTCTTTACCGCCCACTAGAAATGTATTAAAGAACATATAAGTCACAATGGGGCTAAACAAGCTAATACTTAATTAAACCAAAATGTTCTTCATAATAATGCATATGCCACTAAACTATCAAAGGAAAGCTAATCAGCACGACAATATAGCTAATAAGCAAATATACCCCCAGTTCAAAGTTTCAACTTCTCAGCCACAAGCAGGTTCCAAATGATTCAAAGGCTCACTAACATTAATAATCAAATTCTCAGCAATCTATATAATTTCCTAACTCTACAAAGCATTACCAGCTATATATTCAATCCAAAATGCATTAACATCACCTACTGAACTGTACTGTAAAGCAATAGAACCTTGTATATACTAATGAAAAAACATCATGCATCGGCGAATGTTTGACAGTTGCTTATTAGGCTAAAGCACAAAAGCCTAATCGGCGAATGTTTGACAGTTGCTTATTAGGCTAAAGCACAAAAGCCTATTATTAAACATGGTATTTGAAAATGCTCAAAGAAAAAAAAACTACAATAGTTCCAGTAGCTCGCTGCAAAACTCGTCCACTGTGTTCTAGCATTGATAATATGATCTGAGTTTTAATAAACTGATATTTCAAAGGCAATAATAAAAACTGCTCAACAATATGTAATCTAATGAGACTGCTTAGCCTCGTAAAGAAAGTGAACAAATGCAGGACGTAGGAGGTAAAATTCTGGATAACTTCATACCCTCTTTCTACAGCTAAGGTCTAAAACAAGCCTCTCTTTTCCAACAACATGAACAAGATCTTTAAGCCTTTCAAGATCCATTTGCCCATTATTAAATACATACTGCAAGAAAACCAAGACAAGTTTTAGAAAATGTTTTCCTGATATCAATTGTTCTAACAAATATACATGGTTTTTCAATTTTAGAAGAGGAGAAAAACAGAACTCACAAAAGTGACAATGACATGGCTAGCCCCTTCTTCTATGTATTGGAAAGAATTATTAGAATTGATCCCACCTCCTACTTGCAAACCACCTAGATTATACCAGTCCTCGCAGCAAGTTCAGCAGAGGAAAATCTGTAAGTTTTAAACATATCATCAACCATAGAGACAAAGTGAAATAGCACACTCACAAGGTTTATACTAATCTCAGCATGTGCAATGAATAATGAGAAATCTGATCCTTTTACAAAAGTTGGCACCTCTTTGATATCAGTTTCCCTAAACCTCGCAATCCTAATTGATGCAAGTTAGAATCTTTAATCTAATGCAACTATTGTATCCAGCCATATTACTACCAACCAAAGACAAAAGTGTATTTTCGTATACAAGAACCACTATCTCTGCTTACTAAAGGAATACTTACTACAAAAACTATTACATCAATGGAATCCAAGAATCAATTTAAAAAGTATAAAAAAGCAAAAGAATCACAACAACAAGAAGGCATCTAGCTATTGACCCACCAGAATAGGCATGCAGAGCTTCAATGGCAGCAGCTCTACTCAAAGGATCTGCCCCCAGCATTATCACATGGCCACCTGTAAGCCCATCTTCCTTATACATCTTTGCATACTCCCCCGCCGACTTATCTGACACAAAATTGGTAACCAGAGCCGGCCCATCTTCCTTAGAATCCGAAAGCGTCGACCCAACAATCTGTTTCACTTTCCCCTACAAACAAAAACCCACAAAACAATCACACAAATCCAACAATACACAAACAGAGTTTTAAGCCCCAAAAGATTTGAACTTTGAATCTCCAATATATACCTTGTGTATATCAATACAGGGTCGGAAACAAATAGCACAGCTTATGGGTACTCGATCGCCTAAACCCTATAACCAAACAACAACAAAAATAGGTTCTATGTTATTACTGCATACAAAAAGTTACATACCAAAAACAGAAGCAGAAACTTACTGAACGTTGCAGATGGCCTAGACCCATCAAACTTCTTTTTACCGAGACTGTCCAATCTCAAAAGCATAACAAAATCAATAGTTCAAACTCCAGGTGACCATACAATTTCATAGCTCACAATTTCAATTGGAACAAAGATTCGAAGGAAGCAAGAGAGAACATGACCAAGCTGGACTTGACAAATTAGTTAATATTGAAGCCACCCACAAACTCTCGCTTCTTAAACTCTAAAGAAAAACAATCATACTTCAACAACAGCGCCCACAAATAAAACACCTGGACAACAGTCCACAAAAAAAAAAAAAATAATTGGCATATGAATATGCAGATTTCAATCTCACCTAAACTTGATCACAATCTCGACACACACCTCTTCCAAAGCGAACCCAAGCCTACCTCCCAGAGATATCCAAACAGCCCTATATCCACCAGTAAAAGCACATTAAGTTCATTTATTAAATTAGAAATGTAATTGGTTTAGGACAAATAGTGACCAACAGAGTGTCTACAGCTTCCCAAGCCTATAAACAATGAAGATCACTTGGATCTTTCATGGAAAATAAGGATCTAATTTGGCTAATCATAAACTGGAAATATTTACTACACAGACCATGTCCAAGTATAATGCAGTCTTGAACCCTGAAAAAGAGTAATTTATCTACTTGACTGACTATCAAAACAAAGAGGAATCGAAAACTGAACCAACTTGTCCCAAGCTCTAACACTCAATGAAAATCTTTAAACACTAACTTGACCGAAATTGGATTTATAATCACAGGTACAGTAGACCAGAAGCTAGAGAGAGAGAGAGAGAGAGAGAGCTAATGTGTGAACCAAATGGTACAGAGAAGCAGTTTGCCAAACTACCCATGATCAATCAAATGCATAAACTTTGAGAACTCGGATATCAAACAATCAAAGTTTACAAGTTATTCACTACTAGAAACATACCCTGTCCAATCAAAATAAGGAAGTTTCAGAGTTCGACCCTGTCCTTTCTTCATGCAATATTGCCAGCCTTCGTTCTCTGGATTTCCCGCCCCATTGGACTACTTGGCCTTTAAATGTACCGATTTATGCAAGCTCCACGAAGCCTCAAAACAATCCTGAGTGCTGATAAGAATCCAAATCTCCATAATCAGTCAAACTTACAAATCATTTTCAAACTTCTATCAACATACGCTATTGATTCTAGTCAAATCAAACCGCTAATGTGTTCTAAATCCTAATCAAGCTAAACCCAAAAAGCTCAACTCACTATAATTTCTACAGGGCACCCTAATAATCCACTATAAACTCAAAGAAGGAAATCATTACAAACCAGAAAGCGGCATCTTCATGAGGAAGCTTCAATTCCACATACTTGGGACACCTGCAAATGGAAAATTAAAGCTTAATTCAACAAAAGTTCCAATCTTTCAAGCCATGAACATTCAAGAATTCTCATAATCAAGTATTTCTGATTCAGTAGCATCAAGATTATAGCTTTATTAATAAAAAAAATCATAAAGATTAGCGAAATTGAAAAAAAAAAAAATTTGAGAGTGAGAAATTGACATACTGAAGATTGGCGGATTTGCTGCAACGAGCACACGACAGGGTGGCGACGTCGGCCATGATTGCATTCAGTAGCCTCAGGCGAGCTGTGAGACAAGAGGAGGATGGGCTAGGGTTTGAGTTGAGAGGGAAAGTAGCTCCAATCTGGGCCGGCCAGACCAACATATTCAGATTATCAGGATACATTCATACATAAAATTTCATTACTCTGAGGAATTCAATTTCAATTTCAATTTCAAATGGGTGATTCATGATTCAATCAGATTAAGAAGAAGAAGATAAGAAGAGAAGAAGAAGAGGAAGAGGAGTAGAAGAAGACGGAGAGGGAGACTGGGAGAGAGAGATACCAGGTGCTCGGAGAGGGAGACTCGGAGAAGGGAGACCGGAGAGGCGGAGACGGAGAGTCAGAAACGGCGGAGACGGAGACACGGAGTCACTGAGAGAGTTAGAAACGGCACAGTTGAGTGCAGTTGGGTTGCTGTGTTTGGGTTTAGGGCTCCAACCCCGACTTCGGTGGGGCTTATTCCTCTTTAATTTCTTCAACTCTGCCAATCTCAGATCGAGGCCGGGCTCAGGATTCAGAGCTGTTACTTCAATTTTAGATCGAGGTCGGGATCTCGGCGCTTCAGATTTCGCTTGAGAATGGAGGAGGAGGAATAGGAGCTCGAGTTTAGGAGGAGGTCGAGTCTGGGTTGAGAATGGAGGTCGAGTCTGGGCTGAGAATGGAGGTCGACACTGAGTTTAGGGTTTGTGTTTCAGTTTTGGGGTCGGGCGCAATTTTTTTTCTAAGTGTGAAAATTTTGAGTTTTAGTCCCCGCTTCTTCATTTTACTTAAAAGACTTAGCGCTTTTTGCAAACATAGGTTCCCGCAAATTTTCGAACTACATTTTTAACACCAGTCATTTTAAGAACTGATGTTAATGACATACATTTAAATCAGTATTTTCATAAAACGATGTTAAATTACTTTTTTACATCGTGGGCAAGTCTGACCGATTTAAATGATGTGATGTAAATGAACAGATTTCTAGTAGTGAAAGCGTAATGAGATAAACAATATTGTAAGGTACAAGGCTCACCTTGTGGAGCAAGGCTTCTCACAACGCCCTGGAATCGACTGCGAGGAGACCTATTCTTCCGTAATGAAAGTCATAACGTTCCACTACCTTGTCAGTTTGGTAGTTTCATAAAAACTGAACATGCAGCTTATGAATGTGGTTACTACCTATCTATATGGGGATCTAGATATATAAATACACATGATGGTTCCTGATGGACTTCGGTTACCCAAATCAAGTGTCTCTAAACCACGGAGCGCGTTTGCTATAAGGTTGAAACGCTCACTATATGGATTGAAACAATCCGGACGGATGTGGTATAACCATCTGAGTGACTACTTGATTGGTAAGGGATATGTCAACAATGAACTATGCCCATGTGTGTTCATAAAAATGACAAGTTCCGGATTTGCAATAGTACCGGTTTATGTCGACGACATGAATATAATTGGCACCCTTAAAGAATTAAGGGAAATCGCTGAACACTTGAAATCCGAATTTGAGATGAAAGATCTTGGGAAAACACGGTTTTGCCTCGGTTTGGAACTTGAGCACCGTAGAGATGGTATCCTGATTCATCAATCAGCTTATACCCAAAAGATGCTTAGGCGTTTCAACACTGACAAGATTAAGCCTTCAAGCACCCCAATGGTCGTCCGTAGTCTTGATCCAAAGAAGGATCCATTTCGTCCAAAATATGACGATGAAGAAGTGTTAGAGGCAGAAGTGCCCTACCTAAGTGCAATAGGGGCATTATTGTACTTAGCACAATGCACAAGACCAGACATCTCATTCGCTGTGAACTTGCTAGCTAGATATAGCTCTGCGCCAACACAACGCCATTGGACTGTGTTAAAGATATCTTTCGATACCTAAGTGGTACGATTGATATGGGCTTATTCTATCCCTACAAAGAGACGATGGATTCGGACCCATCAAGTGCAAGGGACACCACACATGATGTACTGCGTTCCCTCTCCCCACCCCAAAACGATATAAGTGTTTTGGAAGGTTTTGCTGATGTTGGGTACCTCTCTGACCCACATAAAGGTCGCTCCCAAACTGGTTATGTATTCATCATGGGAAAGACCGCGATATCTTGGAGGTCTACAAGAAGACCTTAGTCCCTACCTCTTCGAATCATGCAGAAATTATTGCTCTTCACGAAGCAGCTTGTGATTGTATATGGCTTCGATCCATAGTTATGCATGTTCGAAGCAATTGTGGTCTGAAGTCTACCACAGATGAGCCGACAAGCATTTATGAGGATAATGCTGCTTGCATTGAACAAATGAAGCAAGGCTACATCAAAGGTGACAACACGAAGCACATATCGCCCAAATTCTTCTACAATCAGCAACAACAGAAGCTCCTCAAGATCAAAGTAAACCAAGTTCGATCTGAGGATAATGTGGCAGACTTATTTACTAAGTCATTGCCCAAATCACTACAAGAGAAAATGTCATTGACGACAACTCAAAGTTGTCGTAAAAAGTCTAAATTTCTCGCTTAATTGAAAATGCAACCACTTTGGGTTGTCGCAACCAGTTGTCGCCTAATGTGTTTTACTGATTGTCAAAAGCGACGAAATTACATGGTTGTCGTTTTTTTAATATGCAACGCAATTGGTTCCTCGCATATTACAAATTGTGAGACACACAAGTGTGTCACCAAAAATTATATGCGAGCTTTATATTTGTTATCATTTTTAATATACGAGGCTTCATTTACGTTACATATTCCATCTGCGTGGCTTGTATGTTTGTCGCATTTGAAATATGTGACACAATTCGTTCCTCGCATATGACATCTTGTGAGACACTTAAGTGTGTTACAGATTGCTATATGCGAGGCTTTATGTTTGTTACAATTTCTAATATACAATGCTTCGTTTACGTTGCATATTTCAATTGCGAGACTTATATGGTTGATTATTTTTTTGGTTGCGAAAAATAATTGCAAAACTTTTCTTTTTTCTTAATTTATTTTTATTTTATTTTACTTTTTTTTTTCAGTTTCTTTTTTCTTTTATTCTTTATCTTATTTTATTTACGTTTCCGTTTTGTCATATCGTATTATTTTTATTTTTCCGTATTTTGTACAAAGTACAGGTATTTCGTATAATACTGCAAAAGAGATTTCCATCGGAACCCAGATTTCATAGAGCCAAAATACCAGTTCCTTGACTTCTCTCTTCTCTCTCGTGCAAGGCCAGATCCAGCAACCAAAAACGGATATTGAAAAAGATTCCAGAACCTCTGAAAAGCCTTTCAATTTTATCCCAAAATATCATGTTCGTTCCCAATCATATTAAACCATGGATTGAAATTAGGGTTCGAAGAAGGAAGCGGTGAGCGTCGATTTTGACATCGCCAATATTTCTTCATGCCAATCTGATCCATACCCCTACAGATCAATCCAAATCTCAATAGAATAAATGGCTCAATTAAAAAACAAAATCTCAAATCTGAATACAGAAAACTCGATTTGAATCTAAATTGTTTCAATACTTGATGATGAAGGCGATTGCAACCATCTTGATCTTCTGAGTTAAACGGAGTAAAGTCAGATCTGCTCTTCTGCAAAGAAAAGAAAGGAATTAAGAGAGGAAATAATAAAAGAAGGAAAGAAGGGAAGTATGCAAAAACGCAGACTATATGCATTGTATGCTTTGTCTTCGTTTGAGATATAAGATTAAACTTGCATATCTCTTTTGCTAAAAAGGAGGAAAAGATTAAATTTATATATTTCATTTGAGATAAAAGCGGAAAAAATTAAATATAAAATTTCCTTCTAATGTAAATGGTGGTGCTAAATATTAAAATATTAAATTTCGTTTGAGATAAAAGAGGAAATTATCAAATGATAAAGTTAAAGGCACTGCTTTAACTTTCCGATGTGTCACCGTTATTGTAAAATAAATGGAGTAGTCGATATGACACTCTTTGCTATTTGGTACATGTATGAATACATTGTAGTTGTAGAGACTCCTATTATTAAGAGGTTTAGGCACTATATCCCCCTTATGTATTCATCGGTTTCATTAATGAAGGTCTAAAAGTAGCCGCATAACTCTTAATTAAAAAAAAAAATCAAAAAATCAAAAGAATTTATTTTTTCCTCACTGAAATGGAAGGCAAGCGGATATAAGTATTTAGTAAGTAATATAAACTTGAGGAAGGCATACAGATTACTCCTCATTCAGATTCGCTTTAAGAAGATTTCACCTTACTCGGATTCTCCTCGAGGGGATTTTTCTTCACCCAGATTTCCCTTGAGAGGATTACTCCTCACCTATATTCGTCTTGAGAGGATTTCTCCTCACACAGATTCACCTTGAGTGAATTTCGCTTCATTCAAATCTGCCTTGAGAGGTTTCACCTCACCCATATTCGCCTCATTGAAATCTGTCTTGGGAGATTTCACCTCGAGGCATTTTTTCCAAACAGATTGCGTTGCCACTTTATTAGGTCATTTCCTGATTAGAAATCGTTCTTACATTTTATACCTCAATAAACGTCCATATTCTATAATGTATGTTTCTCTTCTCATATTTTACAGATATTTCTTCATTTTATCGGGATATATCCTAAATATCTATGATATTTGATGATATTGGAGAAATTTCTCAGAAATAGTGGAAGATAAGATATCTTTCCTCTATGATATATCGATAGGTTGTGAGAAAGTACAAGTTGTCATATAATCATTAAGCGACAACTCATAGAAGTCGTCGCTTATTTGGTCTTTTGTAAGAAAATTAAAATTGTCACATAAACATTAACCGACAACTAGTACAAGTCGTCGTCTAATTGGTTTTCAGTGAGAGAGTTCAAGTTGTCATACAAAGATTAAGCGACAACCTGTAGAAGTCGTCACCTAATTAGTCTTTTGTAAGAAAATTAAAGTTGTCACATAAACATTAACCGGCAACTGATAGAAATCGTCGCCTAATTGGTTTTTAGCGAGGAATTTCAAGGTGTCACATAATCATTAAGCAACAACCCATTGAGGTTGTCGCCTAATTGGCATTTTACAAGAAAATTAAAGTTGTCACATAAACATTAACCGACAACTAGTAAAAGTCCTCGCCTAATTAGTTTTCAGTGAGGAATTTCAAGTTGTCACATAAACATTAAGCGACAACCTGTTAAAGTTGTCGACTAATTGATTTTCAGCGAGGAAACTAAGGTTGTCACATAAACATTAACCGACAACTTACAGAATTTGTCGCTAATACAGTTTTAAGGGACAAAAATCTAGTTGTCACATAAACATTAAATGACAATTGGTAGAAATTGTCGCCTAATTAACATTTTGCGAGGAATTGGGTGTCGCATAATGTCATATGGGCGACAACTGTCAATTTCTCCCAAATACCTACTTTATGCAACAAATTGGTTGTTGCCGATGAGATCATCTGTGACAACTGCAATTTCCTCGTATTTACCAAGCTTTTGCGACGAATTTTAGGTTGTCACAATGAAATTCCTCGCTTTTGCTATTTTCTCTTGTAGTGAATCCACGTTCGAAAGATATGTGGCAAAAATTGGCTTGCGAAAATTATCTGAACTCCTATGATCGTAGTCATCAGGGGCAGGCGCAGACATCAAGAGGAGATGTCTACATGTTCGTCTCGAAGTGTGAAGGGTGTGTTGTGCTCTTTTTCCCCTTCGACCGAGGTTATTTTTGTCCCACTGGGTTTTTGTTACTCGGCAAAGTTTTTAGCGAGATAACGAGAGAAGCATCACGTTTGGGCAACACAAGGGGGAGTAGTCAAATAAATCTCTATTTGTTGTTTGGCCCAAACTCTAGATTACTTGACCTAATGATAATAGGGTTTAGAAGGATCTAGATATTCATATTTAATGTATGATTACCTTTTCTTGTATGATTCAGATTCTATGCATTGTAATCTTTTATATAAAGAGTCCCTTATTATCAATGAGCGATTTTCTCTCAGTTCCCGTTTTTCTAAAACAAAGCTAGGATTATATTGACACATGGAACCCGTTTTTCTAAAACAAAGCTAGGATTATATTGACACATGGAAAATAGCGTTATTGCATGTGTCTCTTGCTAGATCCTACACATATTATAATTGATACAACTTTTTCGCTTGCAAGTCGGATAAGAGGAGAGGTTGAAGGTATGAAGCTGAAGCAACCATGTGACTGATCTTAATGACCGTTTGGAAAGAAAGGGAAGTGTGGACCTATGGAAGGAAGAAACATCTATTGGGTGTGAGTCATCATGCTTTGTATTATTAACTTCTTGATCATCACTACAAAATTGGGAAACAATTATTATAAGAAGCAAGCAAGAAGAAAAAGAGATTTATTGGAGAGGATGGCTTCATTGTCAATTTAAGAGTCTACCCCAATGAGGAGGAGTTTTGTTGGTTTCTCTTAAATGGCCAAAACTGGTACAGTGGGAGCAAGAGACCTTATCAACTCGTGTACTTTCGATACAGATATTTCATAAAACTATGGGTCAACACAGTACTACAAAGAAAAGCATGTCTAGGAAGAAGAAAAGATCAAATAATTCCTTTGATTGAAATGAATGGCTAAGATCCCAACAACATCCATTGTCAAAGAAAAAAAAAAACCAACAACATCCACCACTTAAACAGTTAAACATCTCATTCACATCTCCTACCAGCTAGCTAGCTAGCTAGCTTCTCATTCCAAGCACTCACTTTTTCCTTTGTGTTTTTTGGATTTAATTTTGCTTGGAACAATAATAGAGAGGAGTGTGGAGGGCCTAGCTAGAAATCTATTAAAGAGGCTTTCAATGAATCTGTGAAAAGTTAATAGCTAGCAGCAGGCTTTAGGTAGTCTGAATTCTTTGGCAAGAAGGCATCCCAGTAGAGCATTCAATTCTTCTTTCTTAAGAGTCTCAACAAAGCAATGAGGGTGTAAGGCTCTGCAGTAACAGACAGACGCGACAAACCCTACACAAAATACCGATCAATCATCATCTCCTTCTATATGTACCCAAGCAAAAAAGACTATATCCAAACCCCTCCATATTTCCCAGAACAAACAAGTAGATATCAATTGGGTAAAATTTACAGAACCCAGAAATCTGTTTTTAATTTTATGCTTATTTCGGATATAAAAATAAAGGTTCATGCATGCTATGTGTTCATCGATCATGATGATTCTGATCCCAACAAAGGTTACCTTATTTTATTAACAGCGTACTGAAAAACATAGCACATTAGTGAAAGAAAAGAACTGAAAGATCAAACCACTCTCCACGGAAATTAAACAAGCTTTAGCTAGTAGTACGTGAGTACGTACGTACTTACATAAAACAAACATTTGGTTCTGTAAAACACAAGCCCTTTCTTTTAACACTCAACACATTACATCCTTGAGAAGCTTGTACCTGCGAGTAGCGGTTCTCGGGGACGGCCCAGGGCTGCTACTGTTCTTACCGGCGGCCGCTTTCTCTCCGCTACCACCCATCTCTTGATCACTGGGTTGATGATGATCGTGTTGCTTGATCTTGTCCCCGGAATACTCCGACCGGCTCGCAGAAGCTGCCGATTTCTTAGAAGAGCTACCACCGCCGTGCCTAGTCGTGCTCGTCTCTTCACTTCGGCACCAGTCGCATAGCTCAATCGGCTCCGCGAATTCACTATAGTAGTTGCTGCAATACCTAATTAAATTGACCACAGATTAATTCAAGCACAAAATGTAACACAAATTCACATGGGTATTTGCTTAATTAGTCAATGTTTCTATCTTCATCTTTATTAGCATTAATTAGACACTAAGATCACTAGCATGCTTATAGCTAGCATTATAAACATGTCTACATATATGTGTTGATGAGGATGATATGTGCTATATAAGCCCCATGATGAGCATCATCATGCATGGTGATGGTACCATAATAATATAGGTTAGTTGGGACTTGGGTGGGTGTTTTATGGAGATGGGTTTTCTACCTATTCAGTTACCAGTACCTATCAAACACGATGATGATATATAATGATGATATGATCCAAATATGCATACGATGTCTTCTATATAGAGACTCAGACATATATACACCCCCATATATGGATAGGTAATTACTAATTAAGACGACGATGATAATGAAATGATGGAGATGAATGAAATGAAATCCATACGAGTGTTGAAAGCGGTTGCGGCATTTGTTGCAGCGGAAGAGCTTGTCAGGAAAACCCACGTCACCGCACATGCAGCAAACGCTTTGAAGACGATCCACCATCTTCTTGTTCAAGCTTGACGACGATCTGAAGCTTCAGTTGATCAAAACGCGGAAGAAACAGAAACCCAGAATCCAAATCCAAGCAGAGAGAGGAAGAGAGAGTCCGAGTAGGAGAGAGATGATCGACTACAAAGAGAAGAGAAAGCTTAGGAGTCTTAGAGAGAGAGAGAGAGAGAGAGAGAGGGAGAGAGAGTTAAATACAAAGAGAGGAGTAATGGTTGAGATGAGTCAGTTTGTGAATGCCATATTTATACATGAAATAAATGTTAATATAATTTAGTTTTTCTGTAAAATAATAACAATTTGGATATATATTTATATATACACAGGTAGACCACAGGTTGCTTGCAGTCGTTTTCAGTTAGGGCAGGAGGGAGAAGAGAGGTGAACCTTAAAATAACTAGAGGTGAGAAAATGACACTTGTGTCCCCGGATGAGCTTGCTTCGTATCGTTTCTTTTTGCTATTCATTGTCCACATCTGCCTACATAATTGGCATGTTACAAGTGCCTCTGACTACGCTCCTCAACAGTGGAGTGTGATGAACGCGATCTAGAACAAGACGCATGTTATATCATGTGTAGGAAGTTGAGAACTCTAGAACACAGTTTCAGATTTCATCGTACACTAACAACTATATTACATCGACTGGAAAGATCTGTCATTTCTAATGATATAAATTACTTGCACTTTACATCTTGATGTGGTTGCTGGCATGCTGTTGCTTTTTATATTATGTGCTACACAACTAGTTCAATTGAATATATGTAGTGGCATGCATTTTAGATATCTGTTTGGTCGATCTGAAAGATGAATCAAACAGATTTTCATAATCCATATATCGTATACACAAAAGGTAGATTCATCTCTATGGTAAGGCCAGGTAATACACAATTTTACTCTTACAACCTTTTATTTAAGTCTAAAATTACTAGTAAAAATAAACTCAATCTCATACAAGTCATGCGTTTGATTACAATTGTCTTCTAAGTGACGAATATATTAATATTGAAAAATTCAACTTGAAAGTATAGCTTTTGCGCTCATATGTAGAAGATACAAAAGTAGACATGATTAGGCCAATTGTGATATTTTGATTGAATTGATATACTGCTCAACTGATTGGTGGTTTTATTAAAATTGTTTTACCATAAAAATTATAGTTAGAGTCACTCACACTATAAGAATATTTGTGATATTTATTAAAAAATATTCACATAATTTACATTAGCTCAACTTGCTAACCTCAAACTTTCAAGCCTCATAAGAACTATCAAAACGAGGCATACACATACAAATGTTTAACTCTAACCAATTTGGTTTCCGTTGTAGTTCCTCAACTGTTTTGTTATTATTGTTTTTGTTTTGACGAAGAAAAATGTACATTCCTACTTAAACTTTTTAAAATACGAACTCTATAACTAAATGTTAGTATTTTTAAAACATGCAGACATATATGTACAATAAAACCCTCTCACTTTCGTGAGATGTATACGATGAGTAATTATTTCGTGTCTTGAATTAGTATGGTGGCATTGTCATAATTAGAATTGTTTTGAGTTTTTCAATCTCTTGTATGTACGTACAATAAATAAATAGAAAAATTATCCGAACACAACATAGTACGATCGATTAGTTACGATCGATTAGTGAAGATGTTAACTTGACTGATAACATGCTCGACGAAAATCGAATGAAATTATTGAAGAAAAAACAGGGCCTTGACTCCTTGAGATATTTTGCCATCATATTTGTTCTATTTTAGTCTACAAGGATAGCTATTAGCTAAGGATGAAAGAGGTAATACAAGTAGAATGTGGCTTAACACAACCTGTCCGTGGAGAGTGGTATCACGCGCTTTTAGATTGGAGGTAGGGGTAGGCATTCCAAGCCGTGGCAAAAAGGGGTAAAAGGTAAATAGAGTCTTTTGTTTTTTTTTAATAAGGTAAATATAGTCTTTAATAAAAAAAATTAAAAAAAGGAATACAAAAATAAAAAGGTCAACTCAGAACCGTTTGCTGTCGTTAAAGGGATGGGGATCTATCCGTCATTATATTAATTGTGCCGGATAATTTCATGAATTCCAATAAATTCCACGGACAGTGCCTTTTTGTTACCTTTGTTTAAAGTGCATAAAGCAAAGTCCTGATAGGGAGAGTGTGCTACAGTGCTTCGCAGGTATAATTAAGGGGGGAGAGCATGACGATCAGGACGGTCCACCAAGGACTGAAAGCTACAATTGACAGGAATGGAATCGGACGGTCCGGAACCGGAATGTGCAAGACGTGTGTGGGCACATATAACATTTGGACCTCGTGTTGCTGATAAGTATCGGGTGGGTCCGGTTTCACCTTTTGGTCTGCTTTTGCTTTCTTGGGATTTGGGTACCCGCTTGGGCCTCCAATTACCGGGGGGCTACTTTATTTTTATTTTATTTTATTTTTAGGGGAGATTCTATTGTCACCTAAATATTCTAATTTTTGTTTTCTTTTAAGTTTCTAAAATATCTCTTTTATTATTCTCAAAAAAAATAATAATATCCCTTTTATTCTTACCTATCCACATTTAAAAATTAAAGTATCAAACCCTAAGAAAATTCTGAAATAGACAAGGATTGCTATGATTTATACCAAGTTATATCTTAATAATTCTGTCATTTTCCCTTAAAGATTTTTTAAAATATATATATATATTTTTAAAGTTAATATCATTTTGAATAATATTAGGTGAATCTCTTTTTTTGAATACCACATATATCTCATTTTATGTAGTAGCTAATGTGGCATAACCAAGTCATTTAATAAAATTTTCTGATAGGTTGCACTTTGTGTTACATCAGATGCTACATAAAATGAGATGCATGTGGTATCCAAAATGTTGACTCATCTAGTATTATTCTATTGTTTATTTCAACATGTTTTTTCTTTAAAATTTGTCTCTCGATTGCCCATAATATCTCAACTTTTCTAAGGCTGAGACTTTAGACCCGAGAAACTGAAGAACAGTAGGAATCGAACCGAAACCTGCGGTTCCAAGACTTCAGAATTCTCAAATATGAAAGAAAGAGTATATATTGCTGTTCAGTTTCAATTCCAGTAGTGGAACACATCAAGGAACCGAGGAATCGAACCCATTAGTACTAGGTATATAAACACGAACAAAATGCAGATTTCCCTCTCTCATTTTTACGATCTAAAACCTAAACTTTCTAATTCTCTCCTCCAGTTCTTCCTCAATTCTTCGAAAAACTCTAAACAATACCCTAGGTATGTGAGAAGATCCTAGGCTAGAACAATGCATCTAAGAACTGTATGGATAAGAAGAAGCTGGAATGTGAAAAAAATTTGCATTTTCGATGTTCCAACAAGGTGGAATCTCACTTACCTTATATTGGACATAGTTTTAGAGTTAAATAAGGCATTTGATAGGATGGAAAAAAAGGAAGAAGTGAAGTACTTGAGTTATTTTGATGAAAATCAAGAATTAGAAAAGGAGGAGGATGAAACAGAAGTTGTACAGAGGTCTAGAACATTAAGAAAGACGGTTGGGCCACCAAATGTTGAAGGGAGAAGGCTGAAGTTTTTGTGAATTTTCTAAGGATTTTCTATCAATTGACAATGAATGTGAATGATTCACTTCACCCTACTTCACAACTGACATAATTACCATAAATACAGCTTTCCTGCTATGTTGCCGCTGGAGAATAAATCTGACGACACTTAGTCTCACCTTGTCACTAGGCAGTAGTGACCATTTGACGAAACAAGGAACTTGTGCCTATCTAGAGCAGACAAGAAACTTAGAGTGCACACACAGGCACAAAGCCTGACTAGCGCTACATACCTATAGGGACTTATTGCTCGCAAATATCACAAATAAACTAAATAACAAAAATAAAAAGCAACATTAAAGGAAATAAAACTTATTGGACCTAGGGTGAGGCCCCAGGCACAAGTACTGCTTGGCTAAGAACAGGCCCACACTTGGAGTAAGGCCTGAAAGGCCCAAGAACCGAACCCAGCCCAAGATAATCCTTGCACAGGGAGGCCAGCCACCACCAGCGCACCACCGAGCTCATCTCGCCGCCGCCTCTCTCGAACCCTGACAACATCGCTGACAAGGAACTTGCATAGATGATTCCTCACCACCATGATCCCACACCTCCAGTGCTCCATTCCAAAAAGGAGATCAAGTCCTCTCCCATTGTCTCCCTCCCCAGTCTCACCACTGCCCTCCATAGGAAGGATCCTAACTAGTACCGTCATCAAGCAACTTGTTTCAAGGTTCGAGTTCACTCCACAACCCACCATCGGTGGACTGGAAACAAGATCCTAATGGATCCAATCACACATCTAGAATCTGGGTTGGGTTTGCAACCCAGCCACGAACCGGGCCACCACTGTCAGTCACGAACCCCCGACATGTGCAGAAACCACCTTGAATGGAAAATTAGGATGATAGAATCCGCTCACTGGAAATATCAAACTCCTGTCCGGCCGCATTCGACTCACGTCGGCGAGGCCAGAAGCCAGCGCCAGCACCGACTTGCAGCCGGACAGGCACAATTAGCCACGGCATTCTCAAAGTCACTTTCTAGGGTTTTTTCGAGAGAGATGTGTGTGTGTGTAAAAAAAATTCTTAAGAGGTTGTAACATTGCTGATAATCAATGAAAGGTTACTCCATTTGAATAAAAAAAATAAAGGATTCTCCTTTACTAACAAATCGTTCATCGGCGAACCATTTAAAAAATAAAAAGAAAGGAGACGTCCCTTTGATGACGAAGTCTTCATCAAATCATCGGTGAAAAAATAAAATGAAAAGGGGCGGAGTTTTTTCGACGAATTTTTTGTTGCTAAAATTCTCACATGAGAAAATTGAAACTGACATACGTTTTCTTTGTCGAAAAAAACTGGCATTAAATAACTAAAATATAAACGGACACCTTTTTTTAGTAAATGTTTCATCGTCAAAGCTACATGTTTAAAATATGAAAATGAACATACTTTTTCCAACAAATGATTCATCAGTAAAAGTCTCACATAAAAAAATTAAATAAAAATGGATACACCTTTTCCACCAAATAATTTGTAGTTATAAGCCTCCCATAAAAAATAATTATAAAAAGGACTGACTCACGCCATTTAGGGTGTAGCATTCAACCACTTCACCTAGGAACACTACGTTTGTGTTGTTCTCCCACTACCTTGTTTTTATGGTTTAGGCTCCCATTTAATTTGCCTACCGCTAAAAGGCAAAAATTCATGAAAGAGAATGATTAATTAGAAGGCATAATATGAACTCAAACTTCTTCAATTCTCTAGATCTTTTTTCTTTATTAGTTGATGTTGAAGAGTTTGAAGTTTCTTCATTGGTAATTTTGTTGTTGTATGTATCTTTGTTGCAGAACCAATTATGTTAGTTCTGCAATGAAGTTTTGCATATTAACTAATATATTTGTCTAGTTTTGTTAGTTCCCATTTTTATGGTTATGTCTCTTATGAAGTTTGTACATTTTTTTTTCTGACACCTTCTTTTTAGATTGTTTGCGGTATACCAAAGGCTTCGTAGACTATAGATTAATCCATTAAGGGCCCGAACTGTCAACAAGATATTGCAACCTCTCCCCTTGCCACATTTATAATTAAGTAAATAACACTAAATAAACCCAATGTTTGAATGCAGACCATGGAGGTTCCACATTTTTAATGTTCATGTGGGGACCCAGTGCATCCACTGAACTACTTGCTGTTGTTTCTGAAATTTATACATTAATTAAAATAGATCAATTCAAAAAAAAAAAAAAAAGATACAACTCCTTCAAAAAAAAAAAATAGAACTTTTTAAATTGCGACTGTTTTTATTCTGCTCTAAAAAAAATTATCATTATGTATAATTTTACTTTAATTAAAAATATTGATATTTCGGCTAAAACAAAAAAAACAAAAAAATGCCCATGATCATGCATGGCCTCCAAAATGAATCAACGATGCCATCACCGGCCCATCTCTTTCTCGCTCTCCTTTCAGCCATCACCCAAATTAGAAAATGTTACCTTTGTCGTCATCACCATGAAAAAAAAGGGGGACACATTGAAATCGTCAGGGTCCAACAAATACTGTCATAGGATTTCTTTGGTTGATCAAATTAGACTCCTGCCCTCTTGTTTGCTCATAAATTTTTATTTGATCAGTGTTGGATATTCATTATATTCTTGGCTTCTCGCTAGCTAATTTCAAATTTTCAATTTGAGAAAAGACAATCCTATATATATATATATATATATATATATATATATATGGAGCCTTTTAGAGGAGGACGTCCCTCCTCAGGTCTCGATCAGGCAGCCCTGCGGTTGCCGGTGTCGAACTAGGCCTCGATATCGAGCCTCTACTTGCCGCTGGAGTCGCCGATTAAGAGTTCGAAATCGACCTTGATGGTTTCCATGGTTTCAGGTGAGCTTGCCGCACACACCTTCGATTCCGATCAGTTGAGCCTTCACCTTGATGGTGACGTCATTCGGGATATCCATAATGTTCGTCCGACAACAGCAGTGCTTGAAACCATTGTCTAAGGAGAGACGTCCGCACTTTCGTATCTGTGCAGATATCCGCACCCGACATGTGTGTGTGTCTATTTATATATATATATATATATATATATAGACCAACTTTTTGATTACATTTCTGCATCTCAACCTTTCAGTTTTTAGATTCTAATGTGTAGATCATTTCTGCAAATTTTCAGCCAAATCGGTCATCGTTAAGGTATCAAACTTGATTAAATCAATTTATAAACCAACTCTGTCAAACTTAAACCGTTCATACTTATAATCTTAAATTGCCGTTTTGAATGCCTTAACGATAATCAATTTGGCTGAAATTTTGCATAAGTGATCTACACATTACGACCTAAAAATTGAATGGTTGAGATACCAAAATATGATTGAAAAGTTAGTCTAATGCCCCATCTCCAGAAAAGATAAAAAAAAAAGGGATTCCTCATTGGAAGCGCCCTATATATATATATATATATATATATATATATATATATACGGAGGCGTTCCAAAGAGGACGTCCGCACTTTCGTTAAAGTGCGGACGGCGCTGCTGCAGCTCGGCTCGGGGCGCGACGGAGCGGCGGAGGTTGCCGGAAGGATGCCAGGGGTCGGGAGGAGAGGTCTGCAGTCGGTGGAGTCGCCGGCGACGTCGTTGCAGCGCTGCCCAGAAAACCTGCAGTTGCAGGTCGGGTTGCTGCCCAGAACCTGCAACTCGGACCTCCTCCGACCTCGAACGCTGCCCAGACCCGTCCGCCAAGCCTCCGGCCTCCGTCCGCCATGCCCCGAGCCGCCGTCGCCGCCTGGAACGCCGCTGCTGCGTCACCGTCCGCACTTTAGCAAAGTGCGGGCGTCCGCTTCAGAACCGGCCTATATATATATATATATATATATATATATATATATAGCCCTTCTAGCGATGAGGGATCCTTTTTTTAGTCATTTTAAGGATTGATTATTTGACTAACCTTTCGATCACTTATCAACATCTCCACTGTTCAGTTGTTAGGTTTATATGAGTAGATCAATTATGTAAATTTTCAGCT
Organism: Rosa lucieae; assembly: GCA_024704745.1. Lineage (NCBI taxonomy): Eukaryota > Viridiplantae > Streptophyta > Magnoliopsida > Rosales > Rosaceae > Rosa > Rosa lucieae. Next base: position 39,860,856 of record CM045492.1, read on the forward strand.
AAATTGATAATCATTAAGACATTTAAAATTATAATTTACAATTATAAATATAAACGATTCAAGTTTGACAGATTTAATTCATTTCGTGTGTGTATATGTGTATACACATTACACACACATCATTGGAGGTTTCAAGATTGCCTCTACTGATATTAGTTTATAAAATTAAGTCATTGCACGACGAGTAATTAACATGTTGCGAGGGTGATGGCGATGCTGATGATGTTGGCGATGACGATGGTGGCAGTGAAGAGGCGTAGGTGGGTTGGCAAAGCTGCCGTTTTAGACTTAGGGTTGGGTGGTGTATTTTAATTAACAATTAACATCGACCGAAAAAATTGCATCATACAGTATTAGATATCGATCTTAGACCTTCAAACCATATCTACAAGCATGCAGTATTCATATGTATGACATGTTTATGTTTCAATGCAGATACAACTAGCTAGCATGCATGCATGTTTTTTTTTTTTGATGAAATGCATGCATGTTTCTGTTGCATGAAGATTACATATATACCAAAACCTACAAAAACGCGCCAAATGATGTATATACTATATAGTATAAGTAGTACGTCGATCTTATCCCTCACTAGCCTCCTCCTTTTCGATTCTTTCAATAAGCTACAAAATAATATCTGGTGGTGTATTACTAATTGCTTCACCCACACGTCAATGGGGTCCTTGAACCAGGAGCCATCTATTTATGCACGACATGAGGCTTAGAGTAAAATCACCTGCAATACATATGCGACCGTCAGCACCACTCTTATTATGAAACATACGATCGATACACACAATGCCCTAGACACCCAGGCAGACTGGGTCTAGGCCACGTTTCAGTATCAGTATAATCCATGTGGTTCATACACATGCATTTCTTATACCCTACGAATCAGGTCAAGTCGAAATTGATTCCAAAGTTACTCATCAACATGATCGAAGATGTTCTTAGGTCTTATGGAAGACTTGAGACAATTTGGTGGCAACTCGCAGGTACTGTTTGATCAAATGCCCCAACAAAAGGGCTACGTCTCCAGTCTGTAGGAACTACGAGATCACCCCAAACATGCCTTCGCTATCCATGCGTACTGTAATACTGGATTCCTATCGATCGCGAGTTTCGATCTAAAAACATATAAATACATATTCGGCGAACATCTTTTGAATTGCTTTTCGAATTTCTGCAGTATTTCTCCGAAAGATTGAGATTAAAACAGAAGGTTAAATTAATCTTCCCAAGAAATGAGAGAGATACTAAATAGATGGCGAGAAGTAGATTAAAATTCTTAAATAGAAAATGATAGGGGTAGAAAATGAAGGTGACTCGGTGTCTGCTGCTTCATTCGTCTGCGATCGATGAACATGGAAAAGAGTTGAAGTCAAATAGTTCCAAGAGAGAGCTAGGCGGAGATAATGAAAGGGGACAAGTTGCGAGTACGTTAACCACACGCAAGTGTTTCGTAAAAGAAAGACACTTTGGCAGCACTACTTTAAATTCTTTTGGAGTTTTGGTGAGACCTAAGAAATTAAACCGTGAATCAGATCACTGGGGACCTCCCTAAAGATTTGCACCATACTCTAGCTGTCATATTTGAGCAATTCTACAGTCTGATTTGCGCAGACATTCTTCAGTGCCACACATAATTTCAATCGGCCACGCAGGCACCCGAGTGACACATCCAATGAAATGTCTTCTTTCTTGCAATAATGGTATTATTGTGGTGGCAATAGTTTTCCACATATATCCCATTTTATGGAGAGGGAGTCGAACTTATGCAGAGCGAGAGTCGAACTTAGAACAGCTGATAACACTATTGAAGGGAGATATTTTACCGTTCACATTAATATTGGTTGACCACTAAAGTGATCTTTTTATTATTATTATTATTATTATATTTTTTTATTGAGATCACACGGTTTCTTAAGTTTAGAGACTAATCCGTGCAAATTAATATTGGTTGACCACTAAAGTGATCTTTATTTATTTATTTTTTTTATCGAGATCACACAGTTCCTCAACGGCTTCCTAGGCCTATAGACTAATCTAATCCGTGCCGGGAGATCATGTCAGAACGCTTCATCTCCCTATCCACCAAAAATAGATTGAAATTTAACTTCAATCAGCGTCAACGGATTCAAACCTAGATGTGGGGGTTCCACATATGAAAACTCTTACCAACACGACCACTTGTGGTGGTTACTAAAATGATCTTTATTATTAAAAGTTTACACTTAAACTCTTATGATGAAAAGTACATCAATTTTAGTTGCTCTTCAATTTATCAATTATAGATATGCTCAATTCTTAAATCTAAATTAATATATATTGAATCATCATTAGCATAAATTGTACATTTTTATGTTACTTTAATTTCTTTTTCTTTTCTATTTCCTAACAATTGTACTCACATGCAACCTATAAATCCAGTTGCAAGAGTCTCACATCGTGAAACTGAGCAGATAAAGTAGATGAACATGAAGTATGTAAGTTCGATAAGATATGATCGAATAACCTATAAGTGAGATCCAACAAGGAAATGTAGGCCAATCCTAAGATATAATCGAATAACCTATAGGTGAGCTCCAACAAGGAAATGCAGGCAGGTGGTATGAAAATCGAGCTGGAGGGGTTCTTCAAACTCTATAGCTTGCTTTAGTGTTATACTTGTACAAGGCAAATGGATGGGATTGGCCTTGTACCAAGTTTTGTCTCCAACTTAACGACGTACATATGTATGAGATTTTTTTCGGTCTGGTTTTTGTCCATTGATTGTAGGTATCATTTTTACACGCTAAAATTTTCTGTTCTTCATATGGCTAGTAGATATATGCAAGACATGAGAATTTCTACACAAAACTGAGGTAAGAATCGATAAAATGCTTTTATTCACCAATGTTTTCCTTCAAACGGAAGCAAGTAACGATGAAGTTTCAAAGAAGTTAATTAGTAATTGATCGTCTCTAATTTTTCAGAAAAACATAACATAATAACTTGAAATCCGTCATTCGTGTGAAAGGAATTTTAGTGCTTCGTACAGACTTGAATGAAAATCGTGACACTCAATTAGTTTATACTAATGTCGCTATTGGATGTGAACTTGAGCAGCCACATGCATACAAAGCGTGATGGAAACACGGTCACTATCATCTCTTCAATCTTCTTTTCTTTCACAATACAATTAAGTAATGTTTACTTACCAACATACAAAGCTCCATTGCATTTTTGGATTTAAAAATCACTTATGCATCTATCACTATATGGAACATCAAGTGAAAAGACATCGTATAAGAAAATCAAATGGAAAGGCCACTTAATGGTGGAAAGATCCGTTTTTCTTGACAAAATTTTCTTTTCTGCCCCCTTCTATGTGCTGCTTTTAAGATTTGGGAGTTGAAACTCACTAACGAAACAAGGTTTGGTTAAATATTATAAACACTGATGTTTTGAATAGTTATAGTATCTTAAAACTAACTTCCAGTGCAATCGTTTTAACTGATTGTCTGTTAGCAATACGCCAGATAATTTAATAATATTATTATTTAAATATGAGCTCGTTACTCCCACAATTAGAGATATGTTGTGCGCTCTCCTCATGAACTCTTCCGCTTTTGTATGAGGTTGCAAATAATATCCGTACGCAACTTATTTGCAATCTCACACTAAAGCGATACGAGAGAGGTGCATAAAGTTGTTTCATGCGCAATTAAGGTATCTTATAAATTAAGCCAAGACCATAGTAAGAGATGAAGATTTCACAATATTAGGCTCCCTACCATTGAAGGACATTATTATGCATATTTGTGGTGGCTTTAAACATCTCCTACTTAACATCCAAAACGCATGTTGGTAGCCTCAAGGCATGAAGCACACTTAGCAGGACAATACTAATGTTAGCTTGACTATGGAGTCCTCCAAAATGGACCAAACTAAGCAAGGCTCTGAAGAAATATGGGCCCACCAGGGAAGGCCCACATTGGTCCACATCCACCATTGAGTTCTTCTTCATTCTTTCTTTTGGGTAATTATTTACTGCCCTAAATTTGTGAGGCCAGTCATGCCACCTTCAAGTCCTAAAATGATGGGGATGTCCGTACAGAGAGCCAGCACTATTTTTACATTTTCCATTTATGGGGAAGAAAAGGGCGGGGACCCAGAAGCTCAAAAAATTAAAAAAATAATAGAGCAAGTCTAGTCTGTTTGCTGGTACCATCCATTCTTTTGACCCGACTGTATATTGTGGTCCATGAAGTTTCACCAACTGGGCCAAAGGTCCACATTACATGTGATTCACAGCCCAATGGTGGGCCCCCACTAGATTTTACTGAGGTCAAGGCCAGTGTACGACCCAGATTTCGTGAACGACTTGCAGTATGAAAATTCCCAACCAAGTAAAAAATCCAGATGAAGAAAAATGAGAAGGTAAACAGTAAACACAATGGAAGCCGATATATTGAACTATGAGGTAAGCATTGTAGTTGCGTTCTTCCTTTTATTGATGACTCTATGACTCATGAGATTGAGAATCTTTTGAAAAATTTAGAATATATCATACTCCGGAGTATCATATAATTTTTACACTAACATAATCCTTTGTGCATCACAACTATAGTAAGTCCGTATATCATGTATCACAACTGTAGAATAGTAAGTCCTCATGTCACAACAGTAGGAAGTCTTTTTGCATGTCCTTACTATCGTCTACCTTTTAGGTGATTCAACAATCGACTTTGTTAAACTGGACTGTATTTGCGATTACCAAACAACTTTTAATTTGGCTAATACTGCTTACATATTTGCTTGTAAAAGAACCTATGAAGTACGCATTCCGATCATTCAACTGCATCGTAAGTGACCAGCATCAGAACATCCTCATTTTCTCAACACTTTAACAGGATGTCATCTATTTAGAAAGACTCCCTAGAACTGAACTCTTAAGGAGATTTATCCTCGTGCTGGTATAATAACAAAACACAACCTTCATTAGTGAGCTTCCACTACTCGAACAAATCAAAGGGAAATGAAAATATTGAACTCTGATTGAAGCATGTGGGGTAAATGTTCTTTTACAACTAGTGCTACCAAACACGAATTGGGAAATCATAAACAGGAAAAAGCAAATCTGAAGCCATTAGCAGGTGAATAATTGATGACCCAAAGCCATGGGAACCAATATTTGCACGCTTACTGCTTGGTGCTTAATGACATAAAGATCGCCACTTTATATGCTTTTCTGATCTCTGCTTCCAATTCCAGTCCATATATCCTTCATTCCTCTTACATCATCTCTTCACTTTTACTGGGTGGGGGGGTGTGACTTCTGAGGTGGGATGTTTAACAAGATTATCTTAGCCCTTAAGTTCAACAAGTAACATAAAAGTATGTAATCATGGTAGATAGTAAAAGCATTAGACAGATAGAGGTCAAAATTAATCAATAAATCAAGGAGAAAAGAGGGGGAAGTGATCCAACATATTATACTAACAAACAAATTTACAGTGGATTCGGAAAAGATATTTGAATTTGACTTTCAGTATAAAATTTCGATTTGTTTACCTCAAAGAAATGTCAATACCAATCACAAAGCTGAGAAGGGAAGTAGGATTTTCATTGATTCGGGCTTAGGCTTACAGAGCATCCTCGGGTTTTGTATCTCAGCAGCAAGCAAAAGACTTCTTACCTTTAAGCTTATACACTATCAAGTTTAAATTTTGATCAAGCTGTGATCCCAAAAAAGAAGCCCGACTTTTAGGATAGTATTGAAAAGAGGAGATGAGGGATCAAGAAGATTCACATAGTTTTAATTTTGACGCAAGAATTTAAAACACATGGTCTTTTTGTTTTTGTTTTTTGGTCAAGATTGTGTTGAACACTAAAAAACATGGTGTAGAACACAAGAAATAAGCATAAAACTCGACGGGAGACAACTGAAAATTGACAGTGCAAGGAATAATAACATTTGGAGACAAAAAGATAGAAGAAATAGTTTGATTCATAAAGCATTTGCAAAAGATCAAGTACCAAATCTTACACACCTGACCAAGGAATCTCCACAAATTTTCTTTTCAACTCTAAGATCATCATCTTGACATACAGATTCAAACGCGCAGATAATGGGATCTAGATCAACCACCATGTCACAAAAGTAGTTCTGTGTCAAAAAAAATTGATAACCAAAAATGATGGTTTTCAAACCATGGGAAAGATCCTAAACAACAATATGTAGAGAATGCCAGTCTTGAATGTCTTAGGCAAACATCATGAGAAAAAGCCAACTATTATAGGTATATCTCAAGGGGAAGGACATACCAAAATGTGATTGTTTTCTCCACCTTCAAATGAACCACCACATGAGGAAGTCAGTGGAGAGAAGACCCAGGACATTACTTGAATTAGTAGGAAGGTATTATTATACAGGAAATTTAGGAGATGATAATCCTAGAATTAGAGTGGAACTACCAAAAATAATGTAGACATCTCAAGCAATTTCTGTATTCTTTAAGAAAAATATAACGAAAATGAGGTAGAAGAAAGGGGTCTGGATCCATGATTTTGATGTTTTGAAACAGTTATTTATCTTCAGATTTATTATTATTATTATTATTATTATTATTATTATTTATCTTTTGGGTACTTGTGTATGTTTCTAGCTTCATTTCTAATTTTATTTGATCAAATAACTTGGCTTCCAAGGCAATAATGAGTCCCCACTTCTATTAGTATATATGACTCTAGCTTAGGCATGTGAAGAAAGATTTCACAGAAAATGGCAGTATGCTTAACAAGAGATTGAACTGTTCATTAACAAAATAATGCATATACTGGTGCATCAGAGTGAAAAGAGGCATAGCTAATATATTTTCATGCATATGTGAATATATGTATGTATATACAAAATATACAAAACAAGTACTAAGCAGCAATTGCTTTGATGAACCACACTATTTTGCACGAATTACAAACCAGAGCTATGCAAATAGATCAGATCTGGAAGACTGGAATATTATGAGAAGGGTACCAAATAATTGGCCTTGAGTAAGCGAACTTACATTACGTCCATCTAAGAGTAACATTGAAGTCAGTGGCGAACATTATCGTCTTCATTCTGTCCAAGCATAGGGAGCACGGTCTACAACCAAATAGTCTTCTCTGATATCCTTCACAACCCGAATCTCGTCATCAAGGTATACAGTTTCAAACCTATAGTAAAACAAGATTCCATTGAGACCATATAAAATTCAAAAGGAGAAGTTGAAATGAAGAAGCATCTACCCTAATAGCAGCATATCACGAGAAAGAAACAAGAGGGTGGCAGCGGGATCAACATGTGTATGCTCAATACTGCTGCACATGTGTTTGAGAGGGAGACAGAGATGACAAACAAGATTTATATTCTAAATCCAAAATGTATGTTACTAAAATAAATGTAAGAATACATCTCAAAAACCAGTTTTCTTATTGAAGATCCTTCCGTTTGCTTTAAGTTACTCAAAATTGTCAAGAGAATAACCTAATAAATCTGCACACAAGAATTAATCTCAAACAAGCATCTTCGCTATCTAAGATAACCATCCAAAAGAGAGGGGAACAAACATTCCTATGGTACAGCAGGAATCTGTAAGCTGTCAGTATTTGAGGCCCTCGGTGGTTGGCAATGATTTATTCCTAATTGATTGTACTTAATCTCCTCATATGATGGACTTAATTTCCTGTTATGAGGTTGTTATGTTGGTTGCCTTATACAAACCTGGTTATTCAGCAGATTTATGATTGCTTCTGCAAGAGAGCTGCAGATTCAACTCATACAGAAATAACAATACCTTGCAACCTTGCTTCTTTCTATTTACCCATTGAAATCTTAAAAAGCAACTCCTGGGGTTGGCAATATTATCTACTGACATAAATATATCTAGCATTTATTAAATATGATGTTTTAATTCAAGGTATCATTTAACCATCTCGAGGCTTCAGTACTACTCTCTTTCTCCGCAACCCAACTGGAGGCAATTTTTGTTTATAGGTGAACTCCATAAATTAATCACGGAACTTAAACAAGGGATTTGAGAAATTTAAGATAAAAAAAAAAAGTTTTGGAAAGTGCTTGTGAAGAACAAGGGGATTCACAAAGTACAGCACCACTTAAGAAGGCTCTACAGTCAGGTTTCCAGCACTTGTCACAGATGTTGCCTAGAGGAATAAGCAGACCCATTTCAGTAAAATGGATGCCCATAAAAGTCCACTAACACTATATCTCCAATTAAAAAGGAAGCCCACATCTTTTTCCAAAGGAACTCCAAGCCGCACCATAAAACTCGCAAATGAGAACTAAACTAGGAAGATATCAAAAGGGTATGACTATATGAGATGTGTACTCACATTAATTGATATCCCACCAACAGAAGTCTAGCAAACTTCCTCATCTTCATTCTTTCCAAGTATAGGGAGCACGGTCTACAACCAAATAGTCTCCTCTGATATCCTTTGCAACTCGAATCTCATCATCAAGGTACACAGACTCAAACCTATATAAAACAAGATTCCCTTGATAGCATCGAGACTAAAACAGGGATAGAAAAATGAAGCAGCCCCTGCCATAACATCAAAATAAAAAAAATAAAAAAAGAGGATGCATGCAGGCCCAAGTGTGCAGAGGGTTGTTTGTAAAATGTTTGACAGGAAAAGAGCATAATAAAGATCATGAGAAAGATTTATACAAATAAGAAAGTCATCAACGTAAATTACAGAATACATCTCAAAACCAGTTCCTTAACAAATGATGATTCATTTGATCTTAAATTATCAAAGATAAACATCACGAAGTCTCAGACCATAGCATAGCACATGAAAATTAATAAAAAAAAAACCAGCACCTTTGCTCCTAAGAATAATTATCCAAAAATAACTTTGCCACACAACAGAAATGACCAACTGAATCATAAAATGGAAGTCCAATGATCCCATTCGTTAGCGCTTGGAGGCAAAATCAACTGAACATAAGATGGGATGATAGCAGTTGAGAATTATTAGAGCAAAGACTGTAGGCTGAGATGGTTAATAATACAGGAATCTAATGCCCTCATATAAACATAAACTTGAGTTATAAAATGTAAATTTTCTGCCAATATAGCAAATTCAGCTCCACTAGCGTTGAGGAAATGACTCGGTATATTTGAAGTCTCAAAACATGTTAAATGGCACCTTGAACTGAAACATGTGATGTGTAAATGGCAAGATGTATTTTTGATGTGCTGGCATATAAATATTGCCTCTTAAAACTTTTTTTTTCTAACTCTCAAGCAAGGTCGCCAAGCTATTTTCAGTTCTTTTTTTTTTTTTTTGGTGCTAAAGTTGAACCAGCAGTTTCATTTCAGATTAATTACAAATGATTTGGAAAAAAGCCGGAATTAAAAAGTGAAGTCAGCTAGTGACGGGTAAAGAGATGGTAAGCAATTCCAGCTCTATGGCCTATTATTGCCACTTGTTATTCTGTTTCCATTTGTTACATTATGAGATAAAAGTACCAGAATGTACCTATATCTCCACTCACAGATTCGCCTTGTTAATGAACTCAGAGAGACTGGATAAAACAACAAGCAACTCTAAACATAATTGGCAACATAAGATAACTTAGTCCAGATTGAAAACAAACCTTCTTAACATCATAAACCATGTTCAAAACATACAACAGTTAATTAAAACAAGTGGAGACAACCACAAATATCAGTGACAAAATAAACCAATCACGAGTGACTTCTATTCTAAAATCTCTACCTATACAGAAATCAGTTGTTATTAGCAAATTTCACAAAAGAAAGCACTAACCAGCCCTGGCCGAACGGTGGCAACGGAAACTCCCAGCTCTTCCCTCTTAGAACCGCACTCGTAAACCTAAAACAACCAGCATTGTTGATTTATATATTAAGAAACACCATACACATTACAACATTATTACAGAGCCAAAAAAAAAAAAAAAACAAAAAAACAAAGAGTTCCCAAATTTCCAAACAAGTTTGCCTCTCAAAATTACACTATATATGATGCATCCAAAATTGCATTACAAATCCAAATTCCAATTCCAATTGCACATAACAAGTTCATGGTTAAACTTAATCAATCGGAATTAGACTGAAAACTTCATCAATTTCGAGTCTACCTAAAATTCACTCTCTGCGGCGAAGCGACTTCGATGGTGGAGCGAACAAAGAAGACACCATCGGGAGGGAAAGTGATGACATTGTTGAGGACCTTCCGGTCAACATCGATGACCTGCAAAACGTCGCCGGCGCGCGTGCCGAACACGGACGCGTTCTGGATGATGAAGAGCTGCTCCTTCTCGGTCGTCCACAGCAGCCGCCACGTGGCGGAGAGGTCGCTGCCGGTGGTGACGGTACCGTTGCCGAGATCGGCCAGGGCGTCGATGGCCTTGATGATGGAGGCGCGTTTGGTGGGGTCGGTCTGGGTCTTGAGGCCGCGGTCCTGGTCGGCGATGAGGGCGAGGAGGTCTTGCTTGGCGAGGCGGGATTGGGCGGTGACGGAGGAGCAGGTGATTTTAGCGGGGCGGGAGGAGGAGGAGGAGGAGGTGTTGGGTTTGAAGGGGATGGAGCGGAAGGGGAGACACGTGGCCATGTGGAGGGAATGGATTAAGGAGGAGGAGAGAGTGATGGTGATGGAGAGGTTTGAGGTTTGGAGACTCCTTCATGGCTAGTAGTGGTTTTGAGGAGGAACTGGATAATTGGCGGTTGAAAATCAAACTTTGAAAGGTTGAAGATTGTTGGGGCCTTTGGTACCAAATCCCATCCAATCTGGGCTCTTGAGAAAGCCCAATGGATAGCAACATGGGTTTAATGTTGCCTCGACTAAACTTGAATCGGATTGAAAAATCTAAAATTATCATATACATCAGCAACACTTGAAAATGAACATATTGAGGTGAAAACGCTATCCATTCTCTTAAAAAAAAAAAAAAAAAAAAAAAGAAGAAGAAGAAGAAGGTGAAAACGCTTTCAAACGCCACTGAGTTACTCGCTCTTGCTTCGTTGACTCTTGTCTGGTTGACTTTATCCGCATTTAGGGTTTTTCCGGCAATGAGTAGTTAAGAGATAATACAATTTTCACAAATATTGCAAGTTTTGTGGGATAGACGCCCTACGTATGATCAATATGATGCGATCTTATTATTGAAGAGACAGCATTCACATGCAAATACATCATCCATACTTTCCCATCTCTTTGTTAGAATGTGTGAAACCCAACATTATTGTTCATTTGCTATAATCAAGTGAATGAGTATTAGAATAATGCAACTATCTTTGTAGTTGTTTCCACTGACTTCTCCGAGGGTGTCAAACAAAATGCTATACCAACTGGCAGGTACCCAGATAACTCCGGGGCACTGTCAAGGAGAACACACAACGTGGTTTATACTGGACGGTTTATGCCTTTTCGATGCTGAAGTCAGGTTCAGTATGTAATTTGACAGAGTAACAGTAATGAAGAAGAAGTTGTTACCCACTTGAAGGTGGTTGAGTTTGACTTATATACTTGGGTATGGGAAATGTGTTTCCCATTTCTTCGATGTGGGATGCAGTTCATCCCTTATAGTTATAGCATGTTCTGGTGTATACTTTGGTGAGTTCTACTAGGCAGGCCCCGAGGCCTTTGTCACCTAATGTGTCACCCATTGTGAGCACCATCATGGTGGGTATCGGACTCGGCCCATGATGTGGCACTTGGATGGCCCTGCGGGTTTTAGAGATAGTACGAAACCTTATGACAGTCAGGTATTTTGCCAGTATGTACAGTTGCTACACCAAAATTCACGAGCAAGTTAGATATTTATCACAAGCTTCTTTTCACACGTAATAATTTAAAAATAATACTAGATGAATTAGCTGTTTAGGTATCATCTAGAAAACACTTTAGCTTATTACTAAGGCCCAGTTTGGCCCTGAGGTTTAGGTAGTTTAAGCTGCTTATTTATTAATTTAAGTTAGATTAAGTGTTTGGTAAAACAATAGGGTGCTGATTATAATTCAATCTGCTACTTCCCGATGCATAATTCACAAGCTGCTATATTGCTGCTTCTAGATTAAGAGATTTCAGAAGTTGAGATCAGTTATTGGCTTTAACTAAAAGTTCATCATAATGTTTACCTGGATAATTACTTACAAACTAAGTAATGGTTCAGAAAACACGATCGTTAAGGAAGCTTAAGCGGAAAGCATCAGAGTGTGGAGTACGCCAGCATTTTCCAGGTAGGGTGAGCTGTCCCATCCTTGTTAGAGGCTTTTAGATATATGTGGAATGCTCTAGTATAATATTATGTTGCCTGCAAGTATTTTTGGTTGTTCATTAGTCGATGCCTCGTGATACATTTGTTTTCAAAACTGATAATTGTTGATTGCGAAAACCGAGGCTAGACTTGCATGTTGAGATACTGTACCCTTTGTGTGTTTGTGTTTGTGACCTGAAAGTGAATGGGATCTAGACGCGTAGATTCCTAGGGATCCCACGGTGTCGATAACCGTGAACATCCGGAGGGGGGCTGTGCTCCTATGTTTGTCGAGGAAAGGTGAGTACAGACAGTGAACCAGTCATAGGAGACTCAGAGCCAGGAAATGGACACTTTCGCTACTTGTAGCCATAAAGACTATAGAGTAGTTGGCCTGTTCTCGAAGGATGACGAACTAGGTCGGTCACCGATTTATTTTAGTTTAGTCGGCAGGTAAGTATCTCGGAGCTCCAAGTTGTGTGAAGCATGTTGCATATGATTTCCTAAAACGAAACATCTGATGATTGTTTTTGTTTGCATTTATTTTACTCGATTTTACAAATGCGCGCAATCTATATTCTAATAGTTATGTTTTACCTATTAGTTTTCAAACCTAACCAAGGTTGGGTCGGCCCCTATTGGGCTAGCGAGGACAAAATGCTCACCCCTACATTTCAGGTTACAACGAGGTCATCCCGGACGATTTGGATTAGAAGTGGGTCGTTGGCCGAGTCCGTGTGTTGTTGTTCCTGTTGCTTGAAGTTCTTCCCTTGTGGTATTCCATCGATTTACTCGTTTTTCATTCCATGTTGAACTCTGTGAGGTCCGCCTACCTGGGAGGGCGCCTCACCCCTTTGTTTTTTTGTTGTCGTTGAACTTTCCTTTCATTTCGGTTATGATGTAAGCCCTAAGGCGCCACAATGCACTTGCCCACTTTATTTTTTAAGCATTTCCAAACTTGTTCATTTGAGTGTTGGGTTGTTGATTTAAAGTCATTTCCTAAAAGTTTTTCTTGGTCTCCTATTTTCTAAAATTTGTATTTTCAAAAAAGCCTTGTAGTATTAAGTTGGTGGGTCTACGGTATGTCTACGACGTATCGAGCACCTATTGGCTTAATATTACGGCACTGTGGTATACTCATTCGGGTCACCACAAGACAAATCAGCATGTATGGCGTCAATGCCATCTCTACGCCGTAGGGGGATGATGGCGCCGGCGTTATCGGGCTAGTGGTGGATGGTGGCGGCAATGTGAGGCACGGTGGCGGTCCGTTTCTCTTCTTGAATCGATCTCTAATTCGTCCTTCTCTTCGTTCTGAAGAAAGGTTGTCCGTGGGAAGTCTTTAATATATGGATCATCATGTCACGACCTACGTGTCCCAAGCTGTCATGCCAAAACCTATATGTGTCGGAATCCCAAAGGTCATATCTTATGACGTTGCTGGATTCAATTACTCGAATAATGGGTACATATAACCCAATAAAGTAACACATAAGTTTCACTAATACTCGTTTTCATCCGTAGTCATTAAAGGCAATGCAAAGGAACTTAAGTCCATTCTCACTATGTGTTTACACATGAAAACCGTCGGCTCTAATATCTTTAAAATAATAAAGTTTGAATTGAAAGAATCGACACTTTATTAATAATAGCCAACGATTACATCAAAGTTTCTGACCAAAATCTAATCCAAAATAACTATAATCAAATGTAGACAAATAGTAGTTACTCAATCCTTTTGGTAACTCTAATTTGATAGTGACCAGGTAAGGTAAGGCGAGATTTTGGTGAAGCAATACTCACTTGTAAAATCGTTCTCTCATATCAAACCTTTCCTTTACATCACAATTAATTGGATGAGCCTAGTCGAGAAAGAGTTAGAACTATTGACATTTGTTGATAATGTCTTAGGCAAATTGCCATTACATATATTCTTGGAAAAAGAAGACCTATTTAATCAAAATCTGGGGCATCAACATTGTTATTTCCCTTGCCAGATTTGAAGTCTGCAATAGTGAGATTGACGTCATTGTCATCTCCTTCAGCTGTGAGATGAGCCTCATGCATGCTCTCTCATATCTTTATACACCTTGTATTGTGCAGCTTGTTTTTCACTTGCACTATAGCACTCAAACCAATGCACTGAAGATCCACATCTTATAGCATACCTCACCCATTAATTTAGACGCACCTTGTGCATTTAAATTTCCACTAGGGACGTTGGTGGTGGCACAGTACCACCAAGATCGGCTACGCTGGTTTTGCGTCTCCCACGCTAGCCAACGTTGCCACGTGTCCGCACATTAATCTGGCTGTTTTTCTTCCTTTGTAGGGTGGTTGTATGGACCCACATGTTTATTTTGTTGTCCCTTAAGTTTAGGGTTCCGCTCCTTGCTCCATCCTTTATGTGCGCTATTATAATTCGCCATGGACCCGCATGTTTATTTTGCTGTCCCTTAAGTTTAGGGTTTCGCTCCTTGCGCCATCCTTTATGTGCGCTATTATAATTCACCTCGTGAACGCTCTTAGTTCCAACGGGCCTTAAATTATATTTTTCACCAGTATATTGTCATGTTTCTCAGCAACTGACATAGTAATGATAAGCTGATGAAACCTCATGAACCGTTTAGCATTGCACTCAAACCTATATTGCTTTGCAACCATTAATGCTGAAACATGGAAGGTTGAGAGAGTTTTTCATAATTAATTCCTGTTCTGTGAGCTCTACTCAACAGAATCACATTAGTTGTGAGGTGATTCTTGACGTTATTCACCCATCAGTGATAACCAATGTCATTCGAATCTAGTTTAGTGAAGTCGAGTTTTTGCAGGTTTGCATTCGACATTCAAAAACGAAGGAGAATAAATTAGTTTCGGAGTATAATACTTCCACAACAACTAATTAAGGATTTCTGAGTCTCTTAGCTACCAAGAAATCGTTTTCCTAAGAAATTTGGATTAAACCAAAACAATGATGTTTAAATGGTCAATTTCCGATGCTCATGAACGCTCTTAGTTCGTAGTTTAGTGTGAACTCCCCACAGTTCCGCTTTTATGAATCGAATCCACGTTACAAGAAAGATAGGATGTAGGAGAAAGGATTTTGGAAGTCCTCGAGTACAAGAAAACAAAAATTAAAAGAAGCCAGAACTTTTATAAAAACTTAGTTGGTGTTTTCTTGTTACCTGATCTTGCTTAGCGAGGTTGACGCATGTGCGTGTTGATGCAAGCAAGCAAGGCTGATCCAGTTTTGCGTAGGCGTGCAAGAGGTGCACAGTTAGGCTTTGGCGGCACACTAGGTAATCCTAGGGTAGGGTTCTAGGATTTCACAGCTTAGAGAAGAAAAAAGAATGATTGTTGGCTTCTGATTCAGGGTTAGAGCTCATGCTGATAACGTGTTTAAGGAAAAGAAAATTTGGAGGATAGTTGTTTATTTCATAGATAATAGGAGCCTCTATATATAGAAAGTACAAGTACATAATTTTTTAGTACAGATAATCATTTTCTAAACAGAACTAGAAATCTAGAATATTTTCTGCTATTACAACGTACTATAGAAAGTAATCATAATTTAGTAAGACATACGTAATCGTGATATCTTTCAACAAATTAAACAAATATATATTAAAAACAGAACCACTTAAAAATTCTTCAAATTGTCAAATAGTTCTTTGCACCCAGATCCCCTACCGACATAGCCCATGTAAACTATGCATAATTCCATTTCGAACTTCAGAGAATCAGAATTAGTTCATGGTATAATTATATTAAATGATCAATTTGCTCAATTTGATTGGTTGATCTGCTTAGTTGATCATGTTTAACGAGCACGTGATCATGCACATGTATAGTGTAACCTGGGGATCACCACCATTTTTCTGTCATGTCACGTGCCTCGAGGTATCACTCGACAAAGGTTCACCCGTTCATGGAATCAAAAAGATAGAAGGGAAATGAGGATTTGATATGCATATAAAATTTTGAGTTTTCATAAGTCTGTTATCTGTATTCTCTTTGGCCATTAGCAAGTTTGCAACTAGCTAACTATTAAATGATAAATGAGTCATTAGCAAAGGAGGCTAGTGATGATTAAGTAATATATAACAATGTCTCTTACGATTTTTTTCTTTTTTCTTGGCCGATCTTCATAAGTATGTGACCAAATGTTGAAAATGACATTATTTACGAGAATGTAACCTCGCTATAGAAATATCGATGCCGCATTGCTCATTCTAAAAGTCCAAAACTTATTGACCCGAACAAAGATGTATTGAGTTATTGACATGAAAAACTACTAATCATCTTAACTTAAAAAGTTATTACCGTGCATATTTTATTGTCTCATTAATTTCTAGTACGTGAGAGAACACATTTTCCCCCTAATTTTAAATCTTAATTAGTTTAAAGTCGTGCATCACGAAATATTTTCTTTTGTTTTAAATAAGAAAATCAGATGAACACATTTGATTGAAATTCGAAGAAGAAGAGACCATAAAGGTTGTTATCAACAAGTAGTCAATCAGGTTGGTGAAGGAGAAAACAAGCCATCCACTAGATAGGTTATGGATGAAAATTAACACTTCTGGGAGAAACAATCCATGATGCTTAATTGCTTATGAACCTAACGATTTGTTTTGAAGTCGCACCGGATAATGAGACGGTTGACAATAAAATAAGTCAATCTAAAGCTAAAGATCAAAGAGGGTGGACAAGAAGTCATTGTTAAGACACCAAGAAACACAAATTAGTTATTTCTTTTATTACATCAATAATTGAGAAATGCAACAACATGTCATTCGTGAGTCGAACTCATTATGGTACGTACTCAGCAAAAATACCAACAAGTTTTAATTATCCAAAATCCGTTTGTGTTTCTTTTCTCCTAATATTCATATATAATTCAATTAAATACCCAACAAAATATCACGACTCATCAACATCATACGATTCATATCATCTTAATAATTTCCAAAATCCTTTATTTGTTCGACACAAATGCATGAGTGTGACTAAACAAACGGATCATCAAGCAAGACGTACATGAAATCCAAAGGCATAATTTTCCTCTGGTCAGATTTGCATGCATGTATCAAAATCAATCAAATCAGAATCACAGAACGAAAACAAAACAAAAATCTGAAAAGGCAGAGAGGTACATTAAACTTTCTTCGTGCATGAACAGGTGGCGCAGCGTACGGCCTGGTACTCTCCCCTACCTGAGCTAAGCTAAGCTTTTGTGCAATGCACCCAAGAACGTACAGTACAATAATAATAGTATAATACCGAAAAAATTGATGACTATCCAAATGCGCCACTACCACCGCCACCTTCTGCATGCTCCCTACACGTGCCGCTTCATATGCAGCACACCGTTTTCCTTTATATCAGTCCCCAAAACAAGACCACCTTTTTTTGGTAATTCTTTCGATTATGGAAAATTCATTCACGGATGGAAGATATAAATGTTAATTCGTTAATGCAGTGAGGGACTAGTTCGATATTATGAAAAATTAATGATGGATTAGATATCCCCGTTTTGAAGAGAAGAATTTCGAATAACCATTCATCCATTTTCATTAAGTTTGACAATATGTACAGCTCATTATGTTATCTTTGCAAAATTTTAGTTAAATTTACAAGCGTTAAATTTTACATTTAAATGCCTAGAATGTTGTCTGAGCTAAGAGCCAAATCATGTGACCGATTGCAGTCTATCGAACAAAATTTTCATAATTAACGAATTATTCATGCATGTAGCCGATACGTACATACTATAGAGAATGAATAATTCTGATACTTACTGCATGAAATGGATCTATGAGATCATGCTCATAATCATAATTGATCATATATGTTGTTAGGGCCATAAAGAATCCTCTATTGCATGACTAAGAATTAGATGAGAAAATCATTGTGGTCCTTCATCCTCGAACCAAATTACATTTCGCATTTAAGATCGATGCATGTTGATCTTAGTTATTTCCAGCTGGTTGCATGCATTTCATGCTTTTCAGAATAGAAAAACTGTTTGGACAGCTGGAGACCTGTAGTAGCTGTCGGTGGTAATTAACGTCCAAGGTGGTGAAGTAATAGCGAGCATATGACTACCAGAGACAAATTAACAAGGGACTAGTGGGATGGCGTCAGAAGAAGAAAGGATAATAAAAATCTGAACAGACGAGACCGCGACCTTCGTCTCTATACTGACTCTATCTGCTTAGCTTCGAAGCTAATGGGGTGTTTTTGTAATGCTTTCGAAGTTTCGAGTATTGATATAAAGGAATCCGGTGAATCGAGTTAGTTTATTATGTGTGATATACATCGAATAATGATTAATCTCACGATTCAGACTCCAAGCAGACGAGGCCATGACCATTATCTATGTTTAGCT
Organism: Rosa lucieae; assembly: GCA_024704745.1. Lineage (NCBI taxonomy): Eukaryota > Viridiplantae > Streptophyta > Magnoliopsida > Rosales > Rosaceae > Rosa > Rosa lucieae. The sequence goes on from CM045492.1 coordinate 39,879,518, forward strand.
TCGAAGCTAATGAAGTATTCTATAATGTTTTTGAGTATTAATATTTAAGAATTGAGTATATTACATAATTTAAATTAATTTATTATGTATGACACACAGTAAAGTAAACAACGACTAATCTTAAACTCTGAATTTTTGATATTCTGAACATTATTATATTATTATACTTTTGAAGTCAATTAAATACTCTTCTTTCTTTCACATTCTACGCCATTCAGTGTCCATCTTTACATTTATGTGCTCGTATCCTTCTTTGCCAGTTTGGTTTCCACGTGATCGATCACTTATTACTGTCACCTATCCTTTCTCTTGGTATTATTATCGAAGTCTGCTCTACGTTTCCATTTGGGAATCAGTTCTTTTATCATCATCTCATGTGCTCAAAAGTTAGATGGTACCATCTGGTAGACTGGTTCTCCTTCTTCAAGTTAATTGGTGGGGTTATGTTCCAGTAATTGATCGTAAAGTTTCATGACCTAATTGATATCTATTCACCATGGGTTAATAGCTCAAGTGTGACGTTAAATAAGAATGAGTGGGAAAGCGTTACAATTATCTTTTGCCAACATTCACACAGAAAAGAGGGTACGTAACAGCACTCGCATGTGTTTATTAATTTATAAACTACATACCATCTGTTATTTGAACATGTCTAAAAAGTGAAATATGTGATTAATTGACATGCAACTCGCCTCCTCTATAAAATATGAAATATACTACATACATTTGATATTGCATATATTTTATAACAAATTTTTGAGCGACTTGTAGTGCAGGCTATGTTTTGAGAAATACATCTGAAAAAATCTATATAAAGCAAATCATATCAATTAGTAGGCCTCTATTTTGTTAGATTTCGAACCCCCGTAACCAAATATAACTCATTACTTGTCTAAGTAATTGAAAAGCAATCTAAATATAATCCCTAAGATAATTTGCCTAACAAATATCTGAAATGCTTGCGGAAAAATTAATATATAGAATCATCATCAATTCATTGGATTGGGGTATTAATTAGAACTTATAATACTTACTACTACCAATCCCAAAATCTCAGATAATACTTTAGTATACTTTGGTACAAAAAAAGTTTGGGGCAAGTCATATATGTATATATACCACGTCGTATTAGAAAATTCAATCACATGATTTGATTTGATTGGATAATAAACCGAGAATTATATTGGAGTAAACAAGGCTCATGAAAAACATAGAATAAATTCAAAAGTTGACCTAGACATGTTACTAGTGAATGCACACTATATGTATAATTTATGAACAAGCGTGGACTCTTATTACATGTAAGTTTGGGATCCTCAATATTAATGCTCGTTGCAAGAAGAAATTATCATTTTATTAAAACGTGATAGGGTTTTGCATTACCAAGATTGATCATTCATCGCATCATGCATCAATATAAGGAATTGAGAATAAGCTTAGAATTATGTGTCCAGCTTCATTTGAGGGAAATCCCATGCATCTTCCTTTGCTCTTCAATCATCTCGATGAACCAGTTTTCAATTTTCTTTTTTCCAGAAGTACAAATAGTTTTATAGGTTTTATTATTAAACGACATTCCACCGATCATTTTACTCAAACAAAAAAAAAAAGTAGGTACAATATAATTAATATCAATATGTAATTAATTACGAACAACAACGAAAATAATTTCGAGAAATTTGAAATTAAATTGATTTTCCAACAATCTCCATTTGTATTCCGGAAGTAATAGGTTAACTTGACAAATACAAATCTCTAATAAAGCTTTTTTATTATTTTATTATTTTTTATTTTTTATTTTTTTATAGAAGGACGACAAGCTATATTAAATAAAATTAAAAAGTACATGGAGCGATGCAAAAGCATCGAAAGAAGAATAATAAAGCATAGCAAGATGCACAAACGCATCTATAATATTTTTTTTGAGAATGAAACGCATCTATAATATTGAAAAACAATAAAGGGTAACAAGATGCACAGACGCATCTAGAATGAAAGGTAACCAGGATGTGACTTGATGACGAACGCCATCGCTGCACTGCATATGTCACGAGAGCAGTGAAAATATAGTAGTAACTGTAACCAGTGATATGATCACCTAGGAGAGGTAATTCACTCACCGAGAGTTTGAAAGTAATCGAGTGTGTCAAAAACTCGAAAATTAGCAAACGAACTCCCAAGAACCAGAACCAATACTAGATCAATATGAGCAGCTGTCTCGGATTCAAGATCCGGATTTGAAAGCGACCCGAGTCCCAAATACATATCCAAATCCGGCCTGCAGCCAAAATCAAGTCTACTAAGGAAAACTTGACCAAGACCCAAGCCCAACTTATCCTGATCTGGGCACCAAAACCTTGTGAACGTTAGCTTCAGCCCTTCTCTGGACACCCAACCGTCTGGGCATCCATCCAGCTTTGCGTCGCCACCCCGCCACCGTAACTCTGAAGAAGCCAAGCTGACACCAGAACAATATTCTGGGAACAACCTGAAGGCCCAAACGCCAATCCTCCAATTCGTATGCCCCAAAGAACTCGATCGCAGTTGTAACCAAGGCCATCGTCGGAAAGGATCTGAACTCAGGATCTTCTTCCACCGCTGCAGCGACCCATCAGCACCCACATATCAAAACGCCACCATCATAGAGGATCTGAAATCAGTGCCTCTACCCATGATAGAACCGGGATCCCATATCTGGTTTGGATCCACCAGATCAAGGTGCCGCCTACCATCATCACTAAAACAAGGAGCAGTAGCGGTACGACCTAAGCCTGGAGGGAATGAATCCCATCGCCAAAACGATGAGATTAGGATGCAGCAACCGTAAGGTTGAAAATAGGAGATTCTCGAATCCAAAGGACTCGACAGCCAAGGACCTTGAGCGCCATCGTCGCAGGCCAAGGAAATCAGACGACGAAACCCTAGGGTTAGCCGCCGCAAAGGGGAGAGAGCGAGAGCTCTCATCTATATTAAATATATGGTAAGAAAATAACAACTTATAATACAGGAAGATATCTCTAATAAAGCTTAAGAATACATTATATGAGCCTACATTCAAATAGTCTATTCGGAAACATAATGAATTAATATATGTTGTGCGCAATACATGCTAGTTTTATAAGAGAAAAATCTAGAAGCCTAATCCTGCAAGAAATAAGAAAAACAAGTAACATAATCCTAGCAAGTTTACTTAACCTCTAAAGATCTCCAATTTGCTATAGGACCTTTAAAATCACTCTATATAAATTATTATTTACGACATGTAGAGATAATTCATACTGTCTATCTTAACTGTTAGAGTCTTAAAGAGTCCTTAACTGACACCACGTACGCTAGTGAAACCATCCCGTAAACTTTTCTTTTCTCTTTATTTTCAGCAATTTATTGCTGGATCATCGATCTCCGTCTAATCACAAGGGCAGAGAAATCGTGCAGCTAACCCTAATCAGAGAGGGCAAACTTCTAGTTTTTATTTACCGTTTGGTGAAACGGACCTGTGGTAGTGTGAACCGGGCAGTGATGTATAGGTAGCAATGTTGCATGAGTAGCCTGGTGTCCACTATTGCATGAAACAGTCCATGAACCCCCGTTCCCCTATCACCAATACTTATTTACTGAAAAAAAAACAATATATATTATCCACACTCTCCTCCTGTTTGGACTGTAGCAGTAGCAGCACTAGTGTGTTGCAGTAGAGCAGAGCAAGCCCCTGTCTCTCTCTCTGCACGTTCCTCTGCTCCCCTTCCCCATCAATATATCACTCCCCACTTCCCCTTCCCTCTCTCTCTCTCTCTCTCTCTCTCTCTCTCTTTCCCTCGCTCTCTCTGAGCTCTTCGCTTATTGTGATACAGAGCCAGAGAGAGAGAGACCCACTTCTCTGTAACTCGATCGATCAGAAATAAACAATGGAGGACATGTACGGTCTCTCCTCCTCATCATCATCAGCCCAACCCCATGACTACTTCCCCATCGACGACCTCCTCGATTTATCCAACGACGAAATCTTCTCCAACTCCTCCTCCACTACTTCCTCCACCGACTCCCACCACCACCACTACTACACTCCACCGCCACCTCCCCCAGCTCTCTTCCACCCCCCCTCCACCACCGACTTCACCAACGCCCTCTGCCTCCCGGTACCCCCCCCACATTACCCTTTATTTCTCCATGCATTTTTCAACTAAATTTTTGCGAACTTGATTGTCTAACATTCTTATGTTTATGAACAGAGCGAGGATGTGGCTGAGCTGGAGTGGCTGTCGCGCTTCGTGGACGACTCCTTCACCGACTTCCCGGCGCCGCCGGAGCTCTCCGGATCCATGCCCCTCCCCAACGACAAGTTGTTCTCCAACCGCGGCCACGCCAAGCCCATTCGCCAAGCGGAAGGCTCCGGGTCCATCCGGAGGTGCACCCACTGCGCCTCGGAGAAGACGCCGCAGTGGCGGACGGGCCCATCGGGCCCGAAGACGCTGTGCAATGCCTGCGGTGTTCGGTACAAGTCGGGTCGGCTCGTGCCCGAGTACCGGCCCGCGGCCAGCCCGACGTTCGTGCTGACTCAGCATTCGAACTCGCACCGGAAGGTGATGGAGCTCCGGCGGCAGAAGGAGGTGTCGTCGCAGCAGGAATCCGAGGAGGAGGAGCAGCAGAGGCGATTCTATCTACACCCGAATGGGTTTCGAGTGTGCTGACGTGTCGGCGCGTGGTGAAATGTGAAATTTGGGATAGTAATGTGGTTTTTGATACCTTTGTGGTTATTTTATCAAAATTTCGAAAGGTTTTAAATTTATTTTCCAGGTTTTATTATTTTTGCGTATAAATAAATAAATGCTCGGGCCATTTCAAAAAAAACAAAACAAAAACATATGCATGGGAAAATAATAAATGAATATTTTTTTGGTAAGTAAAATAATAAATGAATATGGGGTGGGCCGGTGGCGGGATTAAATTTTCAACTACCGATGCTCTCCTTTTTATTAAATTGAAAACCAGAGCGGGCGTGATGGGGGTGTAATCGCACGTGATAAAGTGCCAGATTAGGCTGACACATTATTATTATTATTTTTTTCAACGTTGCAAAAGTTCACGTTGTTCTTGTAAGTTGTATCAGACCGATGTAATGGTTAGTTAGCGGCACTGTAACATAACCGTTTTAAAGAGGCGTAAATTGGGGTGTTACAGCTTTTATTAAGAATGAAAGTGTTATGGAATTAGGATTTTTGGATGAGATAGATGGATGGAAGCTTTTGACTGGTTTTGGGGATTGATCAAGGATAGTACTTGGCTGACCAGGTGTGGGTAGCACCTCCTGATCAGGCTTTGGATACCTTCTAAGTGTCTTACACGTGTCCCACCTTTCTTCTTTTTCAATCTTTTTCTACCTTTATCTGTTGTCCATAATTATCAAGCTTACAATGTAAAATCCTAAAACATAGATCTAGCCTTGAACATGTCATTTTTCACTTAACGACATCCTGTCTAAACGGTTATTTTTGCGGCGGAATCACTGCTGTTCTAGGCTTTTTGGATTGTTAATCTTGGCTTAAAACTAGTAAACAGATAAATTGCAGTATTCAAAACTTAAACAAATATTTTTAGAATGCATACTGGGCTTCATATAGAACTTATTTATCAAAATATTACATAAATTCAGAGCCTCATTCTCTTGTAAACAGCTAAGAAGCTATTTAGCTATCCATAAGAATGATTACAGTTACTTACTTGTAATGAAAGCACACTTCAAACTACGACAGGAAGGAACGAGCGCCCTGCTTATTCTAGCTTTCTTAGAGAATTTTCTGAATCAAAAGTTGATCCCGAAATTTTTAGACTCTAGGGCTGATATGAGATTTTTCTAATCTGGCAATTCTCGAATGCCTTCTAAGAGAAGCTAAAGCTCCTTATATAGGGAGCGGAATTCAAATTACAATTGAAAACATAAAAATATACAGAACAACTCCGTGAACTTCTGCTTTTCTGAGTGCTCCTGCTAGTGGAGGTCGGATAGAAAAAGCAAAAGTAGTTAGGTGAAATGTTTTTCACTTTCCTCTTTTGAAAAGCAAAAGTATCTTTTAAAAAGATAACAGTTGCCCTTTTGTTTTGGTGCTTTCTTATTTCACCTGTGGCTTTACCCGTGATGCTACGTATTCTTGTCTGTTTCTGAATTATGGCCAAAGACAAAGGAGTTGTTGTTTGCCTGGGCCATTCTAACAGTGGTAGCATTATCTTCAACATCTGTATCAACATACATCTTGTAGTGGTTGTCAGTTTCAAGTTTTTCCACCCACCGTAAGCATGCTAGTGTCGAATCTATCTCCTTTCTGGTAAGAGATAGGAATAGGTCACTGCTGACTACGTCAGGATGATCGTAAGCAGTGATGATAATTTTCTCTCCTGCAGCCAGGAAGGTATTGTGGATATCTTCAGAGATGATCTTCTTGATATATTCTAGAGTCATGGCCTTCATCCATGGAATGTTTGAGTTTGGTTGGCCATTATACCCTACAAAGGCTGGTTGAAGATATTTCCTTTGGATAATTCTCACATAATGATATGGAGGGATATATTCAACTTCGCCGTTTGCCTTTTGGATCCATTCTGGAGGAGTGGATCTGAACTTCAGCCGAAGCATACAGTCATTTTTTCTAATATTTTTGACCGTGTTGACAATGATAGGCGGCAAACCTTTCAGATCATCATTTGTTTTAGTCCACAGATATGGACAAAACCATTTTCAACAAGCCAGAGCTTGTGTTCTTGAGGATGTTCACTCTGAACATTGACTAAGTATCTTCCAATATAAGGTCCTGAGACGATAAAGAGGGTTGGAGGAACTTGGTCTTCTGAATTATGTCTTCCTATCAGACTATGGAATTCATGCCAGTCTGATTCATTGAGTGCCATGATCGGGACCTTAGCACTTTCTGGACTTTCGAGGAAGTGAATTTTTTCTTTTCTGACAGCACTCTGTTGTGTATGAACTTCTTCAAACTGTGGTCTACCATTTTCGTAGAGTTCTTCAGCTAATGCAAAGAGAGCTGGGAACATCAGACCACTGCTTCTTTCTTGAAAGACAAATAAGAGGTTATCCAGGATTGCCTTCTGATGATAAGCTAATCTCCTGCCAGTTCTGAACACAGGAGTATCAAAAGTTCTTAATTCAGAATTAAAAACATTTATAACTCCAGTTGGAGTTGGTCTGCTTTTTGGCAAAGCAGCAGCCATCAACGGTCTTGATGAGCCTTTACCGTCTGCCGTTTGAGATGGGCTAGCCAATCCTTTACCCTGGGATTGATCAGTTGAAGCTAGTCCTTTAGGACTTAGCAGAAACCTTTTAAGAATTTTTTCTCTGGTTTCTATGGGATCCTCTTCAGATTCATGTTCTTTCCCAGTTCTTCTGCTTCTGGGATTACGACCTTCGTCATCTTCTCTTTGGCTGAACATTGCCATTTCCCTAGTCAATGCGTCTGGAAGATAATTCTTGTTTCGTGCAATTAATTCAACATTATAATCATATTGGTTAAGAAATAATTGCCAGTTTGCCAATTTTCCTCTGTCAGCAGCTTTATCTAGTTTGAAATTTTTGAAATTCTTTACTCTAGCACAATCGGTGCGAACAATAAAGGGTTTTCCAAGAAAAGTTGGAGAATTTAAAATTGTTTTCTTAACAGCCAAAATTTCTTTTTCCCCTGTGGGATAATTTAGTTCTGCAAGGTTGAATTTGCCACTACAAAATTTGCAGATCTTTTCAATGTTAGTTCCAGGCTTTTTTACCAGAACCACACCGGACCAATAATTATCCTTCGCATCTGTCTGGAGGATAATTTCATCATTTTCCTCTGGTTGTTGTAGAGGCGGGAGCTTTTTGCAGAGATTTTTTATCTGCTTCACAATCTTTTCATCATTTTCTGTGAAGTTCCATTTTCTTTTGGAACTTGTCTTAGGAGATAACATTGCTGTTAACCCTGATATTTTGGGAATGAAATCTCTCCCAAAATTTATGATACCAAGGAATCTCTCTAGACTCTTAGCATCAGGAATTTTATCTGGGAACTTCCAGATCTTTTCAAGGATATGAGGTTGGAGTTTTATCACTCCATTCTTGATATTTATTCCTAGGAAATCAACTTCATCAAGGATAAAGATGATTTTCTTTTCACCTAGGATAATTCCATGCTGAACTATCAGCTTTACAACCTCGTGGAGGTGTTTCATGTGTTCTTCTCTGTTTTTGGAGAAGACCAGAATGTCATCTATATAGACGACGCAGAACTCCGCTACATGTTTGAAGATGTTGTCCATCTTTCTTTGGAAGATTGAGGGAGCTTGCTTTAGACCAAAAGGCATTACCAACCATTCGTAATGACCTTGTGGTGTTCCAAATGCAGTGAGAGGAATACTCTCAAGATGTATCTTGACCTGCCAGAACCCGACTTTGCATCGAATTTCGAAAAGACTTTAGCTCATCTGAGCTGGTTGATCAATACTCTTACATGAGCGATTTGATAACCGTTTCTGACAGTCTTCTTGTTGACATCTCTGTAGTCAATCACCATTCTAGCTTTTCCTCTTAGATTTTCTGCATGATTTCTCACGTAGAATGCTGGAGCATGATGAGGGCTAGTGGAAGGTTGAATTAATATCTTGTTCAGGAGATCTTTAATATCATTTCTGAATTCTTTTTTATCTTCCTCTTTGTACTGAGGAATGGCTTTGACATGACAGATGACATTCATGTCATGCAATCTTAATTCACAGACCACTGGGTCTTTCTCCCAAAATTTCTGAGGATCTACATTGATATTCTGCTCGAGTAGTTTCCTGACTTTTTCAAGAGTGAGAATTTTCTGAGACTCAAGTTTGTTCTGAAAGTGCTTGAGGTTATGCTCATGGATGAAACTAGCTTCTTCATCTTCACTAGTTCCTTCTTCTTCTTCTTCAGAAGATTCTTCAACAAGTAATTCTTGTTGTTGTTTGAGTTGGAGTATGGGCTCGAATTTGGGTTTGTAGGGGGTAAGATCACTACTATTCTGTTGCGATCTCTGATATTGAGTAGTAAAACCAGGACCTACTACACTTTTTGCTTGTGTTAGTCGGTCTGCCCAGAACACCCGTTCTCCATTTCTGAAGCCTATTGCGTCTTCATCCTGAATGAATCGTTGTTGGAGAATAAAATCATTTCCCAACAAGAAATCAGAACCTTGGCCTTCAGATTGCCAAACATTCTGGATGATAAATGTTCCTCCACCGATGGTGATATGAACATGTTTTGCTACTTTTTTCATGGTGAGATGGCTCCCATCAAATGTAACACCAGTATCAGATTTTTTCTTATCTTCTTTCCAGAGTTTATCTGGAATTGCAAATCTCTTTGCAACAGTAAATCTTGATCCATTATCTACAAAAGCATGTAGATGATATTTTTTGTGATCAGGGAACTTTAGTCCAATCTCTATGTAGTTGCTGTGTCTACTAGTAGAGACGACTTTCGATTGTTGAAGCTCATTTTCTTGAGCTTGTTCCTGTGGAATGAATGGTTTACATTCTTCTGGAACAATTTCTGGTGGTTCAACCAATTCAATATCTTCATCGATTTTTTCTTCACCGATGATTTCTTCCTTTATTTTTGAGGAAGATGGTTCCATGATTTCTTGGAACAGAGTTTCCACTTCTTTCTCTTTTTGTTCAGAGAAATATTCTTCATATTCTTGTTTAACCAATTGGCTGACAAGGCCATTCTTGGTTTTTCTTCTTGCTTCAGCTATGAAGCATTTTTTGTGATAAGTCTTCTTAGACTCTTCACAAAACATAGGGAGACCATTCTTTTCATGACATAAGCAGTAATCACAAATGAATGTACCAAGGTTCACCTGATAAGAAGACATCAAAGCTTCTGTCTTGCTTTCTTCCCAATTTTTGATTCTTAAAACATTCATCTGTCTAGATTCGAAGTACTCTACTTCAGAATCTGACTCATATTCTGATGAATTTTCTTCTTCAGACCAGGCAGAGTAAACTGACCTGTCGTCTTCATCATCATTTGAATAGGCTATTTCGTAGCCTTTCATGTTTGCTACTTCTATTATTTGCTCATATTCTTCAAAGAGAGCTTTAGTAGATCTTTTACCCTTTTCCGGGCATTCATTGGCATAGTGCCCTTCAGCTTTACATAACCAACATCTGCAAGCTTTCTTGCTTGGTTGTTTATGCTGATGAGTATTCTTCTTTTTCTTGAAGAATTTCTTTTTTGGATCTTCATCCTGCTGTTTGGAACTTCTCTTGAATTTCCAATCTCTCTTCTGATTACTCCTTTTGAATTTTTTAGAGTAATATTTTTCTTTCTTCTTTCTGTGGAATTTGGAATCATGACATCCCCAATTTGTGGGCATATCCAATATTCCATAACAGAAATTTTCAACTCCTTTGAGTTGTTTCTTAGCCATCTTTGCTCTAAGATTGGCTTTGCATTGTTCTTTTAGTAATTGTCGGATTCTGTTGGCAATTCCTCCAACTGAAAATCTTTCAATTGGTTTCTCAGCTATACTTTCTCTTACAGCTGTTCTCCATGGTTCAGGGAGTTTTCTGTGCAACAGATTAACTAGATCAGTGTTCTCTAGTTCACCAATTGTACAGTAATATTCTTGAAACTCATTCAAGTATTCTTCGAAATATCTCATGTCACAGATTTTGAGAGCATAGATATTCGATTTGGCCGTTTCTTTAGCCTTCTCACTCAGATTTGAGAGATCTCCACAGAACTGATCATACAGGGGTACTGCAAAATCATACGGAGACTTTGAATTTTTAATTTATTCAAGCCAGTCTCTTCCTCTGGCAGTTTCTTTGAACGACAGATACGACTTTTTTGCTACTCCAGTAAGAGTAGTTTCATAGTACACCTGCAAATCTGGTGCTTCAAATTTTCCAAGGGTAAGTGCAGAAGCCATCATCAGGCTATCTACCCATTGGTCAATGGTTTTTCTTTTGTCTAGACTCTTGTCTAGATTTAACCAGATGCCATAGTTCGTGATTGGAACTCTAGGCATATTGTCTTCTGGGACAAATCTTTGGGAATTTCTTTCCCCTTTTTTACCCGTGGGGGCTTTCTGAAATGAGAGTTTTGTTTCCCTTTTTTCTCTGCTAATGAAAGTTCTAGAGCTTTCTCCTTCTTCCATTTCAATATCTTGATAAGGAAAGACTTTTCTAGTCTTTCTGATTTTGAATTCTTTCATTTCTTCGATTAGTTTTTCTAATCGTTCAAGATTTTCACAATTCTCAGCTTCTTCATAAAGATCATAGAGCTTTTGTGCTCTAAGCATGTTTACTGATCTGGTTAGATCAGCTTCCAATTCTTCTTCAGAAATTGGTTCTTCAATAGTGGGTTTTGTACCACTAACACTAGCTTCTCTAGTGCTATAACTTCTTCTCAGAAGATTTTTGTTTATCTTGAAATTTTCAGGACAGACATCACTTTTTCTGTGATTGTCAAAATTGAGACTGATTTCTCCAGTCTTTCTACTCTCGTAGATTTTTGCTTTTGCTCTTTCTGGTGACTTTTTTGGACCGGATAATTTCCATTCAAGAGGAAAAGTTACTTCATTCCAAGCAACTTTATGAATCTGTTGTGAATGGTTCTTCTGATTGGTGAGGAATCCAGTAGTAAGACCTGAGATATTTGTTATCCTTGTCTTGGGGGCTACTGTAGTACTCATCAATTTATAGTATATTCTATATACTATAGCGAGTTCTTGCATATCTTCTTTCATGGATATGCCATTTGTCTTGACTCTTAGTCGTAGACAGTGAGCTGCATCTTTCAAGCTGGTGGTGAAGTTGGGGAAGCAGTTGAAATATGCCACTTGATCACATAGAGATGATTCAAGTGTTCCCAACAGACTAGCTTGGAAGTCTGTTAACCCGTTGTCCTGTAGAACACACAGAACTGAACAGTTTATGCCTTCACGAGCAAGCAGATTTATGTCTACTTGGACTGCTCCAATATGCATAAATTGATATTTTTTTTGCTTGGGTTCGAGCAACTTCTGAAGGAGTGATCAGTAGAAGATCAGTCTCTCCTCCTGCTGTAGCGGGGGTTGTGATTTCCAGTAGTTTAAAATAATGGCTGTCCATTAAGTCAAACTTTCCCCTCTTGTAGATTTGTTTAAAATCTAATTTTGGAATTGAGGAGTTTTTTACCTCCTGTTCGATTTCGTTGAATTCGAACTCTTCAGCATTTAGGAGCTGTACTCCTTTCTTCTTTCCAAAGATGCTTAACATCTTGATATCTTTTTTTTTCGGGTTTTCATACCGGATACTAGTTTAACTAGTAGATGGTTCCAGAAAAATCATGTTTGGAACAAGATTTGAGTCTGGTTTCTCTAATGGTTTGAATCCATTAGCTTTCTTTTTTACTGTAGGCACTTTCTTGTCCTTCAGTATATTTTTCATAGAATCCAGCGTTTTTTGCTATTGATTGATTTTTCTACTGACGACTGTCAGCTTTTCTTCTTCCATTTTTGGAAGTTCCTTGATATAATCCAGTTTGTTTTCCAATCTTTCCAATTGGTGGATTATAGTAGGCAATTTTTCTAGATGAGTTTGACATCTAGATAATTCTAATAACAACTTCTGATATTTCTCATCAGAAGACTTTAATAGAGAATTTATTTTCTCTAATAGCAATTCTGACATTGTCCCCATTTAGGAGGGGTTCTCATTGAGCTATTTTACAAGCTCTGATACCAGTGATTTGCGGATCTAACCAATGCTCAAATAATCAAGAGGTTTTTGTTCCTCTTCAAGTATATATAAAAGATTATCAATATTTTGCTCAATTCTATAGATGCTGGTTTGGACTCTATAGATGGTTTCCCAGTAATTGGGAGTGTTTTTGTTGAGATTATCTCTAAAGAGTTTCAATTTTCTCAACTTTTCTCTTTCTGTTTTTAATTCTTTGCTTGTATTTCTACAAATAGCAAGTAACTCTAGTCTGTCAACAATCGAAATTATGAATAGTAAATTTTAACTACTTACCTTTGAGCATTGAGGATGAATTAACAGCAACATATTATGATAAACAAATTCAGATATGGGCCCACTATGTTTCCCTAATAGTTGTAAAAGAGTTAAATCTCCAGTAGAGTGAGAGATAGAGATGAAGCGAAAATAAAAAGGAGCGAGACCAAAAAGGTCTCTTAGGTGTAAGGTTATGAGTGGTTATGGGTAGACCTTGCTGACCAGCCCTGGTCAGCGAAGTTTTTTCCATTGATCAATGGAGCGAAGATGAGGCAAATTTGAGGGTTGATCATGGATTAGAGCACAAATTGGGCTCTTGGGGGTCCAAAATCTCGCCACAAATAAAACCTTGTATTGAAATGGGAAGGAAGGCGACTTTAGAATGGCACTAGGAGGGGATTAAATGGAAGGGATGAGAGCAATGATATTGATAATTTCTGGGTGAATGAAAATGCTCCGTCAGTGAATGTTGATGCTTATAAACCATTAAACGATGATTCACCAAATAGATATGCCAATATGACATATTTGGATCGTGTCTTTTGAAAGTAAAGGCCTAGCCCATAACAATATTTCAAGGTATTGGTTTCTTGGAGAACAAGGTTCCATGTATGGTGAAAATTGGATTGAGGTCACTGCACTTCGCACTTTTTATATGAAGGTCCAAATGTGAAAAATGTACCTAAAATGGAGTGTTAATATATAACAACTTTGTACTCATCATTCTACTTGAAAAAAAATTAGAGCATTTTTTTTTATAAAATAGGAGCATACCAACATTATGTCCCGGTTCATAAATCAAGAATAGTACAGAAGACTACTCAAATAATACATTTATGCTCAGAGTAGTCTATGCCACATAAAAACACCTCGCCTTGCGGGCAATCTATTCTATCTAACCTTATACGCCGAGCATGCAATTGTGGTACGCTAAAGCTAAGTACTTCCACAAGACTCCTAGAGACATTTCTACTAGCATAGACAATCAAAACTAGGAACACCTACTAAGTAACTATAGGGTCCTTCCCCTTTGTTGGGTTAGGACCATTGACAACCTCAACTAGGGTGAATTTTGGCAATCCATTCACCAACTTCTCCTCTTTTCTTGGGGATCTAGCTCCTCTAAAGTAAGGAAAGCGTAAAGTTACGTCAATTTCATAAAATCTAGATGCTTCATTTAATCTAACGGTCCAAACAATTGACACATCAATCTACCATTAATTTTTAGAACTTTGGTCTAAACAACGTCAACTTGCCGTTAACTCCAAAAAAAAAGGAAAAAGGGTTTTGACGTGCTCTTTATCTTTTGTTGCACTGCTCAATTTGCTCTTTCCATGAGAACTCTATAGGAAAAGATGTTTTGGCTGAATGAATAATTGCATTGAATCGTGCAACATATATACAAGTCACCTACTATATCTTTGTGGTTCTCCAACAAGTGAGGAGACCAGTAAGGAAAGAAAGCTATTGCAATTACAATTGGAATCAAATGCTATACAGACTATCCTAACGAATCAAAAACTTAATACAGTATATTCTTGCATATCAAGACAATCCCAATTCAATACTGCAAGATTTACTTTCCAACACTCCCCCTCAAGTTGGAGAGTGTATATCAATAACTCCCAACTTGCACATGAGCTGTTTGAACTTTTCTTTTCCCAAAGCTTTTGTAAACACATCTGCTAATTGTTGTGAAGAAATCACAAATCGTGTAACAACTTCACCTTTAACAATTTTGTCCCGAATAAAATGACAATCCATTTCAATATGCCTAGTTCTCTCATGAAACACAGGATTCTTAGCAATGTGTAATGCAGCCTGATTATCACAATGTAACACAACAGGACTTGGAATAGGCATATGCAAATCAGTCAATAAATAGCGTAGCCAAGTAAGCTCACAACAAGTACCTGCCATTGCTCTGTATTCAGCTTCTGCACTTGATAAAGACACAGTCTTTTGCCTCTTGGTCCTCCATGCAATTAAAGAATCTCTTAGGAACACACAATAACCAGTAGTAGAGCGGCGGGTATAGGACAACCCACCCAATCAGAGTCACATAACGCCTTCAGGTTTAAAGAGTTATTGGCATGGAGAAGTAAACCTTGACCAGGAGATGACTTTAAGTAACGAACAACTCGCAGGGCAGCAGTCATATGTTGCAAGCGAGGTTCATGCATAAACCGGCTAAGAATATGTACTGAGTACGTGATGTCGGGTCTAGTAATGGTCAAGTAAATCAGCCGACCAACTAGTTGCCGATATGAGGCAAGATCTTTGAGTAATTCTCCTTTGTCTGAAAGCTTGGATTCTTCCATGGGAAACTCAACCGGCTTAGCACCCAAGTAGCCGCTATCTTTGATAATTTCCAAGGCATATTTGCGTTGAGATATGTAGATGCCTTTCTTGGAACGAGCTACCTCAATGCCAAGGAATAATTTCAAATCACCAAGGTCCTTGATGTGAAAACAAGTATGGAGGAATTGTTTCAGAGCATTAATAGACTCCATATTGTTTCCTGTTATCAGAATGTCATCCACATAGATTAACAATACAGTAAGAGATGTACCATGCTTGCGGACGAACAAAGAATAATCAGCTTTAGACTTAGAGAAACCAACAACAAGAATGGCCTCTGTGAACTTAGAAAACCATTGACGAGAGACCTGTTTCTGTCCATACAACAACTTGTGAAGGCGACACACTAGATTCTCCCCCTGTCACCGAAGACCAGGAGGAGGAGACATGTAAATTTCCTCCAATAAATCACCATTCAAAAAAGCATTATTGACATCGAGTTGATGTAAGGACCAATTGAGACTAGCAGCAATAGCAAGAATGCAACGGACAGTGATCATTTTTGCAGTAGGAGAAAAAGTATCGTGATAGTCGATACCTACGGTCTGAGTAAAACCCTGAGCAACAAGACGAGCCTTATAGCGCTCGACGGAGCTGTCAGCCTTATGCTTGATTCGATACACCCATTTACAGCTTATCGGTCGTTTTCCAAGAGGCAGAGGAACAAGACTCCATGTCCGATTATCAACAAGAGCTTGAAGCTCAGAATTCATAGCTTCCTGCCATTTTGGATCAATTGAGGCAATCTCATAAGAAGTCGGCTCCTCATCCCGACTAGCAATATAACTGAGGTGAGCAGGAGAATACCGATCATACGAAATGTAGTGACAAAGGGGATACCGAGTACCTGGTGTGGAACTGGATGAGGCCAAGGACAATTGATGTGGAGGCAGAATCACCTGCGAGCAAACGTAGTCCTTGAGGCGAACGTTGGCTTCTCGAGAGCGCTGAGAGCGACGAAGTGGCTCAGCGGGAACAAGTGGAAGAGGATTAAATGGAAAAACATCGCCGGGTTCGACATCAACCGGAGGTTGGTCGGGTAAATCGATGGAAGAATTGGAATGAGGAGGAGAAGACAAAGGGGAGGAGACCGAAAAAAAACTGTGCAACCCAAGCGGAGGAGAAGAGGGAGGCGCAATCGGCGGTGCTGGGGCTGGAAGGCGGGGAACATATGGCTTGATAGAGGAGGGCGACAGCGGGTTGGGTGGAGGAGAGGGAGATGGATTGGGTGGAGGAGAGGGCGGTGGAGTATGTGGTGGTGAAGATGGAGACGGCGTGGTCTCTGAATCGGGGAAAGGAGAAGGACACGTGTTTGGGGAAGAAGAAGGACTGAAGAAAGGGTAAGAGATTAAAGGGAGAGGAATAGACTGGGCCTTTGGGTTCAGTTTGATTGGGCTGGTGGTTGGCAAATGGTGGAATTTATCTTCAAGAAAAATAACATCCCTATTAGTGAAAATTTTTTGGGTCTCAATGTCATAGATTTTGTAAGCCTTCTGTCCCATGGGATAACCTAGAAAAATGCATTTGGTAGACGAGGAGAAAATTTTGAAGACTGATGCGGAATGGTTGCGAAAGCAATATACCCAAATACTCGCATTCGAGAATAATCAGGAAGTTTATTATAAAGAATTTCAAAAGATGTTTTCCGTTGAAGCAGCAAGGTGGGGAGACGATTGATGATATATACGGCAGTGAGAACACATTCTCCCCAAAAATTAATGGGTAGATGTGATTGAAAACGAAGGGCACGAGTGGTTTCAAGGATATGTCGATGTTCCCGCTCAACGACACCATTTTGCTGCGGTGTATAGACACAAGAATGTTGAAAAAGAACACCTTCTTCAAGAAAAAAATTTTGTAATGAAAGAAATTCAGCCCCATTATCTGAACGAAGTTGTTGAACTTTTGTGTTGAATTGAGTGTTGACATAATTAAAAAAATGACGGAGTAAAGGTTGTGTTTCACTTTTGTGTCGCATTAAGAAAATCCATGTAAATCTGGAAAAATCATCTACAATAGTCAAGAAATAATGAGCACCGGAAAGAGAAGAGATTTAATAACATCCCCAAATATCACATGAATAAGGGAAAAACACTTCGAAGTTGAAATTGAACTAGAAGAAAAAGGTTGGCGAGTTTGTTTCGCCAATGGACAAACGCCACATTTATGATTAGAATCAAAATTAAAATGGAGGGAACTATTAGCTAAAAATTGGAGACTAGCATAGGAAAGGTGACCTAAACGACGATGCCAAAGATCAGAAGCTATAATAAGATTGCAAGCGAAGTTAGATGAAGGAGAAGTTGAAGCCAACGCCACAAGGTAGTAGAGGTTACCACGTCACTTACCCACACCAATCATCATCCTCATAGCCAAGTCTTGAAAAATACACAAAGATGGAAAAAATGTCACTGAACAAGATAAATCATCAGTTGTTTTACCAACAGACATAAGATCAACTCTAAAACTTGGCACACAAAGGACATCATTTAATTGAAAAGAATCATTAAGTCGAATTGATCTAGTCATAGTAATTCCAGCCGTGTCTCCACTAGGTAAAGAAACTGGTGCCAAAGAAGGATGCTTAATATTTATCATGATGTAGGAGAAGAAGTAATATGATGAGTTGCCCCGCTGTCGAGTATCCAACGATTTGGAGCAACATGTAACAAACCTGTAGCATATTCAGTTGCAGAAGTAGCATTGGCTTGAGGGATTTGTGGTGTAGGAGTCAAGGCAGCTATTTCTTGAGTGTACTGATCCTCAGTGAGATTAGGAAGCATTCCTTGAAGTTCTTTGAATGTTGGGTTAGCATCAACATGATTAGCAGAGGGACTTCCTTGACCTTGTCTTGTAGAATTAGCTTCCTTAGGTGCTTTGTAGAGATGATGACCAGGAGGGTAACCATGCTTTTTATGGCAAGTTGCTTCAGTATGATAATCCTTGCCACAATAAGTACAATGCTTGATTGGGGCACGAGGATGAAAATTGCTTGCTTGGGTATTGCCTTGATTCCCTTGCATCTGAGGTTGTGATCTAAAGTCGCTGCGTACTGCCATTGCTGCGGTGTTAGATGGGGAAATAAGACGGGAACCAAGTTCCCGTTGCTTTTCTTCTTGGACGAGGGAAGCATAAGCTTGTCTCACGGAAGGCAAGGGTTCATCAACAAAATCTGTCCACAAGTAGCAGCATAAGACTCATTTAAACCCATAAGAAATTGCATCAACTTACTGCGATCATTTTGCGTTCCACAAGTGCAAGTGATAGTGTTGTATGAAGCAAGCTCATCCCATAAGCCTTTCAGCTTTGTGTAGTATGTTGCAATAGATGATTGACCTTGTTCAATACGGTAAATGTCTCCTTGAACTTGAAATATGAGAGGGGCGTTGCCCAACGCAAATCTCTCTCGCAAGTCTACCAAAACAGCATGTGGTGTGGTGCAGCAGAGCACTGAATCTAGAAGCTCGGGTTTAAGAGAGTTGAGAATCCATGAAAGCACCATGTCATTGCATCTCTACCATAGTGCATGTTCATCAGGTTTCTTTTCTATAGAGGGTTCTTTAATGGTTTCGTTGATGAAGCCGATTTTGTTCTTGGCACTCAGGGATATCCTCATAGCCCGATACCATGAGTTATAATTGTCACCTGACAATTTCTTAGAGACAAGCAGAAGACCGGGATGGTCTAAATGATGAAGGAAAAGCGGATTGGTAGTTTCATTAGAGGAAGTGTTGCTGGTGCCAATTCCACTATTAGGAGTTTCAGAGAAAAACTCGTCACCAATTGCCATTGAAAAGAAGTTGCAAGATTGCTGCTTAATAGTAGAAGAGGCTGCTTGTAATTAGCAGAAAAATTAGAATGGAGAGGCTGCTAGTGACGACAGAGAGAAGAAGAAGAGCCAGGAATTATTCCCGCTTTGATACCATATAGGAAAAAATGTTTTGGCTGAATGAATAATTGCATTGAATCGTGCAACATATATACAAGTCACCTAATGTATCTTTGTGGTTCTCCAACAAGTTAGGAGACCAGTAAGGAAAGAAAGCTATTGCAATTACAATTGGAATCAAATACTATACATACTATCCTAACGAATCAAAAACTTAATACAATATATTCTTGCATATCAAGACAATTCCAATTCAATACTGCAAGATTTACTTTCCAACAAACTCATCCATGGTTGAAGAAAAGAAAATAATTTGAATCATGCAATTGCATCCGTTTTGAGTTTCAATAAAAAAACTTTAAACCATAAGAGTTAAAAGAGTTAAACTTTAAACTTTACAAATTTATGAAATCCTTATCAACAAATACCCCCATTTGCTGAAGTGAAGTCCTTAGTTTATCCCACTCCTAGATGATTGAATAATCTTGCATTATCAACTACCTCAATGGAGTTTATCATTAAGACCGACAAACCAATGATACTAGAAAGATTTTTCTTCAACCATGGATTAGTTTCCATAGAAGCATAAGAATGCTGCATTTGCTCTATGCAGCATAGAGAAAGAACTTTGACACGCGCAGGAAGAAATTCACGTCAAATCTCTAATTTTTTTTTTCCTCAAGTTAACGGCAAGTTATGGAGTTTAGACTAATCCCAAAAATTGGTTGTGAAGTGATGTGTAACTGTTAAGACTGTTAGATTATATGGAGCGTCTAGATTTTATAAAATTGATTAGGCCTGGGATCGGTTCTGAAAACGTTATTTTTAGGCGGAACCGGAACCGGAACAGTTTAGCTTATTCCGGTTCGGTTACAATGTTATTTTTAGTAGGAACCGCTCTGGAACCGAACCGTTCTGTTCGGTTCGGTTTTAATCCATGTTCGGTTCTGTCTATATGTTTTCGGTTCCTGTACATAACCACAAACTGAAACTGTTTTTACAGTTTCCCAGCTACACAAGAGTGACAAGACTATATCACTGCACATATAAACTTACTCACCTGATGAACCTCAATGTTCCATCTCCAGAAATAGTTAAATACATAGCATTAATCCACAAATATTACAGTCTTGCACATAAACATCTTTCAATGAAACAAAGATAACAATCCATCAATGACCTGATGCAGTATAATCACTACATTGCACAAAGCATTAATCCACAAATGTTGCAGTCTTTCACATAAACATCTTTGATCTTTCAATGAAAAAAGAACCAAACTGAAATCAATAAACCAATTTACTCCACATTCCAACTTCCAAATTGCATCCTTCTGTGATCCATAGAGATAGCTGCTTTAAAACTGAATTCCTGCGTTAATAGTATAATTGGACATGAGACCAAAACATGGAACCAAAATAGAAGCATAACAGTCCCAACACATGGACCAAAGCAGACGCAAAACAATCCCAAAACTTGGAACCAAAACAGAAGCAAAACAGTTGTAAAACCTGGAACCAAAATAGAAGCAAACCAAAAGAGAATCAAACTAAAAGAGAATCAAAAACCACATTGAATGAAAGTGGCAAACATCATCAATAATCAACTGAGTACACAAATGAGTCAAAAGCTTCATAATGCTATAATCAAACCAGAAACTGCATCAAAATAGCCAAAACTGAACAACAAACTGAACAAAGCATAAACTCATAAAGCCATAAACTGAAATGAAGTTGCTCACCTTAGGCAGTCACTTTGATTGTTTGATGGTTCTTGAAGTTTTGTTGGTTGACTTAGCTGCATCAGAAGTTGTGGATGTCCTGCTGGCCTTACTAGCCTTTGAAGGTATCGATGATGTAGTTGCCTCCTTCTCCTTCCTTTCCCTTTCTTCTTTATCTTGTTCTGCATAACAAATATTGGAAACAATTGGATTAGATCAGCAAGTTACAAACTGCATCGAAAGTGACAGAAAAATAAAAAACACAAGCAACTCAAGTTATCACACCTTGTTCCACTTCTTCAAACCATTCCATTTCCTCCGGAGTAGGAACATAAGCCAAACCGGTAATAGAATCTGATTTCAGCCAGTTTTGAAGGCAAATTAATGCCTCAACTGATCTAGGAGTCAAAGAACTCCTATGAGGATCTATAATCCTCTTTCCGGTACTAAAAGTAGATTCACTTGCCACTGTCGACACTTGGATGGCAAGAACATCTTTGGCAACAGTTTGGAGGTTAGGATATTTAGGACCATTCAGCTTCCACCATGTCAAAATATTGAACTCGGTGCCTTTGGGAGGCTTCTCTATAGGGTCTAGAAGGTACCTATCTACCTCATTGTTCACCACCACTGCATCACCATCTTCAAGCTCTCTATCCCATTCCTCAAGCATATCTGCCATCTTCCCGGTAACTCTAGTTGAAGTGTATCTGCTACTGCCAGCAGTTTGAGTCACCTCAGATGATCTAGTTCTCTGTGAACTCTGTGAGGGCAGCGCAGCTGCATACAGATCAGTCAAGGAGACCACCAATTCTTTCAATTCAGCACTCTTTTTCTTAATCACTAAATCCTCCATGTTCAACATCTTCTTGCACACATTTTCAAAAAATAGAATCTTATACCTTGGATCCAGAA
This sequence comes from Rosa lucieae, assembly GCA_024704745.1. Lineage (NCBI taxonomy): Eukaryota > Viridiplantae > Streptophyta > Magnoliopsida > Rosales > Rosaceae > Rosa > Rosa lucieae. The sequence continues at coordinate 39,901,414 of CM045492.1, forward strand.
CCAAGGCAACCAGCAATAGTTGGTTGATGTCGCCAAGCTTTCCAAAATATTTTTGGTACTTGACCCTCATCTTCTGCGCCATCTGAAATAGGATCTTTTGTGTAACATCATGTTTGTCCACTGGTTGACAAAACAAATCTTCAATCTCAACATGGATTGAAACAATATCATGGAAAGCTTTTGGTGAGGTAGGGTGATTTGTGGCACTAACACTCAATGTTACATTGTAAAATACCTTCAAAAATTTGACAAACACAACTGCCTTTTCCCAATCTGCTGCATTAGGCGGTCCAACCCTCTTCCTAGATACCCTGCTGCTCCTAATTGCAGATAAATCAACACTGAAATCATCCGGCTCTTCACCATCTTCCTCAACAGCCTCTTCATCTTCATCAAAATAAGACGTGTACTTGCTATCCTCATCATCTTTCAACCTATCAAATGCCTTTCTAAGCTCTAAAGCTGTTTCCAACATAATGTAGGTGGAATTCCACCTTGTTGGAACATCCAACACACAAATCCTCTTGCAACCATCCACCTCTTTTTCAATACAAGACCTAAATGCATCTAACCTTGATGAGCTTGATCTAACATATCGAACTGCATTCCTTATACTAGACACAGATTTATCCAGTAAATGTAGGGCAGACCTCACAATGAGATTGACTATATGTGCTAAACAGCGGACATGCAGATATTTCCCACCAAAAATAGCACTCTTTTCCCAATCGTTCATTTTGTTCCTAATGTAATCTATGGCATGCTTATTTGCAGAAGCATTATCCACAGAAATAGTTAAGACTCTATCAATAGACCAAGCCCTCAAACATGACTCCAAAATTCTTCCGATTGTAACTCCTTGATGATTTGATATTACACAAAAATTTAGAACTCTCTTGTGCAATTTCCACCCATTATCTATGAAATGCGCAGTCAAGACCATATAGTTGATGTTTTGAAGGGATGTCCAAGTATCGGTTGTCAAGCACACACAATGAGAACTTAATTCCTTCCTAAGCTCTTCCTTCTTCGACTGATACATTTTCAAAAAATTTTTCACTATAACCTTCCTACAAGGAATTTTCCATTTCGGAATAGCCACCTTACAGAAATACTTAAACCCTGGTCTTTCTATGGAACTAAAAGGCATTTCATCCATCACTATCATAACCGTAGCAGCTTGAATGCAAGCTTCTTGAGTCCAGTGCCTAGTTACCATATTTTCATCCAAGTCATCAGCACCAAGCTGAGTTTGACTCGCTGCTAATTCTTTTCTACCCGGATATTCCTTGCATATTACCTCTATGTGTTTAATCAGAGAACTAGTTCCATTACTAGTCGAATTACATGCAAGGTGAGTAGTACAATACTTACATTGTGCTCTTGTGGTGTGGCCAACTTCCTGCTCAATTCCGTCCACAGTCTCCATAAGCGGGTGCTCCACCTTTATGAAATGTGCCCAAATCCAACTTCTCTCCTTAGATTTCTTCACTCTCTGAGCTTTCTCTGCCCTCTTTCTCTTTGCAGCAGCAATCTTTGCAGCACCTTTCTTCGTGGTGCTAGGATGATGCGATTGAGCTCCTTCAGTCTCTTCTCCTTGTTGTGTTGCAGGTATAATCTCATTTCCAGGACTCCGAGTACTTGAATTAGAAGAAAGTGAATTCAAACTCATTTGCAGTCGTAGTATTGAACGATTTGGGAGGAATTGGGAATTAGGGATTAGTTACGATTTGCCGGTTTGGGATACAAACTGGGATTTCAGAATTGAAATTTTGGGTTTTGATTTTTGAAGCACATATGGGGTTATGAAGATAGACGGATTTTGGGTTTGGAACTTTGAATCAAGGAACTGCACTGTGTTCGACTGCAGTCTGCAGGTCTGAGGTCGAGTGTTTGAGCCTTTGAGGCTTTGAGAGTTGAGAGATTTTTAGGTTAAGCCGTTTAGGTCGAGATTGTCGACTTGTCGAGTGTTTAAGTCGTGATGTCGTGTTGACTTGCAAAGAAACGGGCCTGAGGTCTGCATATACATGGGCTTCAGTGAATGAATATATGGGCTACTCAGCTACTAGACATGGATACCGGTTCCGGAGAGTATGGAAAAAGCAAAACCGGAACCGAACCGGATTTTGTAAAACGGTTCGGTGCTTCCATTTTGACATGTTTTCAGAAGTTCAAACCGAACCGAACCGCTGAATCCGGTCCGACTCGGTCCGGTTCTACCGGTTCTCGGGTTCAAAATCCCAGGCCTAAAATTGATGTAGCTTTACGTCTTTCTCACTTTAGAGGAACCATATCCTTTCTTGGAGACTTATCCTTCTTTGATGGAGAAGCTTGGACAACCTTGAGTTCCTTTGCTTTATTTTTTGTACCTTTTGGCCTACCTCTCTTCTTACACACCTTTTTGACCAGTTTCACGTTTCACAAACCCATGGTCATAGCATCCATATTGGTTCTTCCAACTGCCAAGCTCAATCGCAGTTTCTTTGGGGAAATTCCATCCTCCTCTACATGCTTGCGCAGCATTCCACAACTAGGAGAGGTCACTACATGATTTGGTGCATGGTCTATCCAACTGTCGACTCCACCTACCTCCTTACCCGAGCCAGCAAATTTTGGCTCCCTACCATAGTCCAAATCATCAGTGTTGGAGTCTGTCTACACCCCAGAGCTACCTTTTCCACCACCAACAGATGGCCGCCGACGTAGCTCCTTCCTCACCTTAGGCATGGCAGCCTGCATAAACCTCTCCAACCCGACTTGGGGGGTACTCAGTGGCCCAAAGACCAACATCGGCCCAGCGTGCGGTACGTATTACCTCCACATGATTCAGGGCATGCTCCAGATTCTGGCGTGCTAAGGGAGTTTCAGTTTGTAGCTCTACCGGCAAAGGAGTTCCATAATACTAGAAAAAAATTAGAGCATTAGTTAGGAACTTCAATTAAAAATAAGTTACAATCACAAGGACCCGCCTGTTGTTCACTACTTAAATAATGCAATAACAACACCCAATTGAGGCGCATGGAAATTGACTATAGCCTCAGGAATTATAATAATTTCACCATAGCCTCCTGACTACAACTAAACATAGACTACCATTCTTGAGTCTTAAGACTGAATTATTTAGCTTGAAGATCCTCAGAGAACACGTATTGGTTAAAAAAACATACTTCAAAAATTGAAAGATAGAAAATGAAGAACAAAGAAGAGAGCGGTCATAATGATGACCTTGCAGTAGTAAATAATAATACGGCCACTCGTTGTTTCTCCTGCTATTGACATAACCGGTTTGCAACAATGAAATGCATATGCCACAATCTCAGAGGAAGTATGTTCCTGGCTCCGATGGAATCAATTCACATATCTAAAATGTTCTCTGTTAGCTTCTATCGGTCCACCAAAGAGGTCGTATGTTCCATCTTGAAAATCTTCTAAGAAGCACACCTTGAAATAACAGGGGTTAAATACTGTTATTCCCTAAACTTTTACCCAAAAGATACTTTAGTCCATGTCTTTCTAATTTCACACGTTTACTCCCTGTACTCTCAATTTTGGACCAATAGGTCCATCCCGTTACTCTCCGTCCAAAAATTCCGTTAAATTGTTGACGTGGCAGTCTTTTGGTTGTAAAATGTCAATTCTACCCTCGCTTACTGTTTTTTGTTTTTTAATTTAGTTTTTTCTCCTTTTATTTTTTTTTTTCTCTTTTTTCTTTTCTTCCTCTTCCTCTTCTTCTTCCACCTCTTTATCTCTTCTTCTTCTAGCACAAGCACTAACAGCAAAAATGGCCAGCCTTAAGAAAAGAGCTCCTTCTACACATATTGCAAATGGGTCCTCTGACTTTCCCTCACCCTTCACTTCTTCATCTCCTACCTCATTAGTAACCACCTAAATCAGAACAAGCCCACCACCTCTCTCTCCAAAACCCATTTCTCCAACTTAGCCTCCCACGCCGTTTTCGAATGCCGCCATTGACAACACCATTGTCGTCCTCAAAACCAAAGGTAAATTTTTTTTTTTGAATTTTCCCAAATGCACAGATTATAACTCTTTCAAAATTATTCACTTGGGGTTTTTGTTTTTGACGTTTTACAGAACTGTTCAAATCTGCAGAACTCTTTCAACTCCTTCCTTCCTCCCTTTGTTTCCATCTAATTTCATCCATTCCATGTTTGACCGACTCCAACTAGGTCTTCAGACCCTTTACTTGTCTCTTTTTCCCAGAGATAGAAATTGAACACAAAGCCCACCGGCCGGCATCATCTTCGCTCATGAAGAGTAAGTTGGCGAGGGAGAGAAGAGGATCACCGACTGACGTCGTCTTCACTCAACCGCCACCGAAGAACATCCCCAAGCCCATCGGAGCTCGTTCATCGTCTTCTCCCTAGATCGGATAAGCTTCTCCCTAGATTGGATCGAGCTCCGAATTCACAGCTGCTCCATCTTAGAGCACTCCGTCGCCTAATCCATTTCAGGTTTGGAGTTGTTGGGCTTAGGCTTCTGGCAAGACGAGACCTTGGTAGCCATAGGCATGCTAAGTCCTAAAGAGAAGTGGAGGGTGGCGTTGGTGGCATCGGTGCTCCGATACTTAATGTGGTGAAAGCGGCTAACCTTGAAGCTATCGGACCGGGGGTTGGACCGGACGAAGTTGGAGAATCCGATTGACAAGGTTTTGGGTTCATTGTAATTATGTGCTAATGATGGGTGTGATGAGGTATGTGAGAGGATATAACAGTTTGATGTGGAGACTGATATAGCGGGCTTGGAGGGAAGTGAGGAATTCAGAGAGGGGCATTTGAGGGAATTGGGTCGGAAGAGGAAGTGAGGAGGTGAAGAAGGAGAAGGGGAAGAAGAGAAAAAAAAAGTTTTCTCCTTAATTAAAAAAAAGAAGAAGCAGTAAACGAGGGTAGAATAGACATTTTACAACCAAAACACGGCAACGTCAGCAATTTAACTGAATTTTTGGACGGAGAGTAACGGAATGGACCTAATATTGGTCCAAAATTGAGAGTACAAGAAGTAAACGTGTGAAATTAGAAAGACAGGGACTGAAGTGTTTTTTTGGGTAAAAGTTCAGGGAGTACACAATATTTAACCCAAATAACAATGTTTTAAAAAGTGCACCTCCCAACTGCAAAAATTTTATAAAAATGTGTCAGTTTTGGTGCTAAAGCGTAGAAGCGCCAAAATCGCTGCTTAAGATGTAAAAAGAGCAAAACGCGTTGCTTAAGGCGCTAACAGCGCAAGCCCAGTTTTTTTTTTTCAAAAACCAAAACGACGTCATTTTTGGAGTTTTTATTGTCTTAAAATTGATTTAGATCATTCAGTTTCAATTTCATTCGATCCTTCACATCTCCCAACTCAGTTACTCCCAAAACTTATAAAATTTCAAACCTTAACCCAAAATTTGATAAATATTTTTCAATAATTGTTATTTTCTTTGAAATTTCAATTTTAAATCTTGGATTTCATCTTATGTTTGGTGATTTTGTTGAATCATATGGTTCTATTTATTTCTCAGTCAGCAGGTCATTACATCTAAAAGGGTCAATTAGTTCTTTTATTTTCTTGGGCTTAATTTAATATTCTTTCGGCTTATCATCTGTAACAAACTCATTGAGCTTCAGTGCCTTCCATAGCTTCTCTACTGTAAATCTCTACCCCAGAGAGAGAGAGAGAAGGGGGGGGGGGGGGGGAGCACTTGAATGGGAAGCATTTGGTAATTAGAAGAATGCCATTCTGGGATGGATAACAAAATGGGTTCCATAGATTAGTTGCAAGTTAGACAACCCCAAAATGTTGCTCATTTCCATGTCAACTCTTCCGATGGGTACTAGCTTGAACCAGTAACCAATCTCAACTATTTTGGATTTGCTATTTGCTACCAAGTATAACTATAGGCTTTGGTAAGCATGATATTGATTGAAAATTTATCCTTTCCAACGATATACAAACAACTGTAAGCAGTTCTCTGCTCACTTTTGGTAGTCCTTCAAGGCACTGGTTTGTACACCCTGAAAATCCAAGGCAATCTAGCTCTCCAAGGAATCTGATGCAATCCGGTAAGCTACAAATTGGATTGCCGGTGAGATACAATCTCTTCAACGATGATAAGTTACCAAACTCCATAGGAAAAGCATTGTCAGAAAGATTGTAGTTTGCTAGACTTAAATCAAGAAAACTGCCGGGAAAAGAAGCCCAAAAGTTGTCTGTACTTTTATATATTGGTATTGACTTGATCTGATCCCTAGTGGTGGCAAGTAATCGATTTATCAGAATTTCATCTGCTTCAAGAACTTTCAGAGATCCCATATTCCTCATTTCTATGGGAAATTCATGAAGATTTGAGCAACCGGACAAAGTAAGTGTTTCAAGTGATTTCAGAGTGAAAATGTCCTTTGGAAGCTTCTCAATCTTTGTGCAGTTTTTCATATTCAATTAAACAAGTTTCTCTAGCTTCCCAATGGATTCGTGGACATCAACCAAATTTCTACAATATTTAAGAAACAGTTTCTCTAGATTTGGAACCTATGAGAAGTCACCAGTTTCCGTTAGGTCACTAGAATGGCTGAGATCAAGGATCTTTAGTGATGGAAGATGCTGTGAAAAAGATAAATAAATCAATAAATAGAGCAAACAAAGTGGAGTTTATTTTGTATTTCATATATGCAATATAATTCATCTATAACCTTGAAGAAGAAAAAAATGGAAAATCATGCAGTAATGTACCTTTATTCCCTTCCAGACTTGTTGTTAAGATTAAACTTCTTTTTGGAAACTGAACAGTCGTTTATGTTGCAGCATGTTTTAACCTTATGTTATTTCCATTGTTGTATTTGCTAGAGGACTCTAGAATATTAATGTGTCCAGAACTCTCCTTAGTCTTTATTTAAGAGTGTTTTGGTCTGGTTGGAGAAAACCAACAGTACGTCCAGGTCTTGTATCTCTCTTTTGTATTCAGTTCTGTTTTGAGCAGCGTAGTTTTCATTCAGCTATCATCTCTGTGTTTTTGGTTTGTTCTTCTTCAGAGTTAGTTTTTAATCTTGGGCAAGAGAAAGTTTTATTTACTGTTTCCTTTATGGTATCAGAGCCCCAAGGGCAATAGGTGTCGTGTCAATCCCTTGGTGAAGAAGATCGACCGGTGTTGCTGCAAGAGATGGAGTCTTCAAGTCAGAGTGTTGGACTTGTCATAGAGCTGCCCAACCAATCAAATTATAAGATGTGGAAATCTTGTATGCAGTTTTATTTGGTTGGTGAAGAACTGTGGGCTATTATTGGTGGAGCAAATACAATTCAGCCTGAGGATAATGCAGAAAACACTGAAGACTTGAAGAAGTGGACGACTATAAATGCAAAGGCAGAGTTCGTGCTAAAGAAATCCATTTCTCCTGCATTGTTCAATCATATTATGAAGTGCACCGCAGCAAATGATATCTGAGAGACTCTCAATAGACTATTCAACAAGAAAGATATCGGTTGCCTGCAAATGTTGGAGAATGAATTGGCAAATTCAAGCCAAGGTGATCTTTTAATCTCTCAATGTTTCTTGTGTTTAAGTATATTGGTATTGAGAGAGATTGATGAGAGAAGTGTTCTTATTATTGAGAATAGGAGCCCTATATATAGGGATTACAAAGTGCTAGTTCTAATGTTACAAGGAATACCAATCCGTGTAGGATTGGGAAATCTAGAACCTTCTCTCCTATTCCTATTCCTAGTTTGATAAGGCACACTAAACTTGATTTTCCTTCAACACTCCCCCTTGTGCCGCTCAAACTTGGTGGTGACGCTTCATCCGTTGCCTCGTTAAAAACCTTGCCAGGTAACAAAAACCCTGTGGGACAAAAATAATCCTGGTCGAAGGACAAAAAGAGCACAACACGTCCTTCACTCTTCGAGATCGAACATGTAGACATCATAACTCCCCCTGATGTCGATATCTCCCCCTGATTGCTACAATCGTGGGAGTTCGGATAACTTTCTCAATCCGATGCTCTTCACATGTTTCTCGAAGGTGGATTTAGGTAACGACTTAGTGAATAAGTCCGCTACATTATCCTCTGATCGGATTTGTTTCACTTCAATCTTTAGAAGTGATTGTTGTTGCTGATTATAAAAGAACTTGGGCGATATATGCTTGGTGTTGTCGCCCTTGATGAAACCTAACTTCATTTGTTCAATACAAGCTGCATTATCCTCATAAATGCATGTAGGTTCATCTGTGGTAGACTTCAAACCACAACTTCCTTGAATATGTCGAATCACAGACCTTAGCCATATACATTCACAAACGGCTTCATGTAGAGCAATAATCTCTGCATGATTCGAGGAAGTAGCAACAAGGGTCTGTTTCGTAGACCTCCAAGATATCGCAGTGCTTCCCATGGTAAAGACATAACCAGTTTGGGAGCGACCTTTGTGAGGGTCAGAGAGGTACCCTGCATCAGCAAAACCCATCAAGACATCATTGTCGTTTTGATGGAGGGAGATAGGGTGAGGCCGGCCACCCTTGATGGTGGTGGCGGCGTTGGTAGCAACATGGCCGGCCACTATGTTGTGGTGGACGGCGCCTTCATGCCTAATGGGGTCCGATCCCATTCTTCCGTCATTCCTCTTCTCTCTGTAGGGATAAAATAGGCCCATATCAATCGTACCTCCTGGGTATCGAAAGATTGTCTTTTCACCAATCCAATGGCGGCGTGTTGGCGCAGAGCTATGTCGAGCTAACAAGTTCACTGCGAACGAGATATCCGGTCTTGTGCATTGAGCTAAGTACAATAATGCGCCTATTGCACTTAAATAGGGCACTTCGGCCTCTAAGGGTTCTTCGTCCTCATCCTTGGACGAAACGGATCTTTTCCGGGCTCAAGACTACGGCCGATCATGGGAGTACTCGCAGGCTTTGCTTTATCTTCATTAAAGCGCCTTAGAATTTTCTGAGTATATGCAGACTGATGGATCAAAATCCCATCACTACGGTGCTCGAGTTCTAAACCGAGACAAAACCGTGTTTTCCCAAGATCTTTCATCTCAAATTCGGATTTCAAGTATTAGCAGTTTCCTTCAACTCATCTAGAGTTCCAATTAGGTTCATGTCATCGACATAAACTGCTACGATTGCAAATCCGGAACTTGTTCTTTTAATGAACACGCATGGGCATATTTCATTGTTAATATATCCCTTCCCAATCAAGTAGTCACTTAGACGGTTATACCACATCCGTCCGGATTGTTTTAATCCATATAGTGAGCGTTTTAATCTTATTGAAAACGCGCTCCGTGGTTTAGAGCCACTTGATTTGGGTAATTGAAGTCCATCTGGAACCTTCATATATATCTCTGAATCTAGATCCCCATAGAGATATGCTGTAACCACATCCATAAGCTGCATGTCAAGTTTTTCGGAAACTACCAAACTGACAAGGTAGCGGAACGTTATAACGTCCATTACGGGAGAATATGTCTCCTCGTAGTCGATTCCAGGGCGTTGTGAGAAACCTTGCGCCACAAGGCGGGCTTTATATCTTACCACCTCATTTTTCTCATTACGCTTTCTAACAAAGACCCATTTATGGCCAACAGGCTTTACACTTGGGGGTGTCTGCGTTACAGGCCCAAATACCTGTCTCTTTGTTAGTGAATCCAATTCAACCTGGATCGCATCTTTCCATTTAGGCCAATCTGCTCTTCGTTGACATTCTTCAACAGAGCGAGGTTCGATATCATCATATTCTATAATTCCTTTCGCAATATGATATGCAAATGCATCATCAATCACCAAAGAATTTCTATCCATCATCTCATGTACACTAGTGTAATTTATGGAGATCTCTCTATTCTCTGGAGTTGGTTCTGACATTGGAGCGTCCCCCAATGATGTCTCTTGGACATAACCATAATCCGGAATATTCTCATAAGATGGATTATTCACATCGTTGTGCCAAACTCGCTTTCTTTCTTGGGCGAGAATCCATCAAACCTATGGGCCTTCCGCGCTTCCTGGCAGGGGCCATAGGCCTAGTCACAACGTCACCATCACTGTGAGAGGGGACATTGGCGCCATGCTCATGCATTCTTGAGTTGGCGTCATGTCCTCTACTTTTAGGGACATCAATCCTTGCAGGCACGTTTGCAGCAGGTATGTGTGATCTCGTCACTTTAGCGATATCAGAAAACGCATCAGGCATCGATTCTGCTACGTTCTGAAGATCGAGAATTCTCCGCACTTCAATTTCGGACTGTGCGGTTCGGGGATCAAGATGAGACAGAGTGGGGACAGACCACGACAATTCCGGTCGTTCCTGTTGAACATTGATGTTCTTATCTCCCCCTAACGATGGGAAGACTGTCTCATCGAGTGACAATCCGCAAATCTTGCGGTAAAGAGATCGCCTGTCAAGGGTTCTATGTAGCGGATAATCGTTGGAGAATCATAACCAACGTAAACGCCTAATCGTCGTTGAGGACCCATTTTGGTGCGCTGTGGAGGCGCAATTGGCACATAAACTGCGCACCCAAATATGTGTAAGTGTGAGACATTGGGCTCATACTCAGTCACCATCTGGGACGCAGAAAAGGGTTGAGTGGCAGTAGGCCTCAGACGAATAAGCACAGCTGCATGCAATATTGCATAGCCCCAAGCAGAAATAGGGAGATTGGTGCGCATTACCAATGCCCTAGCGACCATTTGTAGTCGTTTAATGGCGGCTTCTGCGAGACCATTTTGGGTGTGAACATGAGGAACAGGATGTTCAACATCAATCCCAATGGATGCAATAATCATCAAAAGTCTTTGATGTAAACTCTCCAGCATTGTCTAATCTTATAGACTTAATAGGATGAGCAGGGTGGTGAGCCCTTAACTTAATGATTTGTGCTAGGAGTTTAGCAAATGCAGCGTTCCTTGTGGACAATAGCATGACATGTGACCAGCGTGTCGATGCATCAACCAATACCATAAAATATCGAAATGGTCCGCATGATGGTTGAATAGGTCCACAAATATCACCTTGGATTCTTTGCAAGAATGGTATATTTTCTTTAGTGTCCTCTGCATAGGATGCTCTCGATCCTAACTTTGCTAAAGAGCAGGCTTTGCAGAACGAATAATGGGCTTTAGAAATAACCAATGAGGATTTTGGTTGAGCCATGAAGTCACATTTGACTTTAGAAGTAGAAATTGGAGTCAGGGGAGCAGAGGTGGCGTCAAAGCCACCCTGGAGTCGCAGGGGGATGGCGGCGCCGGCTAGTGGTGGCCGGTCTTGAAAAGGGAAGGCGCCGTGAGGCGCAGGTGCTCCTCCTTGATCCAAATTTCGAGTTTTACTTCATTTCGTTCTGAAAAAGGGATGTCCGTGTGAAGTCTTTAATATACGGATCATCATGTCACGACCTGGGTGTCTCAAACGGTCGTGCCAAAGCCTATATGTGTCCGGATCCCATAAATCATCTCTCATAACATGATTGGATTCAATTACTCGAATAGTGGTTGCATACAACCCACTAGAGCGACACATAAGTTTCTCTAAGACTCGTTTATGTCCATAGTCATTAGAGGTGATGCAAAGGAACCCTTGTCTATTCTCACAATGTGTTTCCACATGAAAACCATTGGCTCTTACATCTTGTAAGTAATAAAGTTCGAGAAGTATGTCCATGACATGAGATAAAATAAATCGATACTTTATTAATAATAGCCAATGATTACATCAAAGTTTCTTGACCAAAATCTAATCCAATATAAAAATCAAATAGTAGACGAATCGTAGTCACTTAATCCGTTCGGTAATTTCAATTTGGTTGTGACCAGGTAAGGTAAGGCGAGATTTTGGTGGAGCGTTGCTCACCTTTTAAAACCGTTCTCTCAGATCAAACCTTGCCTAGACATCACAAGTACTCTTGAGTACGCCTAGAGGGAAAAAGTTAATACAATAAGTCATTTTATTGATTTAAGGCATATTTGCCATTACATAATTCTTGGAAATATAAAAATCTGCGGCATTTTGTCTTCATCGCCAGATTTAAAGTCTTTGTGAACTCGATGTCTTGATCACCATGATGCGACTACCTTCGTAGGTACATTGCAAATTCAGGTCCATTGATCAGACGTTCCATATCAGAAATAGACACCATAAAGAGGATTCTCCCTTGATTGAGGCGCATTGACGCAATATGTATAGTCCCTAGGACTGGTGGCGTTGGAAAGTGGTGCCCATGGCCAAAGTTGGCTCCATGGTTTCCAACCCTATTTCCCTCAAAATCACGCCTCCTACGGTCGTGAGATTGTCGCCTTGAGCGATTACCTTCTTGAGCATTTCGATCGTATGGATCATGACGTCTATGGCGACTTTCTCTAGCCATAGGATGATGCTCTTGATAGCTATCTTGAAGCCTATCAAATCTTCTTTTCACAAGTTCATTGCCATGTCTTTCAGTAGTGGCCATAGCTTCAATAAGCTGTTGAAAACTTGTGATCCGTCTTGCATTTACATGAGTCCGGAATAAGTCAGAGGACCTCATAGCACAGACGGGGAAGGTATTGAGGGTTTTCTCAATCAACTGGTCTTCTGTGATCATCTTTCCACAGAGACGCATCATTACTCTGATGCGGAGGGCTTCCGAATAAAATAGCATGACCGTGTCAAATTCAGAGAAGCGAATATCTTTCCATTCTGCTTCTGTATTCGGAAGTATGGAGTCACGAACATTGCCATATAGTTCGCGAAGCGCATGCCAAAGCTTTATGGCGCTATCCTCATTTATGAACTCAAACTGTAGGTCACTATCCATGTGACGTTTCATGAAGGCAAGTGCCTTGGAATTATCTTTCTCAGTTTGAGGGTCTGGAGCTGTTTCTATAGGACAAAGCTCTTGGATAGTATGCAATAAATCACGGGCAATAAGGTGGATCTCGATATCAATAACCCAAATTAAGTACCTTTTGCCTGCATAATCTAATGGAACAAAATCGAGTTTGTTCATGTTTGACATCCTGAAAGATGAAACAAGAACAAGTTAGTTTCGGAGTCAATGCTTCCACGAAAACTAATATAAATAAGATTTCCGAGCTATGCTACCAAGAAATCGATTTCCAAGAATAATTGGATTAGACCGAAACAATGATGTTTGAATGGTCAAAATAGATGCTCACGAACGCTCTTAGTCCGTAGCATATGAACGCTCTTAGTTCGTTAAATTGATGCTTACGGACGCTCTTAGTCCGAAGTCTTATGAACGCTCTTAGTTCGTTAATTGCGTGAATCCCCACGATTCCGCTTTTCAAGAATCGAACCCACGTTATAAGAAAGGTGGGATGTAGAAGAAGGGAGGTTTTCAAGTCCCCGAGAAAAGAAGAAATATTTGAATTATAGGAACTTCAAAACTTACTCTTGAATACTTACTTGGTGAAAATTCGGAGCAGATTCTGTTCTGAACAGCTTGTACCTCGATTGGTGTACAGATCTCAATATGACTCCGATAAGGCTGAAATTCGGAGGTTAGATGGAAGAGACAGAGACGAACAACTTTGATGAAGAAAGTTTTTCGATCTGAGCTTCCGAACTAGACGTTTCGAGGCTTTCAAGAAGACGGATGTGCACAGGAACGGGAAAAAGATGCAGTGGGTGTGCGTTGGCTTGTTTGCGCAGCAGGGATGCTTCGGTGGCAGCAGGCTGGAACGCAGGGCTGCAGGAAGGGGGCAGCAGGGGCTGCTGTGCAAGGTTGCAAGCACACGGGCGCTCGGGCTGCAGCGAAGGCTCGGCTAGCTCGGGCTAGGGGCTGCTTTGTGAATGAGTTTTGGTTTTCTGTTTTGTGGTTAGAGTCGTGCTGATAACGTGTTTAAGTATATTGGTATTGAGAGAGATTGATGAGAGAAGTGTTCTTATTATTGAGAATAGGAGCCCTATATATAGGGATTACAAAGTGCTAGTTCTAATGTTACAAGGAATACCAATCCGTGTAGGATTGGGAAATCTAGAACCTTCTCTCCTATTCCTATTCCTAGTTTGATAAGGCACACTAAACTTGATTTTCCTTCAACATCTTGAAGATTAAAATCTTATATTCGGAGATTTCAATTTTAGATCCAAATGAACCTATCTCTGAAGATCGTGTGAAAAGACATATTATTAGTGGGTTGAGAAAGGAGTACACTTCTTTTGTTACTTCAATTCAAGGATGGGATCAGCAACCCTCTTTGGAAGAATTTGAGAATCTCTTGTCTTCTCAAGAATCTTTAGCACGACAAATGGCTAGAATTTCAATATCAAGCAACTCCAACAACACATGGGAGGCACTCTCTGCTCATGGAAAGAAGAATTTCATATTTGAGAAGGAGTTTAAAAGGCATGTTAATGATGGACCTGGTGAATCTTCCTTTCATTACAAAAAAAAGTTCAAGTGTCATTGATGTGGTAGACCTGGTCATATCAAAAAGTTATGCAATGTGAATCTCAATTCAGGAAATGCCAGAAAAAATGGTGGCTCTCATGACTCAAGCTGTGGTTAAGATGAAGATAGTTGGGGGAAATGCTTTATGACAGAATCATCAATTCTCAATGTCATGGTTTCTATCCATTTCTAGAATGATTGGATTGTGGACTCTAGTTGTGGCTATCATTTGACAGGTAATGAATCAAAGTTCTCCAAGTTACAACCACACAATGGCAATGAAGCTATGGTGACAGTGGATAATATAGTTCACAAGGTTGAGAATGAAGGCACCATAGTCATTAATGATGGACTGACGGTGTTAATGTCTAAGATTTAGTGGTAGCTAAATCTTGATTAACGCTGGTCTGATGGGAAGACCGCTACTTGTGATGATTTTATGACTCCCGCTATCTGTCAAATGAAATACAAAGGGCGTCAGAGGGAGACCGCGGTTGGCGGTCTTCTCTTCTTCGATGCCTAAGTTGGTCAATGTATTTGTGTTGACAACATAACAGTAGGTAAGTAGTAAATGCGTAATTAATGAGGAGAGAGGAGTGAACCTTTTATAGGTGGGAAAAAGGCTGACCACTTCCTTGTTTTCGATGTGCGATTGATATGCTTCAGTTCCCAGCTTCTGATGCTTCAGCGAGGCGATCTTGGAGTGGCGCGTAGCGGCGCCTTAGCTGTGATCTGGGGATGAGCCGAGGCTAAGGTGATAGCCTGCTTGGCTGTGTCTCCACAGGTCACACCGTTAGGTGGTAGTTGGTACCTCTGGTGGTAGCATGAGCATGGCTCATTATAGCTAATTATGCTTGGATGTTCATGTAAGTACAGATGGACATAACGATTCTATCACCTTAAATAATGTTTTCCATGTTCCTGGCATGAAGAAAAATTTATTTTTAGTTTCAAATGTTGTGGATGCTGGTTATAGTGTCTTGTTTGGGCCACATGATGTTAAATTTCTCCAAAATGTTAATTTTATAAAGGTAGATGTTACGCATCCTGATAGGAGAGTAAAAGATACATTTGTGTTATCTGCCTTTTCATCTTATATTGATAAAGTAAGCTACAATGAGAATGCCTCCTTGTGGCATGCATTGGGGCATGTGAACTTTGATAAGTTGAAAGTTATGGTTCAGAAGAATTTGGTGAAAGGCCTGCCAAGTTTGACAACTTTTCCCTGCAAAGAAGTGTGTGAAGGGTGCCAATTCGGTAAGTCTCATCACCTTCCATTCAGAATTTCTCAATCTAGAAGCAAGGCTCTCTTAGAATGCATTCATGGTGATCTATTTGGTCCTACTAGAACTCTTTCATTTTCTGGTCTTTGGTACATGTTGATTCTTGTTGATGATTTTTCAAGATTTACAAGAGTCTTTTGCATTAAGCAAAAGTCAGATGCTTTCTCAAAGTTTCAAGAGTTCAAAGAGAATATTGAAGGTGTTCTTGGCTTGAAAATTAAGCGGTTGCGAACCGACAATGGGGGAAAGTTTATTTCTGATGAATTCTTTACTTTTTGTCGTTGGTTTGGGATAAGAAGAGAGCTGTCATGTGCAAAGACCCCCCCAGCATGGCATCGCTGAAAAGAAGATCAGGCATCTGACAGAGACATGTAGAAGTTGGTTACATGCCAAAAATTTACCCAAGGCTTTATGGGCAGAGGGTATTATGTGTGCAGCCTATACAATCAATCAACCAGCCTTTGAGTCCAAATAACATGAAGACGCCTTATGAGCTAATGTTTGGAGAGATGCCTAGAGTAAAGCATTTCAAAGTCTTTGGCTCAGTTTGTTATGTTCATGTTCCGGCTATCTCATTTACCTTGGCAATACCCTTGTCTCTTGGTGTTCCAAAAAACAACCTACCATTGCTCGCTCCAGTGCAGAATCTGAATATCGATTCCTTGCTCATTCCAGTGCCGAGACAACTTGGTTAGGCTTCTTACTATATGAACTTAGTGTCCATATTCAGTACCCCATTCTACTTTACTGTGATAACCTAAGTGCCACATACATGGCTTCTAATCCGGTCTTCCACGCTCGCACCAAGCACATCGAGTTAGATTATCACTTTGTTCGTGAAAAGGTAGCACTTGGGAGTCATCAGGTTCATTTTGTCCCTTCCGTCGATTAACTAGCTGATCTTCTTACTAAACCACTTCACAAGCAGTGCCATAATCTCCTATGTACCAAACTTGTACATCCTGAGCCACCCAGTTTGAAGGGGGGTGTTACAGAAAATCACTCTCCTACATTGATTTCCTATCCACAATCAAAATTGATTGTGTAACTGTAGATTAGTTTTGAGTATTTGTATTTATAGCATTGAATTCTATTGGTAACGTCTTATAACAGTAGAGCAGATCTTAGCTCTATAATTGTACAAATGTAAACATACAGGTCAATGAAAATCATATTGAACAAAGAGCAAGGGTAACAAGAAAGGATCAAGCTTTGTTTGCAATCTAGTCACTGCAGAGAAGACGACACTTCAGATTTCAATCTCAAAACTCATCCATAATTGACTGATTGGTCTTGTTTTTTTTTTTTGAAAGGGGTTTGGAACCCAGCCTAGCTGGGAGGCTCAGCCCCACGCCCGGTTCCATTTATTGAAATAATACTTTGCAACGGGGGGGGGGGACATAAAACCTGAACCCCGTGCAACATTAGAAATAGTACAAACATCCTCATAGAGAACATCCCGAATAATAACAGGAGTTTCATCTAACCACACATCAGAAATGTAATTAAAACTAGCAAGGTGCGCTAGCCTGTTGGCTACACCGTTTGCTTCACGGAAGATGTGACTAACCTGAATTGAGTGAAAAGATGTCAAATATGACTTACAATCATCGATAATACGCCCAATTTCAGATCTATCTTCCACATCACGCTGCAGAGCAGTAACAACAAGGGAGCAATCGCTCTCAACATCAATAACGGTCATGTCTTGATGAATCGCCAATAAGAGCCCAGCCCTGCATGCTTCAGCCTCCATATGTAGAGCAGATGACGCATGTGGGAAATGCCGAGCCAGAGCTGCCAAACACATACCATTTTCATCACGTATCACAACTCCCACTCCACCATCACCGTAATCAGCCCTGTAACTCCCATCCACATTCACTTTCAGACGCCCACTGGGAGGGTTCTGCCATTTGGTCTTTTCCCTTCGACCTTGCGCATTTCCATGCACATGAAATTGCTGATATTCCTCAAGAAATTTACTAGCCCACTGCGCAGCATTAGAGGCACAGAAGAAACTCTCGTTCCACAAGACATTATTTCTTTCAGACCATATGACCCAGAGTGCCATGAAAAAAGCACAACGTTGATTACCATCCAATTTTTCAATGACGTTCAACACCCAATCCTCCACACATGAAGCAGCCACATTCTTGACCAAAAGGCCCAATTTGGTACACACCCAAAAGCATGTAGTGACCTCACAATCTCTGAACAGGTGTAGTCCATCTTCTAATGCATGCTTACAGAAAAGACAATTACTATCAAACAGACTAACCTTATGGGAGAGAGCTCTTCTAGTAGGTAAAATGCCTCTGAGTAGTCTCCAAATAAAAACACGCACTTTGGGTGGGATGTTTGCCCCCCAAATTATCTTCCAGTAAGTAGCATTAATGCCATAAGACCCATTTGAGCTGGAAGCCCGGTCAGATCTACCATCATCAAGGCGGGCCACATGGTATCCACTTCTCACTCCATAGTTTCCTCTCTTGTCATAGTGCCAAACAAAGCTGTCATCTGCTCCTCGAAGGCTTAGAGGGATACTTGCAATTATGCCAACTTCCATCGGTGTAAATAAAGCTTCCAAAAGTGGAACATTCCACTCATAATCGTTCTCCACCATTAAGTCACAGACTCTCAATTCTTCATAGCCCAGCGCTGGAGAGGAAAATGGTTTGAAATGTGTAGGTAGTGGAACCCACGGATCCCGCCATGCAGAAATATTAGCGCCGGTGCCAACCCTATATCTCACCCCTCTACGTAAAAGATCTTTGCCATGCATGATACTGCGCCATGCATACGAGGCCCCTGTAGTCACTGCAGCATCCAGGAAGTCACACCGTGGGAAATAGCGAGCTTTATATAGCTTAGCTATCAAAGAATCCGGTGACTGAAGAATCCTCCAACCTTGCTTCGCGAGCAAAGCTTGGTTGAAATGAACCATGTTTCGAAATCCTAGACCGCCTTCTGTTTTGGGAACACACAATCTCTCCCAAGCCAACCAATGGATTTTTTTCTCATCAATTTTGTCTCCCCACCAAAACCTAGCCATAAGACGGTGCATCTCAGAACAAAGGTGTTTGGGGAGTTCAAAACAGCTCATTACATAGGTCGGAATGGATTGCACCACTGCCTTCAACATAACTTCCTTGCCAGCGGCGCTCAAGGTCTTTTCTCTCCATCCCTGTGTTCTTTTCCGGACCCGTTCAGTAAGGAAGTTAAAAGCCTCAGTCTTGGAATAGCTCAACTCAGTGGGTAACCCCAGGTATTTGTCGTGTTTATCGACCCGTACCACCTCCAAAGCTGCAGCAAGAACGTCTTGTTTGTCCAGTTTCACATTCTTGCTGAAGGACACACTACTCTTTTGATAATTGATGATCTGGCCAGATGCTCTTTCATAGGACTCAAAAATCTCCTTAAGCACATAACATTCCTCTAGTTCTGACTTGAAGAAGATTAAGGAATCATCAGCAAATAAGAGATGAGATATTGTAGGCGCACCTGAGCATATTTGAACCCCATGCAAAGAGCTAGACTCCTCAGCTCGAAGAATCATTCTGGACAATGCTTCCGCACACAACAGGAATAGGTATGGGGATATGGAATCTCCTTGTCTAAGTCCCCTCGTAGGAATAATATGGCCTCTTGGATCACCATTTACAACAAAGGAATAAGATACCATCCGAACACATCGCATAACCCAGACAATCCAAGTGGGACTGAACCCTAGCTGTTGTAAGACCTGCTCCAAAAACACCCATTCTACTCGGTCATAGGCCTTGCTCATATCGAGCTTGAGAGCCCCATAGCCGACATGTCCTCTTCTTCGCTTTTTCAGAAAGTGGGAGATCTCAAAAGCAGCAAGAGAATTATCTGAAATTAGTCGTCCGGGCACAAACGCACTCTGATAAGGTGAAATAAGACCTTGCAATAGCGGCTTCAACCTGTTGGAGAGAACCTTAGAACCCAACTTATAGAGAACATTACACAAACTGATGGGACGAAGTTGGTTCATGTATTCAACTTCCTTCACTTTTGGTACAAGGGTGACATTAGTATGGTTAACCTGCCTCATCAGCTCATCTGAATTCAAGAAACCCCTTATAGCCTCAGTTACATCGCTCCCGACTACATGCCAAAACCGCTGATAAAAACATGGTGCAAATCCATCAGGGCCGGGTGCCTTACCCGGGTGCATTTGCTTGAGAGCTCGGTACACCTCTTCACTCGTTATGATACCTGAAAGCAACTCGTTCATCTCATCAGTAATATAAGGAGGCAGATAAGAAGCTACCTCAGCACAGCCCTGAGGCTGAGAAGTCGTGAACAAGGAGCGAAAATATGACAGCACAATCTCCTCAATCTCGCCATCCTCTATGCACCAAGTCCCTGAATCATTAAATAACCCTTTCAGCCTGTTTTTTTTCCGTCTGTTACTAGCCCTTTGGTGGAAAAAACGAGTATTCAAATCACCCTCCGTTAACCAGAAAACCTTCGCTCTTTGATTCCAGAAATCTTGTTCAAGCTTTAATAGTTCATCCAACTTCTTTTCAAGAGCAACCCGTGTTTCATCTGGGGGGGAAGAGAAGGAAGAATCATAGAAGGTAGCCAACTGATCTCTAATCTCACTAATACTCTTCCCCAAAGATCCAAACCTCACGTCGCTCCACTCTTGTAACACACGGCGGGTTTCATTAATTTTTCCACAAACCCTAGAAACAGCATCATTCCCCCCAGACCAACTCCAGCCCCTCTCAACAACTCTAGAGCATTCTTCATCTCGGAGCCAAAATTCTTCGAATCGGAACCTCTTCTTCCGCTTCTTTTTCCTTCGTGGTCGGCATTCCCGAACTTCCAACAAGATTGGAAGATGGTCAGATTTATTAGGGGACTGGTGAATTACCCTAGAAACTGGGAACAAATTAGACCACCCATCAGTAACAAGGAAACGATCAAGCCGGACCTTAATCCATTCACCACTACGCTTCCCTCTCCACGTAAAACTCGGACCCGTAAAGGATAATTCTTTGAGAGAAAACAACTCAACAAAATCCCTGAAGCCATCCATTTGTCGTTCACATCTAGCTGGACCGCCTTCTTTCTCACTATTGAACATAATCTCATTAAAATCTCCACCAATAACCCAAGGCAAATTACACTGCAATCCAAGAGATTTAAGTAGCGCCCAAGTACGATGGCGGTCTTCCACTCTGGGGTGGCCGTAAATCCCTGTAAATCTCCATCGCTTGGGGTCAGAAGCCTTGCCAACATGGACATCAATATGGTTATCAGAATAGCTCCGTAAAGAAACCGAAACATCATCATTCCAAAGAATACACAACCCTCCAGATCTACTCACACCTTTCCCATTCTTTTTCTGTTTAAAAGTACAAGGAACCACAAACGCGTTACGCCAACCAAGTTGACCCCTAACCTCAACCATTTCAGCTACAGTACACTTTGTCTCCGACAAGAAAATTAACTTGGGATGAATTAGGGACACAAGCCCTTTAAGTCCTCTAACTGTCCAAGGGTTCCCAATCCCTTGGCAGTTCCAACATAGTACATTCATTTCTCGTGATGGGTCAATTCCGGACCCATCACGGAGGAACGTTGTAGAGTACGTCCATGACTCAGAGGTAATTTTCGACTTGGAGAGCAAGGGTGTTTCCGCACCAAGAAACCCTTCTTACTAGACTTCTTAGAACTCTTGGAACATTCTAGAATCTTCTCATGAGGCCTCTTAAGTGACGGAGCCAGGTTGGCCCTGCTCTGACCCCCACTTGGTCTAATCTCATTTTGGGCTTTAGTATAGTCATCCATCATGGAGCAAGCCTGACCATCCTTCAAGCACCTTTGCATGGGTTGAGAATTATCCGACCCCCCTGTCTTTGACTTTCCAATTGCACCCTTACTCCCCTTCCTAATCAACTCCTTGATTGTAGGATCCGCCAACTCCGACTGCTTGTTAATTAAATCCTGATCCACAATCAAAGGAGGACTATCCCCAACTGGTAACTTAAATGATGATTGCGCAATTACCGAGCTCGACATTACTGCCCCCCCTAAAGAAGAACATTCCATAATAGGAACCTCCGTGAGCCCCTCCGCCGTCGTCGTCCCCGGCCCCATCTTTAGCTTCCTCCGTTTTTGGTTTGGCTCACCGGTGCTCCCCTCCTTTGTATTCTCTACCACTATTTCCATGTCATTCTCATCTCGAGGTGCCGGTTGGCCGGAATCCTCCTCCCACTCCTCCCGGGTCCTAGTCAGCCCGATCATAGGCAAATCCGGTGCAACCATAGACCATCCAGTAGGTTTAGCTGGATGGAGGCCGAATCTTGTACCACCACCGCCACATCCTGCCTGCATCTCCGCCTCCTCTCGCTCTTTCCTAGCCAGCCAGGCCTCCTTTTTTTCTGCATTAAGGAGTACGTCATACGTCGGTTCTGGAACCTCCCCCGATAACCGGCGAGTGCAGCTAAATCCAGTATGAGAGAGTAAACCACAGAATAGACAGAAATGTGGTAATCTTTCGTATTCCAACTCAAAAAGCTTGTTTCCTGACCATGCTGCCCCCGGGATACGGACCCCTTTGCTCAAAGGTTTCTCGACATCAATTCCGACCCGAATCCGGAGGAATCTGCCCAAACAACTGCCGTTTCTATCTTTCCATGTTCGAACATAGCCGCCCACTGCTTCACCAATTCCTTGTCCAGTAACATCGTCCATGTAGAGTGGTGGGATCCCACGAATCCTAATCCAAAAGTATTGAGTTTGTAGAGAAACCCTAAGAGGATCCACCATACCATCAGTCACCGCCACCGCGAATAGAGCCCGCTCATAGGACCACGGTGCTCTTGTAACTACCCAATGCAGATCAGACGCATTTGTGAAAGAAAACAGAAGTCTGCGACTCCCCTCAAGTTGACAGACCACCAATCTGGACCTATCTGAGGTGGATGAATCCGGAATCCAAAGACTACGCAAGGTGCTGATCAATGAATCCATTCGGTACTGCTTATCAGTTAGCAATTCACCCACAAGAAAAAAACGTTTTGGCTGCTGCTTCTGACGCTTCTGAGGGAGAACAACCTCCACCGCCTCCTCCTCCCTAAGCGCAAGCTTCCGACCAAACCCACCAATCATCTCCTCCATCATACAAAGTTTTTGTGTAATAAGATCCCACCCTTTTGTAACTATGGGGGGAAACCAGGACATTCAGATAAACAAACCGCCGTCCACAAGGACACAAGCGCCCCACTCCGACGAGGCTAAAACCCTAACTCTCCGTCGCCTTAGCTAGAGAGAGAAGAGAACGTTTTTTTTGATTGATTGGTCTTGTTTAGGTTTCAGTATTGCATTGCTTTTATTCTTTTGGTCAATATCTGGCTTTTCTAACTGGCCACGTTGGTGTGCAAAGAGGTGCTGGAATGCTGGATCAAGAACGATGTCCCAGTTCAAATTAGAAGCAAAAGGGTTTTTGTTATTGGTAACGGCAGGGGACTTTAACTTTGGTTTGAGAAAGAAAGCATCTAAATATGACATTAGATGATGTGGCAACTATCTGACCGAAATTTTATGAAATTTACGCACGTATGAGGAAACTATTTGATAGAGGAGCTCAATCCAACAAGAAAGCATATGCATGAGGAAACTGATCAGCATATCATGATGTTTAGAAATGAAACACTCTGCCCTATCAAATGAATTACAACAAATTGATGGCCTAACCTATCCTTTGTTTTAATGACTTGCAGATTATGCCACTTCTGGCTGGTGAACAGGTCTATACTACAATCGTACAATGACACGTGTTTGCCGCGAGCCAACTCTCCGGTGGACGCGACGGCTTTCTCTGCATCGTAATACTCTGTTTGGATATTCATGGAACCAAGTCTTCTCTACAGTGATATTGGATTTTGATCAACGGTTTAAAGCAATAAGCTCACTTCTTGTCTTCAATCACTTGATTTGATCTCCGATTTTTCAGTCTTTTGGAAAAGACTGATGAACGATTTTGCTCATGCTTAATGCACTACAATGCAATTGGAAGTTAAGAAATTGTTTCAGAATGGGAAGGCTTGGCATGGTAGCAACTAGCAAATTATTTCAAGAGCTGTCTAATTGAAATCTTCTTAAGCTACCGTTGCATCAATCCACGTAGAGTCCAAATATATGTAAGTTGATAAACTATGAAAAGAAAAACACAGAAGTGAGTGATTGGAGCGAGTGCGACAACCCCAATGATGACCTTCTTGGCTCTGGCGATCTTGCCTTCTCTGCAACCGCAGCTGTTAGTGCCGGCTCTCGCTGCTTTAATTGTTAACAAGAGAAGCATTTCGTGAATCTCCCTCCATTGTGTCTCTATAAAACATCCAAATATCAGAAAAGTCACGAATATATAGATCAACACAATGATGCTAACTACATAGTACATAGTTGGAGTGGAATTACTCCCTGTCAGCCTTATTAATTGCTAGATTGGAAAGCTGCAGAGACATAATTAGTGTAGTTGTACTCGTTCTGAAATTAATTTTAGGTTCTGAGGACATTCTTTCTTGTTCTCTAATAGACAAATTTATTTGTTAATAAAATTTCTGTTTCTTCTAAAAAAAAAAATTATGCTAACTACATATATATGATCATTAACAACGCACCTTTTTCTATGTACTTGGCATATTGTTCATAAGGACACCAAAGATTAAAATTTCTCCTATTGAATTCCATAGGTCCACCACGGAGGAAGTATGTTCCTGGCACCACCTGATAGGCTTCTAACAAAAGATTGTCGTCCTCATTAAGATTTGCATCTGTTGCGGTGACGTGTTGGTGGTCTTCTGCCTCATGCACAATCTCGAATCCCCACTCTTTTATCTCAAGGCAACTATACCGCGTACCCATATGTACTGAAACAGTGACTTCGTCGCCAGCTTCCAACTGATTCCTCAACTTCCAGTGGCTTAACCATATCACATTATTTTCTTCAGTTGGAATGCCATAGCATGAAGGCCCATAGATCCACTTCAGACGCTTGCTCTTATTGTTGATTTCGGTAATTAATACATCCTGAGGTGAATAGTTATGTGAACTTTTATAGACAGAGAAGATGTTCAAGCCTCGGATCCTGAGATTAGGCACTGTAAAAGATTTTGAGGATGATCCCACAAATCTATTACTGAACTGCCCTGGAACCTCGTCCTCATTTCCATAAAAAAATGTGCTGAATATATCATACTCATACAGTCCCTACAGATATAGCTTTGCAAACATTAATACTACAGAAAATCTTTACTCTTGCATACAATAATGAGAGAGAGAGAGAGAGAGAGAGACCGACCTGGATGGGAAGCATTAGGTGATTTGAAGAGCTGTGTCCTGCAGGGATGGACAATAAAACGGGTTCAATGGATTTCAAGTGGGACAAGCCCAAAAGGTTGATCATTTCTATGTCAACGAATCCAATAGGTACTAACTTGTACCAGTAACCAATCTCAACTACATTGGACTTCCGACAATACGCAGATATACTCTTTGGTAAGCATGAAATCGATTGAAAAGTAATCCTTTTCAATGATACACAACCGTCGGTAAACAGTTCTCTGCTCACTCTTGGTAACCCTACAAGTGATTTGAGATATACACACCGCGAAAATCCAAGGTAATCTAGCCCTCCAAGGCCTCTGATACAATCAGGTAAGCTACAAATTGGATTCTCACATAGATACAGTTTCTTCAGTGAGGATAAGTTACCAAAATCCCTAGGAAAAGCATCAACAGAAAGTTTGCAGTCTGCAAGACTTAACTCAACTAAAGTGCAGGGAAAAGAAGCCCAAAAATTATCAATACGTTTATCCATTGGTGGCCATGACTTGAGCTCCCCAGCGAGTATTCGATTTATTGGAACTTCATCGGCTTCAAGAACTTTCAGAGATATCATATTCCTCATTTCCATTGGAAACTCATAAAGATTTGAGCAACCGGACAAAGTAAGTGTTTCAAGTGATTTCAGCAAAATGTCCTTCGGAAGCTTTTCAATTTTTTGGCATTTTTTCATATTCAAGTAAACAAGTTTCTTTAGCTTCCCAATGGATTTGTGGACATGAACCAAATTTCTGCAATCTTCAAGAAACAGTCTCTCTAGATTTGGAACCAATGAGAAGTCACCAGTTTCCGTAAGGTCACTAGAATGGCTGAGATCAAGGATCTTCAGTGATGGAAGATGCTGTGAAATAAGAAAAAAGAGCAAGCAAGCAAACCAAAGTGGGGAGTTATTCATCTTTCCACATGCAATACAAATAATCTAAAACCTTGACAAGAAAAAAGGAAAATAGTGAAGGAACATACCTTTGTTCCCTTCCAGACTTGTCTCAAGCTGCTATTCTGCATTTCAAGAACAACCAGGTTCTCTAAAACAAAATGACTGGGTATGGAGTGTAAAGGGAATTGAAGCCAACACAACCATCTCAAGTGTTTAGGAAAGTCCTCATAACCTCCATTCAGTTGTACACCAAAAAGTTGGAGTAGTTGTAGTCTGTGCATGCTTGTAAATGCATTTGTTTCCAAGACTTCCATATCTGAAATTCTTGAAGCATTGTCTGCAGTGTCCATATGCATATTCAGAGCAAGACCTTCAATTGTTTCAGAACCCTGATAAACAAATTAAAAACCCAAAATTATAATGCACCAAAAAAAGAAGAAGATATAAACAAAAATAGAGGTTTAAGATGAGCATGCTTCTTACATTCTTTTCTCTCAACACATTGAGAGAATCTTCATGATACCATAACCTACTACGTTTCTCTGGATACTTTGCACATTCTAGGCGAACAATTTCTCTTCCCATATCACGAATCATTTGATGCATATTCACCTCATGATTGTATCCATCAATTGTTAGCAAACATCTATCAATGAGATTTTGAATGCCAACAATTGAGGAGAAACCGCATCCATCTAGTATCTTGATGATCACATGCTTTTCCTTTCCAATAAAGTAACATGCAATATGGAGAAATACATTTTTGTCATGGTCATCTGGTAAGGCATCATAGCTCATCCTCAGTTTCTTTAGGATATCAGTGTTTGGAAAAGTTTCCAACTTCTGTAGTTGACTTTCCCATACATCTACACTTTGCCCTGTCAAAGAAGAACCCAAAGTTTTCAGAGCTAATGGAAGTCCTCCTATGTGGTGTACGACCCTTTTCGAAAGTTCGATGTAGGCATCAATTGGATGGTTCTGTCCAAAAGCGTACCAACAGAAGAGTTTCAATGATTCATCACTATCTAGAGTTCCAATGCAATACTCCTTAACATCATTATAAAGCTTTAGCAGCCCTGGACGTCTGGTCGTTATAATGATTTTACTTCCTGGACAAAAGCAATTTCGCATGCTAAATATTGCTTGTAATTGATCCCTATGATCCACATCATCTAGAACAAGAAGAACTTTTTTAGAGCCTATGACATCTTTGATCCGATTTATTCCCTCAGCAACCATATGTATTTCCACACCTGTTCGATTTGAAAGATCATAAAGAAGCTGTTTTTGTATTCTAACTAAGCCATTGTATTGTTCAGAAGTTTCTCTGATATTTTCAAGGAAACTGCTACCTTCAAATTTTTTGAAACTTGAATTATATACAACTTGTGCAATGGTTGTCTTTCCTATCCCACCAATTCCATAAATGCCAAGTATGCCAACATCAGATGATCCATCTTGTAACCATGAATTAATGCTTTCAACCCAATATTGGATTCCGACCAGATAAGGGTCAACACTTAAGGGTATGCGACATAATTTCTCCTCAATCACTTCAACAATTTTCTTGATAAACTTTGACTCGTGCCTAGAAATTGCAATGAAACTGAATTCAATCAAACATGCTATGGCTACACTTCAGGATATTTGATTATAAAATCTTATGTGGAAATGATAACATGGTAAAATGAAATGTTGACAAAGTTTTTAGTTGTAATGGAATTATCTGGCTAAAAAAAACGAACTGTAATAGAATCACATACCCATCACTTTGATTTTGTAGCACCATGCCTGCTAGATCTGCAACTTCTTTAAGTGCTGTCCTCCACCTATGCAACTTCTCCGGTGATTGCTCTTTTCCATGTCTGGCAAGTGCTTTTCCGACACTTCCAGTCTGTTTCCTCACATGGGATGGATCAATATCGTAGAACACTGGTAACACAACATGATCGGAGGTCCTCTTGCGTTCAAGAATCCTGACAAGCTCGTCCAGACACCATGCAGAAGATGTGTAGTCTTTAGAAAACACAATGATAGAACTTCGTGACAGTTGGATAGCTTTCTCTAGCTCTGGCTTTATATCTTGGCCTCTTTCCAGTTCGTCATCATCTCGGAAAGTGCGAAATCCAGCATTGACCAGAGCTGTATAGAGGTGGTCAGTGAATGTCTTTCGAGTGTCTTGGCCTCTAAAACTCAAGAACACATGATAACTACATGGTAAAGGAGACGCATTGGTAGAGGAGGGTTCTTGAATTCTAACAGGAGCCATCAGTGAATGAATTGAAGGATTTGAGAATTCGGGTTCTATCAGTTTGCATACATATACATGGCACTTCTTTGATTCAGTCAAGCAAATGAGAAGAGACTTTACTTGTAACATAATATAATAATAAAAACAACGATGTGACATGAAGCTGCAAAGGCCTAAACTTAAATAAAGCCATAAAAATTCAAAAGTCAACTACAAAAGCTTTGATCATTTCAATTGCTTCAGAGTTCAAACAACTAAGACTCATAAAATTTTATACATCAGTGTTATATATATACAGGATCTTGTTGAATTAGGAGTAGTGTGATTGCAAGCTTCACGGTGTTGACTTTTGCACATCTCAATTCATTATAATAGATGCAATGGTAAACAAAATTGAACAAGAAGCACAACTAATCAATATGCAGAAGTTGATTCTATTTAGAGGTCGATGTAAATCGAACCTAATAGGCTATCATGATGAGATCAGTGAGAATGATGAGTTTAAAGGGTAACAAGAAAAAAACGCATGGGAAAACTGATCAGCATATCACGATGTCTAGAAATAAAACACTCTGACCTATCAAATGAACAACAACAAATTGATGGGCTTAACCTATCCTTTGTTTCAGTGACTTGCAGATTCTGCCACTGATGGCTGGTGAACGGGTCTGCACGACAATCGTCCAATGGCGCGTTTTTGCCGCCGGCTGGCCAACTTTCCGGCGGACGCGACGGACTTCTCTGCATCCTACTACTCTGTTGGTAAGGCTTAAGACGGCAACGCTTTAATGCAATACAGCCACGCATTTCTTGTCTTCAATCACTTAATAATTTGTTTGATCTCCGATTTCAAAGTCTTTTGGAAAAGACTAACGAACCATTTTGCTCATGATCGCACTACAATGCAATTGATGTTAAGGGATTGTTTCAAACTGGGAAGGCTTCGGCATGATAACAACTAATTTCAAGAGCTGTCTAATTGAAATCTTCTTAAGCTACTGTTGCAACAATTGACAGGCTCTTCATGGTGTTAACTCTTTAGTCTTTGGCAACTTGTTTAGGTTGCTTCAGAACTAATTGACAAACCAAACCAATGGCATTCTGTAACCGGGGCAATCGAATTGTGAAAAAACAAATGGAATATGTGTAAACCCAATGACCACAAAGTGGTTGTATTTAAATTTTGATCTAGGATACAGTAGTGATAATAACGGGGAAGGGCACTGACATAGCTAGATAAAAGTAAGCATAACTTGAGCTGTTGGATTATACTTCCTGAAAGCAATTTGGTAATAGTGAAGAGACATAATCACGGCTCCAAGGTATAAATGACAATACCGAGCAAGGCAGAGAAACTAGCTAATGACCACAGGTGGGAACTTTTAACAGAACTCAAACATTCACTGTAAGGCATCTCCTGCCAAGGGTGAAGATTGAGACCGACACTCTCTGTTTGTAAGCGATATCGCCTTCTACAAAACTTATGAACAAAATTTTCCAAGTACTGCATTTAGTTCAATTATTGGCACTTGGTTCAGGTGTTTCATAAATGAGGGAATATCAGTGAAACAATTCTCAAACTGAGATCCCATGATTGCTAATTTTTGTGACCTCCTTTGATAAGGCAGTCCTTTCTTGCTTTGCCTCTTTAGCCAATTTTGTAACCTGCAAGCGAGAAGCAAAAGTGTGCATGTCATTTACAAGTCGGTGCATCAGAATAAAACCAGGAATTTTTTTTCTTCTTGCTTGCTACCTCTATTGCTAGTGAACTTTCAAAGTTGACTGAGGTCATTTTTATTAGTGGTCTTGAGTTCAGGTGCTTTAATCTTTTGACTTCTACGGAAGAAAGAACTTACTTGGTCCCGGAACATAGATGCTTCACTTCTAGGAAGTTCTCCTATAATATCTTTTAAACCTGATATAAGAACAAGGCATAAGCAACTGAAGCTTTACTCCAGTCTTAACTGATTAATGTCAACAAAGAGTTCATGTATTTGCATACCTCTTGCTTGTCTTTCAATCTTATAACCTGTTCCAATTGCACTTTGAATTAGCTTCCCCGTTTGTCTGTCATTTTGAACATGAAAAGTAAGTGCAATGGAAAGTAGAGTGAATTATAAACTGCTACCCTTTTATAAGAGCATACCTGAGTTTTTTCCTCCCCCGTATGAATTCTTTTTCAGCATTTGATGCCCTCTTCTGAAAATAGTAACTATACCATGAGTTGGATTCCCAGGAGTGCTTGCTCATTTAAACATGATCAATCAAGCAGGCTTTAAAACACCATCAGAGTAATAGTAGGCAAGAGAGCACCAACATAAGTGACATATAAAACAATGAAGTGATGAACTGTACACATAATTTTGGCCCCTCTCAAGTCGTATTTGATGCCCATTCAGCCAGTGACAACCTTACATTCCAAAATTCCATACTGAAGAATAGAGACGCCTCTTATTTATTTTTGGAAATAAAAATGTTACTGTTGAATCTATGTGTACTCGTGTCACAAGTCACGAAGTGGAGAGGCTGTTTACGGTACAGGGCAAATTAGAAACCTTTTTATAGATAAAAACAGTATCCCCAAAAAAAGAAAAGAAAAAAAAAAGCAGCAGTAGTCCACTCTTAAGCATCTGTACAATAAAAACACATTGCAACGCACCCAAGCTTAGAACTAGGAAGCTTCTAAGAAGCCTTCCAATCTAACTGAATATAAGAAAGACCAACCCACTAAAAGCATCTGAAACAGAAGCCCATAGAAAAGACCAGTAAATAAACGTAGCCAACATTTCCTCCACAACCAAGCCTCTGACCCTCTACCTCCAAAGAAAGATTTGAATATATGAGTTTGCTATTATTCAAGGAGTGGTCCTTGTTATCTCCATCCCGACCTTATCCTCTCTCCTTTGCTCCCCTGACTCTATTTCTCTAAGTTCTCTGAAAATACAGCAACTCTAAGGCTTCTGAATTCTAAAATATCCTGCTGTTAGCTAGTTACTAGTTGAAATTCCTATTATTTTAAGCCCACCATAAACCTAAACAAAAATCATCTGGGATTTTCTCTATGTCAATGTAACTGCTGTTTTTCCAATAAAATGTTGGTTTTTTTTTTTTTTTTTTTCAAGTGAAGATATTGCCTCCATGAGTCACTTAGAATCAACAGAGAAAAGCTAAAACAAACACATCAATCAACAAATTCGGTCACGAGAATCAATCGAGATTAAAAATGAGAGAGAGAGAGAGAGAGAGAGAGATTACCTCTAATTGTTCACTTTCAGCCTTTAGAACATCAATTGAATGTCGCAACTCCTTCACTTTAGCATCAGCTCTAGAAAGTAAGGACTGCACCCAGAAACAAATGATCAGTAGAATATCCACAAATGATATGATAACTATGCAGGATCTGCTGGCAACAAGATGCACTATAATATATAAACACAACAAATACACAATCTCTACTAGGAATATCAAGCAAATAAGATCTAGCTGTACAACTTCTCAACTGCTGAGACAACAGCATCCAAAGAATAACATACATGCAGATCATCAATGTATTTAATATATGTTGCACAAGCATTGCCTATTAACTTTAGTAAGGATCATGACACAAAAATTCAATTAATTTTCATTGAAACTGTATCTACAAAGTTTAGACCTTGGATGACGGATGGTCCACTTCAGAACAATACTCTATTATACAGAACCTTTTCCATCTTTTTTAATCCAACCATTAGGGAGGAAGGTCCAACTTTAAAGTTGACAATAAAGAATATCACAACATAATTTTTATTGTTTTTCTTATTAGTCATTTGATAGTTACAGCTTTGTTTAAAATATATAAAATGGACTTTCATTTCATTCAGAGATAGCATTCTTAAGAGGAGCTCTGACACTACTACAATATAACATTACATTGGGGAATTTTTGTTTCTATTAAAATTTTGTTTCTATTAAAATTTTGTTGCAAGAGAAAGTTGGTTTAACCACGAGAGAGAGAGAGAGAGAGAGAGAGAGAGAGAGAGAGAGAGAGAGAGAGAGAGAGAGAGAGAGAGAGAGATAACTAATTAAGTTGCATTGAGCTGTCTAGTTAAAGGTTGTCATGTTAGGAAACACATCATCATTTTCTTATTTATATCCATTTGATTCACATCTAGCTTTAAAGCATGATTTGAAAAGAAACACCTTTTATTGATTAAATCATAAAGCATGACACACAAAGAGTAAAACAATAAAACTACAAAATGCAGAGAGATAGCAAACACAAAACCTCAACTGCCACCAAACCAGCCTAATCAATCTAGAACCCCTAAAAGACAACTGCTTTCTAATCTAAAACAATAGAAAGTTGAGCAATCGTAATTTCGTCCTAGGAAACTACTTCATCAAAGAAATTTCCATTCTTCAGTGCATCCAGTATCAACCTAATGGATAATAGCTTTCATGTTTGAGATTATGTCCCTCATCATTTTCTTGTTCTGCTTTTCCCACTAGAATTAAATGTATGAATCAATTTTTCCACTTGGATGCAAAGATGCTGTATTGCTGACAACAACAGTAGAAGTCATCAAAGAATGCATGCTTATATGAAGAGTGACCATGATTAGCTGGCCTTTTGGATCTTTAAAGTTGATGCACGAACCAATCAAATTCCATTAAACAGTACACTCATTTTTGGTCACTGTTACCAGCTACTCAGCTAGACGATGCACTAAATATAAACGTCCACTCTATCTATGAAAAGAGGTTATGCTATCAATAAAACAGGGATAAATGAAAATTTTATTGATAAAACCTTGTCAATTGTAGCCAATATCTTATTACGAATAATTCCGACAAGTTCAGGAGAAAAAGAGGCATTCACCAACCCATTAAGTGCCTTCGTGAATGAATGTAGGACAGAGATTTGAATGAATGTAACTTTAATAGCATCGATGCTTACCTCCTCGCTCATGAAAAGGCGCAAGCTTTTGTAGTACAAGAAGCGTCGTGGTCCTGCAAATATTAAGGTAATTAGGGTTAATGATATTGCATTCTAGGATTTTCCAAGATCTACAATCATATTAGTTAGGAGTCGAAGATGGAATCCTGAACTATATTTTTGAATATGAGCAGGTTTTGCAGTTCATCTATAATCAATGACATCCATGGGAAAGTAGGATATAAAAAGAATATTAGAAGTGCTAATAAATGTTTCAAGGTTTATATGATCTCCACAACAAATGTTCGAATGCAAGCAACCTTTCAAAAAACAGATGATATGTTAGAATCTGCTAAGGGACTTGAATCATACCTTTTAGAACCGTAAACCCCAAAGCAGCAGCAACTCCACCAGTAATCACCGGATGTGAAGCCGCAACAGAAGCACCCTCTGCACCAAAGTGAAGATATAAACTCCTAATTTAACACCTAAACAAAAAGGAGACCGGCAATTCAACCCTTTTTTTTCCTCCAAAGAAAAGACGAGATATTGGGACTAACCTTTAATCTTTGCAAGTAAAATATCCTCATAATCAGCATAGCTAGACTTGACATCTTCCAATGAGTCCTGCATTCAGACATTCCGCTCAAATAACTAAACACTCTTTTTGAATGATAATTTTCTTAACAAAAGAAGGGATTAATTTCCTCACTTAGTTGCTAAAGCAATTATGCTTATAGTTTAAGCTGATTAACTCCGAATAAACCAACTCTATATCCAACTAAACAAGGGCTTCATGTGCTTTCATGAAACACTGAGTATCTCTAATCATCCGAATCACACACAAAAACACATAATGTTTAATTTACTCAATTTTCCGCAA
The DNA here is from genome assembly GCA_024704745.1 of Rosa lucieae. Taxonomy (NCBI): domain Eukaryota; kingdom Viridiplantae; phylum Streptophyta; class Magnoliopsida; order Rosales; family Rosaceae; genus Rosa; species Rosa lucieae. Next base: position 39,935,389 of record CM045492.1, read on the forward strand.
AATTGTAGAATTAACATTGAAAAATTGAACTTGCAGTAACCATCTGACACTGAAATGGAGAATTGCAAGCTTCAAAAACATTGTTCTAATTGTTTCTTCATGAAACCAAACAGTCTAAAAAGTAAAAGAAAATGAGAATTGAGGGAATCCGTGTTCTTACGCTGGTCTGGCTCAAATGAGCAGAGCCGGTGGCCCGAATCTCGGAGAGGCGTGATCTAGAAGCTTCGAGGGCGGAGTTTAGGGTCTCTTCGATGTTTTTCTGGTAAACCCGAGCCTGCTCAATCGCGTAGTCGATCCACGGCGTTGCAGGTTGCTCTAGGGTTTGGGTGCCGTGGCTGAAGGAGTCGGTCGGAGCGAAGATTGGCTTTTCCTCACCGGAAGTCTCTGGTTCCGTCGCCATTGCAGACGCAAAGAACTTGTGCTCCCTCTTCTTCTTCTTCTTCTTCTTCTTTTTTTTTAACTTTTTTTGGTTTCCGGCGGGGTTAAACGGGGTTATTGATCGGGTCGGGTTTAGAGTTACGGGCCTTGTTATGGAGAAAATGGGCTCGTATGGAAGTTTGGATTAGTTGACTAGTCTTTCGCTTTGGGCGCGGCCATTGCAACCTTGTTATTTATTTATTATTTTTTGTTTCCTTGAAGCGAAGACGGGAGATTATTAATTGGACTAAAGTTCTGGTGAAACTGTTCACCGATCCAACCGTCTTGGTTTGCCAATTCTTTATCCACAACTGTAACGGTGTAACCAATCCATTAGTGATCAGTTTACATCGGTTCAGTATTTTTTTTTTCAAGAATCCAATAATTACTCAAACCAAATTTGGAGCATAGTGAATCCTACATATCCAAGTAGATTTATTTTAGACTAGCAGTGGCCTACACACAGCGTGTGCAGGGATATATATATATATATATATATATATATATTTTCAGTGTATGGTGTAGATAGTTAAAAATTGTGAAAATTCCCACCATTGAAAATGATCACCTCCATTCGATTCATATTTGTTCCATAATTAAAAACAATAAAAACTAGAACCGACATCATTCGACTCTAAAAAGTGTATTATTTATCTAAAATGAAATTCATTTTCTGTAGTGACTATAAACGTATGTTTGTACTATGGCGAAGATTGACTCAGCATAAGTGAATTTTCAATGTTAATTTTATTCAACTTATAAATTGCATTAATCAGTGAAAATGTTGCAATTCAAACTATACCAAGCCGAGCATATTTGATCCATCTTCTTTAGCAGTTTGACGAGTTAAATACACACTAATTTCTTAACCATTAAATCAAATGCCAGTTCCAACAGTTTCACTCTCTTTTCATTTTTAGTTTTCTAAACTCATAGGCACCATTATGAAAAAATGAAAAAAAAGAAGAAGAATCACAGACGTCCATAGAAGGTAAACCTCACTCGAGACGAACAACCCGCAGGTGAGGGAGTAAAATTGCGAAAGAAGGATTCTCGTGTGGAGCCCACTGGGCTCAGCACTATATTAGGCACACTCCCAATTCAGATCAGACCTCCTCATCAACCCAAAGTCTCTCTCTCACCATTGCGCTTGTCGACGATTCTCGAAAATCCCAGAAATACCCTTCCGTTCTCTCCAAAATTTCGCTCTCCCCCCGGCACCCGTAACCTCTGCTCTCTCCCCAATCTCGCTCGCTCTCTCAGCAAACCCTATATCCCTCTGCCGAGCCTTCGTCGTCTCCGCGATGCTCAAGTTTTCGCAGACCACTGCGAACCAGATTCGGTTCCTCCTGCAAAGCCTCAATGACGCCAACTCGGACTCTGTTCACCGAGAGCTTACTCAGGTAGTACCTCTCTCCTTCTCGGTTTTCTTTCAATTCCGGCTCTGTTTGCTTCCGATTCTCATTTCGGAGCCCTAGAATTCTCTGTTTTGGTTTCGGAGTGTTCGGAATTTGGACGCAACTTCAATTTTGTTCGGTTTCGTTATTTGGACTCTTAGTGAGAGTATTAGAACTCAAAACGGGGGTCTTGTTTGTCGTTTTGGCTTACTCGGTGAGCTCTGTGCTATTTTCTCAAGGCGGTGGTGTGGCCGTTTGGGTGTGATTGAATGCTTTGTTCAAGTTTAGCTTCATGGTTTAGGTGTGAAGTAACAGGTGCTGAAATTGAAAGACTTTTTGAAAAATTAGAGGAAAAATGGTGAATGTACTAAGAGTTGTGTAGAGTTTGGTTTACAGCAGCTGAGTCGGTAGGCAATGATTCTGCTGGGGTGTCGTAAACGCTACGGTGGTTAGGCCGGTGGCCTTACTGGAATAAGTATTGTAGAACTTCTAGGGCGAAATCATGTTTAGTCAGTAGGGTGGGTGTCGGGGTAGTGAGAGATGAATTAAGAGAAGGTTGAATTAAGGGTTGTGTGCCAAAATCGTATGCTATGTAGTGTTTTTATTTTATATTTTATTTGTTGTTGTAAAGTATTATGGGGCTTGCAGATGAAATATTATGATAGTCATGCTTCTCCCTCTGTATTGTCTGATTTCTGATTGAGCTCACTGTTTTGCTTTTTACCCAACAGCTCTAGAAACTTTAGAGCTTCTGTAGTCCATATATGAAATTTGAATACACACACACACACGCATATATGAAATTCATGTTTGCAGCTGAGTGAATGGTTGATAGTGCACGATACATTTAGTGTAGTCTGCAGTATATGTAACTTTTAAACGTGGGCAATTGAAGGTTTACTTCTTCTCAAGCTGAGGGTGAAGCTTAAAACTTCGAGTCAAATCCTTGTAATCGCAGATTATAAAATTATGATCTGTATTTAGGATTGAAAATAAATTATTTGATACAAGAACGCTGGTGTAACCTTATCTAAATCTTGCATTTCACCTGAGCTCTTGCTGATGTTGTCTGCTGTTTCATGCCAGTTTATTGAATATGGAGTTGAGGGAAGCGTTTTGCTGCTCCAAACCTGCCTGGGTCATCTGAATCATTACGGAACAGATACAAAGAATGTGGCACTGGAACGGGTTCTTGCCTCAATTTTCAAATATCTCATCGACCAACCAAATTTCAGTACTATGTTTTGTGAATCACTAAGAAATACAGAGGTCAATGAAGGAGTTGTGGAGAATTTCTCGAGTGTATTGCAACTGTCTGTACCTGAGAAAATTGGCATTGGTCTTGCTTTGTCAGATTCAGAAAACCTAGACACCAGAATATGTGGTAAGCTTCGGTAATTAAATGGACTAGTGGATTGAAATATTGTTGGTCGATGATTTTATTTTTTGTATGTTTTATTTTTATTTTTGCTTCTTCCATTGTGTTGTGTATTTAATCTTTCTTTTGTTTGTTTCCAGGCAAAAACTTCTGTATGGCTCAGATTGAGAAATTGTGTGAAACTCCTGTTGACAGGATCTCTTCTGAGAAAATTCAGAATATTGTTATGTTCCTTCAGCGGTCTGAGGGTCTTTCCAAGCATGTAGATTCGTTTATGCAGATATTATCTTTACTGCAGCTGAAAGATGATGAAAGCTCTTTTGTTTTAAGTCCATTGCTTTCAGATGAGCTTCGTGATGCCAATTTTTTGAGGTATTATTACTATTCAAGTCGGCTAATAGATGACAGTCCTTACACTTGCCTTTTCTATTCCTTTGTTATGATAAAATGCATCCTTTGGTCAATAGATTTTGCCTTTTCTGCAGGAACATGGACTTGTTCCGTGAAAGTGGAGAAAATGATTTTGACGCTATTTTAGCAGAAATGGAGAAGGAGATGAATATGGGAGATATTATGCAGGAATTAGGTTATGGATGCACAGTTGATTCATCTCAGTGCAAAGAGATTTTATCCCTTTTCTTACCCCTCAATGAGATTACTATCTCCAAAATACTTGGCACAATTGCCTGCACCCATGCTGGTCTTGAGGATAATCAGAATACATTTTCGACCTTCCGGTTGGCGCTTGGTTATAGTACTTCATCTGATTTGCCTATGCTAAACACCTGGAACATTGATGTCCTTGTGGATACGATCAATCAACTTGTGAGTCCACTTCTAATCTTGTAGTTATTCATTTAGTTATGGTTCAGTGAAGGAAGTTCATCTTTTTATCCCTATGTTCTGAATACAGGCTCCAGACACCAATTGGATAAGTGTTATTGAAAATTTGGATCATGAGGGGTTCTACATTCCTAATCAGGAGGCATTCTCTTTTTTCATGACTGTGTATCAGCATGTGTGTCAGGTATGTCTTGCACACTTGCAAGTTTAAGATTACTAATATGCAAAACATGATGTTTCGGACCGTATTAACTGTCTCTTGATCTTTGCAGGAGCCATTCCCCCTACATGCCATCTGTGGGTCGGTTTGGAAGAATACTGAGGGACAGCTGTCTTTTCTCAAACATGCTGTTTCATCACCACCTGAAGTATTTAATTTTGCTCACTCTGTTAGGCAGCTGGTAAGATCCTGTATTCATCGAGCTTATCTGTATCCTCGTATGTTTTAAACTTTGCTCATTCTGTTATCCAGCTTATGTTCTATATAACTTTGACTGTCTGAATTTCCTATCATCTTTTCAGCCCTATATGGATACGGTGAATGGCCACAAGCTACAACTTGGACATGCAAATCATGCATGGTTGTGTCTAGACCTTTTGGATGTACTTTGTCTATTTCTTACTTATGAGGTAATTATTTTTTATTTGTAGATTTTGTCGTCCGTCATGGAGATGATTCCTTCTCCCTTTAGTATCAGACTGGCGGCCCTTGCTTTCAGAAAAGAGCTTGTAGAACTCGAGAAGTGGTTGAGTAGTAATTTGAATACATATAAAGATACTTTCTTTGAGGTAATGTACTCTTGGCTGGCATTCCCTGCTGTATAGTTGGCCCACAATAATTGCAGTATGCTGAATAATTGTATTTTTTATATACGTTTTTTAAATGTATTTACCACCTTATAAACCTAATGTAACTTTTCAGGAGTGCCTCAAGTTCCTGAAGGAGATTCAAGCTGGAGGGACCCAAGATTTCTCAACCAGACCTTTCCAACATTCTGGTGCTGTCTCAACTCTCTATGGGGACACTACTGCTACATTCTCGAAGGTTCTACAACCTGGCTTGCAGCTTTATTTTCTATAATGTGGGAGTTCTATTGTGCAGAATTTCATCGTCTGTGTGATTGTAGGTTCTTAAAGCTCATGTCGCCCAGATTACTTCTAGCCACCTTACTGAGGAGATGGAAAAACTCTCTCTATCAATTATGGATTCTAATCCAAGGCTGCAGAATGGTGGGCCTACAGAGTCATCAACAGATGGATATGCAGATGACATTGAAGCTGAAGCCAACTCTTACTTCCATCAAATGTTTTCTGGTCAGTTGACTATTGAATCAATGGTCCAAATGCTTGCCCGTTTCAAAGAATCTTCTGTGCAAAGGTATGTATATTAAAGCTTTTGCATCTGCTTACTTCAAATGGTTTTGAAAGCCTTACCATTATTTTAGATTTTTCTCTTCTGTTGGAGAAGGTTGTAGATTTTCTGATAGTACATTAGAATAGTTGGAAGTACACAGGATATTATTTGTCTTGTAGTCGAAGTTGATATTGATTTTTTTTTTCGAGAGCAATAATGTACATCTTTTTTTTTGAGAAGAAACAGCTTTTTATTAAAAAAGCAAAAAACGATATACAGGGAGGCGGACAAGGAGTCCGCTTTAATGATCTAAAGAGGGCAGCTAGGGCTATAGGCCTAGCATCTCGTCTAATAATACTAATCAAGGCTTAGGGGCTTATACTACAGCTGCTTGCCAGTTAAGAATAATGGAAGAAAGGTTATAATCCTTGAATTCCTTAGAAATAGAAACCCATAAGGATGCCCAAAACTTGACTCTCTCCCACAGGTCTTCCTTCTCCACCCATAAGAGAGCAATAATGTACATCTAAGCTTGTACATTTGTGATGAATTATCCATTTCTTTGCTCCAGCCCCCATTTGTTGGTTTAGTGTACGTGGTAACATGGAGGTTTTTACTGATTTCTGCTGAATACTCTTATTTTCACTTTCTAGCATGTTTTTAATTGACAATTTTTTTTCTTGCATCAAATGGCAGGGAACAATCCATTTTTGAGTGCATGATTGCTAATCTGTTTGAAGAGTACAGATTCTTTCCGAAATATCCTGAAAGACAGCTCAAAATTGCTGCAATTTTATTTGGTGAGTTTTGTTATAAAATTTGCTATCAATGACTCTTTGAGTCCAAATACATGTTTAACCTTTTTCGCTGGAACTAGAAGTTTAGGTTATGTATTGTAATGTAAAATGGATATCCATCATCACTGATCGTGGTTGATGCTTCAGTTTTGGATAGATCACATGTTTTTTGGGCGCATGTGTGATTATATGGGTCAATGTGTGTCCATCTATTGATTATATATGGGTCAGGATCTCTGGCACAATATTCAATACACAAGTTACACTTTGGAAATAAAAATTTTAATTGGTGAGGAGCAAGTGTTGACATGGCTGCTATTTTGTCTTGAATAAAAAATAATAATGAAAACAATAGTTCTCTTTTCTGTCCCTTTTCGGCCTATCTCTTCTTAATCCTCACTGTTGAAATATTGTTTTCAACGGTTTTAAACTTGTGTTGAAAGCTTAGAATATTTCCTGACCCTTGTGTTTTTATATCCAAGCTTTTAGGACTTTCATAAATTTGCAGCGACAGAATTAAAATGTAATTAAAATGTGGTTCAGTTGACTGTAATTTACTCTCAGACTTTTGTGAGAATCACTGTGAGATGCTATTCTGAATTGATATTACTAAGTCAGTTTTTCTGCATGTAATGTTTTCACAATCATATTTCAGGGTCTGTCATCAAGCAGCAGCTTGTAACTCATCTGACTCTAGGGATTGCTCTGCGTGGTGTTTTAGATGCATTGCGCAAACCTGCGGATTCAAAAGTTTGTATTATCTCTTTTTAACTTCTCTCATTACATTTTCTTATCATTACGTTGCTAAATAGTCTTTGACTTGCAGATGTTTGTGTTTGGAACAAAGGCTCTGGAGCAGTTTGTGGAGCGTCTGATTGAATGGCCACAGTACTGCAATCACATTCTTCAGATATCCCATTTGCGCAATACTCATTCAGAGCTGGTGGTATTCATTGAACAGGCTCTTGCCAGGATTTCATCTGGTCATTCAGATTCAGATGGAAGTAACCATGCTTCTGCCGTTCATCATCACGGTCCCAGTCAAGTTACCTCAGGAAATGTGGAGGTAAGTGTGGTCAGATTTGTGACTTGTGTCTCTAATTCAATTTTGTTACCAATTAGTATGAGAAAGGATGATTACAGAGGTCTTATAAGCTTTTTCTTTCATGACAAACATATAATTTCTTTCTTCTCTGGTAAAAGAGTAATGATAAGCCTCGAGGTTCTCCTTTGTTAACCCTTCTGAGACCCAATGGTCTTTTTGTCAACACCTTCTGTAATGTTTCTATCATTTGCATATGCTTTTCAAATTTTATTTTCTCACGAATCTTCATAATGTCTACCTTTTCCTTTAAAGTGCAAGTCTATACTGTCTAACGCAGTCTGTTAGGAAGACATTTCTTTTGGTTTGTTTTTAAGATCACAATTTTAATCTCTTTATATGAGTTTTTAAATAAATGCTGGACCTTCGAACTCATCCATGTCAGTTATATCTATCGCTCTGAGCTATTTTGCCTTCTTGCTTATATGCTGACTTACTGTTTCAGTTAAATGCATCAAGCATCTTACAAACTGGGCAGACACTATCTGCTCCGCTCCAGCTCCATCAGAGACATGAAAGCTCTTTTGATGACCGTCACAAGTCCTCAACTCCATCTAATGAGGTAAAGCCACTTTTATCTTCTGCGACGCAACCGGCAGTTGTTCCTGTTAGTGACGCTCCGAGTATTCAGAAGGTATGCCTGTTTACCTTTTTCTCTTCCACGGGGTTATATGCTATGATTGAGCTCGTATATCATCACATTACTTTCTTCCTTTTTGTATAATTGCAGTTACAAAATGCAGTTAGTGCTCCATCAATGTTGTCTTCTGCTTCCCCTGGTTTTGTTCGTCCGTCACGAGGAGCTACCTCTACTAGTAATTTTCAGTTTCTTTACCTCGTCACTTCCAAGTAATCATCATACTAGTGATGTTAATTAAAAAACCTATGCAATACATTACAGGGTTTGGCTCTGCTTTGAGCATTGAAACATTGGTTGCAGCAGCTGAGAAAAGGGATGCTCCCGTTGAGGTACCCAGTTAGCCTTATATATCATGCATGATGATGTGCAGTAGTATGTGTTGAGTTTTGTCTCACCGTCACATGCATTTTCTAAAAACTTGTGTAACACTACCTGACCGTATTGCCATTTAGTCCTAGCTGCTATATTTTCTTAGTATCCAACTCCACCTGACCGTACTGCCATTTAGTCTTATCCTGCTAACCAATGTTCTTATTATGGATATATATATATATAATAATACATCCTTGTTAAGTGAGGTGCTATCTTTGGATAACTATAGTTCGCCACAAGTATGCATGAGATAGAGATGTTTATGAAGGCCTAGAAAATCATGTTATTTTGTGTTCCAGCGGTAAATTTTCCATGTTAGTCTTGGCATTAGTGTGGACTGATTGCCAATATATCTGATTTCCTGGGTTTCAATGGTATTTTTTTCAGTCAGTAGTTCTTGGCTTCCTTTCCACATAACTTCATGATGCCCTTGACGAGTATTTGATTTCTGGGTCCAATATATACATCTACTATTAGTTCTTTGCTTTTGTACCCTTCACTGGCGTTTAACAAAGTGGTGATTCTTGTGGTATTTCTCTAGTTACGTGCTTTTCCTATCTTTATTTTGATTGAAGAGCTTAGGAGATGATTATTTTGTCCAGTTTTTTCTTTTGGTGATATTTGTTTTTATTTTTTCCTACTTGATATGGTGCTGGAACAGGGAGCATTATAGACCAACAGTGTGTTCTTAAGAAACAGAACCAGAGTTTTTATTTTTTATTTTTTTATTTAGTCTTTGCCTTGCATGTTTTGGAGGAATACTTAATTGTCTGTGGTCGATGTTATTTAGGAAATTTGTAGTTTTAGAGCAGAGTACTTATCTGTTGATATTAGTATTCTACTAAATATGTGTCTCTTTTTTTTTTTTTCTACAGGCTCCAGCAGAGATTCAGGACAAAGTATTATTTATAGTTAATAATATATCACTTGCTAATATTGAAGTTAAGTCGAAGGAGTTTTCTGAGATACTGAAAGAGCAATACTATCCCTGGTTTGCGCAGTATATGGTTATGAAAAGGTGGGTACTTCACATAAAATACTAACTCATAAATTTTATTTATCAATGCTGGTTGCTCCACTATGTGATTATTGTCCCGACTCTTAACATGTATTACATACCTAACTCTTGGCAGGGCAAGCATTGAGCCCAATTTTCATGACTTGTACCTGAAATTTCTGGACAAACTTAATTCGAAGGCTTTGAATAAAGAGATTGTTCAAGCCACGTATGAGAACTGCAAGGTCTGCCATGTATTTCATATTTGTGCACTTGGAGATAATTGTGCGACAGCATTGTCTAACGCCTGTGAATATCCTCTCAGGTTCTTCTAGGGTCTGAGCTTATAAAATCAAGCTCAGAGGAGCGTTCATTGCTAAAAAATTTAGGTAGCTGGCTTGGGAAGCTTACTATTGGAAGGAATCAAGTCTTAAGGGCTCGTGAAATTGATCCCAAATCTTTGATTATAGAGGTGTTAGTTTAAACATTGTTGTTTTGTTTTGATTTTGCTATGCTCCTAGAGAATTTTTTTTAAGTATTGTTGTTATGCTACTTATTAACTGATTACTATGTGGTTGATACTAATTTTCCTCCCTCCCTAATAGGCATATGAGAAAGGGTTGATGATTGCTGTCATACCTTTTACTTCAAAGGTGCTTATTTTCTTTTACTGGTTGCAGATTTTGGAACCATGTCAGAATAGCCTCGCGTATCAACCACCGAATCCCTGGACAATGGGTATTCTTGGATTACTTGCTGAGATCTATTCCATGCCAAACTTGAAGATGAACCTGAAGTTTGATATAGAGGTATTCTTACACTTGTCTCTTAAGTTCTCTATTGGAGCTTGCCTGCCTTAATATCGTTAGTCCAGTTACTTCATTATGAGGCTGTTATTTGGATTTTCAGGTTCTATTCAAGAATCTAGGAGTGGATTTGAAGGAGATAACACCAACTTCTCTTCTCAAGGATCGCAACAGAGAACTTGAAGGGAATCCAGATTTCTCCAACAAAGATGTTGGAGCATCTCTTCTTTAGTATGCTACCTTGATGGAGGATGACAAGCTTGCTTTGGGGTTATCTGATCAGATCACTTCTGCTCAAGGACTGTTACAAGCTACTCCATCACAGTCCCCATTTTCTGTTAGTCAGGTGCAGATCCATGTTTTTTTTTTTAATCCCTTTTTTTCTAGTTAGTATGTTTCTTCCCATCCTCACTTCTTGGCTGGCTGTTTTGTCTTTGCAGCATCCCACAGCAATACCTAACATTGGAACCCACGTAATTATCAACCAGAAGCTCAGTGCCTTGGGGGGGCTGCACGTGCATTTCCAAAGGTGCTATGAAAGTCCTTTCCTATCAAGTACATTTGCAAGTTCTTTGGCAGAATTGCTAATTGTTATTCATATATTGCAGAGTGGTTCCAATTGCTATGGATAGAGCTATCAAAGAAATTGTCTCTGGTATTGTTCAGCGCAGTGTTTCTATAGCTACCCAGACAACTAAGGAGCTTGTTTTAAAGGTTAGTTTACTCAACTTGTTGTCAATTTCCTCTACTTGGGACCCATCTTAAGAATGATTTTGCTACCTGGTCTTTTAGGTTATGTAGCATGCCAAGTCTTGTCATTATTGTGCAATGTCTTACTATATGTCTCTTCATTCATGCTCTTTGGTGACTCTAACTTGTCTTCTTGTCCTCGATTGTTGCTACTCTAGCTTCTATGTTCCTTCGTCATCTAGTCAGTGTCAGTTCCTGTTTTGCCACATATTTCTATTGATATCACCATGTCACAGTAGCAGTTTTATTTTTTCGTATGCTGATTCTTTAGACCCAAGTGTAGTGTCTATCAAGTATGGTTTGCCCCATTCTGCAAGATATTCTTCTACTGTCAGTGTTTAGAAGCATATTTGTACTTTTGTCTTTGCGTCCAGTCCCACCAGTCTATCCTTGTGCATTGCCATTCTTGTATTGAATTTGCATTGTTGTTGGTAATTCAGGAGTGTTTGTACTGAATAGTTCACTTGGTACTATGCTCAAACCATCTTCTTATATTGTACTGTTTGCTTTTGTAAATGTGGTTGGGGTCACTGCAATGTGGAGCTTTTAATTGTGTTGCTAACACACTAATTCAATCTGGATCTTCTGGATCATATACATATGTTCTTGGATAGGAAGTATTGGAATTTATATTTCCTAAGAATGGAAGTTAAGGTTAAAGTGCAACTATTGGTTTTTTACTGTAATAATGCATGGAGCTCTGGTGAAGTCTAGTTGTAATTATCAACTCATTGCATTTAGTTAGATGGTTTCACAGAGAAAGAGTAAAACTTCATAAAACCAACCACTCTAGGAAAGGCTCCCGTAGCTTGCTCTTTTTGGCGTTAGAGTGGGGCCCAAGCCAGTTTTTTGCATTTAAAGATTGTTTCATTGGTATGTAAAGAACTCTTCTATCTAGTAACTTGTGTAGCATGACTCTTAATATATTTAGTAACTTATGTAGCATCTCTCCTTATGCTTTTATTCGTGGGGATTATGCAATGGAAATCAGATGTGACAAGAATATTTAATTTATCTAACATCTCCATATTTGTGTTTGCAGGACTATGCCATGGAATCAGATGACACAAGAATTTTTACTGCAGCGCACTTGATGGTCGCCAGTTTGGCAGGAAGTCTAGCTCATGTCACATGCAAGGTATTTTTCTTTATTATAATTTTGTCCTATTTGATTGATTTTTTTTACCATATACACATATTTGCAGTAATTGCAATGCTTTTTGGCGTTCATTGAGTGGTTTGTGTTTTCTGCATGCAGGAACCCTTGCGCAGTTCAATATTAAGTCAGCTAAGAAATTCTCTTCAGGGATTAAACATTGCAAGTGATCTTCTAGAACAAGCTGTTCAACTTGTAACCAATGATAATCTGGATCTTGGCTGTGCAGTCATTGAGCAGGCTGCTACAGATAAGGTTTGCTTTGATGAAGAAAAGCTTTTACTTGTATATTAAGTTTGTATGTACAACCAAACCTGCTTCAATTTATTTATTCAAATTTATATCCATTTTTAAATTTTAGCCCTGGTGTGTTTTTGTTTTTCTATCTACTGAATTCAAGTTGCTTTTTTTCTTCTTGTTTTTTATTTTTTCCTTTTGTTCTTTTTCTTCCCTCAAGCAATGGTTTGGCTAATTTACATCCAGTTTTCATAATTGTTCAACAGTTCAATTGATCTCAGTTGTTAAATTTCATATGAGAATTTTTTTCTTGTGAATTCTTGGAGTCTTGAAAATTAAATCAGGTCTAATTTTAGTAGATTAAATCATTCTTGTATTTAGATGACATCTCTCTTCAATTATTTTGTCGTTTAATGGTGTTTTATTGGTTTCAGGCGGTAGCAACAATTGACGGGGAAATAGGTCCGCAGCTTTCAGTAAGAAGAAAGAGAGAAGGTGTTGGTGCAACCTATTTTGATGCAAACATGTATCCACAAGGTTCTATGGGTGTTGTGCCAGAAGCTCCTCCGCCCTAAACCTGGTCATTTGTCCCTTTCTCAGCAACGAGTTTATGAGGTAAGATGCTACCTTTTACTTGGGAGATCTTCTCCTTTGAAGAATGCCTTGTGGTTCTTTTCTTCTTACACCCATCTAAATGATGTAGGATTTTGTTCGGCTTCCCTGGCAAAACCATGTTCAACAGTTCAATTGATCTCAGTTTTAAATTTCATATGAGAATTTTTTTCTTGTGAATTCTTGGAGCCTTGAAAATTAAATCAGGTCTAATTTTAGTAGATTAAATCATTCTTGTATTTAGATGACATCTCTCTTCAATTATTTTGTCGTTTAATGGTGTTTTATTGGTTTCAGCGGCGGTAGCAACAATTGACGGGGAAATAGGTCCGCAGCTTTCAGTAAGAAGAAAGAGAGAAGGTGTTGTGTGCAACCTATTTTGATGCAAACATGTATCCACAAGGTTCTATGGGTGTTGTGCCGGAAGCTCTCCGCCCTAAACCTGGTCATTTGTCCCTTTTCTCAGCAACGAGTTTATGAGGTAAGATGCTACCTTTTACTTGGGAGATCTTCTCCTTTGAAGAATGCCTTGTGGTTCTTTTCTTCTTACACCATCTAAATGATGTAGGATTTTGTTCGGCTTCCCTGGCAAAACCAATCTATTCAAAGTTCGCACGTTCTGCCAGTTGCTACTACAGCTTCATCTGGTAGTACTGGTCTCACTAGCACATATGGTTCAGCATCTGGACAACTTAACACGGGCTACTCACCAGGACCTGGAAGCAAATTTGAAGCTGTTTCTCGTCCATTAGATGAAGCAATGGAATCCAATTCTGCCCTCCATCTTAGGTTGGTGTTCATAGTTCTGTACTGCATGATGAAGTATTAATTGCTGAAATGTTTGACATTACAGTATTATGTGTAACAGTGCTTCATCTATTCATGTTGGGGGGTGATGGTGTTTCCCAGCATAGTTCTGAAAATGATTCTGTTGTTGCCTCATTTCCTTCTGCTGCTTCTGCCCTGAGCTGCACTCTGTAGAGTCATCTGATGCTGTAAAGGTTGACGAAACTTCTTTCATGATTGTAGGGGTGGTTAAGTTTCATGTTTTCTCTGTTGCCCAAATTTTTATTTTGTTTCCAGGAATCTGGAGTGTCCTCACAGCCACCACCTTCACCTGCTGTAACTGAACGTCTTGGAAGTCTCTCAGAACCTTCCCTCACCACAGGGGCTTGCATTGGAAAAATACCAGATTGTTGCACAGAAGGTCAACCTTTTTAGCTTTTACTTATCTGATGTTTGTCTAGTTCCTGTATGGGGATGGGTTCTTGGTCATATAAAGGTTCCAGAAGTGTTGTGTTTGGTCCCTGTCTGGCATATCATTCAATGTATGTAACATTACCCAAATTGGGTTGGCACTCTTTATCCTCTTCTATTTTGAGAGGGGGGATCGGAGAGAAGGGGACAAAGGCATTGCACAGCCAAACACTTCAGTAAACGTGGATTTGAATTTGCATAATGACAGTAGCAACCATCAATACATTATATGGGAGTTGCAAAGGATACTCAGTTCACGCATAAATATTTCCATTTTGCCTTTTTATTTGGTATGTAATGATGCAATCTTAGCCTGACCCTGTTCTGTAATGGTTTCAGTTGGAAGCTCTGTGACTACGAGCTAACGATGCTAGAGAATCAGAAATCAGGTACTGTATTTCTTTGTTTCCCATATATAGGCTCCCATTTACTTGGAGTTCTCCATTTTGTACTCACACTTGCATTTATACATTCGTATCTACATGTCCACTAAATAAATGTCAATCTAGGGCGTCATTGGTGAAGTGCCTGATATTATACTCCGATGTGTAGTCGAGATGAGGCCGCCTTGGCTGTGGCTCAAAAGGTCAGTGCTACTCTTTCGAAGAACGTGTTTTTTTCTTTTTTTTCATGTGTTCGCCTATAAGATAATTGTGAGTTAGCTTGATTGTTTATGGAGTTTCTCTGTTGTGTTTGAGCAACTGCTTTAAATAATGTCCATTGATTATAAATTTGCTTTACTAATCTTCTACAGGTTTTCAAGGGTTTGTACGAGAATGCAACAAACCAGATTCATGTTGGGCACATCTAGCAATGCTGACTGCGATTCGTGATGTTTGCAAGCTTGTCTTTACGCAGCTCACTAGTTGGTATGCACTATTGCACTGGCAGATATTGTTTACACAGTCCAGCCCTCCCCTTTGAATCATGTTCTTTTTTCTTGTTTCTTTTCTCCAGAAGGTTTGAATGTTGATTTTGGTTCACTCAACTTTTCAATGGACCCTAAACGTTTAGTCTTAGTTGGTAAATGCTATTTCATAGTTCTATGATCATGTCACCTTAGTCACAATTAGAAACTGATATTGGCATATTGCTATATTTTTCCAATACTGGCCTTCGCTTTGTAATACATTTATTTACAATTTCTTTCAGGTGATTTATTCTGACGAGGAGCGGAAGTTTAATAACAAGAAATTACTTGGCCTTATACGCAGTGAACTGCTAAACCTTGCAGAGTACAATGTTCACATGGCAAAACTTATTGATGGTGGCAGGAATAGTAAGTAAAATGAATATAATATTTACATGGCAAGTACATGAAGATGTTCCAACTTACTGATTCCTTGTATTAAAATCCACAGAGCCAGCAACAGAGTTCGCCACTTCCTTGCTCCAAACTTTGGTTATTGAAGAATCTAAAGTTATCTCAGAACTTCAGAGTCTTGTTGATGCAATGGGAAAGGTCTGTGTATAAAAGAACTTCTTTTTATGTTATCTGTTAGTAGAGTTTTTTCGCAAATCTTGTTGATGCATTGGGAAAGGTTTGTGTATAAAAGAACATCTGTTAGTCAAGTTTGTTGACAAATTCTGAAACACAGGCTGCTGCGAAGCCTGGATCTCCCGAGTCACTGCAGCAGGTGGTTGAAATTGTCAAGAATCCTGCTGCTAATGGAGCTGCTCCATCTGGTGTTAATGTTGGGAAGGATGACAAGGCCAGACAATCGAGAGAGAAAAAGGCTAGTGTCTTTAGTATTTTAGCCTATTTTAGGTGTCTTTTCTGCCTCAGATGATGTTAATTTTTTTTTTTTCTATGATGATGCAGGCTTCTGTTCACTCCCCAGTAAGCAGGGAAGAGTTCAGTATTGTGGAGCCTGCGGAACCAGATCCTCCTGGTTTTCGTGAGCAGGTACCATGCGACATTCTTGTGGTTCCTTTTTCTTTAACAAAGAACACAATATTCATCGGTTAACAAATTAAGAAAAATGGAGATCCGTCAACATGTTTAATATAAGTGCACTGTTCATCTTTTTTTGCCTTTGCTTGCTTTTTTGCTTATATGAATAATTTGTAGGTGTCTATGCTGTTTGCTGAGTGGTACCGGATTTGTGAACTTCCTGGTGCAAACGAAAATAGTTGTGCCCATTTAATCGTACAGTTGCGCTCAAGTGGCATGCTGAAGGGGGATGATCTTACGGACCGATTTTTCCGACTACTCACAGTGAGTTTTCAATTTTATTATGATGTACTTCTGGATTATATTAAGAGTTAAAAAAAGTTTAATAGGGTTGCCTTTTCTTTCTTCATTTTCAGGAGCTTACTGTTGCACATTGTCTATCTTCTGAGGTGATTAATTCAGGCACACTGCAAACTCCTCAACAAGTGCAGAATCTATCCTTCCTTGCCATTGATATTTATGCTAAACTTGTATTTTTAATTCTCAAGGTAATTATCTCTTCATTTATGTACATATGCATATACATACATACTTACGTATTTGGGCCTAACTCCGTTGTGGAACGTACATTTATTTCAGATGGAGCAGGGATCTGGTAAACTAATGCTCTTGTCCAAGGTGAGCACAGTGCCATTTTGGTTGGAATATTTTTACTGCTTATCCAGCAATGGTTTTGTATGACAATTTGGTATTTTGACAGATTTTGGCAGTTACAGTGAGATTTATTCAAAAGGATGCAGAGGAGAAGAAATCATCTTTCAATGCAAGACCGTATTTTAGATTGTTTGTTAACTGGCTGCTAGACCTTGGGTCTTTGGATCCTGTTATTGATGGTGCTAACTTTCAGGTCTAGATCTACTGGATTAGATAATCTTTTGCCTCTGGTTTGTCATTTTGGCCATGTCAATTCACTAGTGTCTCTGTTGTCTATGTTCCAGATATTGACAGCCTTCGCAAATGCATTTCATGCGTTGCAACCCCTCAAAGTTCCTACATTCAGGTTAGCATCATTTTCTATTATGGCCATCTGTTTATGAACTTGTAGGCCGTCATTATCCATGATTGGCTGGTGGGGTTCTAAGTTTTGGGGTTCATTTAATTAATGATCAAATCAAGTTATCTGTTTTGGGGACTTATTTCATAGTTTGGGATCATGAACCTTGTATCTTCTCTTTCTATTCCCTCTCTTTCTAATGCCCCTTTCTCCATCTCTGTTGTCTCTATCTGTTGTGCATTGTTGGCGTTGGTGTTTGGGAAGATTTTAATTTAATACTGGTGTACCAACACTAGATCTGTTGATGTCTTGATGATTAAATTTTTGATATATTTCTCCTTTGGCAACATCAGCTTTGCATGGCTGGAGTTGGTGAGTCATAGGAGTTTCATGCCTAAAATGCTAGCTGGAACAAATATGAAAGTAAAAACAGAAAAGAAAAAAAAAACAAAAGAGGAAGGAACTTCTGAACGTTGTTTAACTGCTTTCAATACAGCTTTCTCTCTCTCTCTCTCTCTCTCTTTGCAGTTGAGGAGATTAAAGAGAGTCCAAAAAATCTTAATGATTTTACAGAAATTTGCTTTTTGTATTTAATTGCCAATTACACAAACAGAATAGTTAACTTTATGTTTTTTTTTTTTTTTTTTTGTCATGGAACTGATCGGAATGGGGTCTGGTTTCTCCCTTATGTTTGCAGATTGATTTGCTTGCTGAAATCACTTCACGTGTTCTGATTCTGAGGTTGATTTCAGTTGCAAATTAAAGCAGAAATCACATCTCCAGTGTTCTTTCAAGGTATGAGGTTCTGTACATCCATGGACTGAAACTTAAAGCTTGAAGACCTTTTGTGTTATCTTATTAGAAGGTTCTACCATTTGACAGATAGGCTTTCTAATTTTATTATTTTCCTAGTCTTTCTCTTCTGATGTGTTCCTAAGTTATATCATTTTTATCTTTGCAGACAAGGCAACAAGGTTCTTCATTTTTGACCGAATTGAAGCAAAAATTGCTCCTTTTACCAACCGAAGCTGCCTCAGCTGGTACTCATTACAATGTACCCCTCATCAACTCCCTTGTACTCTATGTGGGGATGCAGGTACTGAGTTTTCATTTTAATATCCAACCATTCTTATAATAGTTTGTTTAAAATCAAGATTCTAGTTTTTTAATAGTGAAGTATACAAATTCCTTTTTGAATCATTTGTCTTGTACCTAATTGCTATAATTTTTTGATTTGCATATTTTATAGCTAAACTTTTACCAGTGAACAATCGTAATAATATTGTGGATGTTCTGATGCTTATTGTCGGGGTTTACATTTACAGGCTATCCAGCAGCTTCAGGCTAGAACACCTCACGCACAGGCAAATCAAACTGTTCCATTTGTATATTTGGTGGGTGCTGCTTTGGATATCTTCCAGACTCTGATAGTGGACCTAGATACTGAAGGACGCTACCTTTTCCTAAACGCAATTGCAAACCAACTGCGCTATCCGAACACCCATACACATTACTTCTCCTTCATTGTTCTTTACTTGTTCGCGGAGTCAAACCAGGTGAGACAATTTCCTAAATTATTGCACTTCAAGATCTTTTGGTATCTAGGTTTGAGTATTGTACTTGCCATGTTTTGATGACTCAAGTAGGTGATAAGTTTACTGCATGTGTTAAACTGTCAATGTACTGTCTTTCAGCAGGAAATTATCCAGGAGCAAATCACAAGGGTATTGTTGGAACGTCTCATTGTTAATCGCCCTCATCCATGGGGTCTACTGATAACATTCATTGAGCTAATCAAGGTAAACATCCCCTCCCCCCCCCAAAAAAAAATATAAAAAAAAGACGCACGCACGCACACAAAAAAACTTGATACTTTCTGTATGATGCATACTTACCTACGTCTCTGTGACTGCTAGAATCCGAGGTACAACTTCTGGAACCGGGCTTTCATAAGGTGTGCACCAGAGATTGAAAAACTCTTTGAATCTGTATCGAGGTCTTGTGGCGCAAAGCCTGTGGATGAGAGTATGGTTTCAGGTTGGGTACCTGAGACCGCTCACTGATCCTCTGAATCCTACGGCAATTGTTTTGGTATTGGTATGCATTTCCAAATGCAGCAGCAATGTACATTTTTATCTGGCTAGAACCCAGCTGTTGTATTTCTTGTTGTATATTTGACTGTAGATGTTCCATAATCAACTATAACTAAATGTAATGAAAATTCTTCAGTCCTATATTGTACATATTTTCTTGGAGCTTTTGGCTGTTGATAACTCGATCTAACATCATTGAAAAGTCTGGGAATACAACTATATGAGTGATTCTTTGAAGTATGTTTTGGATTCGGAGTGAAATATTGTTTTTAAAATTAACGGGACACATGGAAATTATTCAAAAGATATGTTTCTCGAGTTCAGAGCTCTGCGTGCTGACCAGATCCGATCATCTGAGCAAGTGAAAAATGCAATTTTAGTATCCCATTAGTCCCGACGATGCAAAGGTGTCTTTTTGGCATTTGGAAATGCTTTTCACTCATTCTAGCGGCCGGATAGCTTTTTTTCTTTCTGATGTGCGATGAGACCTAGTATGTTTTTTTCTTTGGTCTAAGAATCACCGTTTGATATGTTTCAGCATGCGAGTTTGGTGTCCAGACTGGAATCCATAACTGGATGTGATCAAGTCTTTTTTCTGCTTTTGAAAGACTTGCTCTGTCTTGCACATACCCAAGTTTATTCATGACATAAGGTTACAACGATTTCTGGCACACATCTAACTTTATTCGATGACATGAAATTAGTTAACCGAAGACCCACTGTGTCTAATGTCAGATAGCTTATGAGAAAGGAAACTACTTTAACGACCGTTGCCTTTCTGATGATGTTGGCACCTTGCCTCGCACAGATTTGAAATACATGGACTTGCAGTAAACAGTGAGTTTGTTCCAAATTAAGCTCTTGGTGGAGGAGTTGGACTTCTGATAATTTTCTGAAACTGCTGATATTCTTCCGATTGTGCATTGCCTTGCTCTAATCTTCCTCCTGTTTGCCTCCTCTTTGGTCAAGCTTATTGTCTTCCATGTGTTTTCCACTGCTTGTGCACGTTGCTTCTCCAGTTTAATCTGCCAAATTATCAACCACAAAACATAAAAGAAATGAGTTCAATATCAACCACATCTCTAATAAAATAATAAATGAGACTCGCCAATTTATCTATATATGTAAGTAGGTCTCATATTCTTTAAGTAAATTTGAAAGACCGGATTAATAAACTACGATGTGACAGTTGAATGTGTTAATTAACGACGTAGTAATAACCGTACGTTCTAAGTTAACGTTTTTTGTGCTCAGCAATTTTGCCGCCTTCATTAAATAATTAAATATCCCATATGATCTACAAAATTGGTAGAGATGTTGAGCAGTATTAGAAACTCGGAGTAGAGGATGCAAAATGAGCACTGTAACTTTAGTCGTTAAAATTTTCAATCCGTAATAAAACATAACATTCCTGCATCCTCCTATTGGTAATCACATACTACTATGCAGATTGACCCAAAAACATAATAGTAATCAAACAATTTCGTACCTCAAGCTTTTTGATGTCCTTTAAGGCCTTGCTGGTCTGCTTGAATTCCCATTCCTCAATGGCAGCTTCTTCTCTTCTCAACCTGTCAACACGTTTGAATAGACTTACAAAACCATTCATACCATTTACTCAAATAGTCAAGTTCATACAAGGAAATTAATGGAGGTCAAATTTCCTCACTTGGTCATAAGCCTCATTTGCTCAGCTTTCTTCCATGCCTCAACCTCAGCCTGCAGCTCCTGCTTCTTGACTTCATCCAAGAACTCATGGTACGGCCTCGGCCGTTCCATCAGCTTATCTCTTCCGGCAATCGGGCTGCCGCCGCCATCGGATTCTTCATTTGTGCTCTGCTCCCCACATGCCAAATGGCTATCCTCTTCATCAACAGACCTCTCCTCTCTCTCCGAGTTTGATTGGTGCTCAACAATTTCATGGTGAGGATCCGAGGCCATTGACAGCTTGCTCAGGCAGGAACCCTTGTGAGGATTGTTCTGGAAATTGGTGAGACAGAGCCGGCCATAGTCTTTGGCATTCTCCAACCCATCCTATAATCCAATCCAAATAAAATCGTTTATAGACATAAAAATCAGAAAAGTTAATGGGAAAAGGAGAGATTTACAAGAAGGAATCAATCATCTTGAGAATTATCAAACGGATGATGATTGATCATCTTCAAAACCAATCTATGCTATCATCAACTGTCATATAGAGATCAACAAAATCAGAAAATATCCAATACTCATCTCATCAAATATCAAAAATCATCAGAATTCAATACCCTTGAGAGAAATTACCATTCTTTTAAGATCTTCACACAAACCTTTTAGGCTACACCTTGCATGATTCTCAATTCACATGATCCATATAACAATGTCAAACAGAGATACGGCAAGAATCCATTTTTCTACGATCAAACAAAACCATTTTCTTTCAAGGAGTAAATACCTGGTTTCTTGGGGTGAACGCATTTGTAGGCATGTCAGAGAAGAAACTAGTCTTCTCTGATTTGGGAGAACAAGTCTTGGAGCTCAACGAGCTGATAGGGCTGGAGCCACTGCTACCAACAGGTGGTGGAGAGCCAGGCAAAGCCTCCATCAGAGGACTCATGCTCCAAGCTCCGGCGACACGCGGCGTCACCTTACTGGTCGGCTTTGCTGAGCCTCTGAAGGTCCTGGCAGACAAGGGTGGTCCATTATTGGTGGCTTTGGTGGTCTTGGGGCTATCAGACAAACTTGAGCTCATTCTTGCTCCGGACATCATTGTTCTTGCGTTGTCTCACTCTATCTCTCCGTTCTTGAAAATGTGGGTTTGTTTTTATGGGTGGGAGGTTGGTTTTAGAGAGAGAGAGAGAGAGAGAGAGAGTGATGGGGGGAAGAGGAGTGTGGGAAGTGCCTCAGATTTTGATGCTTTAAAAAGTGACGGAAAGAATGGTGTTGGGGGAGAGACTGTAGGATGGTCAAATAGGCTGAGTGGCCCATTATAGAAGATTCATGCATATTTGAGCCACTATGTAGATTGTGCTTTTACTTTGTTGGATTTCACCTACCATTTTTATTGTCTCTCCTTCAATCTTCCCATGTGAAATTCAACGGTTTCGTTGCTCTTGAATGATGAGATTTAATCCCACCAAACTAATTTCTTAATTTATCTTGTTTTCATGTAAAGATTCTGAATGTAAAGATGTTGGGGTCACAGAGTGGCTCACGACAATTAAAATTGTACAAATAATTGATTTTAACGATTAATGTTATAAGTTTTATTTTAGTAAAAAGAAAATAGAATCAAAGTGACTTAAATGAAGACTACGTCATCTCTCCTATTTCATCATATAAGCCTAATTTCATTTGAATTCTGACAAGTGCGCGCGTAAAATGTAATTTTTTTTCTACCGCCAAAATATAAAAGTTCGGTAAAGTGTTCAGTTCCTAAATAGTTTTTCATTGATAATGTTGAATGAGTTCTCAAGTTTGAAACCTACATTTCCCTTAACATTTTTATTATTATTATTATTTAAAAAAAAAAAACAAGCGAGGTAAAGGCTAGCAATTCTTATAAACGTAGAACTTTTTTTATAAGTTGGACTTTTTTGTCAACCTTGATTGATGATATTAGTAAAAAATTTGTAGAAAGATTTGAATAATTGTTTTTTGGTTAACAAAGAAGTAAGATTTCCAGCACTGATAATGCTTCAAATCTCGAAGGGTCGCCAACTCTAGAGAGTCTGATTCAATAGGGAAGAAGCACGCCACAAGCTCAGCATGCATGCTTAGGTGAAAGAAGCATACAAATAATTAAGTAATTAAGGAAACTGGTAACTGCTTTTTAATTTTGACAAGAAATAAAGTTATTTCAATGAATACATGATCCAAAAAAAAAATACATGATTTGTTAACCTAAACATAATTTAATGAGAATCCCTCTGAATGGTAAGTAATATATTCATTGCCAAAAATAAAATTATGGAGGTGGTTAGAGTTTGAACATTGAAGAAGAAAAACAAACCAGGAGAAAGAGAGACATAAATGCATTATATAATAATAACCTAAAAGGGGAAAAACATTCATGACTCCATTTTTATATGAAGGTAAATATTACAGAAAAAGAATTTCCCACAAATTGATATATGGATTATCTGAACTACACACTGATAGCTCTAATTAAAGTACCTCTAACCCTAACTTGATCACTAAGCTGACCCTGCTAACAAATTATTCCCATGGAATCACCACCATTCTGATCCATAATCCTGGAGCTGTTCATATGTTAAAGAGGACAACGCACACTTTTGCTATGTTCGTATTGCAAATTTGCAATGAAGTTCCAGATGCATGTTTTTAGGACACTTCTTGAGCTTGTGAAAGTCTAAATTCCCCCACTTTCAACTTTTTCTTCCTCCTTTATTCTCCTCCTCTGTTCTCTCCCTTCATTTTGCGTGGGATTTGAATGGACTTTGTGTAAAGATTAGTATGCTGTAATAGTCACCACTCACGACTCAAGTAGTGAGATAAGACTACCCAACACTTACGTTCTGTCTCCGTGGTAAACACTCGTTCTTTGCTGATCGAGTAAGACTTTGTCCCACACATCGCACTCCGGCTACATTCAAGTTCTTCTAGTAACGCCATATTACAGATTTTCAACATATGTCCACGAATATTTTCTTCAAAGAAAGAAAGAAAAAAAAAAAAACCGAGAATTTAGTACTACTTTTCATAGATTTCTAGACGTAGTCTTCGTCTCTTCGACAAGAAGAGAGAATAAGGGAATTTTATTGTTATTATACTTTTATAATTTTTCTTTTTCTTTTTATTTTTCTTTTTGTGAAAACGGAAATAGTCCAACTGCCCTTGCAAGATGAATATAAAAGTAAATAATTTAATCATTTTTCCAAGCATGTCATATTTCAAGCTTTTTAACAGTTTAAAATTATATCAGTGACTGAAAAATTTCAGGCGTAAAAAAAGTTATTTTTGAAGATAATACTTCTTTGTTCTTCTAATTTAAACCAATCCAACTAATTTGTTCAATGTGTGGTAGGCAACTATGAACTCATCATTATGTTTTATTGAATACCCTCAGGTGTAAGAACTTGAAGTCAATTGTTAATCATACCCTACACTAAATGAGAGTCAATCACTTAACCCTCATCCTCATCTACTATGTTTATGCAAATCACACTGGTCAACCTTCTACTGGATATCACACAATGCAAAGGCATAGCAATGCGATATTTTCACCATTGGAATTCAGGATTAAAAATATTGTTTTCATCAACATTAATGAACTAGTCGAGTTGGAATCCAAATATTGGCTTCAATTACAGATAACCAGATGAGGGAGACTTCAAGTCAATCCGCCATTTCTATAGACAAGTCAAAAAAGAAAAAAAATTGTACAGAAATATTTATCAAAACTAGTTTTGTTCTTTGTTTGTCCACGGTTATTGTTCTTGGAGACCTTTGCTGAACTTCCAAAAAAGTGGGATAAAATGGATTTCAAGCCTTAATCTTGTTCTTCTATAGATTTGAGAAGCTTTTTTTTTTCTGGTCTGAGATTTGAGAAGCTTCAGTTCCGCTCTTTCCGTCATGAAACACCCAACGGAACTCGCCATTGGTTAAATCAATAATATCAGAACTGAGAAATTCCAACCAATTTCGGTTTGACAATCATAGGAGACTGAAATCTTGGAGACGATGTCAACTACCCTACACCGAATGACACTGAGTCCACCGTTATATTCTTTCATGCCAGAGACCCTAGACACAGCATAATTTATACCGCTGTGCCAAACAATCTGACCTCTTTTTATACCTTCCACAACTCCACCCCCATTAAAATAAGAATAACCTATTTGTATCAAATTGGTCCCAACCCACATCTGACCATGGTGAAGAGAATAGAACTCTCACAGACATGTGATCAATTGTGATGGCATTGGAATCAGAGGACCAATCTCCATTTCACACCATCACAACCAACTTATACACGCTGGGTAACAATCGAACTCCATGCTCATTGTATAATTTCAACAGAATAGCCAAAAAGTGCATTCAATTCGTAGATGAGGGACCAAAATTTCAGTACCAAAAAGCAGCCTCTGATTCTACTAAACTCAACGCTGTTTCAAACATTCAATTAGTACAAAGTAAATTGATAAAACTGTCATTTTTTTTTTCATAACTAGACTATTTATTATTTCACGATCCATATAAAAAACACCATATTGAACTTTGTTTCCTATGTTCGGTACACAGAACCTCTCTAAGCAGAGCGCACAAAGTAGAGCTTTCCCATGACATGAAGAACAGCAACAAAGGCAATGAAACCAATGCTCATGATGAGAACAACATTCGGGGAGATCTTGAGTCCTGGGGCGTCGTCAGTGTAGAACTGGAGCATTGTCCCGGCTGCACCTCCAGAAGAACCGCCACCACTCGTCGTCCTCCTTCGGCGCATGCTTGCGGTAGCTGCGGCACTTCCTCTTGGGGGAGCTGCTCCACCGCCTAGAACCATTTTTCTGGAGAACCCAATCACACGTTTAGTCTCTCAATCCAAAACATATATTGTTACACATCTAAAACCAAACTTCCCAAATAGAATCCACACAAAATGAGAATAATAGAAAACTCTAAAACAGAATACTAAATTGATTCTACTAAATCCTAATGCAAACCCAAGTTTCCTCCCGATTCAAGTTGGGTACCACAAAACAAACACACATGAATTCGATTCCTATTAGCAATTCTGATAGCATAACCAAAAGACTAATCAATAATTATTCATAATAATTGATAAAAATCTTCATAGCTCATCAACTCTGTACCCAAAACCCAGCTCAATTCTAAATCTTGCTTAGACTAGAAACAAAAAGGTATGATGAATTGATGATAACGTATAGATCTAGAATTCGAATCACACTACGAACATCAGCAGCAGAAAAATAGCTATAAATCCAAAAAATAACAACCAGAATCTATCTAACCCATCAAACAAAACTTCTAAAGTTTTCAAATTCACATGATAATATAGACAATTCAGAGACCCTAAACCCCAGATCCGTGAATGGGAACCAAGATCCAATCACGAAAGCAATGCAAAATTCCCAGATCACAAATTAATTGATAATTGAAATACGAGATTGAAGATTGCATGGCGTAGACGAGAACTTGCCTGAGGAAACGGGTTGAAGGAAGGCGAGAGTTGTTTGAAGATTGAAGAAGGGAGAGAGAGCGTGTTTGACTCCAATGGCCCTGAAATTAGTTTGGTTATATAGTGCAAAGCGTTTGAAGGTTATTTTGTCTACGTGGACTACCCTTCCACGCCTCTTCCTCCAATCGTCTCCTGCCACGTCAAATCCCGCGTATGCAGTTTTGCCAAATATCTCTGTCTTTATTTTATTTATAGATAAAAAAAAATATTTTAGGGACGTCTTTTTTATTATTACTAGTCTTATATATGTGCGATGTCAGTTTATTTTTGAAAGGGAGAGAATGTGAAAGATTTCTTTTCACCCACTCCTCAACTTTATATTTTTGTGCTTTTGTAGATTCTCGTAAAAATCTTTTGAGATTATTTCATTATGAGTTTTTATTTTTTTTATTGTAAAAGACATGAGAGTTTATATTGTAACATTGTAATCTACTATTTTTTTTTTATTAATGTAATAACTTCATTCATTCAAACTGCAATTACACTGAATCACAGCACCCACCAGGGTTTACACCAAAGAACAAACAACTAAAGACTAACACCACACTCCTCACTCCAACAAAGAGAGAATGTCACGTCAATGGATTCAACAACCAAGATTGAATTGAGCCGCTGCTTGCTCAAATTGGACCAAAATAAGTAGCAATTACTAGAATAGGAACAAACCAATAGAATACTATTGGGCAGGCTATCCCAGAATCTCCCTTTCTCCTCAACACAGGCTGATAATGAAAACCCATCACATAGACCGGGTAGGACTGGATCCTGATGACAACGAGCCAGCAACCCAAATCGATCCGATCACCGGAATCCACGACGACAACCATAACTCCATAGAGTATAGACTTATTCGACAACTGACAAACAAAAGCAACTAAAAACAACACCAACAAAAGAGTATGCAGCAACCAAAGCAGAAAAACGCAGTGAAACGGGCAAAGTGAGCCCAGTCTCAGCCTTCTGGAGCACAATTCCATACATCCATTCTGCAACAACTCGGAATGAAGATGGGCCCCACAGCGGAAGACGCACCACCGCCAACAACTTGCCGTCACGAGGCCAAACCAGAATCGCTCAGTCAACACTTCGAGTAGCAGCCACCGCCTTCCAAACATCAATTCCACGGAAGGTTTGACAAGCCACTCACAAAATAGTGACCACAACGCGACCCGATCACCTTCAACCTTCACCATCCAATACAACCCATCAGAGAAGCTCCACCAACGCCAAAACCCAGCAACAGGCCACCTCCATGGTTCGCAACGCCGCCGCGCTAAAGCCAACGTCGCCACCCAAAGCAGACCACCCCAGAACCCGATCAACAGCCAAGTTCTCCACCGCTACTCCAATCGCGGAGCAGCAGTGACTCTAGATTTCTCCGCCGGCAAGCCTCGCTCCAGATCTGTATCTCGCCGGCCCTCCACCACGATCTAAGAAGGACAGATCGGAATCGATCTGCCCACCCCAAGAACAACCCATCTGACTCCAACCGATAACAACCACGTTGCTGCCAAGGAAATGCACTGCAAACCCAGATCGACATCCTCTCCCGGACCGGAGCTCAGTGGCAGGGGTACCGGCAGCGTCCAGCGGGGAGAGATCGCACTAACCGGATCTGTTTTTCTCTTTCTCAACGTTTAGGGTTTTTACCTTCTAATTTACTTACTAGACCTCTCTCATTTTTTAATTATTAAATGACTTATATGTCCTTATATAAAAAGACTGTTACAGACAACAAAATATTAAGAAAGTATATAGTTTTGTTCTCTCTCCAAAACTTTATAATAATAGAAACACAATTCACGTTACTTTTATTATTCATTTCTATTTTCAAATCTCATTTCTTTGTTCGTGAAAGCTTTCGAACAAAAAAAAAATTCAAAAGAAAATGCATTAAAAATTACTTGGTGAATTATACAAAAACAAAACTATGATGCAATAGGAACAAAATTAGAAAAAGGTTTTTCTCATTAGTATAACAAGATCATGACCGATGGATAGAGAGCCATCATGTAAACTAAACCAAATAAGCCTGTGAAGCGGCATATAAGATAAATCTAAATAAAACGATAGAATGAGCAAATTTAATTTTGTAACCTATCCAAAACGGTAGAAACCATAAAATATGAAACATTAGGCTTGAAAACAATTATGGTAATATTTTTTTAATTAGTTACCAAGCTATGACTTTTTTTTCAATAATTGTTTGGTAAACAAACAATTATAGGAGCACTGAAACTCATCTTTAATGCTCGGAACATTCCATTTATAAGTAAGGTTAAGTTAGATATCTGAAAGAGATTTAGATAACAAATTTTACTTTTTAAAAAGCAAGTAGGAGGTGTAAAGAGCATGTGAGGTCAAATGAGCAAATCTGGAGGTCCCAATAGAAAAACTCAAAAGACATTTATTGCAAACTAAAAGTGAAGTCTTTGACACTAAATTTTGATTTCTCTTTAGGATTTTTGTCCATTTACCCTAATTTTAGAGTCAATGCTCCCACTTACCCCATGAAGTTTTTTTAATTCTCACTTACACAAAACACTCTAAAGACTTATTTCCTTTTACACAAAAGTTCCATTTTTACATCTTTTTATTGACAATTTTGCCATTTTCATAACTACCCAGCGTCCCCCCATTAAACCCGTGTGTTTCAAAATTTCGAGCGAACGAAGAGAGAGAACCGCGATAGAGAGAGAAGCTCTGGTTGGTGCGAAAGAGAGAGAAGCTCTGGTTCGCGCGATAGAGAGAGAGAAAGAAGAGAGAGAAGCTTGCATGGAGACAGAAAGAAGCAATGTGGCTCTATATTTCAACTCTGCTTCAGCTCGGTTTGAACTGTTTCTTCGATTTCAATTCCGTTTCTTCGATTTTTTTTTTTTGATCCATGTTTGACATTCACCTGCATTGAATCTGAGTTTGTTTTCCTGCGCGATTTGTTATTTCCAAATGATTGCGCTAAGATTTGTCTGTATTTCATTAATTCTATTTTTTGTTTCTTTTTCGAAAAGCGTGAATTTCATCTTTGATTTGGTTCGATTTGCTATTTTCATGCTTATAAATTTGTTGTGCTTAGTTAGATCTTTTTCGTTGTGCTAAGTTTGTGTGGTTCTGTTTTAGAACAGTTCGATCCGTTTCGGTATTTTTGAAGTGTCTATTGGCCCCCAATAGACCCATATTGGGGGACAATAGATGATTTACAGAGCTACTTTTTTTCTTTTTTTGATACGCTTAGTTTTTAATGAAGCTCAGAAATAGTTGTTTATAGAAACTTTTTTCTGTTCTGTGAAGTTATTTTAGTGTTCCAGACTCCTCTATTGGGAGGTAATATGTGTCTATTGGGGCCCAATAGTGGTTTGATTTTGTTTTATTTTTTTATTTTTATACAGGAATATGGATGGTTCTTTGGCTGTTAAGTGCACTCATACTTAACAGGTATGTAATATGGGCCTGTATTTTAAATATTGACCTATGTGATATGCTAAACAGTAGAAACTGGAAACAAATTCTTTCAACTTAACAGAAAATATATTGAAAAGCTTTCAAATCATCCCAAAGTAGTATTAATATTCCAAAATTTACATTTTCTAGCTTTGTGCGTTTCCTACAGTAAGTGCAGCTTCTTGATGGTATCTTTCAACACTCCAACCACATTCCTCCATTGCAAACCTCTCAAGAATTGTTTTCCTCATGTCATCGGCTTTCGTCTTGTTCGGTGCCACTCCGTGAACTATGCTTTCCATGAAATAGAGCATAAAAGGCCCACAGTCCCCCCTGTAAATTATGAATTACACTTGCCCCCCAATAGGCATGTATTGGCCCCCAATAGACTGAAAACTTGGCACAAATGTAATAATTAAATTGTCATTTTTCACATCATAAACAAATATTAAAGCATTTTGAAGCACTTACGATGAGGTTTTCTGCTGAGGGCAATTGAAGTCTTCTACGAGCTAGTAGTCCTATGCATGTACATGATGCGGCGATCAATAGATGCATAGGCTTGAAGTTCAATAAGTCTTCTGCTGCGGTCTATGTTGGAACATAATTTTAATGATCTATTTAATGATCTATATATACATAGTTACTATACTGTATGCATAGTGTATTTCAATTATCTAAACATCTATTGCCCCCCCAATAGGCATGTATTGGCCCCTAGTAGATGATTCTGTTATGGGCAATAGTCATGTATTGGTCCCTAATAGACATCTACTGCACAGAACAGAAGCTTCTATTGTCCGAATAAACATGTCTATTGGGACAATATACATGTATTGGCCCCCAGTAGATGATTCTGTTATGGGCAATAGTTATGTATATTGGGGGCCAGTACATGCCTGTTGGGGGGCAATACATGCCTATTGGGGGCCAAATACATGCCTATTGGGGGCATATACATGTATGTTGTCCCAATAGACATGTCCATTATGCAATATACATGTATTGGGGGGCAATAGACATGTATTGGCCCCCAATAGGCATCTACTTCACCAAAACATGAATTTGTAACAGATTTGAAACCGAAACCCTAGATTTTTCAGATTTTGAAACATGAAAAATCCTATTCTTGTCATTTATCCACTCGATTAACCAAACCTAGGCTACGAACAAGTTCAATCTCACAGAAAGGAAAAGAATATGAAACGGAAAAGAGATTTTCACTCACTTTCTATCAATACAGACGCCGGAGAATGTTGAAGCGCCGCTGGAATTGATCTAGATAGCAGAGTTGGTGGAGGAACTGAGAATCGAGAGCGAGATTCGGAAACCCAGAATTGAGAGCGAGAGCAAGATGAAGAGATGAAATTTTTTTGAAACTGAAAATGGAAATGGAACCGCCTTAATGAGTTAGGTGGGTTAGTGGATAAAATGATCTTTTTCATGCATGTTTGGGTTAGTGGGAACAGTTTTCTTTTGCTAGTGTAAGTGGGCTAAAATTGCCCAATATTGGGGCTAATGGTCACGGACCCTTTACTATAATGTATCAACAAATTAAATGATTTATCAACAAATACATACCTCATCAACCGCATTGGAACCGCTCTTGTACCAAATTGTCGCTTGCCTTAATGCACAATGCCACTCAAAGAGTTCAACCTTCTAAATTTTCCACCTTCCCTGCAAAGAGGAAGCTGATCGGCTCTTGGGCCAATTTGAGTCAAAGTGTCGCTTCACGCGCCTCCATAGGTCTTTTATTTTTTTTTTTTTTTTCTGATTTGTGCCCACAGCCGGATCTTGGCTTACAATTTTTCAAGACTTGCACAATTGAACATCTTTCTCATCTGTCCATCTCCTTTTGTCTTGGATATTATCATCTTCACTTTGATCTCCCTCTTGTCCGGCCACTGGACGTGTGTTTCCCCTTTGTTCAGCTATATTGGATATAAATAAATTTGGAAGATGAGAGCTATATGAAGAGGAGGAAGCACAAAATTGGGTTACTATGAAAGATAATTTTTTGGGTGTGAGATGTAAAATAAATGGTAGGTATTTATAGAGAAATATTTAGAATTTTTTTTAAAAAAATTTGTTACCGTTTATTAACGTTACAAACATATATATACATGTTAATTGTAAGCCATAGGATTGGCCATTTAATTGAAATGAAGGGCTGGGATTAATTGACTGTTAGGCCCAGATTTCAAATAGGACCAACGGCTATCTTCCACGTGGCAGGCCGGCCCCTTCTCTCTGTCGCTACGCGACAAGCGACTGGCTTCACGCCTAGTCTCTTTGCGGCGCCACGCTTCGTCAAGCTGTCGTCCACTTCCCTCCCTCGGCGCGTCGTTGTTTGCTGAGATAGTGATCACGTCAGCCACGATCAGGGCAGGGCCGAGCTGGCATGTGGGCTTGGTCGGTCATGGAAATAGTCATGGACTTGACTATTTTCTTGGCTGTAGTCAAGAAGGGGTGAGTTTTGCCCGGTCAAGCTTCCACCGTTGGAGCTGCTTTTCTCCCACAGTCGGTCACCACATCAGCTTTCTCTTAACTATGACCAGTCAAGTTCACACCGCTAGACTTGCTCTAAGCTTAGGCATCAAGTAGACTTGGCCTCTAAGGCTGGAATCATTTAGAGGACTCTGACGTGTTCATCAAGACACAACGATTCTGTTCATCAGCAAGTAAACTTAGGTTCAAAGCAGATGTCACTAACCATCCAAGTTCGAAGTCTAAAATTCTTTTTGTTGCAGCTTATTTGTCTTCTGTTGTATTTGAATTAGGCTCAACATATATACTGACCTACAAGACACCATCCTATTCGTCCACTTTGTTTTTCCTAAGACATATATTCGCCAACAGAAAATTAATTTAGGTAAATTTGATACTAGACATCATAAATTATAATATCATTGAATCATAAATTATATTTTGTCATGAGATAATTGTGACAGTTCGGTAGGCTTGCATTGCAAATTGCATATATGAGAAAACTCTTGCACCACGAAAAAGAAGAGAACCCATACAAGTTATGAATGATTGGAATTGTAGTAGGAGGTGATCTTCATTCCTCCCTACTCGCTCGAAAGTGCATGGCAGATTTCCCTGGGTTAGAACAACCAATACAGAAATGATAGCAAAAAGAATAAGAGCGGTACATCATCAACAAATATTAAATGACCTGAAAGTTTATCAGAAGATCCCAATAACTGATGCTGCATGTATCAAGAAACTGGAGCCCAGTCAGATGAGAGATTAACTGATCATGACAACATAACAAATACATTCAGCCACTCACAGCTTGCACACAGCCCCATTGCCCTAGTCAGCAGCTGACCAGGGATTATTTGGTCACTTACTGTCCGATTGAAATCTAGGATGAGATCTGTCAACTGTCCGATTTCAATCGGACGGTAAGTGACCAAATAATCCCTAGTCAGCAGCTGACTAGGGGATCGAACGGGACTCAGCTTGCACATATGCAAATCGATGATATGTAACAGATCAACAATGTTAAAAGAGGAAATGAACTGTACTCATGGTTTTACTTATTCGAACTCTTAGCACGTCGGTGCAACTACTTAATAGGGGTGGGCATTTTGAACCGAAAATGCAGTTACCGACCAGAACCGCACCGAAAAAACGGTTCGATAACCGCACCGAACTAAAACGGTGTCGTTTTATGATCACACCGCACCAAACCGTATAAAAGCGGTTCGGTTGCGGTTTCGGGTCATAAACCGCCAGATTTAAACCGACCCACACCGAATTTATTTTAATTACATTTTATTTATTTATTATTTCTCTATTGATGGAAATGTTGGTTTTCAATATATAAGAAATCCACTTTTGATTAGGTTTTCAGTTTGTAATAAGTTGCTACGTTTGCTTGATCATTGATATGTGTGTGTGTGTGTGTGTGTGTGTATAATAAGTTGTTATGGTTTTTCTGCAAGTTGCTTGATATGTGGGTGACATTTGCCAATTTGTGTGGACTCTAAATGCATTCAAAATTTATTTATGCCTTATTGAAATTGTTAGGTAAAAATAAGCCTGATTTTGACTCTCTATTTTTAGATGAAATTAATAAATCTCTCCAAACCGAAACCGACCCGCACCGCACCGAAAAATGGTGTAACCGAAATAATCGGTTCAGCCTTTTTGTAATGCGGTTGCGGTTTGATATATGGACCTCAAACCGAACCGAACGGCACCGCGCCCACCCCTACTACTTAATATGAAAATCTATGTGTAAACTTGAAATATTATAGGCAATAAGAAACTCGGTTTTTACCACATTGACAAAGTAATGTTGAATTCGGAACAGATAATCCCCTCGAAACATGAGAGGGTTTTGCTTATTCTAACTCCTATCAAGTCAGTGCAACTACTTAATATGACAAATCTATGTGTAAACTTGCTGAATATTATTAGACAATAAGAAACTAGGGTTCTATCACCTTGACAAAATCTTGCTGTAACCGAGGAAACAAATCGTCCTCGATGGATACAAATCCATATAAAGATAATCTTCCCTATGGATATATATTGGAAAGATGAAACAAATCATCCGGTTATATAGACAAACAAATCTTTCTCTGACTACTAGTATCATATGTAAATTTCTGTATGGAATACATGAAGTCAACAAAAAGATCATATTGCATACAGATCACCATACACAAACCTTTTTTGTCTGCCTCTAATTACGTTATCATTACCTTAATTATGTTGTCAGTTTCAATCTTTAAATGATTGAAGCAAATCTACAGGGCTAGAAAAAATCATTCCATGATCCCGCATTATGGTATATTTGGTGGTCTTGTATGGGCCAGGTATTTCAAAAAAATTTGTGGCATTAGTTTAATGCCAAACTCTATAAGTTAAAGACTTGTTAAAGCGTCTTAATACCAACAAGGCCAATATCTGTGGCTTTTTATTTTTGGAAGCATCCATTCTATCTTAACATATCAGACCAAGTCTTCATGGTGGATTGCAAGGAGTTCATCAAAGATGTTGATAGCATCCGCGATCGACGTACCAGGGGCCCATCTAGGATCCGTCTAGTAATATCAGTAAGTGCTTTCAAATTATCAATCTTCAATTAAGCCAATTCAAGTGGCTTTAGAACAACTTTATTGCAAGGTTAGTGTTGACTCAAGACCTCTTCAGTCAAGACAGTGAACTTTGACTTCGAGGTCTGGGGGGCAATGTTTGAACCCAAAATAACATTTTTTCCCGATAAGGGAGACTCGAAGAAAACCGGGCCAATTTCCGTGGCCCGACCTATTTATTTCCGATAGGTTCAAAATACATTGTTTAGAGGCCAAGTAAAGCCTATTTGGAGGCTAAGCAATCTTGAAGCAAATCTGAATATTCCTTGATTTACTAGTAATTATCGATATATTTGATAATTATGGTGATTTGCTTGGCTACGAGGACGGAGCATATTTGACAAAAGATCTTGCATTAAGTACCAATATATGTGCAACTAAGGAGTATGTAATGGACGTGAACAGTTTGAGAATGAGTCAACCACCTTAATTGCAATAATCAAGGAGTATATATAATTGCTAGGTGGTGGGCCAACTGAGGAATATATATACACATACATATTGCATGGCAGATGGGTCAATTAAGGAGTCCCCGCGACGATATATATATAATTAATGCATATCCTACAGTTCGCTGAAGAGGAAGATTACGTCCAGGACTCCAAGAGGTAATTAACGTTGCCTAAAAGATTGCTACGACAGAGTCAATCTATTATTGCCCACGATAATATCAAAACTATTAAGAGTTTTGATTTGATTCAAGGCCAATAACTGTGGCAAAAAATATAGTATTTCATCCCTATTTGGAAAGTGAATCTGCAGCAGCCTATATATAGAGGCTAAAGACGATACAGAAAAACACCTCTCTTTGATAAACTAATCCCAGCGATTACAAAGCCTCCCCGGAGCAAACCTTCAACCTCGTTGAAACCCGGTGACCGCCCGCCAGTCCTAGTTTCGTCGCGACCGACTGTCAGCATCACCAGATCAACCCGGCGACCGTGCTTCCAGTCCTAGTCTCCTCGCGAGCCGACTGCCAGTACTAGTGCCACCGACACAACCAGCGAAGCTAAAGTCACGTTTTAGCAAAACCCGTGCTTTCTCACAACTTCCCAGTGATTGCTCTGCTTAGTCTACAACGCTAAGTATCGATATGGTGAACACGAAGAGATCACACCCAAAGTCCTTATCCGTAAGGAAAAAAGTCCTTTCTCGGAAGGCAAGAGAAGAACCCTGTGATGAGGTTAGTGCTCTCCTCGTCTACAACGCTTGAAGAAGAAGTCAAGTCAAGGGACTACCCCGACGACTGCACCCCAAGGTGCTGGCACGCCTGCGCAATCACACGCTCAAAAGAGACTGTTTGCACACCAACTGGTTTTGGAGCCAAACATTTTGGCACGCCCAGTGGGACAAAGCTAGCTAGAGTCTTTTGTGTTCATCATCATTGGGATGCCAGGGGAAAATCTTTACCAAAGGAGATTCCTAAAGTGAAAAGATGGCCAATGTTTCCACCAATGGCGACAGTACGACAAGTGAGGCTTTCGTTGCGAAGCCTATTCCAGAAGGAGCGACCTTCGAGGAAAGGTGCGCCATTATCATGGAAAATATCGAGAACCATCGCAAGAAGATGGACGCTAATTTTGCCAGGGAAACCGTGAAGACGAATCGGCTCATACGCGAACTGAACTAGCGTATCGCCCAACGGACTAAGGATACCAAGCGACAAAAGCAAGTCATGGAGGCCATCGCGAACCAAAACAAGCATACCTCATCGGAGTTCGCGACCTTGCGCAAGGAAGGTCCCAGCTTGACTACTCAAGTCGGTTCACAGCAAGGCGAATTGGAAAGCCAAAAATCTTCGCGCGAAGAAGTTATGTCTGAGGTTGAATTGCCTATAGGTGGCAATAAACCTGAATGCCTCACTGATGAGTCACAGCCTTACATAGAGGCTGTGCATGGAGAAGATGATCAACAAAATTGTTCTTCTGACAATATAATTGTCTCTAAACAAATAGTTGATTTCTCCACTGATCAAGCCAAATACGTGGCTATTGATCAGATGCATGGGGGGCATGATATTGCCCAGGTTCACCCCCCCTAATAACCAGGAGCAGCTGTATGATCAATTTAATTATGGTTATGCTACTGGACGTCATCATAACCAAGGTGGTAATCAAGAACATGACCCACTCAATTATGACCATGTAGGGGATCAATTAAAGCATGGCCCACCTTGCTATCACCAATTAAGGCTTGGCCATGCTACTGGACGTCATGGTAAGAGTGATCACAATCATGGCCAACTTAATTATCAATTAAGTTGTGGTCTTGAAAAGCCAATCTGTAGCTTTATTAATCATTTCTACTTCAATTTCTTCATCAGTGCTTCAATGCCAAGCGGTGGCTTTGATATATGTGGAGGATACATCTGCGACCCACCTTGCAAGAATGGCCAGAATAATTATTCTAGTGGCCAATTTGTACTTCGCGACTGTAAGTTTGAGTATCATCAATACAAGTTAACTCTTGTTTACAGTTATTCAAATTTCTTGCAAAAGAAATTTTTCTATGATGATACTAAACAGTCCGTAGAGGCGTCTCAATATGATGCCTGGAAAGAAAATAGAGGCAAACAAATGTTTGTTATGCCTATTTTTGCAGAGGAGATCAATTCATCAAATTTTGGTGATTCTAAAATGTTTGGCTCCAAAACCAGTTAGTGTGCAAACAGTCTCTTTTGAGCGTGTGATTGCGCAGGCGTGCCAGCACCGCGGGGTGCAATCGTCGGGGTAGTCCCTTGACCTGACTTCTTCTTCAAGCGCTGTAGACGAGGAGAGCACTAACCGCGTCACAGGGTTCTTCTCTTGCCTTCCGAGAAAGGACTTTTTGCCTTACGGATAAGGACTTTGGGTGTGATCTCTTCGTGTTCACCGTATCGATACTTAGCGTTGTAGACTAAGCAGAGCAATCACTGGGAAGTTGTGAGAAAGCACGGGTTTTGCTAAAGCGTGACTTTAGCTTCGCTGGGTGCGAGGGCGTTACCCTTGCTTCGCTGGTTGTGTCGGTGGCAGTAATACTGGCAGTCGGCTCGCGAGGAGACTAGGACTGGAAGCACGGTCGCCGGGTTGATCTGGTGATGCTGACAGTAGGCTCGCGAGGAGACTAGGACTGGCGGGCGGTCATCGGTTTCAACGAGGTTGAAGGTTTGCTCCGGGGAGGCTTTGTAATCGCTGGGATTAGTTGATCAAAGAGAGGTGTTTTTCTGTATCGTCTTTAGCCTCTATATATAGGCTGCTGCAGATTCACTTTCCAAATAGGGATGAAATACTATATTTTTGGCCACAGTTATTGGCCTTGAATCAAATCAAAACTCTTAATAGTTTTGATATTATCGTGGGCAATAATAGATTGACTCTGTCGTAGCAATCTTTTAGGCAACGTTAATTACCTCTTGGAGTCCTGGACGTAATCTTCCTCTTCAGCGAACTGTAGGATATGCATTAATTATATATATATATCGTCGCGGGGACTCCTTAATTGACCCATCTGCCATGTAATATGTATGTGTATATATATTCCTCAATTGGCCCACCACCTAGCAATTATATATACTCCTTGATTATTGCAATTAAGGTGGTTGACTCCTTCTCAAACTGTTCATGTTCATTGCATACTCCTTAGTTGCACATATATTGGTACTTAATGCAAGATCTTTTGTCAAATATGCTCCGTCCTCGTAGCCAAGCAAATCACCATAATTATCAAATATATCGATAATTACTAGTAAATCAAGGAATATTCAGATTTGCTTCAAGATTGCTTAGCCTCCAAATAGGCTTTACTTGGCCTCTAAACAATGTATTTTGAACCTATCGGAAATAAATAGGTCGGGCCACGGAAATTGGCCCGGTTTTCTTCGAGTCTCCCTTATCGGGAAAAAATGTTATTTTGGGTTCAAACATTGCCCCCCAGACCTCGAAGTCAAAGTTCCCTGTCTTGACTGAAGAGGTCTTGAGTCAACACTAACCTTGCAATAAAGTTGTTCTAAAGCCACTTGAATTGGCTTAATTGAAGATTGATAATTTGAAAGCACTTACTGATATTACTAGACGGATCCTAGATGGGCCCCTGGTACGTCGATCGCGGATGCTATCAACATCTTTGATGAACTCCTTGCAATCTGCCATGTAGACTTGGTCTGATATGTTAAGATAGAATGGATGCTTCTAAAAATAAAAAGCCACAGATATTGGCCTTGTTGGTATTAAGACGCTTTAACAAGTCTTTAACTTATAGAGTTTGGCATTAAACTAATGCCACAAATTTTTTTGAAATACCTGGCCCATATGTTACCCCCCCCCCCCCCCCAAAGCGAGCAAATGTATATGTGGGAGCCACTTTACCAGCTAGATCAGTTGCGATCAGGACTCAAACTGCTTGGCGAAACCCCATGGCGAACTAATGTTCCCTTCGCAAACCGTAGTGTGAAATAGATCGATGGCCGCGACATGCATGCTTTCTAATCCAGGCAAGTATAACAATTACTTGCCAATTACATCATGGCTATCAAAGCTATAATCTGTGTACACGTGTTGGATAGCCTCTCTCCTCAATTATATGCGGATAGCGAACACTTTTAATCACCAGCCTCACTGGCTTATAATCGACCTCAAGCTGCTCGCGACACTTTGCCGCGATGAGAATGGGCTCGTCTACGAACGTTTGCTAACTCGTGTGGCACTCTTGCAGAGTGTTTCACAAAATTATTGCAGAAGAACTTTCTCCCTGTAACCGCATCACATCTTTCCATGATATTGGGTGTCACTCAACTCGCTCCTTCTTGCTTTCACTTGCTGCATATTAAGGGGCCGCGTACTCCTTGTTGAATAAGGCCAGCATGTGTTGGCAATTGAACCAACCTAACATCATTTAATAATTAATATTTCTGCCAAAGCAGATGGGCACGTATGGCTCATAATCAAGAATCATAATTAATGATGGCCCCAGGCACTATATAGCCATGTGAACATCAAAAACACTTTGCTGGTTCTAACTCTTGGATTTCTCCTATTTCACATTGCTGATACCATATTCCTACTTGTATATGTGCCTAGGCACCAAGAAATGCTCTTTGAATTGATTAAAATGAACTGATCAAAAACAATGAGAAGCATCATGCCTTCGCTGCCTCTGAGTGAATCATGAATAAATATGTGGCTCAGGCATCATGATCATGCCCCTGCAGAAACTTTATATATATATATATATATATAAATCATCAGGCTAATCAGGAAAGCCTATATTGTCCCTATTGGATAAGAACATGCTGTAGTATCCATAAGTTTGTGGCCACATGATTTGGCCAAGAAAAGAACATGCTAGCACCTTCTTCATGACAATTAAAGATCATGGCCATGCCTGGCTGGCCTCTGCTTCTAGCAGACATCAAATTAATCATGAAGATGTTGCCGAGCTTACCAATATGCAGGAAGATGAGTCTTTCTTTCTTCTATTCGTGCCTAGTTTGGCAATGAGAATTCTCCATCAACCCTCTTCTCTTTGCCCCTGCTGCAATTATTTAATTTTTAACACCAAACATGATGGCTCAGATAAAGCATTAGCCAGACGTTCAAATATGTATATAAATAAAAAGCCACCAATTGGCCCAAATCCTCCGATATAGAGCTATGCAGTATCCTCCGCTGCAAACCAATGTATACCGCCACAGTAATTGGCATATATACCTCCACCAAAAACCACTTGCTGGCATCTCGATTATCTCTGTCTTAATAATCAATTTGTTGATCATCACAAGAATGCTACTGTGTTCTGCTGAGGATTGTGATCTCGAGGCAACAGTTCTGCCCCCCCCCGAGCCTGCAACCTTGTGCTTTTCGTCCCCAGACTTTCAGGACTGCTAATAACAGAGACCAAAGCACCATATCTTCCTCTTGTACAGGCCCTCTGTAGACAGTTGATGTTTGTAACCATCTTTAAATAAAATAAAACTTCTGAAGCGCTATAGTGTTGAGAGCAAAACAACGAAACCATGGAAAGGAAATTTTGATATTTGCAAAGCCACAGAATTTGGCTCAAGTGAAGATGGTGCTGGCACCTTCTTCATGTAGGCATGTGAAAACGACTCTGCACATGAGTTTTGTGAATAAATAATTAAACTGCTACCAAGAACTCCTATCGACTTTCTCTTTGCTCAGTAGATGACAACCTGCTCTGGTATTTCTTGGAACCAAAAAGCAGGCTTCCAAAGATTGAGAATTTTTGAACAATTCATCTAAAACCACAGGGATTGGCCTTATGCTATACCAAGACACTCCAAGTCTTAATCACGTCAATTTTGGCATTGAGAACACTGCAGAACACTGTCACACAAAGAAGAGTTTGAAAGTACCAGTCCCCTGATGCCCCCCCAGGCCTGCACATGTCACCTCCACAGGAGGTTTCTCTCAGGCATTTTATCAAACACCTCGTGGGCATATCTCAGATTCTCAGACCTGTGATGAAATTTCAACCAAGCAGCCCATAGAAGATCAATTTACCAACAAAGAGTTCAAATTAATCACTATTGCCTGGGGATGGGTTCAATTCTTCGCGGCAGCAGTGGGAGATAACACTGGGTTGGATATGGAGGCTCCTACAGTTCGATTTTGTCTCCTTCTCGCCGAAGGAGGAACTTCTCCCTGAAACTGCTGTGGCATCGAAAACCTCCCTCTCGTCCCCGCCTTGACGTCTGCCACTGTAATTGACATACTCTCCATTAAAGCCCTACTCGCTGGCCTCAGATCGACTTCGCCCTTGCGTGCACATCTTATTGGAGGAAGTTCTGGCAAGCGCTTCGCCTAATCGAACTTCGCTAGCGAGGCTCAGGCCACCTGTATTCAGCGAGCTCTGCTTCTTGAGACAATGTTCCTTGCGAGCGCTCGCTTCACTTGATCAGCAGTTGCGAAGTGTTCCTCGCTAGCACTCGCTTCGCGGCCACTCGCTGATGTCCTCCGACCATCTCGCTTAGAGGCCATCTCTTCGCGGTCGTCTGCTTTCGCTCGCGGCCCCGCGCTCTCCGCGGTCGCTTGCTTATGTGCCGCATAACTCTCTTTTTGTATTTTCTTTTTTCTATTTTTTTTTTTTAAAAAACTAACTAAAAGAAAGATGCAAACTAAAAATTAGAAGCAAATAAAGAAGCTAGCATTAGTGCGTTTAGCTAACCTCTAGAAGGCCACAGGGGAGGCCATCTATGCTTCACTCCAAGCTCTGACGTATCAAAATTCATGGCACGAAAGTCCCTCTCGCGGGAGCTTGTAAGAAAATAACAAAGATACTTCGCGTCGGACACTTGAAAGAAATTTGGCTCGTAGAAGGAGTAATATTGCCCCTCAAGTATCTT
The DNA here is from genome assembly GCA_024704745.1 of Rosa lucieae. Taxonomy (NCBI): domain Eukaryota; kingdom Viridiplantae; phylum Streptophyta; class Magnoliopsida; order Rosales; family Rosaceae; genus Rosa; species Rosa lucieae. Next base: position 39,977,634 of record CM045492.1, read on the forward strand.
TATTGGTTGACGAAGCGAGATCTTCAATTGCACTTTTGGAGATAATAATGTCCCAAGATCAGCTTTGTCGCCAACCACCATGTCATAGAACATAGTGTCTTCAGAATAAGCCACAGATTGGCTATTGTATTTGACCACTTGTTCAAGAGATTTGAACTGCTGCATATGATTTTTGGAACCCATAATTAAATTGTAATCATCATCATATTCATCATAAATTGGCTCCATGTTGAGATCATATTTAGAATCACCAAAATTTGATGAATTGATCTCCTCTGCAAAAATAGGCATATCAAACATTTGTTTGCCTCAATTTTCTTTCCAGGCATCATATTGAGACTCCTCTACAGACTGTTTAGTATCATCATAGAAAAATTTCTTTTGCAAGAAATTTGAATAACTGTAAACAAGAGCTAACTTGTATTGATGATACTCAAACTTGCAGTCGCGAAGTACAAATTGGCCACTAGAATAATTATTCTGGTCATTCTTGCAAGGTGGGTCGCAGATGTATCCTCCACATATATCAAAGCCACCGCTTGGCATTGAAGCACTGATGAAGAAATTGAAGTAGAATTGATTAATAAAGCTACAGATTGGCTTTTCAAGACCACAACTTAATTGATAATTAAGTTGGCCATGATTATGATCACTCTTACCATGACGTCCAGTAGCATGGCCAAGCCTTAATTGGTGATAGCAAGGTGGGCCATGCTTTAATTGATCCCCTACATGGTCATAATTGAGTGGGTCAGGTTCTTGATTACCACCTTGGTTATGATGACGTCCAGTAGCATAATCATAATTAAATTGATCATACAGCTGCTCCTGGTTATTAGGGGGGTGAACCTGGGCAGTATCATGCCCCCCATGCATCTGATCAATAGCCACGTATTTGGCTTGATTAGTGCAGAAATCAACTATTTGTTCAGAGACAATTATATTGTCAGAAGAACAATTTTGTTGATCATCTTCTCCATGCACAGCCTCTATGTAAGGCTGTGACTCATCAGTGAGGCATTCAGGTTTATTGCCACCTATAGGCAATTCAACCTCAGACATAACTTCTTCGCGCGAAGATTTTTGGCTTTCCAATTTGCCTTGCTGTGAACCGACTTGAGTAGTCAAGCTGGGACCTTCCTTGCGCAAGGTCGCGAACTCCGATGAGGTATGCTTGTTTTGGTTCGCGATGGCCTCCATGACTTGCTTTTGTCGCTTGGTATCCTTAGTCCGTTGGGCGATACGCTCGTTCAGTTCGCGTATGAGCCGATTCGTCTTCGCGGTTTCCCTGGAAAAATCAGCGTCCATCTTCTTGCGATGGTTCTCGATATTTTCCATGATAATGGCGCACCTTTCCTCGAAGGTCGCTCCTTCTGGAATAGGCTTCGCAACGAAAGCCTCTCTTGTCGTAGTGTCGCCATTGGTGGAAACATTGGCCATCTTTTCACTTTAGGAATCTCCTTTGGTAAAGATTTTCCCCTGGCATCCTAATGATGGTGAACACAAAAGACTCTAGCTGGCTTTGTCCCACTGGGCGTGCCAAAATGTTTGGCTCCAAAACCAGTTGGTGTGCAAACAGTCTCTTTTGAGCGTGTGATTGCACAGGCGTGCCAGCACCGTGGGGTGCAGTCGTCGGGGTAGTCCCTTGACCTGACTTCTTCTTCAAGCGCTGTAGACGAGGAGAGCACTAACCTCGTCACAGGGTTCTTCTCTTGCCTTCCGAGAAAGGACTTTTTTCCTTACGGATAAGGACTTTGGGTGTGATCTCTTCGCGTTCACCGTATCGATACTTAGCGTTGTAGACTAAGCAGAGCAATCACTGGGAAGTTGTGAGAAAGCACGGGTTTTGCTAAAGCGTGACTTTAGCTTCGCTGGGTGCGAGGGCGTTACCCTTGCTTCGCTGGTTGTGTCGGTGGCAATAGTACTGGCAGTCGGCTCGCGAGGAGACTAGGACTGGCGGGCGGTCACCGGGTTTCAACGAGGTTGAAGGTTTGCTCCGGGGAGGCTTTGTAATCGCTGGGATTAGTTGATCAGAGAGAGGTGTTTTTCTGTATCGTCTTTAGCCTCTATATATAGGCTGCTGCAGATTCACTTTCCAAATAGGGATGAAATACTATATTTTAGGCACAGTTATTGGCTTTGAATCAAATCAAAACTCTTAATAGTTTTGATATTATCATGGGCAATAATAGATTGACTCTGTCGTAGCAATCTTTTAGGCAATGTTAATTACCTCTTGGAGTCCTGGACGTAATCTTCCTCTTCAGCGAACTGTAGGATATGCATTAATTATATATATATCGTCGCGGGGACTCCTTAATTGACCCATCTGCCATGCAATATGTATGTGTATATATATTCCTCAGTTGGCCCACCACCTAGCAATTATATATACTCCTTGATTATTGCAATTAAGGTGGTTGACTCCTTCTCAAACTGTTCACGTCCATTGCATACTCCTTAGTTGCACATATATTGGTACTTAATGTAAGATCTTTTGTCAAATATGCTCCGTCCTCGTAGCCAAGCAAATCACCATAATTATCAAATATATCGATAATTACTAGTAAATCAAGGAATATTCAGATTTGCTTCAAGATTGCTTAGCCTCCAAATAGGCTTTACTTGGCCTCTAAACAATGTATTCCGAACCTATCGGAAATAAATAGGTCGGGCCACGGAAATTGGCCCGGTTTTCTTCGAGTCTCCCTTATCGGGAAAAAATGTTATTTTGGGTTCAAACAGGTCTCAGTTTATGTCATTGATCCATATGTACTGTACTAGCTCATTGATTTGATCCTTTAATATATATATTAGAAAATGTCTACACGATGGGTGTGAGAGTAGCGGAAAGTTATAATTGCAATTGTGAGAGTGGAGAGTCTGAAATTGTTATTTTCTTTTATTTTATGGTTTTTATTGAAAATACTTTTTATGTTTTTGTCCTTGATGTTAAAATGTAATCCATGATATTTTAATATTTCAGGGTTATAATCGTAAAAAAAATTAGTTTTGGCTAACAACACCTCTTGTCTTAATAATAGTGTGTGTGTGTCTATATATATATATATATACAGATCCTATCCAGAGTGGAGCTCCGCTTTGAAAATTAACGTGTGAAGTTCGAGTTTTGGGTCACTTTTCGGTCGCATATCCACATCTCGACCGTTCAGTTTTTAGGTACTAGTGTATAGATCATCTCTGCAAATTTTCAGCCAAATTGATGATCGTTAAGGTATCTAACTCGCTTAAACCAATGGACGGACTGAATCTGTCAACCTGAACCGTACTAGCTTTAAGGAAGTTATCAATGGCTTAACGATCATCATTTTGGCTGAAAATTTCCAGAGATGATCTATACACTAGTACCTAAAAACTGAACGGTCGAGATGTGGATATGCGACCGAAAAGTGACCCAAAACTTGAACTTCACACGTTAATTTCAAAGCGGAGCTCCACTCTGGATAGGATCTGTGTGTGTGTGTATATATATATATATATATATATCAGATCATCCAGAGCGAGGCATCGCTTTGAAATTTCAGAGCGAGGTTAGGGTTTAGGGTCACTTTTCGGTCGCATACCACATCTCAACCGTTCAGTTTCTAGGTACTAATGTATAGATCATCTCTACAAAATTTCAGCCAAATTGATGGTCGTTAAGGCATTGATATCTGCCTTAAAGCTAGTACGGTTCAGGTTGGACAGATTCAGTTCGTCCATTGGTTTAAGCGAGTTAGATACCTTAAAGACCATCAATTTCGTTAAAATTTTTCAGAGATGATCTATACATTAGTACCTAAAAACTGAACGGTTGAGATGTGGATATGCGACCGAAAAGTGACCCTAAACCCTAACCTCGCTCTGAAATTTCAAAGCGATGCCTCGCTCTGGATAGGATCTGTATATATATATATATATATATATATATATATATATATATATATACAGGCCCTTCTAGTGAGGGATCCCTTTTTTTGGTATTTTATAGGGATAGACATTAGACCAACTTTTCGATCATATTTTCACATCTTAACCATTCAGTTTTTAGGTCCTAATGTGTAGATCGCTTCTACAAATTTTCAGGAAAATTGGTGATCGTTAAGGCATCCAAAACTGCAATTAACACAAACGTACCAAATCTGTCGAACCGGAACCGTTCGTGTTTATAATGGTAAATTGCAGTTTTGGATGCCTTAACAATCACCAAATTGGCTGAAAATTTGTAGAAGTGATCTATATATTAGGACCTAAAAACAGAACGGTTAAGATGTGAAAATATGATCGAAAAGTTGGTCTAAAGCCTATCCCTATAAAATACCCAAAAAAGGAATCTCTCACTAGAAGGGCCCTGTATGTGTGTGTGTGTGTGTGTGTGTGTATATATATATTTACGCCCTGCAATGGACCAACCAAATTCAAGTGATCACATTAATTAGCCTAGAATTTCATATAGCAATGTGATATGGTAGTCTGAGTCCATAGAAAATTACTAGCTGCAAGTTCTGTTTCTAGGTGCACGTACTAGGCTTTAGCCTATGGCTCACAATCGAATGAGGTAAAAAAAAATTATACATAAAAATGGACACACATTTTATGACAAATAACTATTGCCAAAAACTCCCATAAATATAAGAAAATACAATTAATTATAAAATATTTTTGTTGATGAATAAGTCATCGGAAAACAAAATGTCACATTCACAATTTTAATTAGAATATAGATGAAATGTCTCCGGAAATATTTTTGTATTCATAATTTTAAGTAGGAAATACTTTTGCAGACGAGGGTGCTCACATGCATTAGTGTTTAATTTATACTTTTAATGAGGATTACTTGATTTATTTCAAAATTGGTATTACATGAATATATTGTCCAATTTGAAATAATAGCTTTGTAATTATTACAGTTAATTAGTTAACAGTAATTTATGGTAAATATTAAAATACCCATAAGATTATATTAAAACGGCGGCGTTTTTGCCGAATTAACGGTTAATTTCTTTAAAAAAAATTAATTTTTTTTCTTCTCAAAATATGGCTCAATTTAAAAGACTCATTTCCTATGGTAGATTGAAATAATTTTCTACACTTCCATAGTTTTATACATATCACATGTAATAGAAAATAACAAAAATAAAATATAAATTTTAGGGCCGGGCCTAGCCCTTAAGGGCTCAATCGGGCAGGGCCGTAGGGTAGGGCCGGGCTTTATTTGTGTGACCCATACCCTACCCTAAATAAAAAAGGGTCGGGCCGGCCCGCCCTAATGGAAGGGCCGGGCCGGGCGGGCTTAGGGCCCAAGGGCCATTTGATGAGGCCTATTAGGACCTAAAAACAGAACGGTTAAGATGTGAAAATATGATCGAAAAGTTGGTCTAATGCCTATCCCTATAAAATACCAAAAAAATGAATCTCTCACTAGAAGGGCCCTGTATGTGTGTGTGTGTGTATATATTTACGCCCTGCAATGGACCAACCAAATTCAAGTGATCACATTAATTAGCCTAGAATTTCATATAGCAATGTGATATGGTAGTCTGAGTCCATAGAAAATTACTAGCTGCAAGTTCTGTTTCTAGGTGCACGTACTAGGCTTTAGCCTCTGGCTCACAATCGAATGAGGTAAAAAAAAATTATACATAAAAATGGACACACATTTTATGACAAATAACTATTGCCAAAAACTCCCATAAATATAAGAAAATACAATTAATTATAAAATATTTTTGTTGATGAATAAGTCATCGGAACAAAATGTCACATTCACAATTTTAATTAGAATATAGATGAAATGTCTCCGGAAATATTTTTGTATTCATAATTTTAAGTAGGAAATACTTTTGCAGACGAGGTGCTCACATGCATTAGTGTTTAATTTATACTTTTAATGAGGAACTACTTTTGCCGACTATGGTGAAACAATGCTATATTTATAATTTGGTGGTTCTAGTTGGATTTCCAAATTTACTATTTGGACCTCCTATACTTTGTATACCTCTAATTTACTTTTTAGAATACTTGAAAAGCTAAGTAGACCTTCTTATTTTTACCAAAACACCCTTGAACATGAGATACAATAATCTGTTACTTTATTTTTTATCTCTATCTTTAACCACGAGAAGAAGAATGAATCAAAATCACATGATATTTCTCTCTTATGATTATGTCTCTCATCCACCAAAATTAATCAGATGGTTGGTTCTTGATCTTGATATGTTGCTAAAATCCCTTTGAATTTGCTAAAAGAAGGATTTCAAACCTTGGGGTTGGAAGATTGAGTAATAACTATATCATAATATTCAATTAATTTAGTTTTAAAAAATTTCAAATCAGATTGTTTTAAATTTACTTTTGTATTAAATGATGGTCATGTATATGAATTATTATTTTTACTTAATTGTTTTAGGTAAATTATAAAACTATATGGCAATACAAGGAAATTCCAGAAAAAGAAAAAAACAATTTTATTGAATGTTATATTTGGGGAGGTAAGAGCATCTTTAGCATACTCTCTATTTTAGCTTCTTAACTATTTTGGAGAGCATATTTAGCTTTTTATATATTTTAACAGCTGCACCAGACTCCTAAGTGACTCTCTATTATAATTTTTAGCTATCTCACTTCTAAATATAGAGAGCGGGATGAGGCTCTCTATAATTTAAAACATTCATTTTAAGTTATTTTGTGTAATTTATAAATATATTTAAATTATTTAATCTTCATTTAAAAAATAATATAAATTTAAAACTAGCTAAAATAGAGAGCACTGATGCAGACGTATTTCTATAGTGGCTAGCCAAAATGACTTTTTAGCTAGTTTGGCTAAAATTTGACTTTAAAATGGCTAGCATTGATAAAGATGCTCTAAGAAGTATTTTTTTTTATACATTTTTCTTACTTTGTCCTTATTTGTCTTTTTATATGACTTGACAAAGTCTATTAATAATTGAAAAAAGTTAGAGGTCCAAATATCAAATTTGGAAGTCCAACTAGAATCACCCTCCATAATTTAAGTGGAAAATACTTCTACCAACACAGTGTCGTTGGCAAAACTGTTATATTCATAATTTTAATCAAGAAATATTTTGCTGACGAAACATCATCGATAAGAGTTTTGTATTAGATTAAACTGTATGGGAGTTTCGCTGCTCTCCCTCTAGTCTCAAACCTAGCCCACTAAGGCTTGGATCTCTACTTCCAACTGTCAATGGTCAACCTTAACACTTAACTGGTTCATGGTGGTCTCAATAACAGTGTTAGCTGTCACAAGGCAATACTGTGGTACTTCTCAACTGCAAGAGATCTGCAAATGGAGGGATGGAACGCAGCGGTGCTGGTTTGTGTAAGCGAACCTTCTCGTGGTGGTGAGCTCTCATTCTCGCGTGACTAGGTTGCGACTAGAAGCTTTCATGGGTTAGCTTGGAGTGACTGTAATCGGTAACTTCCAAAGAAGGGGCAGTACTCTTTATAGCCAATGATTTGGGGAGATTTTGGTTCTTCCAAATGCTTCAACGTCACTCATAATGGAGTTGATGGGTTGGTGTCGCCGTCGTGAGCTGCTCTTCCGATCATGACTATTGATGACCACCCTTGGGCCATTAGAGTGGGTCTGTTTATCTTGGGGTTAGGGTTGGGGTCTTCGGTCTGACCTCAAGTCTGATTTGTAGTGGGCTATGAAGATTTTTTTTTTTTTTTTAATAATAAGGGATTAGGCGTATTAGTTCCTCGGAGGCAGACAATATAGGGAACAAGTCCCACCCTCAATCCCGAAGGAGAAAGGTCTGCCACACTCTGGGAACCCACCTCCCATCCCCCTATTTTATTAAAAGAAGAATAGTTGACAAATACAAAAAAAGTTGGGGGGATTAGACCAAAACCCAACCACCAAAAACAATACAAGGAAGAGACAAACCCCCTTCCTAGACACTAGCAAAAGTAAAAGCAAATAAAAACCTATGTCTTTGAGCATAACGATAATGAGTAACATAAGATAGATCCCGACCATAGAATCCAGCAATGAACCTAGGAGGTGAAGACCACCAAATAGAACCATCATTTTGAGCACTACAATTACTGTCACCCTTACTTTTTATTTAATTTTTCATTTTTTCTAGCTTTTTTATGTCTACAAGATGGACTCCAACGATCTAGTCAACCTAATTCTTATCTTGGGAGTTAGGTTTTACTTGGTTTTGTTTCTTTTTGTAGGCTCATATTAATAAATGAGCTTATTAGACATAATGATCGGTATTTGTCAAGTCTTTGTGTGTTTAGATTTAGAGATATTATCGGAGTCGTGGAGTTGATGTATATGTCATTTCTGGCCTTCAATCAATAATATTATCTCTTTCTTTAAAAAGAAAAAAAAATATAACAGTTTTGTATTCTTCATTTTAATCGATAAATACTTATGCCGACAAAATTTGGTCGGCCAAAGTGTTTCATTCATAGTTTTATTAGAAAATATTTGTGCCGATGAATTGTAATCACCAAGAGTGTTATCTTCATAGTTTTAATCGAGAAATACTTTGCCATGATTTGTTTGTTGCCAAAAATGTAGTATATTTTGGCCTTTCATTATTCTTTGAATAAAGTAATTATGAAATAATCTTTTGTTTCCAAGAAGATAGTTTACATAATATAATATATTGTAACTATAAAACCATAACTCTGAGTTTGTACTTTGTAATGTACTAAGTTATGGGTTTGATATTTTTTTTTTTGAAATGGTTTGGAACACAACCAATTTGGGAGGCTCAGTCCTACGTCCAACTTATTTATTGATGATTAAATATACAACGGAGAGGACATAAAAATTGAAATCTGAGAAGTACTACATAAATTTTCATGGAGAACGTCCTGAATAATACCATGAGTCTTTTCTAACTGAAAAATCATCACAAAAATTAAAAAATATGCAACTGTAAAAGTAAAATTGAGATTGGAATTGGTCTACTCATTTCATTTCATAACCTCTTTATATAGGGAGAGAATTACAATGGAAAGAACAATTACAATGATGATATTAACTACTGATTGGTTCGTAATCCATGCTGATTGATGTTAATCGGTAATTGCTTGATTCTCTCTCCGTCAATCACTTTGACGAAGACACACAATATGTTTTTCCTTTAACACTCCCCCTTGTGCCAAGTCAAAGACGAAATGGTGCATGAGTTGTTGCCTCACTAAAAACCTTGCCAAGTAACAATAAAAACCCTGTGGGACAAAAATACACCTTGGTCGAAGGAAAAGAGCACAACGCACCTTTTACATTTAAGTATGACATGTGTGTGTTAGACTCCCCCTGACGTCTACACCTCCCCCTGATACTTACATTAATCTATGGAGCTTGGAAAGTCTTCGCATTCCTATGCTTTTCACATGTTTCTCAAATGTGTCCTTAGGCAATGATTTGGTGAACAAATCTGCCACATTCTCCTCAGACCTTACTTGATTCATTTGAATCTATTTGAATCTTGAGGAGAGTCTGTTGTTGCTGATTGTAGGACAATTTTGGCGATATGTGTTTTGTGTTATCACCCTTAATATAACCTAGCTTCATCTGTTCGATGCAAGCTGCATTGTGTTCATAAATGCAAGTAGGCTCTTAAGTGGTAGAACTCAAACCACTAATCTCTCGAATATGTGCAATGATAGTTCTTAACCATACACACTCACGAACCGCCTCATGTACAACAAGGATCTCTGAGTGGTTCGAGGAGGTAGCCACAAGGGTTTGCTTGGTTGATCTCCAAAATTTCGCCGTGTTCCCATTGGTAAATACATAACCAGTTTGAGAACGATATATGGGTCAGATATGTATCCAGCATCAGCAAAACCGACCAAAACGTCATTTGGCGTTTTTGTGTAGTGAGTGGCGTTTTCGCCATCAACGTTTCCTTTAGGGATTGCAGTTCCATCTGCGGTCCCTCTTGTCTCTCTGTAGGGAAAAAACAGTCCCAAGTCAATGGTTCCTTTTAGGTATCGAAAATGTTCTTGATACCATTCCAGTGACGCTGCGTTGGCGCTGAGCTAAATCTAGCTAACAAGTTCACTGAGAATGCAATGTCTGGTCGAGTAAATTGGGCTAAAAGTACAATAATGCGCCTATTGCACTTAGATAGGGAATTTCAGCTCCCAACACTTGTTCGTCATCTTCCTTTGGACGAAATGGATCTTTCCTTGCATCCAAACTTCGACCGATCATGGGAGTGCTAGCAGGATGTGCTTTGTCCATGTTATATCACCTGACTTTTGGACATATGCAGACTAGTGGATTAATATTCCACAAACTCGGTGTTCTAGTTCAAGACCTAGATAGAATCGAGTTTTCCCAAGATCCTTCATCTCAAATTCGGATTTTAAGTAGCTAGCGGTTTCTCTTATTTCATCAAGAGTACCTGTTATGTTCATATCATCGACATATATTGCTACAATTGCAAATCCGGAACTTGTTTTCTTTATGAATACGCAAGGGCATAATTCATCGTTTTTATATCCCTTCCCAATCAAGTAGTCACTTAGACGGGTATACCACATCCGCCTGGATTGTTTTAATCCGTAAAGTGAGCGTTTCAACCTAGTTGCAAAACGCACTCCGTGGTTTAGAGTCACTTGGCTTGGGTAATGTAAGGCCATCAAGCACTTTCTTATATATCTCCGAATCTAGATCCCCATGGAGATATTCAGTAACCACATCCATGAGCTGCATTTCCAGTCCTTCGGGAATTACTAAGCTAACTAAATAGCGGAACGTTATAACATCCATTACGGGAGAGTATGTCTCCTCGTAGTCAATTCCAGGGCGTTGTGAGAAACCTTGCGCCACTAGGCGAGCCTTGTACCTCAGGACTTCATTCTTCTCATTACGCTTTCTGACAAAGGTCCATTTATGTCCTACATGCTTTACACTTGGTTGGGTTAGCACTACCGGACCAAATACCTGTCTCTTTGTCAGAGAATCTAATTCTACCTGGATTGATTCATTCCATTTAGGCCAATATGCTCTTTGTTGACATTTTTCAACAGAGCGTGGTTCGATATCATCGTGCTCTATGATTCCTTGAGCAACAGTATATATCATCAATGTGTATGGAAGATCTTTCTATCAACTCATACATACTCTCGTAATCCTTTGAGATTTCTTTGTTCTCTGGAATCATTTCAAACATCGGAGCGTCCTCCAGTATTGATTCATGGACATAACTATAATCAGAGACAATCTCATGAGAGGGATTCTATACATTGACGATTGGTTTGTGCCTTACCCACTCTCTTCTTCCTTGGGTGAGTGTCAATCGAACCAAGTGACCTCCCCCTCTTCCATGGGGAGCCACGGCCTCAACCACACCTCCACTAAGTGCGGTTGCAGTGCCTCTATCTGCGGCACCGTGCCCCTTGTTGGGGACTTCTAACCTTGCAGGCACATTTGCAGCTGGTATATGTGATCTCGTCACTTTTACGATATCAGTAAACGCATCAGGCATCGAATCTGCTACGTTCTGAAGATCGATTATTCTTTTCACTTCACTTTCACATTGTGAAGTGCGGGGATCAAAATGAGACAGAGTGGGAACAAACCACGACAATTCCTGTCGTTCCCTTGGAAAATCCTTTTTCCTATCTCCGCCTAACGACGGGAAAAAGGATGCAACACTAATTTATATGCAACACTATTTACTTCATGGTAAATATGACTCAACTTAATAGAATTGAAAGCATTTAAATAAGCACTGCAATCCCCTGAAAATGCAACCAATCTCAAAGAGATCCTTAGTATCATGTTCGAGAGTTGAAAGCACAATCAATTTGAAGTTCTATACTCTCCCAACCCTAATGAATGACAATTAACTTTCCAGCTCTCATTGTACACTGGCCATTGGTCTTCCAAGCGTTAGCAGACAAGTACATATCTTTCTACCACGCCTATACTACCATGACCAGTGCCACTGATGATGAAAGGTCCATTGTACACTGGCCATTGGTCATCCAAGCGTTAGCAGACAAGTACATCTCTTTCTACCACGCCTATACTACCATGATCAGTGCCACTGATGAAAGGTCCATCAACACTAATTTTGAGTGTCCATGTACTCAGTAACGATATCTTAGTTTCCTCCCATATTTCATTGAGTAAAATAATAATATCCAAATTTAAATAAGACTCGTTGATATGTCTCCTGATTAACGGTAGAAACAAATATTCATTTCCAACATTGCTATTGCAATTGTGATCTTATCGTCCACGAAGGAATTGTGGCAGTTGAGTAGGATTGCATTTCATAGTGCATGTGTGAAAATCCTTCACAGGAAAAAGGAGATAATCCATACAGGTTATGAATGAATGGAAATGGAGTGGGAGGACATACTGCAAAGTGCATGACAGATGTCCCTTAATCAAAGGTTAACCTAAACAAAACAAATTCAACCATCCACATAGCATTGCAGTTAAAGTAAGGCGCAATGAGCTCAAACATTTGCAGATAATATGTATTACATTTTGTGATAAAGAACTTCATTCCCAGTACATGTCATAGATCAACAATATAAAATAAACTGTACTCATGATTTAGCTTATCCTAGCTCCTAGCGACTAATTAATATGACAAAATTACCCCGTGTAAACTCACTGAATATTAGACAAACAGAGGCTAGCTTCAAGCCTTCAATCACATTGACAACTTGCTGCTGATTTCGGACAAACAGGTAGGTTCTCAAAACACAAGTGGGAACAGGAGAAGCCTAGAATGTCATTCCAATGACAATCTCCCTCCGGCAGCTAGCTGTAAGCGAGAAAAAAATTACCCTCACTCACCACAATGCCGAACATCTAAATAAGATATGATCATTTACAATCTACCTATTTAGTGTATGGACCAACATTGAACACCTGACGGTTAAATTATCTGGATGCTCATTAATTTGAAGGCAATAGTCTCATCAACAAGCAGCGAAGTCAAGGCTTTAGTCTCTTGAAAAACCTACCACCTTTCATTCCCACTCCAGTCCCAGCAAGACTTGATGACAAGAGAGCCCTGGAATTTGGTCGCCATGTCAACTCTTTAAGAACAGAAAATAAGGATGCCAAGGCAGGAGTAATGTCACTGTCTGATATATTGTTACATGACACTACTCTAAGCTCTTGAAGCTCTTTCCAACAAAGGAGTACTGACTCCAGACCTCCTGTTGTCAACAGTGAGCATCCTTCCAAGGAGATCAGCTTCACTCTCCTATCAAAAGAGAAAAGAAAAGGGTAGAAATATTATAAACAAGAAGGAACTGCATTTCAATCAATGCAATGCTTTGAATTGTAGACTCATTTAGTCAGCCACTTAGAAAGACCTGGCTAAAACATAAGATGATGGATGGTCATACATAAAACAGAAAAAGAAAAAAGGGGAAAAAAATTACAAGTTTGACAAGTTCATGTGGGGTTCTTCATGGCCTAAGACTCTTCAACACTAGAAGATGAAAGCCCAAAGGACAAAATGCCTCGACAGGGAGAAATTAGACTGATGTCTTCAAGCAACCGAACACCAAACAGATTCTAATTTATATCCATCAGCAAGCAGTGATGTCAGAAAAAACTATAGGCCTGGGACACTATTTCAAGATGTAACACTTGTTATAGAACTTCCTAAGTAATACCTCTATTTGGCTATGACTACAACATCCACAAAGGCATTTCATAAAGCAATACAAAGACCATTAAATCTTCTAAATATCAAGAAAACTACGATTCCCTACATTGGAGTAAAAGCTATTGTAATATATTAGAATAAATTTCCAAAATGTTCCTTTCTATCAAATATTATAACAACCTTTAACCAACTCTAAACATTTCTCCAACAAAAAATTCTTGTTAATATTCAGGGGAGTTTATATGTGCTGACCTTGACGATCAACAAATTTGGAGTGAGGGTGTCTTAGTTTCATGTTTTCCAGTGATCATAATAAATCCTAAATACTTTTGACCCCACTGATTCCTTTTCCTTCTCTAAACATAAAAACAGAAAAATGTCTTGTTGAGAACTTACGACTTCTGTCCATAAATAATCATTTTGTGTGAGGACTTCTTACTGTCTTGGTACATCTTCTGGAGGAAGTTCTGGTAATGAACAGAATCATGCATATGACCATTGTTAAATGCATTTCCAAGAACAATGTATACCACAACCATGATTTCTCAATATCTGCTCAAGGTTCCAACTTTGCTGAACACTAATTTCGCTTTAACTTGTAGCGAAAAAGAGTAACACCATATAATTATGTAACTATACCAGATTCATATTCTTTTGGATGCGGTTAGAGTTCAAAACCTTTTCCCTTGTTGAAAAATACGGAGTCCAACACCATTCCAACTGGATTTGATATCCAACTATACCAGATTCATGTTCGCCAACTCATAAAATCACATATAAGAGTTGGACTTAAATCAGGTCAATAAAAGTGTGTTTTATGCTAAGACTTGTACATATATTATATTTAGATCATTCTAACCAAAATTTGTCTTCTGGATCATATTGGCGGATAAACTGTGGTTCTCTTGCTTTGAGATAGTGTTAAAGTCACAGGGCATGCGCCTACTTCTCATTGGACTAGTCCGAACTAGGCACAAAGCTGGAAATATACAGCTGGCTAGTCTTAATCTAAAACTCTAGGCTTCGAACAGCGGGCCAAGATGAACTCATACTCAACTTGTTTGTACCTCAAGATAACCTTGGGCAAGGCCTAAACCTGATTCAGCTTGCGGAAATGACAACACTAAAAGCTCTGTACAGAGTGAAACAATTAAGCTTATGGGTCCAACAGCCACAAGGGTTGTTCGAAAGTGGAGAAGCCATTAACACATATTGATAACACGCTAATCACTCATACAAGCTCCGTACAGAGTGAAACAATTAAGCTTACGGGTCAACAGCCACAAGGGTTGTTCAAAAGGGGAGAAGCCATTAACACATTCTTACAACACACTAATCACTCATGCCTTTGATAATAAGAACAATAAACTAGGGAGTCATACCTTCACCAAGAAAAGAACCAACATTCTTTACTTAAACTCTCATTCTGTGTGAGTAAGATTAAAAATTTTGCCTTATTCTTATGAAGTTACATTTCTTAGTTCAGACATGAATTTGATACTAAACTTCTTACCATGCAACCTATAGCACAACATGACCTATGAAGCACCTTGAAAATTTAAGCTTATTATGGCTTTGCTCCAATTCACAGATAAACATCAAGATTTAGAGTTGACAATTAAGTATAACTCATCAAATCCTACTTCTAAATCAAGGTATCAATTCACATCATAAAATGAGTCACCAAAAAGGAATTAAGTGAAGGTATGGAATTCTGACGTTTGGGATTTCTAGGAAGTATATAGTGCCCGGATCAAACACCATCGGAATGCAGAAAATAGTGTAGGTAATGATTTTCTTAATCACTGTAACAAAAGTTAAAGTATTATATAGCATTGGATAGTTGGACTATACAAAGCCAATAACTTAGTGAACAAGATAGTGGAGAACCAAAAAATTTAGATGGATAATTTTAGCCTTGTCTAACAAATTCAACTCAGATCTTTCACCATAACAGGTAACAGTGAATAAATGACTCCACAGATCTAAATCAATTAATCAATTCTAGGGAGAGAGAGCTGAGTAAAGCTTTATTTGGAAATAATGAATCTTAAATTGGATTACCAAAAAGGCAGCTATATTTGAAAAGTTCAAAACAAAAATAAAGTCAGTGAAACGCAGTTCACAATGTATAGTTATTGGATTTGAAGAGTATATTTCTTCCATCTAGTACAACTTGCATTTCACTATGTGTAGTTATTGGATTTGAAGAGTATATTTCTTCCATCTAGTACAACTACATTTTCAACAAAATGACGTCTGGTAAAACCATCCTACCATCTTCGATACTACAGTTTCCCGGTCATGTTATATGCAAACAGCATTCGCAGGTAGTAGACAAAATTCAAAAAGGAAATGATAAGTTGAGTGCATTGATAGCTAATTGCACACAAACAATTTAAAGTCAGACAGGGCATATCAGACAGTCAAGTTAAATCTATATCAGTCACCCCCTTATGAATATGAATATACGTTTGAGTGCATTTTTCTTATTAATATACACAATAGTGCATTTTTGGAGCAGACAACAAACAGAGATAATTGCATACGAAAAAGAGTCATACCTACAAATATTCGCAAAGCCAAATACTTCATCCACCAAACCCCAACAATCCTGCAGAGCAAGCTCTTTCACAGCTTCACAAACAGAGAACAATGCCTTCATACCATCCTTATCTCGCACTTGACACCGCAGCAAATGCAACTCCTCAATTGTTCCACAAGACCCCAAGTACTCATCCGGTCCCGGGCTCGAATCAATACTCTGGCAAGACTCAAGCCTCAGAGTCTTCAAATTCCCACAAAACTGCAACGCCGCCAACCACCCTCCATCCATCCTATGATCACTGAGAGTCAGCTCCTCAAGCATCTGGCAACACTGCCCAATCGCCTTAATCCCATCATAGCTCCCTTCACACCCACAAAGCTCAAGCTTCACCAACCTCCTGCACCCCTGCGCCAAAATAGTCAACCCAATGTCCGAAATCTGCGCGCTGTAAAACCCATCCACGCAGCCAATCAACTTCACAATCTGCAAGTTCCTAAACCCACTGATCCCCTTCAGCGCCAAGTCCCCACAGCAATGCAGCTCCAGCTCCTGCAGCGTCTGACACTCCTCCGCAACGCTCAACAGCCCGTCAACCCCGGCACCAATCACCGCAATCCGCCGCAGATTCGGGTACGAATTCGCAATCAGTCTCAGCCCATCGTCCACCACGCTCTGCTTCAGCACATCCATTTCTTCAATAAACCCACCGCCCGAACTGAACAGCGAGTCCACATGCACCGACAAACCCCTCCTCGTCACGACAATCCCCGAACTCCTCGGCGACCGAATGCAGGAATGAACAATGTCCACCTCAGCCAGATTCGGGAAGCGGGCGAAGACCCGACCCGAGTCCAGAAACCCCCAATCCAGCACCCTCAGCGACCGCACCAGCCTGCCGTGCAGGTACAGCCACCGCCGGCAGACGAGGGAGTTGAGGAGGTACTGCGACTCCGGGAGCTTGGCGAAGATCATGAGCAGGAGCTCGTCCGAGAGCAGGGAGGTGAAGTCGGGTCGGGTCGGGTCTAGGGTGAGGGCCCGGAAAGCGGCGGAGAGAGGAGTAGTGGGTGCAGTGGAAGAAGGAGGGGGGTCGTTGTGAAGATGCATCTTGAAGATAACATGCTTGAGAACTTGGTCTGGGAGGCTATGAGTTCTTGGCCTCTTCTTCTTCTTCAAAGATGGTGACTTTGGGGAGTAGGAGGACATTTATGGAAAAGAAATATAAAGTAAAATTTAGGGTTAGGGTTTGATAAAAAAAAAAATCTAATCTTTAATTCTCAGTCTCTATCTCTCTCTGGCTTAAAGCTTGCTCCTTTCTCTCACTCTCTCTCTAGATTTCTGAGAAAAAGATTGTGCATTTCTGATTGTTTCTGGGGGAGGGTAGTGTTGGAAATGTGGTTTTGGTATCCACTGCAGCACAACCCAGGATAAGCCATAGATACACTTGGAGATGATTGGTTGAGGAGGGTGCGGGTGGTGACGTGGAGGGGAGTTATTGGAGGATGAAGGTGGGGGTTGAGTGAGGTGGTTTTGCAGGGGATTTTGGCTGTTGGGTTGGGAATGATTTTTAAGTCTTGTAATTCGGAGATGATAACGAGAGTAGGATTTGGTTTTGAAGATCTAAAATTTGTCTCATGTAAAAGGTGAAACAGCTTGGCAATTTGGGGAAAGTACAAATCAAAGGCTCTTATAATAAAAGAAAGTACAGCTCAATTATATGTATTTGTTACCTTTTCTAGGGTTTTGATTTTCAGTTGGGAGATATGGATGCTCTTTTGAGTAGGGCAAAGTGATCATGGATGACATTATTGGGAAATATTGAGATGGAACCTCTTGATCCTACAATGTCAATTAAAATGGTAACTATATATGATTGTAAGGCAATTTTTAAAAAATTCACTAGATTGTTTGGACCCTGGAGTAAATTTTTTTATGGTGTTAATTATGGTGTTTTATTACTCTCAAATAAATCATAATTATATGGGCTGATCATGAAATTTCAGAAGTTTTTTTGAAAATAGGGTTTGAAAATTTTAGAAGCTTTATTTGGAGACAAGAGTAATGCATGACTGCATTTTTTCTTTTATTTCATGACAAAAATACTACTACAAAGATTTGTCATAGTAAGTGATTCATCTAAAATAGCACCATTCCTCCCAATATGTAATACTACACTACTTGGTGATGAAGCACAAAAATGAACAATGTATTAGTTATAGAAATAGATAGCTTTATTGTTCTGATCAAGACAAAATGTGTCTCTTAATTACATTTCTTTGTAACATAAAAATACTATTTAATTCCACTTATGAAGAAACCGACTGTGAGGATGTATGTATGTTTGTTTTTGTGGTTGCACCCAATATTTGAATGGGTTGCCTATATACTCCTAGAAATAAATCAAGCCACTCGTAATTCATATTTTTGGGATTTGTGGTTTTTTACCAATTTTGTGTTTGGCGTGTGTATGTATTTGTACCCATCACATAAATGTTTTTTTTTTTTTTTGTGTAGACACCCAATTTAGTAGAGTGTTTGTTGATTGGAAACCCAATGTACCAAGCTTTGCAGTGAGGCCCGAAATTTTCTTCTATCCAAAGATGTGGAACTTATTCAAATAACATAATATTCTGCATAATTGTAATGCAATAAAGAGAATTTTCATGCATTGTTGTATTTCTGCCCAAATGTGATATATTAACATGCAGTACAGTAAAGGTTCAAAAGGGCAAATAAAGTTTAGTGTTCTCATTGATTAGTAGTATAAAGTGAAAGCATATACTAATCTGATAAACCTTGTTTTCTTCAGTTGTCAATGCTTATGGTTTCTCCAACTTGAACATAGAGACACTAACAGGAGGTCATTTCAAGAAATGGGAAGACGATCTCAAGATTGTGCTAGGACTGATGGACTATGACATAGTCCTACGAGAGGAGGAACCTGCTCCAATAACTGAAGCAAGCACTGCTGAGCAAAAGTAGAAGTTTGAAAAATGGGAAAAGGCCAACAGAATGGTCCTACTCATAATGAAGAAATCTGTGGCAGAATCTGTGCGAGGGGTTGTTACTAGAGGAGACAAAGCCAAGGCCTTTCTTGAAGCAGTGAGAGAGAAATTCAAGGAGTCTGAGAAAGCTGAAGCTACTAACCTGATGCATGCTTTCAGCAACTTGAAATATGATGAAGGCAAAGGTGTGAGGGTACACATTTTGAAACTCATTGAAATAGCAAGCAAACTGAATGGTTTGGCTGTTCCAATGCCAGATCCTTTCCTTCTCTATCAGGCACTCCACTCACTACCACCTAAGTTTGTACAACTGCAAGTGGCATACAACACACAGAAGGGAGCATGGGATTTGAATGAGCTGATCTCCATCTGCTCTCAGGAAGAAGAAAGGCTGAAGCAAGAAAAGGTGGAGAATGTCAATCTGGTGCATTCTAGTCATGGTAAGAAGAATGGAGCCTCGAGTTCAAGTAAGCTTCCTAATACTGCCAAACCTTCTAGTACTGTTGAACGCCTCAACAAAATGGAGTATCTGAGAGGCATAATAGAACATTGAAAGATATGGTGAGAAGTATGGTATGTAATTCCTCATTACCTGATTTCTTATGGGGCGAAGCTATTAAAACTGCGAACTATATTCTGAACCGTGTGCCTAGTAAGTCTGTTTCTAAGACTCCTTTTGAGATGTGGACAGGAAGAAGGCCAAGTCTTATGCATTTTCATGTCTGGGGGTGCAAGGCTGAAGCCAGGATATATAATCCAATGGAAAAGAAATTGGATCCTAGAACTACAAGCTGCTACTTCATTGGATATCTCGAGAAGTCCAAGGGTTTTAGGTTCTACTGTCCTAATTTGCATACAAGGATAGTGGAAACTAATGACGCAAAATTTCTGGAGGGTTTGGATGCAGTAGCTTTAAATAGCAGCTTTACTTTTGAGGAAGAAAGCATTGAAGCACCCAGTTCTGAAGCACCAAGTTCTGAACATGTTATAGTTGACTATACACTGCCATCTCACATGCAGATTGAAGAAATCAGTGATCAGAATGCAGCCACTAGTGTTCAAGATCAACAAGATCAGCAGCCTATCCTTGAGCATCAATTAGAACCAGAAATACCAGATGTTAATCAACCAATTGCAGAACCACAAGTACCTAGAATACAATCTCAGAGGCAAAGAAAGTCAGCAATTCCAAATGACTATGTGGTTTACCTTCAAGAAGCAGAATATGACATTGGAGAGGAGAATGATCCAAGAACATTCCAGCAAGCAATTGAAAGTGAGCAAGCTGATTCTTGGATGCAAGCAATGGAAGATGAGCTGCAATCCATGAAAAAGAATGAAGTAGGAACACTTGTTGATGGTAGTGAAGAGATAAAAGCAATAGGCTGCAAGTGGGTCTTTAAAACCAAGACTGATGCAAATGGCAACATAGAGAGATACAAGGCAAGGCTGGTTGCAAAGGGCTTCACACAAAGGCAGGGAATAGACTACACAGAAACGTTCTCACCGGTTTCATCAAAGGATTCCTTGAGAATTGTCATGGCCTTAGTAGCTCACTGCAACTTGTTACTGCATCAAATAGATGTCAAGAAAGCGTTTTTGAATAGAGAATTAGTGGAGGACATTTATATCAAGACTTCAGAGGGGGAAGGTATCTCAAATTTGATGCAAACTAATTTCAGATCTTTGGTTTCATTGAAAACAAGGCCTGAAAGCTTCAGGCATTTACCTAAAGGTCAAATGGAAAATAATCATTATTCATTGAAATGTTGATGATATACTTTTAGCAAAAGTCCTTTATGACAAGCAGTGACTTGACTATTGAAAGATACGAAAGACATGTTGTCTCATTCTTTTGAAATGAAAGACCTAGGGGATGCTTCTTATGTTCTTGGTCTTGAGATCATAAGGGACAGATCAAGATCATTTTTGAGATTGTTAGAGAAGGCTTACATTGAACATGTGTTGAAGAGATTCAATATGCAAAAATGTTCTAATGGTGAAGTTCCTATAGGGAAAGGAGACAAGTTCAGTAAAGAACAGTGCCCTAGAAATGAATTGGAGAAGAAATCAATGCAAGATAAGCCTTATGCATCTTTAGTTGGGAGCTTAATGTATGCACAAGTTTGCACAAGACCAGACTTGGCTTTTGCTGTAGGAGTTCTAGGAAGGTTTCAATCAAATCCTGGTTTGCATCATTGGACTGCAGCTAAGAAGGTTCTGCGTTACTTACAAAGAACCAAGAATTTCATGCTTTGCTATCGTAAGAGTGATGAACTTGAAGTTGTTGGTTACACGGACTCAGACCTAGCTGGCTGCAAGGATGATAGAAGGTCTACATTTGGTTACATATTCTTCTTGGCTGGTGGTGCAATATCTTGGAAAAGTGGAAAACAAATTGTCCGTTCCACTTCCACAATGCAAGCTGAGTTTATCGGATGTTTTAAAGCTACTAAGCAAGCTGTGTGGTTGAGGAACTTTATAGGGCAGATGAGAGTGGTGGATTCTATTTCAAGGCCCTTGAAGATGTTTTGTGACAATGAAGCTGCTGTGTTCTTTTCAAAGAACAATAAAAGGACTTCTGCTTCAAGACTCATGGATGTTAAGTATTTGGTTGTGAGGGACAAGGTCAAAGACAAAGAAATCACCATTGAGTACATTTCTTCAAAGTCAAACACTGCTGATCCTCTTACCAAGGGTTTACCGGTGGAAGTATTTCAAAATCATGTTGCTAATATGGGAATACTTGAGTCTTTTGATGCAGTAGATCAGTGCAAGTGAGTTTTACTTAAATATAAGTTTTGTTCGTTCAGTTTTACTCTTCAGTATTGAATAATAAGATGCTAGAACCTCTTGTTATTATTGTTCTAGATAAAGTCAATACATCATATTTTTCTAGCTTCAATTCAGTTGGATGTTTGTGAACTTAACTGTTTTGAATATGGACGCGAACTTGATCTTTATTTGCAGCTTGTTATTAAGTAATGTGGTTGTTTTGTGTTAGGGTCATCAAGCATGCGATGACCACAAGGAGATCAATTGGTTCTATTTTGACAGAACATGAAGGCTTCTTGCTGAAGCATAAATGAGGTTCAAATAAGAACCAAAAAGGTGGACCAAAAGGGTGGAAGTTTCTGGTATAATTTTCCACTTATCTTCTGCATCATTTTGTATAGTACCTTGTGAATTTGATTTTGATATATGTAATCTTGGAGTGCTAGTACAGGTCAATTGTATGAAGATTTCTTTGGTTCTATATCAAGTGTCAGATTTGACTGGTATTTTAGGATCAGATTATATGTTAATGACTCAGTGATCACTAAGGTATTTAGCTTTGTGAAATGTGAATATGTGCAATATAATCAACCTACGCCCAAGTGGGAGAATGTTAGTTTTGGGCTTGGTTAATTATACGTGGCAGGTAATTTTTTTTGAATTTGTCTCTGTAGAGTCTTTGACATATAATTTGAATATCCTATGAAAGTGGAACTACTAGTTTATGTTGAGATGCAGATTTGGTTGTTAAGATACTACAGTATGCTTTTGAATCCCTTAATAGGTGGGATTAGTTAGTATAGTATCAAACTATCAATATAAAATGAGGTCCCTGCTCTCGCTGCTATTCTGGTTCTAAATAGCACCAGTCCTATTTACTAGTTGAGCAAAAGCTGTAGTAAGAGAGTAGAAGTCTTCTTTTTGCACCAATCACTGATGGCTTCTTCTTCAGGTAATCTTTCTATCTGTTTCGAATCATTACTTCTTGATGTAACATGCCAATGTAGTTCTATGCACATTTGATTGATGGTTTTATGTTCTTCTAACATGCCATATAGGAAAAAGCTTAGAACTTGGTTCTAGCTAGATATCAGGTAGGGCTCAAATTTGGTTTTAGACATCCAAGGACCAGGAAGGCTCGGACCGTTAACAAACTGGCCTGTCCTTCAGGCTTTTTGGGGCTCGTTTGGTACTACTGTTGCTCCGACCTCTTTCTTTCTCTTCGAGCTTAAAGTTGATGCAGATGATCAAGGGAAGGCTGACTCTTCTCAACACCCTCAAACTGGATGGAAACAAGGGAAGCCACCACCATCTCAATCTCAAGAGATTGAAGGCTTCGTCGATGAAGGGGATTGAAATTTGGGATTGGGAAATTCCCAGTTAGGGTTCAAAGAAGTCAAGCAATAGAGAGAAACATAGAGAAAGGGGTCAGGGAAAAACTATATAAAAAAAAGGAAAGGGATTGCGATAAAAAAAAAAAAAAAAAGGAATTTAGATTGGATCGAGCTTTTCAGGGTTTTAGTGTTTAAGAATTCCAAGGCCCGGAAATGACCTGTAAAAATCTAAACGGTCCAAGCCCTTTGTTTTGGTGTATTTTTTTTTTTTTTTTTTTCAAAGCACAGCCTAAACTATAGCCATTTTGTGTTTTTGGGTTAAAACACCTGGGCTTAATGGGATATTTGTAAACACAAAGTACTAAGATACACTTTATCGGTAGTTATGTTTCATAAGCTGCCATTTTCTATTTTTCTTACCATTTATTTGGAAAGGCACTTGGGAAAGCCTGTATTACTATGTGTATTTATTAATTATTGCTACTGTTTGTATTGTTTGGAAACATAATAACCACTAGAAAAGCATACGGATTAAATTTCTTTTTGAATTGTTGATACTTTATATACATAATTATCCTATATATATTTTTTTAAGCAATAATCTTATTTTTAGTGAAACTAAATTGAACATATAAAATTGAGGGTAAAATCTATTGTTCAAAAATTATTCATAGAAAGAGAGATCTCAAAATCTATTGTTCTAGCCCTAATGTTTAGAGCAATAAACTTACCTCCGGCCCTGACCTCATCCATGTTCCCTATGTTCCAATTTCCAAATCTGTTTCAGAAGGAGAAGCGTGGGGTACTACTGATCCCTCCCTGACGACAAAGAGGAACCAAGTAGGGTTTCTGGGATGCTAAGATAGAGGGAGGATAAGGCGGGTGAAGAAGATAAGCGGCCCAATCATTGCCTTGCTCTGGTCCCACCAGCATGTAATCTAGGAATTTGGGTCTGAAGATGTCAATTGAGGCCTTTTTTGAGGTTACCATTACCTCGGGTAAAAAGCCTTTGAAGAAGAAAGGCAGGCCTCGTGGTCCTAACAACCCCAAACCTGTACCGACAGCCCTAAAGCTGGTTCAATTGGACTCCATGCTGACAAGTTCTTCGGAGGCAGGTTCTATGGTTCAGAATGAGGAGGGTTTGGAGAAGAAGTCCCTTTCCCAGGAGTGTTAGGAGACGTAGCCTTACACCGCCCTACATTGAAGTTGTTGTTGTGCTGGAATCTGAGATGTACACCATAGAGGTATTAGGCGTCAAATTTTTCAAGACAATTGCTGTGATTTAGGGTTGTGTAGGAGTAGAATTTTATTTTTTGCAATTTCTTTTTGGTTTTTAGTTGTACTTTTTTTTGTTTTGGATTTTAGTTTTTTTTTTTTTTTTAAATAATTGAGCATGGTGATGTAATATAGTGTTGATTTGGGTTGAGGAAAGAAAGCGATCGGGTGGCGATGGTGGAGTCAGAGGACGACCAAGATTTGGGTATGATTAGGGTTTTGGGAGCTGTTGCGCTGAGGAGATGTATGGAGGCCATGACTCTAGCTTTGCGAAATGCGAAAGAGAATGGGAAATTGCTGGGTTACTTAGTTTTTTATTTAAATTTTTTTTTTCTAAATAAAAGATGAAGTCTTGGGTATTTTAGACATTTTACAATCTGCCACGTGTACATGGACACTGAGTTGGTATCTATTTATCTGCCATGTCAGCCAATTAACAGAACAACTAGATGGAGTGGACCTATTAGAGGAAAATTGGGATGTTAGAGAGTTTTTTGATGAAATTGAAATGTCAGGAAATGAAATGATGTTGCATGCAAAGTACATGGACTAAACATATTATAACACTTTATAATACCCAATTGTTTGGTATATACCCAAATTATAGATATTCAAATAGGTAAGCATATTTGATCTAGTGTAGATTAATTTCTCCTCAATAGGTACTTGTGATTTGTGTTTTGTTTTTTTAGGGTTCATGCTAATGAACATGGGTTTCAACAAAATTAAGAATGAAAACTGATCTCTCTCTAGAAAACACCCTAAAGTCCTTTCGGCTGTGAAATGGCTTTCTCGTCTGATGGCGCTGGATGTTTGCTAGTTGCTACCGGACATGATTATTAATGGTATTTGTCCTGGGCTCCCATGAATAGGTGCTCGGGCTTGAGGTTTTTTGTAGGATGGAGGGCTAGATTGAGTGGACGTCACTGCTACGCGGGGCTGTGCCCGCACGGGTCTGGTAAGCCTCGTCGACTATGTCAGAAGGTGCTGAAGAGAGTGGCATGGGTCGGGGTGCTGAATCGAACAATTTGGTATCGTGGTGGCATGGGTCGAGGGGCTTCGTGGTCGGGTTTTCGTGGGCGCTGGATGGACCAGGCGGCTTCACGATAGTATGGGTCGAGATGATTGTGGTCTTGTGGATTGTGGCAGCGGAGTCGGGATGCGCCGCATCAGGGCTGCAGAATGGCTTTCGGGCTGGTCGACTTTACCTTTTGGGCCAGATTTCCTGCTGGGCCTGAGTTTGGGTTCTTATTTGTTGGGCTGTTAGGCTTTAATTTGGGCTAGGGCTTTGGCCCCTGATCCAATTCTATGTTTTTAGATTTATTGTCTAATTATAATAATTTCTTTGTGTTAGGAATCTAGATTTCTAGCGCCTCCGGCATAGTACCAATGGAGGAACTCGCTACCTCTACGAATCTGAATGTATAATGAGTAGGTATATTTCTATATACCACTGTGGGTACTACCACTATCTTTTTGTCTGTCTATGCCCTTAAATGGCAGCGGAAGGGTATGTAACGGTCTATTCTGTCTTGTGGTGAATGACAATCATTGATTGATTAATTCAAAAAAAAAAAAAAAAAACATGGTTTCAACATCGCTAGTGTTTTTATTTAGGGTTAAATACTGTTTACTCCATGAAATTTTACCCAAAAAACACTTCAATCCATGTCCTACTAATTTCACACGTTTACTCCTTGTACTCTTAATTTTGGACCAATAGGTCCATTTCGTTACTTTCTGTCTAAAAATTCCGTTAAATCGCTGATGTGGCAATATTTCTACATTGAAATGTCTGTTATACCCTCACTCATTTTTATTTATTTATTTATTACTTTTTATTATTTGGTTTTCTCTTCTTCTTCATTAGCTTGAACTTGTTCCAAGTTTTTCCTATCAGATTTCCTTTCACCTTCTTCGAATGGTGACCTCATTTTTCCTCTCAAGCTTCAAATACTCCGACAATCTCACAATCCAGACCAAGACCAAGAAGATCGATCGCGTCGAGACCCGCCTCAAGGACTGTGGCTGCGACCTCTTGCTCTTCCAGTTCAAGTCTGGTATCATCGTCCTGCTTGTCTCTTTCCTCGTTGCTGAATTTCGACCGCCATCTTGTTCGGTAACGGTATTGGGTATGGGTAGAGATGTGAGTTTACTTTTGATTGTTTTTGTTTGTTAATAATGAAGAGGTTGAAAAGGGACTGGGATTGAGTTTTGATCTGCCAAAGTTCTTGAATTTGTAGATTTCCGTTCAAGGGTTTTGCTTTGATTTTGATTATCATAATTAGATCAATGAAGAATCTGGGTTTGGAGATGAACTAAGCATCTGGGTTTGCAGAATCTAGGATTTTAAGCTTAATTGACAAATAATGGGATTTTCCATATTTGGGTTTGCAAAATTTGGGATTTTTCACACTTTTTGATGTTCTTGTGCTTTGTTTTGGAAACGAAGGTGTCAGATTTGTGTGCTTTGGCTTGTTGTGCATAGTGTTATGGTCTCTGTTTTTTTGGTCCTTTTGATATTGTAAATACAATCTTCAAGCTTTCTAGTTCATTACAAAGGCTACTGTGGTTTAGTGCATCCTATTGTAAATTTCTTCCATGTTCACAATTTTAAATTTTTCTTGTAATTTCAAGGCTGCCTTCACCAATTGTCTTATCTCCTCTGTTTGGACTTGTCCAATTTCTAATTTCTTAATTATCATATTTTTAGGCAACTCTGCATGGATAAAATGGTTTTTGCATCCTAGTTGCTTATACACCAACAATGATCGCACGGTGAAACAAGCAATCACTCATGAATAAAAGGATGATGCCAAAAGAAGAATGAAGGAGAAATTCTAAAGAAAAGACAATTACAAAGAAGAAAGAAGAAAGAAGAATCAAAAGAAGAAGAAGCGAACAAGAAAGAAGAATGATGAATCAGAAGATCGAAGAATAGAACTGGACGCTGGATGGAGGAGAGCTGGAAGAAGAGAAAACCAAAAACTAAAAAGAAAAAAAATAAATAAATAAAAATGAGTGAGGGTTTAACTGACATTTCAATGTAGAAATATTGTCATGTCAGCAACTTAACGAAATTTTTAGACAGAAAGTAACGGAATTGACCTATTGGTCCAAAATTGAGAGTACTAGGAGTAAACGTGTGAAATTAGAAGGACAGAGACTGAAGTGTTTTTTGGGTAAAAGTTCAGGGAGTAAATAATATTTAACCCTTTTATTTATTTATTTATTTTTCTCAAGAGATTCTACAAGTCCATAAATGATAAAGAGTACTCCCACCTAGAGTTTATGTGCAACTTTAGTGTGAGAATATCTAATACATAGAAAACACACTCTGAGATAAGCATACATATTTACATATATATATATATATATATAGATTTTATCCAGAGCGGAGCTCCACTTTGAAATTAACGTGTGAAGTTCGAGTTTTTGGTCACTTTTAGGTCGCATATCCACATCCCGACCGTTCAATTTCTTGATACTAGTATATAGATCATCTCTGCAAATTTTCAGCCAAATTGATGATCGTTAAGGTATCTAACTCGCATAAACAAATGGATGGACTGAATCTGTCAACCTGAACCATACTAGCTTTAAGGCTATTATCAATACTTTAACGATCATCATTTTGACTGAAAATTTGCAGAGACGATCTATACACTAGTATCTAAAAACTGAATGCTCGAGATGTAGATATACTACCGAAAAGTGATCCAAAACTTGAACTTCACATGTTAATTTTCAAAGCGAAGCTCTGCTCTGGATTGGATTTGTGCATATATATATATAGCTCACATCAGAAATGAAAAAATAAAAGGAAATTAGTCATTTAAAAATAAGAGAAAAATCAAGGATTGTTAAAGTAAAATTGAGATGGAATCGGTCTACTCATTTCATTTCATAGTCCCTTTATACAAGGATAGAATTACAACGGAAATATTGATTACATTAATGATACTAAATGCTGATTGATCCGTAATTGCGCTGATTGATGGTAATCACTAATTCCTTGATTCCCTCTCCGTCAGTTGCTTTGACGAAGGCACACAATATGTTTTTCCTTTAACACTCCCCCTTGTGCCAAGTCAAAGACGAAATGGTGCATGAGTTGTTGCCTCACTAAAAACCTTGCCAAGTAACAATAAAAACCCTATGGGACAAAAAATACACCTTGGTCGAAGGAAAAGAGCACAACGCACCTTTACATTTGAGGATGACATGTGTGTGTTAGACTCCCCCTAACGTCTACACCTCCCCCTAATCTTTACATTAATCAAGGGAGCTTGGAAAGTTTTCACATTCCTATACTTTTCACATGTTTCTCAAATGTGGCCTTAGGCAGTGATTTGGTGAACAAATCTGCCACATTCTCCTCAGACCTTACTTGATTCGCTTGAATCTTGAGGAGGGTCTGCTGTTGCTGATTGTAGGAAAACTTTGGCGATATGTGTTTTGTATTATCACCCTTGATATATCCTAGCTTCATCTGTTCGATGCAAGCTGCATTGTCTTCATAAATGCAAGTAGGCTCTTAAGTGGTAGAACTCAAACCACTAGTCCCTCGAATATGTGTAATGATAGTTCGTAACCATACACAATCACGAACCGCCTCATGTAGAGCAATGATCTCTGAGGGGTTCGAGGAGGTAGCCACAAGGGTTTGCTTGGTTGATCTCCAAGATATTGCGGTGTTCCCATTGGTAAATACATAACCAGTTTGGGAATGATCTTTATGTGGGTCAGAGACGTATCCAGCATCAGCAAAACCGACCAAAAAATCATTTGGCGTTTTAGTGTAGTGAGTGGCGTTTTCGCCATCAACATTTCCTTTAGGGATTGCAGTTCCATCTGCGGTCCCTCTTGTCTCTCTGTAGGGAAAGAACAGTCACATGTCAAAAGTTCCTTTTAGGTATCGAAAATGTTCTTGATACCATTCCAGTGACGCTGCGTTGGCGCTGAGCTAAATCTAGCTAACAAGTTCATTGAGAATGCAATATTTGGTCGAGTACATTGGGCTAAGTACAATAATGCGCCTATATTTCAGTTCCCAACACCTCTTCGTCATCTTCTTTTGGACGAAATGGATATTTCTTCGTATCCAAGCTTTGACCGATCATGGGAGTGCTAGCAGGATGCGCTTTGCCATGTTAAATTACCTGACTTTTGGACATACGCAGACTGGTGGATTAGTATTCCACAAACTCGGTGTTCTAGTTCAAGGCCTAGATAGAATCGAGTTTTCCCAATATCCTTCATCTCAAATTCGGATTTCAAGTAGCTAGCGGTTTCTCTTATTTCATCAAGAGTACCTATTATGTTCATATCATCGACATATACTGCTACAATTGTAAATCCAGAACTTGTTTTATTTATGAATACGCAGGGGCATAATTCATTGTTCTTATATCCCTTTCCAATCAAGTAGTCACTTAGACGGGTATACCATATCATCTTGGATTTGTTTCAATCCGTAAAGTGAGAGTTTCAACCTAATTGCAAACTCACTCCGTGGTTTAGAGTCACTTGACTTGGGTAATGTAAGGCCATCAGGCACTTTCATATATATCTCTGAATCTAGATCACCATAGAGATATGCAGTAACCATATCCATGAGCTGCATTTCCAGTCCTTCGGAAACTACTCAGCTAACTAAGTAGCTGAATGTTATAACGTCCATTACAGGAGAGTATGTCTTCTCATAGTCAATTCCAGGGCGTTGTGAGAAACCTTGAGCCACAAGGCAAGCCTTGTACCTCAAGACTTCATTCTTCTCATTACGCTTTCTGATAAAGACTCATTTATGTCCTACAGGCTTTTCACTTGGTGGGGTTAGTACTACCGGACCAAATACCTGTCTCTTTGTCAGAGAATCTAATTCTGCCTGGATTACTTCTTTCCTTTTAGGCCAATATGCTCTTTGTTGACATTCTACAGCAGAGCGTGGTTCGATATCATCGTGCTCTATGATTTCTTGAGCAATAGTGTATGCAAATACATCATCAATGTGTATGGAAGATCTTTCTATCAACTCATATACACTCTCATAGTCTATTGAGATTTCTTTGTTCTATGGAATCATTTCAAACATCGGAACGTCCTCCAGTATTGATTCATGGACATAACTATAATCAGAGACAACCTCATGAAAGGGATTCTTTACATTGATGATTAATGGATTGGTTTATGCCTTACTTACCCTCTTCTTCCTTGGGTGAGTGTCAATCGAACCAAGTGGCCTCCCCCTCTTCCTTTGGGGGGCCACGGCCTCAACCACACCTCCACTAAGTGTTGTTGCAGTGCCTCTATCTGCGGCACCGTGCCCCTTGTTGGGGATTTCTAACCTTGCAGGTACATTTGCAGCTGGTATATGTGATCTCATCACTTTTACAATATCAGTAAACATATCAGGCATCGAATCTGCTATGTTCTGAAGATCGATTATTCTTTTCACTTCACTTTCACATTGTGAAGTGTGGGGATTAAAATGAGACAGAGTGGGGACAAACCACGATAATTCATGTCGTTCCCTTGGAAAATCCTTTTTCCTATCTCCCCTTAATGACGGGAAGACTGTCTCATCAAAGTGACATTCCACAAATCTAGCGGTAAAGAGATCGCCTGTCAAGGCACATAGCAGATAATTGTTGGGAATTCTTATCCAACATAAATACTTAATTGTCTCTGAGGACCCATTTTGATGCGCTGTGGGGGCGCAATAGGCACATATACTGCGCAACCAAATATACGTAAGTGTGAAATGTTAGGCTCATATCCAGTTACCAACTGGTACGCAGAAAATGGTTGGCTAGTAGTGGGTCTGAAACGAATAAGTAAAGTTGCGTGCAATATTACATAACCCCATGTAGAAATAGGCAGGTTGGTGCGCACAACCAATGCCCTAGCCACCATCTGTAGCATTTCGATGGTGGTTTCTGTGAGACCATTTTGTGTATGCACATGGGGTACAGGATGCTCCACATCGATCCAATAGACATGCAATAATCATCAAATGCTTTTGATGTAAACTCTCCAGTGTTATCAAGTCTTATAGACTTGATAGGGTGATCAGGGTGGTGAGCCCTTAAAAGTATAATCTGTGCTAGGAGTTTTGCAGCAATTCTTGTGGACAATAAAACGACATGTGACTAGATTGTCGAAGTATCCACCAGAACCATAAAGTACTTGAATGGTCCGCACTCTGGATGGATAGGTCCACAGATATCTCTTTATATCATTTGTAAGAATGGAATGTTTTGTTTTGTATCTTTAGCATAGGAAGGTCTCGATCCTGTTTTTGCTAAAGAGCAGGCTTTACAAAATTAGTGATTTTCCTTTGAAATAGTCAATGAGGCATAATGGGAGGGAAGTAGTGCTTCTGGTACTTCAGAAGGCAATGACTGCGTTTAAGCAGTACTAGGACCGACACCTTGCAGTGTGACTGATTTTTGTCCCATTTTATTTTTCACTCGAAAGAAGGGATGTCCATATGAGTTCTTTAAAATGCGGATCATCATGTCACGACCGGGGTGCCCGAGGCTGTCATGCCAAAGCCTGTATAAGTCAGTGTCCCACATTTCATTGTTGGTGACAACATAGGATTCAATGATCCTAATCGTAGTGAGGTACTGTCCACTAGATTGACTCATAAGTTTCTCTAAAATGCGTTTCCTTCCACATTCATTAGAGTTAATACCAAGGTATTCAATTCCATTCTCACAGTGTGTTTCTAATGGATAACCGTTGGCACAAATAGCTTTGAAACTTAACAAGGTTCGATTAGCTCTTGGTGCATATAGAGCGTCTGTGACTTGAAATATTTTGCCATTAGGCAGCAAAAATTTGGCAGTTCCTCGCCCTTTTATTACTTGTGATGATCCAATCATCGTAGTCACAGAGGAATTATAGGCTATTGATTCAATGAATAATTGCCTATTTCTTAATATTGTGTGGGTAGTCCCACTATCAATTAAGCACTCAAGTTCTCCTCCATTCATTCCTACAAATAAATGGGAAGTTTTTGGAAAATATAGCTCATATTCTTTAGAGTATTTCTATTTGCGTAGAATGGTATTCTTTTCATTCTAATAATTTTTCTCTAGGTGTATTGCTTTACATCTTTATAGTGCTATGTCGAACCATGTAAATATGTGTAGTAAATAAATTTGAATAAATTTAGTGCTTCAGAATAAAATTCAAAATTTATTAATAAGCCAACGATAATCAAATCAAGGTCTTTGTTCAGAAATTTAATTCATCAATCCATGATTGAAAATCAACTTTAAGACCAAGCAATAGTCTAATTAAAAATGAGGCATTATGCCTTCACAACTGTCTTTGGAAAATAAAATGAATAAAGCAGATCAGTCAAGATTGAGAGCATCCATTGACTTAGCAAGTTCCTCTTTGCCATTGAAGTCTGCAATTGTAAGGTTGAAGTCTAGGTCATGACCTCCTTCTTCCATATAGTGAGCCTCTTGTTCTTTAGACTCTCCATATCTCTTGTAATTGGCTGCTACTCTGTTGTTTGCTTGGCAATTCTTGTACCACTGCCCAATGAATCCACACCTATAGCATGGTTCATTTTCAACTCTTTCCTTTTGCATCTTTTTTCCACTATCTCCATGTCCCTTTCCACGTGGTGCATTGTTGCCACATGGGTAGGGATCAGCACGTCTAAACCCCCTTGAATTGGAGTTATTTCCACCTTTCATTTTTCCATAATTAGCCTCGGGAATTTTCTTTGTCCCAGTGGGCCTGGCATTGTTGTTCAAGAGAACCTCATTATGTCTCTCATTCACTTGCAGTAGGCTTATTAACTTATATATTGAAAGTTGTGATTCTTTTGTTGTCATATACTCCAACTTATATTGGTTCGCTAGTATAAATGCTGAAGTAGGAAATGTGGTAAGAGTCTTGTAGATCATATCATCTTTTGTCATTTCCCTTCCATAGAAATTGAGACGTGCCTTAAGACGCAACATGTCCTTGTTGAAGTCATTGACCCTTTTGTAGTCAAGCAAGCGGATTCCATTCCACTAAATGGCCAGTTCTGGGAGTAAAATGTCATAAGTGTTCCCAAAACGTCCCTTAAGGACATCCCATAGTTCTTTGAGTGTCTTCAACTAAAGGTACTCCTAGCGTAGGCTTGGATCAATATGTTGCCTCAGAAACATTAAGACATTTGCTTTCACCTTATTAGATGGTTCATCATCTTTGGGGACGGTAATGGTGGCAGTGTAGTCTTTTGCCACAAAGGTAGTTTCTACATCCGAAATCCAATGGTGGTACTCAAGTCATTCTGAGTCAAAGATGTCAAATTCAGGTCGAGTTGGATCAGCCATCTACATAAACAAGAGAGAAGATATAAATTATGCAGTCATAAAGACATCCACCTAAATTATTTTCCAAAAAATGTGAATTAGATTTCAAGACCAAGATTCGTAATGGTCACATTTTTTCTTTCGATGCTATGTGAAAATGCTTGATCACAGTAAGTGTGTATGGATAATGCGCATGAATTTTCATTATCATGGCCAAACGGAATTGATATGTTGCATTAAAAATAATCATTACACATTTAAATATAGCATACAAAAATAAACTACATGGCATGCTCAAATTTCACAAATATACAACAAATTATATAGTACACATAATAATAGCAAGAATATATCATGCATAAAATAAAATGTAAACAATAGCATAATACAAAGCATACGTAAACATGCGTAGACATACTTTATATAAGCGTAAATAAAATAAATACATGCTCAAAATTTCATAAATAATATATATATATATATATATATATGGCATGCTCAAAAATAAAATAAAATATATAATCATGTTTAAAGATAATCATATAAAGCATAAATAACAAGGTATAAAGCATGCTTAAAAATAGAAAATATAAAATGCTCATGCTTTAGGTTCCATGAAAATATATAACACATATAAGAAAATATATGAAAAATGGAATATAAATAAGGCAGCCAAAAATATATATAAAAAAACATACTTGGTTTTGAGAAAATAAAACGATCCTAGCGCACGAGCGTGTTGATGCAGGCGTGCGTAGCGATGTTTTTTGTTTCAGCAACGGGCTGGAGTTTTTTCTCTTTTTCTTCTTGCTGGGCTGCGTCACCAGTGAGGCCTGATTCTTTTTTCTTTTCTTTTTACTCGGTCTGGGCCTGGTCTGCTTTTTGGGCTGGCCCTGTTACTTTGGGCCGAATTTCTTTCTTCTTTTTT
Organism: Rosa lucieae; assembly: GCA_024704745.1. Taxonomy (NCBI): domain Eukaryota; kingdom Viridiplantae; phylum Streptophyta; class Magnoliopsida; order Rosales; family Rosaceae; genus Rosa; species Rosa lucieae. The sequence goes on from CM045492.1 coordinate 40,012,468, forward strand.
TCTTTCTGTTTTTGTGTTTTTTTTTTCTTTCTGGGCCTTCTGTTCTTTGGGCCTTTTGTTTTTTTTCTTTCTCTTTTTTTCTTTCTTTATTTTTTTTTTCTTTTTTCTTTTTTCTTCTTCTTCCTCGCGTCTTCTTTGTTTTGGCTTTCTGTCCTTCTTCTGGGCTGGAGCAGGACGTAGCAAGTCGAAGACGCTGTTGGGATTCGTCTGTGCTTGGCTGGGAGCAGGACACACGACAGAGGAAGATGGAGGTCGGTTTGGACGAGGCCGCTCCGGTTATTGGGGCCGAGGCCGGAAAGAGCGAACTGCAGCTACGAGATTGGAGGCTTGCTGCTGGGATCTGCAGGTGGGAGGCAGCAGTGATAGGGGCCTAGGCGCCGCCGGTGAGGTGAGACCAGGCTGTGGCTGCTGGGATTTGCGCAGGCAGGGACAGTGGTGTAAGGCGGAGGCGATACCCGATATGGATAGAGCGTGTCTGCAGGCTGTGTGCAGGTGTGGGGATGCGCGCGACTGTGTTGCGTAGGCTAAGTGAGGGGGTGGGGCAGTAGCGCCCAGCTGTGGGCTTTGCGGCCGTGTAGGCTATGCTATAGGCGGGGAGGAGGCTGATGGGAGACCGATCTGAATTTTTTTTTTTTTGAGATGGCGGCAGAAAATAAAATTTTTTTCTTTTAGGTTTTGTTTTTCTTAGATATTAGCTCTAAGCGTGCTGATAAAGTGTTAAAGTAAAATTGAGATGGAATCGGTCTACTCATTTCATTTCATAGTCCCTTTATATAGGGATAGAATTACAACGGAAATATTGATTACATTAATGATACTAAATGCTGATTGATCCGTAATTGCGCTGATTGATGGTAATCACTGATTCCTTGATTCCCTCTCCGTCAGTTGCTTTGACGAAGGCACACAATATGTTTTTCCTTTAACAAGGATTAAATTGATTGTAATGAATTTTAAATTTATGGTCATAATTCAAATTAAAAAAAAAAAAAAAGAAGTAAACATCTGACTATAATTAAGAGAGATTTTATTTAGATTACGTCCTATTTAATCAGAAGGGCAAAATAGTCAAGTTAAAAAATAAGAAAAATATTAATTATAGACATATACTTTATAAGGAAGGTTCAATTATATGAATTGGGGAGTCTAACCTAGCGCTCTGCTAGGGTTTGAGAAACCTCTCCCTTGCAGGGATGGCGTCTCCGATTTCCTATATTGCTTACCAATAGTGGCTGCATCAGTTCTTTGGCTGCTTCTTCTCTCCTTTATTGCCTTGGGCAACGATGTTCCTATTGTAGCTTCGAGGTTTAGTGGTGATGGTGGAGGCATGGAGCCGGACTCTATGATTTTTCTTGGTTGGTAGATCGGATGCAGCTGATGCTTGGCTTGAGATGGAGGTCCACGTATGTGGCGCAGTCTACATCGAGACGGAGCGACGGTGGAAAGGATTTGGATTGGGAACGTTTTTGACTCTATCTGTTTGATAATTTTCTAGCGAAGGGTGGACAGTATGCAGTGAAGTGCTCGATCTCTGGGTTTGTTGCTCTCAATGGCGGTGTCAAGCTTGTGTTTTTGGCTGTTTTGGTAGGACCTAAACTGTTGCTCTGCTTTACTCAGGCTTTGGTCCTTTGATGGTGGTGATGGCAGATAGCTCTTACTCGTCGGAGGAGCCAATTTCCTAGCACTGGTGCGGTGGTCGATGCGGTGACAGAAGCCAGGACGGTCGATGTTGCGGCTACTGGATGGTGGAAGCAGCTGAGCTCCCATCTAGGGTCTTCTCTAAGTGGACTGTTTGGGCCTAGTTCTCATGTTGGGCCTTGACTGCATTCTCATCTAGCTAGGGTTTGCCCTAGGTGTTTTGGTTGGGGTTGGTATGGGGCTGTTAGCTTTGGGGCTAGGCAATTGTCTTGTCTTCAAATTTTAATTTAGTTTTGGCCTTCATTTTTTTTTTTTGTGAAAAAGAATGACTGGCATGGCCTTTTTTTTTTTTTCTTTCATTAAGCGGGGTAGATCGCAATGAAAAGAGACATCTTGTTGTCCCAGTGGAGTATTTTAATCTTCTTTCGGGCTCTGCTCTTTTTTGTTCTGGGCTTAGTCCTAAAAAGTGGGTGTGCTAAGAGATTACTAGTTTGTTTGTTCTTTTAGTTAGGGGTGGATTTGAAGTATTTTCTATGGAACGGTTCTTTCTATCGAGCCCATAGAGGTGGATCGATTTTGTACCGCTTACTAAATTACATAATGGGATGAGCTCTTTTACTAAAAAAAAATTATGTGAATTGGGTGTAGATTAGGAAAATATTTCCTAATACAAACTTTATTTTTTGGGTTTACACTACCACAATATATAGGCATTAGATACCATTTGTTGGCCACTCATGCAAGTATGGTGGGTTCACAAGTGAATTTGCACACCATTGTTTGTTTTGGTGTCATATTTTACTAAATAGTAGTGAATTTGCACACCATTGTTTGTTTTGGTGTTATATTTTACTAACCATTGTTTGTTTTGGTGTTATATTTTACTAACCATTGTTTGTTTTGGTGTCATATTTTACTAAATAGTAGACTGCACTACCTTCGTATCAAATATAATACTCTTTTCGGTTCTTAGCTAAGTAATAGAACGCTGAACAGTGAACACTACAGCAACAACAACAACAACAACAAAAACACACCTTTGTAAAAAAAAAACAACAAAAAAAACACACACTTGTTCTCTCTCGTCCTTCTGAATTTTGAGATATCTTCTGCGAGTTCCTTCCTCTTTCCTCTTCACACAAATAAATCCAACAAGTCATGGCCGGCGCCATCGCAAGTCCAACTGCGATTTTTCTTTTGGTTGAAATCGACTCAGATCCAAAATCTCTTCGCATAAGAGTGGATCTTGTGATCAATCTAGCTATTCAATTTGTTCAATATTTTCAACCAATGAAACCCGGTCTCATTTCAACAAAATCCTCCGTGAAGATCTGAACAGTGTCTTTAGCCAAGCCGACATGTCGTCAATCTCTGTCTCATGTATTGCATGGCAATGCAACTGATTTGTTAAGGTTCATAACTTACATCTCTCCTTTCTTTAATACATATATGTTTCTTATTTAGATATGGGTTGTTTCTTTCCTTGATGTTCATGTGGGTTTTAGAAAGAAATTGTCTTTCCTTGAATTTAATTTTAGATTTATAAGCTCCGAATGTTTTCGGGTCAAATTGAATTTGTTCTCAATGTTTCTGATTATACTTCTCCCAATAATTGTTAATTTTTAATTTCACATGCTTAACTTCTGCAGTTCATTAGAAGGTATAATTGGGATGGGCTATTAGATGGATGTGAATTGGACACTGGAAGGTGGTTTTCTATAGTCCTTATTCTCATTTGCTTCTCGTGATTTGACTCGAGAGTGGCAAAGAGCTTTATACTTGAACCATTGAAACGCTTTCAACTGTATAACATCAGTGACTTCTAAATATCCGTCAAGTAATATATAAGTTCAAGATTAAGGCATTATACTTTGAATATCAGACAGTAACTGGCATGCCTCTTGGAGCTGTGCTGCAACTGATCTAGCCTCTTGCTAGTTAAAGATGGTGATTTAGCTAGTTATTTGAGATTTATGTTGTGTTTGTAAGTTACTAGTTTTTCTATTTCTTGTGGTTTTGAGAATTTTAGTTGTATGCTTTACTAGAGTAGTTATCTCGAAGGTAGTGTTTGTACTTGAAAAAGCTAATCATCTACTCCTACATTCTTTATAATTGTATAACCTTTGTTTGATAACCTTGTAATTTTTCTTCTTTCCTCCTGTGTGCCTGTTTGGATAAACTTTTTGGTATTTAAGTAGTTATTTCTAGATTTTTTTTATGATTTTCAGGTTTACACATTCATTCGAAGCAACAGTTGATGATTCTTATCACTTTGAATTTTTGAAATGGTAGAAGAGGTGATAAAAAATGGTAGCAGCTCTTCAGATGTACTGCTTGATTCTTGCTCTGCTAGTAAAAGATAAGACATGACTTGCAGAACCATCTGCAAACACTTTTAAAGTTTAGAGTCCAACATGCTTTCTTTAATTAGCAAGTTACCTGAATTAGACTTGCTTCTATTCAGGGTGATAACAAATGTGTCATGCTCTTCTTAATTAGCAAGTTACCTGAACTATACTTGCTCCTATTCATGGTGATAGCAAATGTGTCATAGAATTGAAGGTACTTTACTCCATTTCTTGAAGTCATTTTACGTATAATTTGCAAGGACTTGTAAGATCCTTTCTGGTTTCCACGTCAGTCAATAGTTGCATATTTCCGACTAATTAGCTTAAATGGATTTAGGTTCTACAGAGCACCTTTGAATCAACATACTTCTAGAATAGTACACATGCTTTGTGAATAAATAAAGTAAATAAAAGCTAGCTTAGTGTTTATGCAGCATCTCAACAATGAAAAATTCTCCTGAAACAATAGTCTAATGTTTTGTTTATTTTATTTATGCATGATCTGATCATCTTACAATGGTTGAATATGCAATATTTGATCATCTTACAATGGTTGGTTACTTCTGTTGTCCGTGTTGAAACTGAAGGTGGAAGCTCATTCTAATGGTTTTAGTTAACCTATCATTCTATTGCTTTCTATTTAATCCAGTGGAGCTGTGTATTGAAGTTGATGTTTTATTGGAAGGTTGAGCAGTTTAACGATTTGTTGGTGCAAGAAAATCAAGGAGACTGATTTTGGTTTTGAGCACTCCTTTGTTTGACTAGACTGCTATATTTTAGTACTATAGTTGCACTCGTATATTCAAAGTTTCCTGTGCTAATATAAACTGTGAATTTTGCAGGTGCAGGCAAATGGTATTGCAACATACTTTGTGACATTGACTATGTGTCTTGGCCTTTGGTGTGGCAGAATATACTTGCTTGACATACTTTCTACATCAAATGGTATGGCAGAATATTACTTGTGCAACAGTTTCTTCTGGAGATCAGACATATATAAGGTAATCGTATACCCATTTCCTTAAGCTTGTGTGTTCATAATTTCAATTGTTCCACAACAAAAAATTTTAGTTGATATTTCATATTATGGCTATGTAAGTCTTATATATTCTAAATGTCCCTTTCATTTTATTTGATGTAGTCATCCATGGAAGAGAGGAGGAAATTGCAGATACCATGCCTAGAATTAAGACTGCCAAGAATTGTTCTTTTCATAAAATTGAATTTGTATATTAATTTTAATTTTTTTTTAATATGAAATATTGCAGTCACCATTTGCTAGATGGATTCAAATTTGCTCACCATTTTTATTTTGTGGTGATATCATCATCCAATTAAAACTTGCCACTTCATGTAAAATTAATTTAATATTTAAAATTTATTTGTTTAATAAAACATCATAATTAACTATAATTATGTTTTATAACACATGACAGTTTTATATTGAGTGGTGATATCACCACCGAAGTATTGGTGGTAAGCAAATTTGAATTCTTGCTAGATAGTGTGTTTTCTGGTGATGGGGCCCACAGTTTGGAAGTCACCAAAAAAGTGATAGTGTCTTTGGAGTCTTTGTCACGCCAACAGTGCCCACCCTTCCTTAATTAGTGTCTACAGGGGTGTCTATTGCTATTACACATCAATCACGTTTGTCTTTTACTTCAATCCACACCATTCACAATGGTGTGTTTTGTTCAGTTTTGTTGTAGTGTTATATCTAATTTTCTCTAACTTTTTTACGGATCATTTACCAAATTTGGGATACAATATTCCCTTCAACTAGCTGTACGTTTGTGGACACGAAACTTTTCTCATTGAGTGTCTAATGTAATCTTATTTGATACCTTAATTTAAATATTGGGTGGCATAAAGACTATATGCGAAAACTAATAAAATCTCTCGTTTAAAAACTTATAATCAATCATTGAAATGGATCGATCCATCAATCTCATGGGGTCATGAACAGTAAATTTCAAACCAGTTAATTTAATTGTGAGCCCTCCTTTGTCTAACCCTAAGCCATAGTTCAACAGCGACCTGGTAACACACAAGATACAAGTAGCGAGGTCAAATCGCGGCGGGGTTGGGTTGGTGGGACTTCATTTTAACCCTTTTTAGCCTTTAACCTTTCATTTCTCTTCTTTCTGTCCTGGACAATTAAAACAAGAAGTTGCAGTAGCAGCAGACCATTAATTTGCCTAACTAACAAGGACTACTGTCAACACGATCGAGTGAGCTGTGCCGATGGTCGACTTGATACTATCCATTGGAATAAGGTTTCATACTCTCTCTACTCCTACGTCACCCGCCATTCAACTCCAAAGGGTTTCAGTTTCCCAGACGCAGGCTGGTCTTCGGTTTCCATTATTAACTGTTCTAGTTTTATTTTTCTTGGCTGACAAACTACGTCGATTCGTTTCCAACCACAATTCCAGTTTGATATTAATCTCACTATCGTTGTCATCTCTTTCTCTCCTTTTCCTCACCACATACACACACTCTGAAATAAAAACATTTCCCTAGCCTCTTTCTTCATTTTCGTTTTTATTATTATTATTATTTTATTTTATTTTTTTATATTAAAGATAATGTATTTGATAAAATGACTGAATGAGATATTTAGTAAAATATTGAAGAAGCACTAGGACAATTATGAATCGCAGTTTGTTGACTTTGTTCATCAACATTTGAGAGCTTCAATTCTTTATCCCCGAGAATGAGTAATGTCAAGTTTCTTGCTCCTTTACTACCGCCCATATGCCCAACTATTCACAATACACTAATCTAGTGAACCCTTTTCTGGCTTTCTCTCTCTCTCTTTTTTTTTTCCTTCACTTTGATCATATACTTAATTATTCAACTACTAATTGTACATATTTAATTGCAACATTACTCATTATTTAGTCGAGGCGTTCAACCTTGTAGGCATTGGGTCATAACATTAAGAATTATTCTAAAGTACGAAAAATTCCATCGAAATTGTAATTGCGAAGTTTGGTACGTTGTGTCTTATAGAAGTGCTATTTTTGTTGGCGTGAGTCATACTTACCTTATTTACGTAGATATTCTGTAATATTCCATGATCTGTAATATTATGTAATATCTGTAGTATTATTAGGTTTACTACTTATCTTAGGAGTAGTACTTGTCTTATTAGGCGAAATTATAATTTGTATATAATTCCTTCTTGTAAGGTGAATGTTACATCTAATCTATTCAGTCAAAATTATCTCTTGGTTTTCGTTATATTTGACTTGGTATCAAAGCAGAGATCCGATCCTGGACTCTGACTCATTGTTCTTTGGTCCTTGACCCTTGTTCTTTGTGCTTAGATTTGTTCCTTGTCCTTTGATCCTTTCATCACTGTTGCCTTCTTATATTTCCAAGTACCTTGTTGTTTTCCTTCAGCTGCGTATTCACCATGGTGAAAGATCAAGATGTTTCGACCTTGATCAAGCAAGATGGAGATGGTGAGACTTCTCATGGTTCCAACCAAATTTCTGTCTCCGTTAAAGATGATTCAACTGGAAGTTATGGAGGTATCAAGCTCAATGGCTCTAATTACCAAACCTGGAAGAAGATGATGGAGGCTCACCTTTGTGGAATCGATAAGGTGGGCTATGTTGATGGTTCGATTACTGAACCACTAATTGCAGCCAACAATTATTCAAAATGGAAGACTGCAAATGGCTTGGTAACCTCTATTCTTTACAAATCCATGACTGAAGATGTTTCACAAATGATTATGGGGTGTAATACAGCTGAAGAAATATGGGAAAGCCTTAAGGAGATCTACTTTAACGGAACAGATTTTGCCGAGGTTTATGAGTTGAGCACTCAAGCCTCCCGTATGACACAAGATGGAAAACCAGTTGCCATGTATTTTGCAAAACTAAAGGGGATTTGACAAGAAATTGATCAGATTCGTCCATGTCACATGAAGTGCCCAGATGATGTCAAGATTTATAAGGAGGAGCGGGATCTCATGAGAGTTCATGTTTTTTTGGTTGGCCTAGATCCAATATTTGAGAATGCAAGGAGCGAATTGCTTCATCGGACTACCACACCAACCTTGCAGCATACCTTTGCTTATATTCGCAAAGATGAGACCCAGAGGGCTGGAACTAGAGTAGTTACTTTAGAAGTTGCAGGCCTTGCAATACAATCAAAGCCACCCAATCCCTCAAGTAATCGGTCACTCTTAGGCAATCGGCCTCATTCTTCTCTGCATCCCTCTCCTCAAGGTCCTCCTCCAAGGTTTTCCTCAAATCTGACTTGTAATTACTGCAAGAATCCAAGCCACATCAAAGAAAATTGTTACAGGTTAGTCGATTTTCCAGCAGGTTACTTTGATAGGCCCCAACCTCAGGACAACAAACCTAAGGGAAAGGCTTCTATTCATCTTGTTCAAGACCAAGATTACTATGCGGTGACAGAACCAGATTACACCAACTTTGCTGGTAAAGATACCACATCCGTAAGTCACGGTGGTAATGGTAAGATTGGAGTTGCTTTAAAAATTTCTAGGTTTACTAGTGGCAATACTTGGATAATTGATTCTGGAGCATCTGACCATATGACCTATGATCGTAGTTTCTTTCTTTTTCTCAATCCACCCTCTATTTCCTTTGTTGTCAATGCCAATAGTGATTCTTTTCCTGTTTTAGGAATAGGGTCTGTTCGTCTCACCCCTTCTTTGACACTACATGATGTTCTTTATGCCCCTGATCTCTCTCATCATCTTATATCTGTGCCTCAGCTTAATACTCAATCTCGGTTTTCTGTAACATTTTTGCCATTGTATGTGATTTTTCAGGACCTCCTCACCAGGGAAATAATCAGCAAGGGTTATCTGAGGGGTCGACTATTTCATCTGGATTGCATGTTCGCCGGAATGAAGCCGGAGAAGGCAGTCCAAGTAGCGTTGATTTCAACTGGGGTTACTAATCAAGTTGAAGAATTATGGTTATGGCATCGGAGATTGGGACATCCTTCCTTTAGTGTCATGAAGAAATCTATGCCATCCTTGTTTCTGGGCATTGATGAGTCTAAGTTGCACTATGAGTCATGTACTAGTTATCCTTTGAGTACTACTAGGAGTTCTTTTCCTTTTGAGCTTATTCATTCTGATGTATGGGGACCTTTCCGTGAGTCAATCTTGTCTGGCAAACATTGGTTTGTTTTATTTATTGATGATTATACCCGTCTTACTTAGGTCTCTTTATTGAAACACAAATATGAAGTCTTCTCTGCTTTCCAAGAATTTTTTGCTCTTGTTCAAAATCAATTTAGGGCCAATATTAAAGTCTTTCGTTCTGATAATAGGGGGGGGGGAGTTTGTCAATTCTCAGTTTCACTAATTCTTTCTTTCTCATGGGATTATTCATTAAACTACTTGCTCTCAAACCCTTGAACAAAATGGGGTGTCAGAAAGAAAGAATCGTCATGTTCTTGACATAGCTCGGTCTATTCTATTTAGTGCTCATATGCCTAAGTATCTTTGGGGAGATGCAATTCTCACTGCTTGTCATCTCATCAATAGACTACCTTCCTCTATTTTCAATGGTCAAATCCCCTATGTTGCCCTTTCAAATCATGTGTCAGTCCCTTCGTTTTCTAATCTCCCTGCTTGTGTCTTTGGGTGTGTTGTGTTCGTCCATGTTCCTAAGAATCAACGGTCCAAACTTGATGCCAGGGCATTAAAGTGTATTTTTGTGGGCTATGGTGTTAATCAAAAGGGCTACAAGTGTTTTCATCCTCCTACACATAAAGTTTTTGTTACCATGGACATCATCTTTTATGAGCATGCATGTTACTTTTCTCCCATCAATCCTTCACTTTAGGGGGAGAAACACACTTTTTTGGAAGAGAAGTCTTGTGGGATTAAAATTCAGCCCATGGAAGCCAATGACACTCCTGCAGAAACAGAAAAGGTAATTGCCGAACAGAGCATTACTAGTTTCGAAACAGAAAAGACAATTGTCGAATCATCTACCCTTCAAGATGGCCAAGCTCCTCCATCCCTCTTAGATACAGATAACCCTTGTCAACCAATCCCTGAGGAGCATCTCAATCTTGAGGTTAGTGGTGTTTCTTCTAACTCTGATATTGGTGATAGTGTGTATGTTTTGCCTCCTAGGTCCACTCGTGGTAAACCACCTCGTCAATATGAACCAAGTTTAGATGTTAAGTCTAAGTATGTCATAGCTAACTTTGTATCCACCCACCGGTTATCCAAATCCTATGCTTCTTTTGTGAATCAAATATCCTCTGTATGTGTTTTCAGTAAAGTGCAGGATGCTCTCAAGGATCCCAAATGGTCTCAAGCAATGAATGAAGAGATGGAGGCATTGGAGAAGAATAATTCTTGGGAGTTGGTGCCACCTCCATAAGGAAAGAGAGTTGTTGGATGTAGATGGGTGTACACTATCAAACACAATGTAGATGGTTCAGTGAACATGTATAAAGCAAGACTTGTTGCAAAGAGATATACTCAAACATATGGCGTGGATTATGAGGAGATCTTTGCTCCAGTAGCAAAGATTAATACTGTTCGAGTGTTGATGTCTCTAGGAGCTCATCTAGATTGGGCCTTGCAACAGTTTGATGTGAAGAATGCCTTTTTACATGGAGAGCTATATGAAGAAGTCTATATGGATCTACCACAAGGATATGAGGCAAGCACAGGAGGTAGATTTGTGTGTAAGTTAAATAAGTCCTTGTATGAACTCAAACAATCACCACGAGCTTGGTTTGGAAGATTCTCTCAAGCTCTGCGTCGTTTTGGGTACATGCAGAGCAACTTTGACCATACATTGTTTCTGAAATGTTGTGAAGGTACATTAACTGCCTTGATTATTTATGTTGATGATATGATAATTACTAGTGATAATTCAGAGGAGGTTGAAAGATTAAAAGATCTGCTTGCATCAGAGTTTGAGATGAAAGATCTTGGTTCTCTTAAATATTTTTTAGGGATTGAGGTCGCCAAGGGGAGTTCAGGAATTTTCTTGTGCCAGAGAAAATATGTGCTTGATTTGTTGACAGAGACAGGAATGATAGGGTGTAGACATACTGATACTCCTATTGATCAGAATCATAAACTGGCTGAGTACCCTAATCAAGCTCTTATAGAGAAGACTCGCTATCAGAGGTTAGTTGGCAGATTAATCTAATTCTCACATACTCGGCCAGACATTGCATATGCAGTTAGTGTTGTGAGTCAATTCATACATAATCCAAGTGAAACTCATATGGAAGCTATGATTCGTATTCTGAGGTATTTAAAGTCTACACCTGGAAAAGGCTTGATGTTTTCAAAGCATAATCATCTGGATATTAGTGGTTATACAGATGCAGACTGGGCAGGTTATGTTACAGATAGAAAATCCACTTCTGGTTACTTCACTTTTGTAGGTGGTAATCTTGTTACTTGGAGAAGTAAGAAACAAAAGGTTGTGGACAGGTCAAGTGCTAAAGAAGAGTATAGAGGTATGGCTCATGGAGTTTGTGAATTACTTTGGGCGAGAAATTTACTTCGTGATTTGGGATTTAAACCGAAACGAGTCATGGATTTGTATTGTGATAATAAGGCAGCAATGGATATTGCTCACAACCCAATTCAACATGACAGAACTAAGCATGTTGAGGTTACTAGACATTTTATTAAAGAGAAGCTTGATGCTAAGCTTATCTCTTTTCCTTTTGTCCACTCAGAAGAACAGTTAGCTGATGTTCTCACAAAGGCAGTATCGAGTAAGGCATGTAATGACTCACTTGACAAGTTAGGTATTCATGATTTATATGCGCTAACTTGAGGGGGAGTGTTGGCGTGAGTCATACTTACCTTATTTATGTAGATATTCTGTAATATTCTGTGATCTGTAATATTATGTAATATCTGTAGTATTATTAGGTTTACTACTTACTTTAGGAGTATTACTTGTCTTATTAGGCGCAATTGTAATTTGTATATAATTTATTCTTGTAAGGTGAATGTTACATCTAAGCTATTCAGTCAAAATTATCTCTTGGTTTTCGTTATATTTGACTATTTTTACTTCTGTAGTATTTTCTATTGATATGGTAATACGGTTGATTTACTTCGTAACCTGATAGCATATCTCAGTACAGACTATTCCACTTCTAAGAGGAATGTAGCAATAGCAGGAGTAACAATAGCAGTTGGTAATCCCGAAAGGATAAGTTTACCAAGTCCGAATTTCGGGCATAATTAATGTACCTTAAAGTACATCAATAGAGGTCATATTATCCTAAAGGAGAAATGTGGTGTATATAACTTTACCCCGTACTTACCTCATCATCATAGTGTGTGAAACAAAGAAAGATTGGGATTTCTGGCAATGACTACTTCATCTCTTCTTTTTCAATACCTTAAATATTACGTACGTGAGATTGGATGTCATTCTTTCTATTTTATTATCAATCAATGGACATATATCTTCTTCTCACCTCAACATCCATATCTTTGGTCTTCAGATTTACCGGGAAAGCGGTCTCTCTCATATTTATGGTAGAAAGTCTTCGGATTTACCGGGAAAGCAGTCCTCTCATAGAAAGTACATACATATATAGCGCGCACACGTATATACAATGTTTGATATTTTGTGTTGAAAATTGAAATCCCCCTCCTTTTTATTATCAATTCTTGCTATCACCCCTTTATATATAGTTAGTATCTCCATTTATAAATGACATAGTCTATGCGACACATCTCCTTTCCATACAATTATTAGCCAGCAGCTGGGACATAATTAATAGCAAGGACCAGGCCCCTAGCTATCTCATGTTTCCTATTCTCTCTTTTCTCAATCTCAAGAATTTGGAGGAATAACATTAGAATCAATAATTGGAGAAGAAGGGAAAAAAAAAAGTGTATATTACCCTCATCTCTTTTCTCAGTCTCAGACACTCGGAACCAACACGACTCTTGTGGTTTTTCTCTCTGAAAATGAGCCAGTGTGTTCCCAGCTGGGATCTGGATGACAGTAGTCCACCGCCGAGGCTCTCTCTTCGTTCTCACTCCAATTCCACCTCTCCTGATGTTCCCATGTACCTACCTCTCTCTCTCTCTCTCTCTCTCTCTCTCGAACAACGTACTGATAAAATATTTGTATGCAGGTTCGACTATGAAGTAGCAGAGCTGACATGGGAAAATGGCCAGGTGGCCATGCACGGCTTGGGTCTACCGCGCTTGCTTTCCAAACCTGCATCCTGGGACAAGCCACGCGCTACTGGTACTCTGGAGTCCATAGTCAACCAAGCCACCTGTACTTTGCCTCGGTTTTCCAAGCCTCCCTTTGATAACACCATCACTTCTGCCACTGGCGGTGGTGCTAACAAAGTAGTGACCTGGTTCGATCATCACTGTCGTGTTGCCACCTCCGGTGCTCCCTCCAACACCATGACCATGGACGCGTTGGTCCCTTGCAGGAACAACCAACCTGATGAACCAAACAGTAGCCTTATGATAGACTCTGTAGATACCGTGCCAGGAGTGCTCGGCAGTTCTGGCACGGGTGTGATCAATGGGCGCTCCACTCGAGTGGGGTCGTGCAGCGCTACCGCGACCCACAACGAGGACACCCGCCGACTGGGAAAACACAAGGCGGGCGTTGCACGTGTACCTGCTACACCCGAGTGCAGATCCCCCAGCGTGAGCGGTAGTGCCACGTTTGGGATGGATAGCCAGCAAGCCACACTTGATACTAAGGGAAGCGACCGTGACTCAGTTTGTCACAGCAGACCACAGGCAAGCTCTCAGGCTTTACTCCATAAATTAATGCAAAAGATAATGGATAAGTTAGCTCTCTCTCTCTCCTTTTTTTTTTTTTTTTTTTGCGTTAGATCAATAAATTAATATTTCTTGTTCATGTTTTTGTTCTTGAAGAGAGAGGAAAGCGACGAGGAGGAAAGAAAGAAGCGAAGTACTGGAAAATCCTCAGTTTCTACAAAAAGGAGTAGGGCTGCTGCTATACATAACCAATCTGAACGTGTATGCTATCTCTCACCAGCTCTTTTCTCAAACACGGCCTTCTCAATCCAATCATATGTATTGGAATTTTCTTTGTTAGGTATTCATGAAATAGGATTGTTTAATTAGTTGAACTGGAATCACAATCAAGGTAAAACTTTTGAGATATAGATATTTGAAATCAGTTTCAGTGAAGATAAAAGAGGAGAATATATATTATATGTACATGTATATATTAAGATAAATGAGTTAAACAAATGATTGAATTGACCAACGATAGGGACCTATTTGACTTCAAAATTTGGATTCAAACCATGGTAGAAGAGCATCTTGTGGGTTATTTCCTAATTTTTTTTTTATTGATGCAGAAAAGGAGAGATAAGATCAACCAGAGGATGAAGACGCTGCAGAAGCTGGTCCCAAATTCCAGTAAGGTATGATGTTCCACTCGATCGGGTTTTGTGCACTATCTGTATGGTTTTATTTTGTCGAATAAGCTAGTATCAAATGAGACGAAAATTTCTGTTGATTTCATTTATATTCGGTCACACTCATATAAATGCCATTTGTTTCCAACAAAATAAGATGCCAATAAGCACTTGGAATCTCATGTACATGCATGTCCAAAGCTGACTGAGGGTACAGTCTGATTTACAAGCAGTCATGGCGGCCAATTTTTTCAGAAAAGTGGTCCAAAACTTGAATGGATATAAATGGCTGTGTTTTTTATGTGATTCATGGGTTCTAGTCCACAAATCCAATTCACAAACAAGGTAAAATTTGACAGGAGGTTGTTCACTATGGGGACAACTACCTGCTCCCACGTAAATTAATCCTTCTTATAACTGGTAGGGCATAATGCTTTTGTGTTTATTCCAGAGAGCAGTAAATGGTGTTAATCTGCAGTATTACGTATATATAGTTGTAACTTGTCAAGCTAAGATGTGGTTGATAATGATCCCAAGTTGTATGGCTAGCGGATGTATGTGGAGATCGAATTCTTGATCTCATCGAATCCTGGTTCATTTTTGTTTTATTTTAATTACTGCAGACTGATAAAGCTTCAATGCTGGACGAAGTGATTGAATACTTGAAACAATTGCAAGCTCAAGTCCATGTGATAAGCAGAATGAACATGCCAGCCATGATGTTGCCTATGGCTATGCAGCAACAACTTCAAATGTCTATGATGGCCCCAAGAAATATGGGCATGGGGATTGGGATGGGAATGGGAATGGGAATGGGAATGGACATGAACAACATCGGCCGCCCCAACATAGGGGGAGTCCCTCCGGTTCTTCACCCAACTGCATTCATGCCCATGGCTTCATGGGATGGCTCTGCCTGCGGCGCTGAGAGGTTACAAGCTGCTTCAACGACTGTGATGCCTGATCCCTTGCCAGCATTTCTTGCATGCCAATCGCAGGTAAGGTTTAATATCCGTGCATCGTAGAATTTTATTTAACAGAAGTACAGAAACATTCTCTCTTGCTAAACAGTTTGGGTGTCTTATTTTGGATGAGTTAATGCCCCGTAAAATTTTTGATACTAACAAATTCTTTTGCAGCCGATGACCATGGATGCTTACAGCATGATGGCGGCCATGTATCAACAATTCCATCAGCAACCAGCAGCGTCTAGTTCTAAGAGCTAATATATTGGATTTAATTCATGCTTGCTAGCTAACTAGCTCAAATATCTTTATTAATGGCAAGAAATGTATAGACCTGAATTGATTATATCTTTTGGCTTAGTGTATACTGAATATCATTGGTATTCTTTTATGGGAACATATACTGAATATATTTTTTACTGCAAGGAATGACTAGTACATAAAGTAACAAAAGTACGACACCCGAGTCTTCAAGGTTGAGAATTAATGAATCGAACTGTGGAAGAGATATTTATAGTTTTATACCAACATACGCCCTTAATTACTGGATCGGAAAACAAAATCGCAGAGAACTTTTCTCATCTCCATTGTTAACTTTGATAGAGGCATTGTAGACGAAAGGAAAGCGAAAGTCTAACACATACATGAACTCTTTGATAGTGGTAGGTAGAGATATATAGACTAGCTAGCTTCCTAAATATAGACACCACAACTGCATGGAGTAGTTGATAGCAGTTTTCTAGTACTACGTACAGAAATTAATGTATTAATACATCTGATTATCTAGGGAACCTGATAAGATAATCTCTTCAAAAGAGTGAATACCATCGGTACATTTGGCATCGACTTATTGCTGCTAGGTCTTTGCACGTTATTGCTGCTGGTCTTTGCACGTTTTTCCATTATTTTCTTGTCTAATTTACTTGACCACTTCAAACACCTAATTTTCATTTGCCGATGGATTATTCACCGGCCATAATCTAACGATGAATGTGTCCTGATTTTGACAATGAGCAACGAGATAGGGCCGGCATCTAACATGCAGAGTTTGCTTAAAGATGAACATATAAATGATTGGGTGCTTGTTTGTCAACTATGGATCAATATATAGGTCACCTCCTATATTCGTCAAAAAAAGGGTTCCATATTCATGTTATCATGATACTGTACCATGATACTGTACCGTGAATGACTTTGGCCAACTCATTTTTTGCACTTCAAAACATTGCAAGCTTGAAAGTTCTGTTTTTGTTTTTCCTATTTTCAGTTGTAGCTTCATCTTTATGGGACTCACCAGTTGCGACAGAACCTAGCTAGTCCAATGTCCAGGTATTAGTGTTTGTTTTCTAAATAAAAGAATAGTCGTTGGGACCTTGGGGTCTAGTTTATGCACGTAGAACTTGGAGAATCTTAATTACTGAAAAGGTGGAGGAGCATAAATATTTCATCATGTAGAACAGAAGTTACAGATTTGGATGCCAGCTAGACCATGAGGCTTTGATGTCGTGTGAAACTCAGAGCAATATAGCATTAATTCAAACTTGATTCACAAACTAAACATATTAAAACTAATGGTAAAATAAGGCTTTGTATGCTCAGTGTTGGATATATACATCATACTGCATAGTTTGCATTGCATTATGGGGTAAAGCTATGGTATGTTAACATTTCTCATATTGATATTTCAATTATTTTTACCCCTCAAAGGACTCATGTTACCACTTTGAGAACTAATATTACTATTTTCAGGACTCATATGGTAAACTAAGAAAATTTACCACTTTAAGGACTTATGTTACCACTTTGAGGACTAATATTACTATTTTGAGGACTCATGTGATAACTAAGAAAATTTACCACTTTAAGGACTCATGATACTACTTTGAGGACTAATATTACTATTTTGAGGACTCATTTTACCACTTTTAAGGCAATTGTATGCATGTCATACGTTAACACATTGTAGAATTTTCTTGCATTATTTATTCACTTTAATCAAAATACTAACTATATAAATTCTAAATTTTAAATGATGAATCAAATAAACAAAATATTGTTTGTAAGTTATTAGGTATAGTGTATCCGTCATTCAAAGTACACGTATTCGGCTATTCCTCATCAAGTTTCTTAAGGTATTGAGATAATGGAAATGCTAGGTCAACCACTCTTTTGGGTACCACATGCATCACACTTTATTTGGCAGGTTATGTAACACATCCACGTGATTTAATGGAATTCTGTGATATGTTAGACTTTTTGCTATATCAGGTGGGATGTAGTGGTACCTTAAAATATGATTCACTTAGCAAGTTAGCATAGTGAATCAAGTTAGCATTACATTCAAACTTCTGTCACATAAGGTACGTGGAATGCAGGTTGTACTATCTGCCAAATACAATCCTAATTCTCGAATTCTTTTACGTAATAAGGACTAAGTCTAGGAGTCACTAATTGGCAATAAAGCTCATACCTTGCAAGCATTAAGATGCATCATGCGTGGTATGTATTCAACAATTAAGTATTCAATTCAGGGTAAAGTTATGGTATGTTAACATTTCTCATACATAAACTATTTTTATCCTTTTAAAGACTTATGTTACCACTTTGAGGACTTATATTACTATTTTGAGGACTCATATGGTAAACTAAGAAAATTTGCCACTTTAAGGAATCATGTTACCACTTTGAGGACTAATATTACTATTTTAAGGACTCATGTTACTACTTTAAGGACTAATATTACTATTTGAGGACTCATTTTACCACTTTTAAGGGAATTGTATGCATGTCATACGTTAACATTTTGTAGAATTTTCCTTCAATTCATACATAATTGAGTGTCAAGAGTTTCCCTGTAATTGATAAGACTATACATTTTTTTTTTTAGAAAAGAAAATTGTATTTACTCAGCAATTGAGATATTTATATCGGATATAAGTACTTCCAATAGCCAATGAGGTCCATCCTCTACCCAAGCCTGAAGTGATTTCTTATCTATAATATGCGCTACCTGTTTACATTTTCTAGGGGTATAAGTACAAATAACTAGAGAGAAGAAGTGGAAAAGAGTCTTCACTTTTTCAATAAGAGCACCCTCCATAAACATGTTGTCTTCCTCCTCACATAAATCACGGTCACCTCCAATGCATCCATTTCCAATATCAAGGATGATGATTGGAAACCTGCCTCGACACAAGCTTGCAGCCCTAGAATTGCAGCAAATAATTCTGTAGTCTTCTGATTGAACCCACCTTGCAATTCTTTAGAAACTGCCAACATTATATCACCTCTGTCATTCCTTAACACTTCTCCAATACCACGCAGACCAGCATTTATATCAACCGCACCATCAACATTAAGTTTTAAGTAAGGAAAGAGAAGTTTAATTCAATGTTGAATAGTAGCAGATGTAGATGATGAGACGAGAGGGAGGTAGGTTTGCAGTAATGAATTCATGCACCTGATCTTGAACTTGAGAGAGGATTAACTGAGGCCTAACAAATTTACGTTGACAATCTTAAAAAAGACAACGTTTATGCATGGTGACCCCTCACAGACTATCTTGCAAATTTGCAATTAGTAGAATACAACATTATGAATGGGGTTCTGATGTGAGTGTGATTGCCGGCCACGTACTATCCTGACCTTTTCTGAAATGATAGGAGATAAGAACGTACTGATTACTTGGGGTAGAAGAAGTTGAGAAGTGTTTGGAGAAGAAAGAAAACGCTTGGACAATGAGATCACCACATATTTCGTATGCGAAAATTTAGGTTTGTTTGGCTCAAGGAGTTGTCGCAGTTTCAGTCAAGGGTAGATCGAATCAGCCCCAGTTCATCTATACGCATCATTTTCATAACAATACGCGAGTTGGAAACTAGCACTGAACATCTTGGTCGGTGCTGTACGTGCTTGGACTGGAGCAATATATATAGATAGACACAAACACAGTGAAAGGATTGCTTCATAGTTTTCAATTTCTATGTACTTGGCAAAAGCAATACAAAGTGGTAAAATTAGTAGGGGAACGTGGATTTTACTCTTCAATTAGTAAATCTGGTTATCCAGGAGTTATTCAGGTAAAACTAAGTTGATAATCCAGGAGTTATTCAGGTAAAACTGTTGATAATCCAGGAGTCATTCAGGTAAAACTGTTGATAATCCAGGTGTCATTCATGTAAAACTAAGTTGATAATGCAGCAAGTGATAAAGTAATTTGAGTTTCACATCCAAATTTTACAATGCAGCAAGTGATAAAGTAATTTGATTTTCACATCCAAAATCAATTGACAATAAATGGAGTGACCCAAATCATTATAAACTCATTATTCAGGTCTCAATTTCCCATGTGGCATTTATATTCTCAACACGACCCCACAAATATGGCGAAATTTCAAGTCATCCATATACGTGGACAAGATATATTGGGTGACATGAAACCCGTGTGGCCTCAAGGCATGCACAAGTGGGATGACGATAAAATAATTTGGGTTTCACATCCAAAATCAATTGATAATGGATAAAGTGACCCAAATCTCTACTATTAGAAATGGATCCTTATAAATTCATTTGCAAGTCCTTATTTTCTCAAGTGGAATTCATATTCTCAATAACAAGTTTATTGACAAATTAACAATATGATATATCATATATGTCATATGGTAGGGGCACAATATAAATTTTGCCCAATAAAAAAAAAACTTAAAAGATGTGTAAATATACTATACGTGTACACACGTAGATTAAAAATGAAAAGTCAAATTATTGTTAGGTGCTCCAATGGCAAGTTAATAATTTTCTTTGAATTGTGTTACACGATTCAACTAACCTGGGCATGAACTTTCGTAGAAAAGAGCCATGTTATTGCTGCGTCTGAAGTTCAGGCTTAAAAGTTCAAACTCATCACTTTCATTGCTACAGAATGTGCATGTACAAAGTTCCTGTGGGGAAGGGGCATTTTATATTACACCCAAATTTGATTACACCTATTAGATTAAACCCATCTATAATTTTTTTTAATATATACCCAAATTTGTTGATTAAGTTGATTACATAAATAAATTCTCATTAAGTGACATAGAAAATAAAATATGTTTTTGTCAAAAATTTCTTAATATGCTACAAGCTCTAAACAAATACACTTGATGAACTAGATCATTGATTGAAGCTCTGGTAATCAATACCTAGATCGAGGTTTATATCTTATTTTTTCTATATAAAAGGTATGTTATATTTTTCATATAAACACTTGAATGGAAAGCAAACAGAGGTTAATAACATATTATATAGTTGTTCTATTTGTAAGGTATGTACTAAATAGGTACTTGATCATTAGAATACTTTTTTTTTTTCTAGATAATTTGATTTCAGGTATGTATCTGACATATAGGAGGCTTAGTTTTTGGTTTATACATTCGATTACAGCCTAAATGTTAATGGGTTTCGTATAACATCTTTGTATTAGAATTTATGATTATTTTCTGTATCATTCCTCTTTGTTAGGTTTTCTATTATATTATACCTATGATTGTATACAAAAATGTTACACCTATGATTGTGGTATATATCATTGTGTGTCAATTTCTATTAAGCTTGAACATTTCTATTATTTAAGCCCTACCTACATATACATATTTAGTAGGTACATTAGACATGTATTATTTGAGAGAATGTAAAAGGGCAAATTAGATATACATGAAAGTAAGGAAAAATATTGATTATATATAGGCTTATAGTTTATATGGAAGGTTTTCTTTTTACTTTTTTATTTTGTTTATTTTTATGAATCACTCTATATAGAAGGTTTATCAATGTGATTTGGGTGTAAACTAAAAGAAAAGTATGTATGGATTTTTTCTAATAGAAGGTTTAATTTTTGGGTTTATATCTAATTTTCTCGATATTTATTTGTTCACATTCTCTTGAAATGTAATGTATGTGCTTACAGATCGAGTAGATATTTGTGATTGGAATCATTTATAACAGGTGAGCTAGATGGAAAATAAAATAGAAACCCTAATGAGGTGTCATCTTCTCCTAATTTTTTGCTAAACCATAATCTCAACCTCTTTCACAATTTTAAAAGTAAAACTTTCAAGAACAATAATGGATCATTTGCATGAAGCGGAACTCAACAACTGTTAAAGGAAAAACATATTGTGTGCCTTCGTCAAAGCAACTGACGGAGAGGGAATCAAGGAATCAGTGATTACCATCAATCAGCACAATTATAGATCAATCAGCATTCAATGTATTTAATGTAATTAATGTTTCTGTTGTAACTCTATCCCTATATAAAGGGACTATGAAATGAAATGAGTAGACCATTCCAATTGTCATTTTTACTTCAACACGTTATCAGCACGCTCAGAGCAAATAGCCAAGAAAGAAAAAAATCCAAACCCTAAAGAAGAAAACAACATTTTTCTTCTGTTTCTGCCGCCACCAACAAAAAAAAAAAAAAAAAAAAAAATTTCTCCCCAGACCGGCCTCATCTCCACCTCTCCGGCCGAGCACCATAGCATCCTTGCAGCCCACTGCCTAGCACAGGCCACCACCGGCCTTCATCGAATTGCTAAGGGCACCCAGTCCAGACCGGCCCGGCCTCCATCTCCCTTGCAGCAGACCAGGTCGCGCTTCACCTCTGCCTGCACATCACACAGACCGGCCTCACCTCCCAGCACTGCATCATCGCGGCCTCCCACCTGCAAATCGCACCTTGCAGCAGATCTTGCCGTGCAACAGTCCCACGCGGCCCCAGCCCGGCCTGCAACAGCCCGGCCTCCAGCGTGCCCGACCCGCCTGACAGCAGCCCCGCACCTGCAGATCTCATCCGCCTGCTGATCTCCTCGCCTGTCCAACCCGCCCATCATATCCCAGCCCCGGCGCTGCTGTCCTGCAACTACTGCACACCAGGAGGTCAAATCGACAGCACCTTCTCTGCCCAGAAAGAAAAGAGAGAACCAGGAGGAAGAAAGAAAGAGGCGAAAAAGGAAAAAAAAAAGAGAAAGAGAAAGAAAAAAACCCGGCCCAAAGAAAAGGGCGGCCCAGGAAAAAAAAAAAAAAAAAGAAGAGGCCCTCCGGCCCATCTTTGTCAAGAAAAAAAAAGAGAAAAGAAAAAAGAAAAACAGAATAGGAGGACCCGAACCAGAAAAGAGGGTAACCCGGCCCAAAAGAAAAAGAAAAAAAACAAAAACAGGCCTGCAGCCCAGAGAAAAAAAAGAAAAAAAGGCCCACTACTGAAAAAAAAAAAAAAACGAAGCAGCCCAGTTTTTTTTTTTTTTCTTAAGCCCGAAAGCATCGCCACGCACGCCTGCATCAACACGCGCGTGCGTTAGGATCATTTTATTTTCTCAAAATCAAGTATGTTTTTCTTTATTTTATTTTATGATTTTAACACAGCATGCTTTATACTTTATTGTTTATGCTTTTATTATATTTTGTTATTAAGCATGTTTAATTAGATAATTTTGATTGTTTTAAGCATGCCTTATTATTTATGTTTTATATCATTATATTTAAGCATGATTTATAATTATGTTGAAGCATGCTTTATATTTTATTGTTTATGTTTTTATTATGCAATTGTAAGCATGTTTTGTGAATTTTATTTACGCTTATATAGTTATTTCTAAGCATGCCGTTAATTATACTATTATTTATATTTTATTTTACGCATGATATATTATTGCTATTATTATGTGTAACATATATTTTGGTATAGATTTGTGAAATTTGAGTATGCTATATTTTTATTTTAATATATGCTATATTTTTATTATTTATTACGTGCTATGATTATTTTTAATGCAACATATCAATATCGTTTGGCCATGATAATGCAAACTCATGCGCATTATACACTCACTTACTGTGATAAAGTATTTTCACATAGCATCGAAAAAAAAAAAATGTGACCACTACGAATCTTGGTCTTGAAATCTAATTCATATGTTTGGAAAATAATTTACGTGGATGTCTTTATGACTGCGTAATTTATATCTTCTCTCTTGTTTTATGTAGATGGCTGATCCAACTCGACCTGAGTTTGACATCTTGGACTCAGAAGGACTTGAGTACCATCGTTGGGTTTCCGATATGGAAACTGCCTTTGTGGCAAAAGACTACACTGCCACCATTACTGATCCCAAAGATGATGAACTATCTAATAAGGTGAAAGCAGATGCCTTAATTTTTCTGAGGCGACATATTGATCCTAGCCTACGCTGGGAGTACCTTCAGTTGAAGACACCCAAAGCACTGTGGGATGCCCTTAAAGGACGTTTTGGGAACATTCACGATACTTTGCTCCCAGGACTGGCTGTTCAGTGGAATGGAATCCGCTTGCTTGACTATAGAAAGGTCAATGACTTCAATAAGGACATGTTGCACTTAAAGGCACGTCTCAATTTCTGTGGAAGGGAAATCACAGAAGATGATATGATTTACAAGACTCTTACCACCTTTCCTAATTCAGCTTTTATACTAGCGAACCAGTATCAGTTGGATTATGACAACAAAAGAATCACAACCTTCAATAAGTTGATAAGCCTACTGCAAGTGGCTGAGAGACAAAATAAGATTCTCTTGAATAACAATGCCAGACCCACTGGGACAAAGAAAATTCCCGAGGCTAATTATGGAAAAATGAAAGGTGGAAATAACTCCAATGCAAAAGGGTTTAGACGTGCTAATCCCTACCCACGTGGCAACAATGCACCACGTGGAAAGGGACATGGGGATCATGGAAACAAGATGCCAAAGGAAAGAGTTGACAATAAACCATGCTATAGGTGTGGATTCATTGGGCATTGGTACAAGAACTGCCAAGCAAACAACATAGTAGCAGCCAATTACAAGAGGTATAGAGAGTCTAAAGAACAAATGGCTCACTATATGGAAGAAGGAGGTCATGACCTAGACGTCAACCTTACAGTTGCAGACTCTAATGGCAAAGAGGAACTTGCTAAGTCAATGGATGCTCTCAATCTTGACTGATCTGCTTTATTCATTTTATTTTCCAAAGACAGTTGTGAAGGCATAATGCTCATTTTTAATTAGACTATTGTTTGGTCTTAAATTTATTTTCAATCATGGATTGATGAATAAGATTTTAAACAAGACCTTGATTTGATTATCGTTGGCTTATTAATAAATTTTGAATTTTATTCTGAAGCACTGAATTTATTCAAATTTATTTTCTATACACATATTTACATGGTTCGACATAGCACTATAAAGATGTAAAGCAATACATCTAGAGAAAAAAATTATTAGAATGAAAAGAATACCATTCTACGCAAATAGAAATACTCTAAAGAATATGAGTTATATTTTTTAAATACCTCCCATTTATTTGTATGAATGAATGGAGGAGAACTTGAGTGCTTAGATGATAGTGGGACTACCCACACAATATTAAGAAATAGGCAATTATTCATTGAACCAATAGCCTATAATTCCTCTGTGACTACGATGATTGGATTATCAAAACTAATAAAATGGCGAGGAACTGCCAAATTTTTGTTGCCTAAATGGCACAACATTTCAAGTCACAGACGCTCTATATGCACCAAGAGCTAATCGAACCTTGTTAATGTTTCAAAGCAATTTTTGCCAACGGTTATCATGTAAAAACACACCGTGAGAATGGAACTGAATACCTTGATATTACATCTAATGACTGTGGAAGGAAACACATCTTAGAAAAACTTATGAGTCAATTTAGTGGACTGTACCTCACTACGATTCGGATCATTGAATCCTATACTGTCACCAACAATGAAATATGGGACACTGACTCATACAGGCTTTTTGCATGCCGCCTATGGCCCGAGGTCGTGACATGATGATCCGTATTTTTCAAAAACTCACACGGACATCCCTTCTTTCGAGTGAAAATGGGAGAAAAATCCGCCACACTGCAAGGTGTCGGTTCTAGTATTGCTCAAATGCAGTCATTGCTTCTGAAGTACCAGAAGCACTACCTCCCTCCCATTATGCCTCATTGACTATTTCAAAGGCACATCACTCGTTTTGCAAAGCCTGCTCTTTAGCAAAAACAGGATCGAGACCTTCCTATGCTAAAGATACAAAACAAAACATTCCATTCTTACAAAGATACAAAGAAATGTCTATGGACCTATCCATCCAGAATGCGGACCATTCAAGTACTTTATGGTTCTGGTGGATGCTTCGACAATCTGGTCACATGTCGTTTTATTATCCACAAGAAATGCTGCAACACTCCTAGCACAGATTATACGTTTAAGGGCTCACCACCCTGATCACCCTATCAAGTCTATAAGGCTTGATAACGCTAGAGTTTACATCAAAAGCATTTGATGATTATTGCATGTCTATCAGGATTGATGTAGAGCATCCTGTACCCCATGTGCATACACAATGGTCTCGCAGAAGCCACCACAAAAGGCTATAGATGGTGGCTAGGGCATTGGTTATGCGCACCAACCTGCCTATATCTGCATGGGGTTATGCAATATTGCACGCAGCTTTACTTATTCGTTTAAGACCCACAGCTAGCCAACCATTTTCTGCGTATCAGTTGGTAACTGGATATGAGCCTGACATTTCACACTACGCATATTTGGTTGAGCAGTATATGTGCCTATTGCGCCCCCACTGCGCACCAAAATGGGTTCTCAGAGACGATTAAGTATTTATGTTGGATACGAATCCCCAACAATTATACGCTATTTGGAAACCTTGACAGGCGATCTCTCTACCGCTAGATTTGCGGATTGTCACTTTATGAGACAGTCTTCCCGTCGTTAGGGGGAGATAGGAAAAAGGATTTTCCAAGGGAACGACAGGAATTGTCGTGGTTTGTCCCCACTCTGTCTCATCTTGATCCCCGCACTTCATAAAGTGAAAGTGAAGTGAAAAGAATAATCGATCTTCAGAACGTAGCAGATTCGATGCCTGATGCGTTTACTGATATCGTAAAAGTGACGAGATCACATATACCAGCTGCAAATGTGCCTGTAAGGTTAGAAGTCCCCAACAAGGGGCACGGTGCCGCAGATAGAGGCACTGCAACCGCACTTAGTGGAGGTGTGGTTGAGGCCGTGGCTCCCCAAGGAAGAGGGGGAGGTCACTTGGTTCGATTGACACTCACCCAAGGAAGAAGAGGGTGAGTAAGGCACAAACCAATCATCAATGTATAGAATCCCTCTCATGAGATTGTCTCTGATTATAGTTATGTCCATGAATCAATACTGGAGGACGCTCCGATGTTTGAAATGATTCCAGAGAACAAAGAAATCTCAAAGGATTACGAGAGTATGTATGAGTTGATAGAAATATCTTCCATACACATTGATGATATATACTGTTGCTCAAGGAATCATAGAGCACGATGATATCGAACCACGCTTTGTTGAAAAATGTCAACAAAGAGCAGATTGGCCTAAATGGAAAGAATCAATCCAGGTAGAATTAGATTCTCTGACAAAGAGACAGGTATTTGGTCAGGTAGTGCTAACCCCACCAAGTATAAAGCCTGTAGGACATAAATTAGTGTTTGTCAGAAAGCGTAATGAGAAGAATGAAGTCCTGAGGTACAAGGCTTGCCTTGTGGCGCAAGGTTTCTCACAATGCCCTGGAATTGACTACGAGGAGACATACTCTCCCGTAATGGACGTTATAACGTTCCGCTACTTAGTTAGCTTAGTAATTCCCGAAGGACTGGAAATGCAGCTCATGGATGTGGTTACTGCATATCTCTATGGGGATCTAGATTCAGAGATATATATGAAAAGTGCCTAATGGCCTTACATTACCCAAGTCAAGTGACTCTAAACCACAGAGTGCGTTTGCAATTAAGTTGAAACGCTCACTTTACGGATTAAAACAATCCAGACGGATGTGGTATACCCGTCTAAGTGACTACTTGATTGGGAAGGGATATAAGAACGATGAATTATGCCCCTGCGTATTCATAAAGAAAACAAGTTCCTGATTTGCAAATTGTAGTAGTATATGTCATAACTGGTACTCTTGATGAAATAAGAGAAACCGCGAGCTACTTGAAATCCGAATTTGAGATGAAGGATCTTGGGAAAACTCGATTCTATCTAGGTCTTGGACTAGAACATCGAGTTTGTGGAATATTAATCCACCAGTCTGCATATATCCAAAAGTCAGGCGATATAACTTGGACAAAGCACATCCTGCTAGCACTCCCATGATCGGTCGAAGTTTGGATGCAAGGAAAGATCCATTTCGTCCAAAGGAAGATGACGAACAAGTGTTGGGAGCTGAAATTCCCTATCTAAGTGCAATAGGCTCATTACTGTACTTAGTCCAATTTACTCGACCAGACATTGTATTCTCAATGAACTTGTTAGCTAGATGTAACTCAGCGCCAACGCAGCGTCATTGGAATGGTATCAAGAACATTTTCGATACCTAAAAGGAACCATTGACTTGGGACTGTTCTTTCCCTACAGAGAGACAAGAGGGACCGCAGATGGAACTGCAATCCTTAAAGGAAATGTTGATGGCGAAAACGCCACTCACTACACTAAAACGCCAAATAACGTTTTGGTCGGTTTTGCTGATGCTGGATACATATCTGACCCACATATCGTTCCCAAACTGGTTATGTATTTACCAATGGGAACACAGCGATATCTTGGAGATCAACCAAGCAAACCTTTGTAGCTACCTCCTCGAACCACTCAGAGATCATTGTTCTACATGAGGCGATTCTTGAGTGTGTGTGGTTAAGAACTATCATTGCACATATTCGAGGGACTAGTGGTTTGAGTTCTACCACTGAAGAGCCTACTTGCATTTACGAACACAATGCAGCTTGCATCTAATAGATGAAGCTAGGTTATATTAAGGGTGATAACACAAAACACATATCGCCAAAGTTGTCCTACAATCAGCAACAACAGACTCTCCTCAAGATTCAAATGAATCAAGTAAGGTCTGAGGAGAATGTGGTAGATTTGTTCACCAAATCATTGCCTAAGGACACATTTGAGAAACATGTGAAAAGCATAGGAATGCGAAGACTTTCCAAGCTCCCTAGATTAATGTAAGTATCAGGGGGAGGTGTAGACGTCAGGGGGAGTCTAACACACACATGTCATACTCAAATATAAAAGGTGCGTTGTGCTCTTTTCCTTCGACCAAGTTTTATTTTTGTCCCACAGGGTTTTTATTGTTACTTGGCAAGGTTTTTAGTGAGGCAACAACTCATGCACCATTTCGTCTTTGACTTGGCACAAGGGGGAGTGTTAAAGGAAAAACATATTGTGTGCCTTCGTCAAAGCAACTGACGGAGAGGGAATCAAGGAATCAGTGATTACCATCAATCAGCACAATTATAGATCAATCAGCATTCAATGTATTTAATGTAATTAATGTTTCTGTTGTAACTCTATCCCTATATAAAGGGACTATGAAATGAAATGAGTAGACCATTCCAATTGTCATTTTTACTTCAACAACAACGAAGTTTTAGCGTTAAATTAACAATTTGATTGGTTGATCAGTTGGTGTTATTTGTATCTTTCTCCTGACGTATTGATCTAGCTATGCATGAAATTAGACTTCAAATAATGATATAATTTTTTCTCATTAACACAAAACCAAAACCAAACTTTACTTTATTGTTTCTTTCTTAAAATTTTGAGAATTTGTAAACTGACTATATGTGAATCGAAATATGTGAAAAGGACCAAGTTAAAATGCCTAAAATACCTTAAGAAAGATTACGATGGAAGATCGGCACTTTGAGGGAACTCGAGAGTTTTCTTCAAAAAGTTTCGTTGTACAACTCGAGAAAGAAAATTAGCAGGCTGAACTGATCCAGCTAGCTCTATCAGTATTTATCTAAGTATTCCTAATTGCCAAAACCAAAAATAATGTAAGCAGGACATGCAAATGTAAAAAATAGAAAGAAAAGGAGGGAAAAAAAAAGTGTCTTGGAGTCTTGGACCACAAGGTCCACAAATCATTTTAATGATTTCACCCAGGGAAAGACGCATTTAGGACCATGTAACTGGCTGCTTTCAAGATCGGGTCATTTTCATTCCTATTAAAAATAATAATAAAAAAAAACACTGAATAATATATAAATAGATAAATAGTCATTTTCATGCATGTTCGTCTTAGGTGAATAAACCATTCAATGGGATGTTGCCCTTTTGGTCTTGAAGATATCTCATACTATTAATGTAGTATTGCATGACTTATTCTCCGGTCTCACTCTTTATTTATTTATTTTTATTTTTGTCAAACAACAAGTAATTTTATTAAAAATTGAGTTGAGTTCAAGAAAAGAGCAGCAGCGCCCTTCCGTTGGCTTTAGTAGTGGAGGCTTCTCGTCGGCGGCGTACGTGGTCTTTTTGGGAGGCAGAGGAGCATGGTAGTTGCTTGGACTGAAGAGCAGGTGTTAGGGTTGGTTTTTTCTCCTTCCTGGGGTTGAGGAAAAAGGGATATCTTCGACGGTCAAAGTTGAGATTCCGGGTTTCTGCAATCCGGGAAGAGAGATATCTGGTCTTGGTGTGCTTGTCGGATCAAGGTTGAGCAGCGGCAAGACGAGGTCGTGCCGACTTGGGTTTTTCAGACTTGGTCGAGCGACGAGCGGCGTGGTAGTTGCCGACTTGGAGGTTAGGTGCAACACGGCAGTCCTGGTTTTTTCGGCCTGGGTTGTCGAACCATGGCGTGTTGGAAAGGAAGGCCGCCAGAGATGACGGCGGTGCCAGCACAGGTGGCCTGGCAGCAATCTGAAGCTCCTAGTCGTCTTCTTTCCTGGGCTTAGGCCTCAAGCTTTGAGCCTGGGCCATGTGGGGTCAATTTTTAGGCCCAAGTGAGTGGATTTGATTCTATTCCGGATTGAGCCAGGCTTAAAGGTGCCTTGACACCCTCATTCATTACTTAATGCCTTGGGTTGATCTGTCCCAAGAGTTCGACCTCCTTGGGTGACGGTGGGCCTTTAAGGTCTCTAAAGTGCCAGTTGAAATTCAGGTCATGGTTATACGGAATTGGTAATTATCTCGAGTTGGACTAGAGAAAGCAGCTTATAGATGAGGATTGACTCCTATTTGTTTACTGGGAAGTAGCTCTCTTTTTGTATCACAATTGCGTGTCCAGCGAATGGAGGGTTAGAAGATGATTTTTCCTCAGAAGACACGGAGTTGTTCTTTGTTTATGGGTTCGCTTTACAAGCAAGCTCAAATTGACTTGTAATGAGTTTACATTACTTAGATAGGAGTTTGGTATACGTTAGACTCTGCCTTATTGGCTGATCATCTAATGCAATGAACCTTTCTTTCAAAAAAAAAAAAAAAAAAAAAACAAGTAATTTTATTAAGAAGCTCCCTATTCATACCTTCCATATGTTAGTTGGACCTCCTTCACTACTATAAAAATTGCATCACACAACGGTGGAAATCTGTTGTGTGATGTGGACCATGTCTGTCGTCTATCTCGATGTTGTGTGATGAGCACACTCACACAACGGTGTTTCACCGTTGTGTGAATATCATAGACACAACGCAATGCTTAAAACCGTTGCACCAATTCTGCGCATGCCAATGCCAGAAATTGGATGCGGCGCATTCAATTGTTGTGTCGATGTGGTCAGACAACAGAAGTAAGTAGAGACCGTTGTTGGTTAACTTCTCACACAACAAAAAAATAACACTCAGACAACGAAAGTAATATCATACTGTTGTTGGTTAACTTATCATACAACAGAAAAATAAGAACATGTTGTGTGAGTACTAATGAGACAACAAAATTTTATAGGGACCGTTGTGTGATTTAACATTGGACAACTGATATCTATTTGTTCTGTTGTGTGAGTATTAATGAGACGACAAAATTTTACCGGTACCGTTGTGTGATTAAAATTGATTTGTTGTGTGATACGATGTATGCGTATTCACACTACGTAATATAATTGATTGTTATTTGATTATTTTTTGTTCTTTACCTGAAATATTTGCTAAAAAATAATGCACAATATAAGATTTAGGCATTGAAATACTCTAATTCAACCATCCAATGTACCAAAAGAGGTAGCATTCATGTATCCATTCATACTATAAAACCAAAAAGAAGACATTCTAGCTATCTTGATGGCTGCTGCATCCTAGCTAATTACAATGAAAGATAGCAAAAGCTGATACAATATCATTATTCCAAAAAATACACATGCTTATTGCATTCAAGTGTCTTCTTCCCACTCGCTAGCACTAATGCAGCTGCACCATCACTGTCTCTCCCTGCAACCCATAGCTGCTACCGCTGTCTCTCCCTGCAACCTCCCTGCAGGCAACTAAAACATTTAGAAATCATAAACTTATATCAAACTAAATATCAGAATACTTATATCTAATACTCAAGGTAATTGTTAACACTCTAAAAGTAATTAAAAATGAACAAAGATAATCTACAATCCCAGCCTGATGCTAAATTGATGCTTATAGAAAAAGAATGTCTAAAAATACTTACAAGCATCCTATTCTTCCAAATATATCATACTTCGACGGGCAAGAAATAAAGAGAGAGCACTGACAACAAACAAAGAATCATTCCACTTAACCCCTCTACACTCTTGCAACTTGGCATCGTATTTAACAAAATTGAACATAAAAACACTCAATTCAGATCTAGTTTAATTAGTAAAACCCAACAAATGCATCTACTGATTGTCATCTCAAGAAAGAATGGTTTCATAGCCTGAAGTATACATAGAGAAGTTGCCTCAACAGCAACTGGAACAAGCTCAGCTCATTCTACCAGTAGCTTAAGCCAAATTCCCTTCCTTCCCTACCAGTAGCTTAAGCCAAATACCAACTAGGCAACTGGCATAGTAACATTTTATGACTCTAGTCAACCCACTATAACAACCGAACCTCAAAATTAATAACATGACTAATTACAGTGTTTTTAAATGTTAATCCCACAAGCTTTTAATCAACCCAAACTAGTTTGAATGAAAAAGTAGAGCATCAGACCTGAAGAACAATAGGCAACTGCTCTGGTGGTTTCTTGTGTTCAGTTCAAGTTCAATTCAACACAAACAAAAAATACGAAAAATTAACGAAATAGAATCCAATTTCAACCCCAACTTTCAAATTCAGAGATAAAGGAAACTCTAACCTTAATAAGCATATTAAATCAGTAACAACGAAGATACTTTTTCTCTTTACCTTTTATTAGAGTTTGCATCGCACCACCAGTTTGGAGAAGTGAAGAGTAAGTCTGCCCAATTTGAACCCATCAATCAGTTTTTAGGTACTTCTTCTACTTTCTCTTCCTCCTACATAATGAAATGATTTATATTAGAGACTGCAAACTCATCTCTTCATAAATACTAATATTAAAGCAAAAACACAGGAAACTAAACCAATATATTCAATAAGATGAGGAATGTATGCTGCATCCCACTGAACCAAAAGGATTAGTTACCAAAAAAATTATCCGGCCATGTATGAAAGTCATTCAAGGCTGACCATACTTGATCAAAATGCTACTCCATAAATACCCCAATAAACACATATGTATCGAAAAACTATAGACACACATATATAGAATCTAATCTAGAGGGGGAGAATGAGGCTAGCAAGGTTAACCTAATTAATAAACCTATATCCCTCAATATATGCATAATGCTAGTTCTACATAAGTTTCATCTAAAAATATTTATATAAAAACTGAGTAAGCAAAAATATTTTAGAAAATTGTAATTAATTTGTTTGATGAAATGTGTCAATAAGCATAACCCAAACATATCCCAATTTTGTTCATAAATGACCCTGCAGCAAACAAAGAGAATAAGCAACAGTTTAACTTAAAAGTCCAAAGATAACACAACCCATTCTTAGAAGAATCAGCTCTTGTCATTCCAAAACCATTCATGTATGAAAATATCTTCAAGACTGCTTTTCAGCTTTATTTCATTTAGTTCCACCATAGTTAGTACTGTATGCTCACTTCCGTGTCCTTATGCAAGCCAAAAACAAAACAGTTAGCCTAACAAGTACTGGATGGTATCGTTGTTTCCATACTGCTAATGTTTCTTACTAGTCTAAATGGTATCATTGTCCTTGCAGTAAAGCCTACGTATTACAGCAGCTAGTCTAAATGTTTCTCGCAGTAAAGCCTAAGCATTACAGTAGCAGAACAATGAGCATATAGAAGTACCCTGATATGCAGAAGTAGCAGAACAATGAAAAAACAATTGGCTGTTACATACGTTGCATCGTAGAAACATCAAGTCAAGCTCCCGATACGCAAAAGAATAAATCAATTATGTGAAATTTCATGAACAAAATATTAAAAGCATACTTGGTCACAAGTCTTAAACAAATTAGAAATTATACAAGCAAAAGTACTGGTATGACAGATAATATCTCAAACAAATCTTACCTTGTAAAAGTTCACAAGAGTCTTTGCATCATTTTCACATTCTCTCCTTTCCAACTACTACAAAAGGAAAAACAAAATGTATCAATATAATTCCTATACAATCACTACAACAGAAAGTCTCTTTAGCGACCAAGTTTTTAGTGAGGAATTTATTTTCCTCGGTAAATGTCACATTTTACGAGGAATAATTAAGTTCCTCACTAAATGCCATTAGGTTTTTTACGAGGAACATGTTTTCCTCCCTATATATCACTTTCTACGACTAATATTTCAGTTCATCACTAAAGGTGACCATGATTTGGTCTCCCAAATCGTCATGTTATTAGCGAGGAAATATAAGACTTGAGTGATGAATTTTTTCATCGCAAAAACGACATTCAACGAGGAAATAATGATTTCGTCGTTATTTGATTGGCGGCAAATTGTATATGACCCGCCAAATTCAAAGGCGACAAAACTATGGTTTTCTCGCTGAAAGTCTATGTCCTACGAGGAACCATTTCCTCGTTAAAAGAAACAATTAGAGAGGAAATAATACTTTCCTTGTTATTAGTTTGGCGGATAATTGAGTAAGACCCGCCAAATTCAATGGCAACAAAACTATGGTTTCCTCGCTAAAACTTTGTGTTCTACGAGGAACCATTTTCTCGTTAAAAGAAGCAATTGGCGAGGAAATAACACTTT
Source organism: Rosa lucieae (assembly GCA_024704745.1). Classification (NCBI taxonomy): domain Eukaryota; kingdom Viridiplantae; phylum Streptophyta; class Magnoliopsida; order Rosales; family Rosaceae; genus Rosa; species Rosa lucieae. Next base: position 40,046,939 of record CM045492.1, read on the forward strand.
TCTCGTTATAAGTTTAGCGAAAAATTGTGTAACGCCTACCAAATTCAACAGCGACAAAATTATGGTTTCCTCACTAAATGTCTGTGTTCTACGAGGAACTATTTTGTCATCAAAAGAAGCCATTAGCGAGGAAATAACACTTTCCTTATTATAAGTTTGGTCGAAAATTGTGTAAGATCCGCCAAATTCAACGGCGACAAAACTATTGGTTCATCACTAAAAATTCGTGTTCTACGAGGAACCATTTCCTCATTATAAGTTTGGCGCAAAATTTAATAGCGATGAATGTGAGCGTTTCTCACTAGAAGTCTCATTTTAACGATGAATGATTTCATTGCCCTTGATACATTTAGCGAGGATCTAATTATTTCATTGTTGTAGGTTTTGATGGGAAAAAATGTGATTAAGGACAAAAAATTGGCAATACTAAAAAAAAGAGCAGCCAAATTGTTTTAAGGCTGAAAGAACTTAAAAAAAAAAAAAAAGAATTAGGTAAAAAATTAACAAAACACTGTATTCTATTATATTGAGATTTTTTTTAGAATAATTATATTGATATTTTTGAACAAAGAAACCTGCAAAAAAAAAAAGCACATAAAATAAAGCCAATGGAGACAAAAATAAGTAGTGAATAGAATAGAAATGGGTAAAAAACTTAATAAAAAAATTGCGTTATTTTATACTAAGATTTTTAGATAAAATTCCTGAAATTGTTAATCCTAATCTTAATAGAAAATTGTTTTTACGTAATTATCCCTTATACATATACTATGGAAACCTCATTAATTAGAATGGGTAAAGAAGTAAAATTATAAATAACAACAAATATTCATTATCTCTTTTTTGTTTGGATCAAAAAATAGTTATTATCTTTGATTTTAGAGGTAATAAGGATAAAAATCTCTTCCAGAGAAGGAAGAGGATAAATCATTCTCTTAAAAAAGAAAAAAGGATATACCTAAAATAAAATGAAGAGAATAATCAAGCCGAGCCAGAGAGTCGCAGAAGATGGAGGAAACATCATATTCAAGAACACGAGACGGGTAAACATCAAGTTAGACAAAGGACTGATAAGGTGATAAGGGATCGCTCAACCTAGCGATCCGGGCTGAGTGCGTCATTTCCGGATCGTGGGTTGCCGGAGAGATCAGTGTTTCCGGTAACTCTGTGACTAAGCACGTACGTGAATGACATATGCGTTTAATAGAGTGTATACCATTTATCCATGAGACACATTGTTTGTTTTGTGATCATACTCAATAACCTCCTTGTTGCATCATTGCTAGCCTTTATCTCGTATAACATATATACATGTTTTTGAATTTTTCCTATTCCAATTATATGAAGGAGCTTTCACATTGATGATTAATTTAGAATTTTCTATTCCCATTAGATTGAGGAGTTTTCACAATCCTAATAGATTAAGGGTAAATGCTCTATAAGAGGCACACCGACATGTACTACAAGTAAGACTTCCAATGAATGATATATGCTAGTTGTTTATATTTGTTGAAATCGTTTTTTGTTTTTCTATTTAAGTGTGCAATGCACTATTGACGTATCTGATTTCATAATCATTATTCATTTATTCATATGCACAAGCATTATTCATATTTTTGCTTTTAAAACTATGATCAAATATCATGGACCTCTCTACAATTGAAAACCGTTAACATATTCACAAATCACAATCATAAAGATACCTTTTTTTTTTTTATCAAGAAGAAACTTCATTAATAATGAACTGGATATAATGAGTTTTGGCATCATCTCATACACAGAAATAGCCACTGAACTTCACACTGGAACTCCAACATGACTGACTAACGGAGTCATAAAGATACCTAAACCCATTTTTATTTTTATAAACACATTTTGTTTTTATCAATGGCATATTGGAGGAATAGAGAAAAAGAAAAAGATAAAAAATAGAGAAGCGGGACAATGAAAAGTTGAAAAGACCGAAGGCGGGGAGGAAAAAACATAGAGGCGCTAATATCCAAAGAAAAAAAATGTAAAGATAAAACCCTTGGGTTTTGTTTCCTATCTCTCAGCCACTTTTCTTTGTCTCACGCGTTCTCCTCTACTGAAGCTCAGTCTCTCTGAGGCTCCATCTCTAAACTCCCATCTTTGAAGCTCTCATCTCTATGAGTAAGGTTAGATTCATCTTTCTTCCTCCCTGTGTAACATTCTTGTATAGCTTGATTAATCAAGGTCTTATTTTCTGCTAAATCTAAATTTGAGATGTCGTAGTGTATATAATTTGAGGTAATTTCAATTGCCCTCTTATTCTGGGTTTGATTATTTGTGCAATTGGTAAACCCTGGATTGAGAATGTTTTCTTATGATTAGTTTTCAAAAACAGAACAAAGTTTTGATTGAAGCCAACCTGGCGTGCAATTTCGGGTGCCGTTACTACAGCCTTTACTGTTGGATCACAGCCTACTTTATATACCGTACGGTCCCGTTGTTGGCTGAAGTCGTCAAATCGGAAAGGGCTGCAAACTAGTAAGAATTTCTTGTATTCGAGATTTCCTAATTACAATTTTAAGATCTAGACACAATTTTAAGAAATAGATTTTATTTTTTCTGATCCGTTCTGATATTCTCGTTCGTCGTTTGCAATTTTCGGACATCCGTTGAATCTTATATTGTATGCAGTTTTGTTTGAATTTCAGTAAGAATTGATCGATCTATTTTTGTAATCAGCAAAAATCCTCATTGGCCGGTGTTTGACCCTAATTCAATATTTAATTTTGTTCAAATCTCTTCGGTGGCCTGTTGTTGTTCTGTATTCATCATAAAATTGTATTTTGGCTAGCGGAAATTGCCTGAGTAACACTACTTTCCGGTTTATTGCAGTGCCCTGGATCAGGCCAGTTCTCCATCCGATGCAGAACACTAAATGGGTGCAATGGTAATGTAATGTGATGTGATGCGATGGGTATTGGAGGATGACTATCGCTTGAATAATTTTAAGACCTTGTAATTAAATTATGTATCTATTATATATATCAGGTTGGAGACTCAACTTCCACAAGGTCAGTCCGCACTCTCAAACCTGCATTTTGGGTTTTTGGATATCGGTGTAGTTTGGGTTATTTGGTATTTTGGTGGGTTAATTCTCAGTTTAGAATTTGACACCCATTTGAACTAGAATAGGAGTAGAGAGAAATAATTCGTTTCTTTTTTGTTTTGATTATACTTTCATATTACATATCATATTGGGATTGTTTATTCTTAAGCTCTTTGACTTCTATTTTATTTATTTTTGATCTGTGCATCCTTTGATTGTTCATGCACTTATCAGTGGCAAAGATTTACTCCTAATTCTATTCTTATGAAATTACAATAACAAAATATTGTCCTTGTATACATATTACTTAGTAATATGTATATATGCATACACTTAGTAATTTGTTGTCCTTGTGGTATAAATGCATGTATTGCTTGATGTAAAGCAGATAGTGGATTTGTTATCTGCATTGGTGCTGCTCTCTTGGATTGAACATCTGAGAAGGACTGCATTATGCATTACTATTTCATTAATTAGCTTACATTCTATGTCTCTGTTACAAAATTGATTGTAGTTTACTTTAGCTTCAGTCAGAGCATGTGTTTGAGAAAGACTGCATTCTGCATTACTGCTTTTGTTTTTGTTAGGTACGTACTGGTTGTTTTCTTCAGCCTATCTACTGAAGCAACCTTTTGTGCCTCTCGATTGACAATATTTAATCACTTGTGCCTGATGGTGGTGATGTCTGCTTTTGCTATTGCTAAGCTTAATTGGGGTTGTCTTTATTTATTATTGCTCTTCTTTACTCTCTGCTTTCTTGTACTTTGTACAATTTAGTCTCTTTCATAGCTGTATTTGTTTCAGTAAGTAAAATTTCTCCAATCTGCTATGAGCACTTTAGAGTGAGATGTCTAAAGTTAGATGTTTCTGTCAAGCATTTGGGTCATATGTAAAGTTCACATGGAGTAGTATCTGTAGGTGAAATTTAATTCATCATCTTCACATCTTGATTGCAGGCTCTGCAGGTGCTAAAGCTCTCTACAAAACCTCTAAAAGAGAACTTCCATTTCTAGTGTCTAAGTTCCAAGTGCAAGAGTAAAAAGAGATTCCAAGATATGGGAAAGTGATCAGGGAGGATGCCAAAAAAAATGGAGTTCACCAATAACAGGATGATTTAGTACAGGAGGATGCTTAAACTCTTTTGCATTAGCATATAGTATTGATCTAAGTACTTTGAATTAGTTCTTATTGTAAGGGAATACTTTGAATTATTACTTTAATTTTAATATATATTTCTTTTCTCTACTCTTTATTTATCTACATTATTGTTCCTCGCCAAAACCAAACTACAACAAAAATGAATTCTCTTTATGGACAAGAGAACTTACAGTGACAAAAGTAAAGTTTCTCGTCATTGAGTACGTTTATGGAGGAATGGTTTTCTCGCTAAAAGAATGCATAGTACGAGAAAAATAAAATTTCCTCGTTGAAGATAACTTATAGTGAGGAAAAACTTCCTCACCCAAAGCTATCTACAACGACAAAATTATTTTCATCTCAAAAGATGTATTTAAAATTTTTTATTATTTTTAATTTTTAAATTATTACTTATCATTAGCGAGGAAATAATAGTTTAGCGATGAAATGTATTTTATCGAGAAATATATTTAACGACTACTTTCTAGTCCTCAAAATTTTTCAATGAGGAAAAAATATGAGTTTATGCGAGGAAAAAAAATTGTTGGTAAAGAATAATGGCGAGAAAAAAAATATTTTCATCGCGAAAAGGGTTTGGCGAGGGAATAGTATTTTCCTCGCAGAAACTTTTCTTGACCACCCTACTGCGAGGAACTGACGACTAAAATATTTTCCTCGCGAAAACATTACGGCGAGGAAATTCTGATTTTCAGCGACAAAATTGTTCCTCGCAAATTAGCTTTTCTGTTGTAGTGAATGGCAATATATGCACAAAAACAAGCAACACTCTTTTCATGAACAGATAGGAACAAAGTGAATAAGGCCTAATAGTTGTTAAATAGGTATATTGCACATTTTCATCTATCTGCAAAACCTAGAAAAATTCAAAGAGAAAAAAAAAAAAGAATACCCAGAAAACCTGAGATGACAAAGATCAATGATAAAGAAGCTAGAATACCTTCGTTGAACAGGCACACCACTTTGTGAAGCAACAGATGCAACCTTGTAAACAACAGTTGCCTGAAACATATTGCCAACATAAAAAAAAACCTTCAGTACAAGAAGGCATAGCTATCACACGATCCACACTTCTTCATAAGTTAAGAATGGTATTATAGTGCTATATATTACACACCGTAGGGTTTCAAACCTTTGGTTAAGTTCTTTGCTGGCATTAATATCATAACAAGAGAGTAAAGCAAGCACCAATGAGCGAAAATGCCATCAATTCAACAAGTCCTCAGTCCAATGTTCATCCACTAATAATCTGAACAGTCTAATCAAACTCTACACATCTCAAAACCAATACTTGAACAAAAAGAATGCATCTTTATACCTATCCCCTGCCGCCGACGCAAACCTCTTGAGTAGTACAAATGGAGCCAGACCCCATCCCAACCCTCAACCCATCAACACCAGCCTGAATCAAATTCTGCGCCTGACTCACAGTCAACACATTCCCATAAACCACATCCAAATCTGAGTACATTTTCTTGATGTACTTGATCAACTCAATCTGATAAATGGAGTTCCCCTGTGAGCTATCCAACACCACCACATCAATCCAAGCCTTCACCAACTCCTCTAATCTCTCCTTATCCAACTCCCTCATCCTTATCGCCGCCCCGACCTTCCACGACCCGTCGGGCCCAACCGACCCGACCCCCAACTTCGGGTACCCCTTGATCCGCTCCACGTCCTCCTTCTCCACAACATCGACAACCTCGTCGTCCTTCACCGTTGCTGCCACGTCATGGCCTTTCTCCGCCATGAACTCCTCAATCTTCCCCAAATCGAAGCTCCAAGGCAAAACCATGTCCTTACAGCTGATCATGTAATCGTAAATCTTGACCTCCTTGTCCGCCATCTTCACCCAATCGCCGCTCTCTATGTAGCCCAAAAGCTTGGAGCTTGGGGCGTCGGACTAGGTGACGAGGAAGTAGGGATTGACGCTGTAGTCGAAAACGTCGTCGTTGTGGATGCGGTCTCCGGGGGACATGAAGACAGGGGCGGAGAGGAGGGGGACGCTGCGGGCCTTGATGGATCTGACCTTGGCGGCGTTGGAGTGGAGGATGCTGATACCTCGATTGCGGTGGTGCCGGTGGTGCTCACCCTCCGTGTACTGCATCGTGTTCATGGCTTCTCTTTCTTTTTCTCTCGTTGATGTCGTCCAACCAACGAGATCAATTTCAATCAAAGATGAAGAGAGAGACCTAATAAGTGAATTAGCTAGGGTTTCAAGGATAAGAGTAGATCGAAGGAGAGCTACAGAGAATTGGGGGTGGAGTTGGTGAATATGAGGAACAGTTACGAAGATAATTTGGGTCGAGAGAAAGGGTCGAGAGGGTCGAGAGGGTTTGAGAGATTTTGTTTTGCTTCTTTCTTTTGGACACGATGTGGCATGACAATTAAACTTAAAAAAAATTCTCAAAGTCACTCCCACAACAGAAAGCTCACCATCCGTTGTATGAGTGCACTACATAAAATCAAAATTTGGAAATATGGAGGGAAACATGCCGCCTACAACATTTTGGCTCAAAATGTTACCGCTTATGTTCCTTCTTCACACAACAGAATAGCTTAAATCTGTTGTCTAATTTCTACAGATTGCGACAGATTGCCACAGATTGTGACATTCAAGTAAGTTTCCTCAAAATTTGGCGCCTAGTTTTCAATCACACAACGGAAATCTTAAGCACCGTTGTGTCTAGTAGCCCAAATTTCAGATTTCAAGAGGCAACCAAGACTCTAGAGTGGAGGGAAAACTGCCGCTAAATTTTCTAAGACTCAGACAACGGAAAATACTTAATTCCGTTGTGCAATGTAGTTATGATAAAAAAGTTATCATTTTGTTGACATTCACACAACAGAACATCACAAATACCGTTGTACAATAGACTTTACTTAAACACACAACAGATGATTTCTGTTCCGTTATGTGATTGGTGTTGTGTGATTAACTTTTTGTAGTAGTGCTTTCATTTTTGAACTTTTAAAAATCTTATTTTGTCCTTACAAACTGAAAAAAGAAAAAAAGAAAAAAGAAAAACCTTTGTGTCTATCTCATCGTATCAATCGTCTCTCTCTACAAATAAATTGAGTTTTCAAAGGATTTTCTATTTGCCTAATTCCATATTTCATGCTCATTAACTCTAGTAGTGAACATCCAATTTGAAAACAAGCCAAAGCTCATTATTGATTTCATGATATGGACATAAATGTTTAAACAGATTTGCTTTGTTACATTTGGAATTCTCTAGGTCTCAAAATTGTGCTATGTTTCATACTTTCAGGTTGCCCTTTGATAAAATAGGATGATGTTAATGTTCTCCGGGGTCACTTTTATAGAAGTAGAGGAGGCAATAACTTGGGACAAGGAGATAAATTACTTGGGATGAAGACCCAGATGGTGTGGAGTAGTGGAGGTAGGAACTAGAAAGAAGGGAGGTGTAGAGAAAACAATAAGGGAAACCTATTACCATTGATGAGAAGAACAAAGCTACAGCACCATCGCAAAGCAGGCAACACAAAATCCATTCAAATCGAAAGATCGAGGAAGAGATCCATAAAGATTTTGATGTACCCAGCTACCAAATTTATAGATATCAGTACAGACATCACCTCTACCATAGTGAGTATATTCTACCAAGAAGAGAATTGAAGTAATCATAATAACAACTGAGATCCTGTAAAGGACCAAAGAGACATGCACCAAAATGGTACACAATCTCTTGTAACATCATCTAGTGCACTAGTGGGCAGACCCCACGTTGAACAAATCTCTAAAGTGAAAAGAAACCAACCATGGTAGACTGAATGAACAATTAGGTAAAGAGGATGAAGAAAGATGGATCTAGAAAGAGGGAAATCGGGAACCAGGGGAACAAATCAGGAAAGGGGAAAGAGAGGCACTGAGCAGCGGATCGGAGGCAAACTCAGGGCAAAAATGCCCAAGACAGCAGGTGGGGAGAAAACTGAGAATAGATACATAAAGCCTCAAGCTAAGGGAAAATTGTAGATTAGTGCACTTGTCACATCCCAATTTTTTTTTTTTTTTTTTTTTGAGATGTAACTCATACTCCAATCATGGAAATAAATTTCCGAGATCGAAATATGAATAATTGGAAAAGAACGACACTCGACAAGTTCCGAAATTGAAACACAACCTTTATTACAAGAGAGGTTTACACCAACATTTACAACAAAAGACCAACTATACTCAAAGTTCTTGTCTAGGAACCCAAACATGATTAACAATAACACACATGTACATCACATTATTAAAAACACCCTTGCAGTAAAATAACTTCAAACTTATTTATCCATCACCTGCAAAATGATAAAAAGGGGTGAGCATACATTGCCTAGTAGGAAAAATAAACCTCTTTGAAAATCATAGTTAGAATAGCAAAAATGAATGGATGCAACTATTATCTATTCTCGAAAATCCACATTGCAAACAAAACTGAGCCTAAATGTCCCATACCATGTATTTTACCACGAATGTGACTCAGAATATTCAACAATGTGAACTAACCCCCACCTAAAAGCAGTCCCCATAACCCTCTTTTGCTAGTCATCTTGTCCATTCCCCTTTTGCCAGTCCCAAATTACCCTTTCAATATCCTATACTAAGTGCACATTAACAAGTGGGCATACCTGGAATCTGGTACCTACTGAGGTTATAGACTCAACTACACAAAAGATAAACCAACATGCTTATTCCAATAGCATATTCACATTACCATCACCACCCTTATACTTCATGTCTTATTGATCATCAAATACTTTGAATATATAAGTGTATTCACTATTCAACCATACCAAAAAAAAAAAAAAACAGAAGACATAAATGCATACAATCTTGTAAACAACTATCCAATACAATCAAGTAAACAACCATCCAATGCAAACATAGAGGCTCCCCAAGTTTTTCCCCTACCTCGATTGATTTTCATGTTAAGTATCCGGATGAAAACAAGTTCCTATTATAAGAATAGAATTTATTAGTTCCACACACAAATAATTAAAGAAAAACTCAGCTAACATACTATGAAAATCTTAGCAGTGAGTTATTTTGACCAAAACAGGTTTTTACTTAACAAACTGAAATACTGCAGTTTTCTGACCCAGTCACATTAACATTAAAAAATGTACAAATCTGTTTAAAATATGTTTTCATGGTCTTCTAACGATTTGTAGCTAACATCCTAAAGAAACTCTCAGAGTTTGAATCACCTGAAAATTTTTTTTTATAGAATTAGTTCTGAATTTTTAAAGTTCAGCTACAGTCCCACGTTTTTCTGCAGAAACTGCTACTGTGTGCTAACCTCTTATGTTTTAATGTACTTTCTAAAACTCCAATTTGTGTAAAACTTTTAGTACTGAAAATAGACATTCTAAAGTTTCAAAGAAAAGAAACCACACTTTCAACAAGGCTTTAAAGGATGAGTGAAGGCTTTCTAAATTCAACTTTAAAACTGCATATGTTTCCTACTTGGTTCTTGACTCTTCTCAAGTCAGATTCTATTAATCTATGTCTTCCCAAACTCTAATGACTAAAGGAAACAACAAACCAGATACAAAGTAATTTCAAATTATAATTTGGATAAATTTAAAGACCAAAGATATAAACTATTTTCCAGAAAACTAGTGAAATCAAATAGAAGATGAGAAAAATAATTAGTTCTATTCCAGTAACAACAACTTTATTCCTAACTGAACTTCATCTCTATTGCAACTTCTTCTATTATCATGAACCCCCAGGTCTTATAATAGCCTATGGATATTTAAAGCAGAAACATAACCCAATTTCCAAATTGGATTAACCATCAGAACCAACAAAGAACTTATAAAATCAGAAAAAAATCACACCTGACTTTTTATTCCTCCACTTCTAAGATACCAAAACTCTCTCTCTCTCTCTCTGTCTCCCTTGTTTGTCTATGTATCTAGCAACTCAAGAAACTGTATGGAAAGCATAGATGATTCAGCCTATTTATAGTGTCTGGAAAGGAGGTGAAAACATAGAGAACAAGATGAATATTCTAATTGAAATCTTACCCATATAGGTACTAGACTTGCCACCTCCAGATTTCTAGAGTTTGAGCTCCTGATTTCAGGGTTCCAGCTCTAACTTTGTAGCTTTGGGGAATCAACAAGTTTGAAACTTGATTTCCAAGGATGTTGACACCTCCTACTTGCCCATGGCAGCAGCTATGACCTTTGTACTTTCCTAAAGCAGTGGCTGGTGTATCAGATGGAGGAGAATCTAGAGGTGAGGAAGGCGATGACGAGAAGGGACAAAGCTTTGAGTTTAGACGTTGTTTGATCTAGTTTTGTCATGGAATTCTTTCTATAAGTTGTTAAGTCACTTGGGTTTAAGTTTTAGGCCAAATACTTTGGGCTACACTCTATTTAATAAAACCGAAACAAGTAAAAATCATCTACACACATACACACAATATTTAAACAAATAGTTTAGCACAATAATTAAAATTAAACTTTTTTTTTTTCAAAAAATGTTAAAAAAAATTAGGTTGTCACACTGCATTACTACAAAAATCGAAACACACAACACTCATCACACAATAGAACTTAAATTTGTTGTTGTGTATTAACATAAACTCTATCATACAACGGTACAAATATGTTTGTTGTGTGAATGTAAGCCAATTGAAAACTTTTTTTTAGGAAGATATTGCACAACTGAGTTAAGTAGATTCCGTTGTGTGAATGTGAGGCCTAGATGGAGGGAAATGAGCACATAATTCCCTCCTAGAAGAAGCTCAATTTGAACTATCCACACAATAATTTTTTTTTATATCTGTTGTATAAGAAATGTTGTATGAACTTTGAGAAATCCTCTAGGTACACCTAGTGCAAGATGTACAAATTTCTACAAAAATTGTCATAGTTATGTTGTCTGAGCATGGAAGCAACTCAGCAAGTTGCATAGCACGGCAAAGTTTCAATTTGTTGAAACCTATGTAGGCACAGACGGCAAATTTTTCCTCCCAAACCTGCTTTTTCATCATACTCTCACACAATGGTCATTTTCATCTGTTGTGGGAGAAATTTGAGACAAATTGAAGTCTCCCACCAAACAATTTAATTGAAGCCTGATAACCACTCTTATTCCTTTACTTTCCCCCAATCACTCCCCCCAAGCCTGACAATCCCTATACCTAGCCATATCTCGACCTAATTGTAGAGAAAAGAAAACAAAAGCTCTCGACCCTCTCGACCTTCTCCCTCTTAGTCCTCTTTTAGTTCTTGAACCCTCTAGGTCCTCTCTTTCTCTCTCTCAGACCTCAGCGCTGATGGAGGTCGCAGCGTTCATGCTGAGCTGGTGGGACGACTTCAACGAGTTGACTCAGTGGCAAGACGACATTATCTACTCTCTCTGCACAAGCGACGCCCCTCGGCTCCTCCGTCAGTCTGATCTCTCTCTCTCTGTCCTCTATGTATGATTCGATTTCGTGCATGATTTTCTATGGATTTGAGTAGAGGTTTAGGATCGGTGAAATTGATGAATAGAAGTTATATCATTGTGTAGTGCAAATTCGATTACCCAAATCCTCTGCTTTGATTTACTCTTATCCTTGAAACTCTATTCATAGGTTGTTCTTACTCTCCAGAGAGAAATTAGGGTTCGAATTGGGGCTCGCTCTTCACTTCTCCAAACCTTCCTCCAACTCCATCTACCCAATTGATAATCGATAATTGAAGCTCTAGTTTGCGTTACCCTCATGTTCTTCTTCATCGATTCTCATCATTACTCTCTCTCTATTGCTAATGATCTAAATCAATTCAAGGATTCTCGACTTGGTGATATTGATGAGCGCAAGGTTGTTACCCCTGATATCATAACCAAGTATTTCATAGGTAAACCAAAACCAGTTCAGTTCAATAATATGTTTACCAATGCTTGGTACCCATTTTGTGCTATTCAAGTGACTAGTTTTGTTTTTCGTATGGTTTTGTAGGAAGTGTGCTTAGTGGTGGTGGGAGGGTGCCAGCTCCCAAAGCACCAGCTGAAACATGGGTCAATCTTGTCAATGTAATCCAAAAGGGAACTCTATTTGGGATTCCTATAATTTATGGGATTGACGCTATCCATGACCACAACAATGTCTATAATGCTACCATAATGTTGGATTGGGAGCCACCAGACAAGTCTTCCACTTTGGCCAAATGAAATGGTTTAATATTTCACCTATGCTTTGGATATATTGTTGTTTTTTCTTTTTCAGAACTTTGGATATATTACAAGGAGTGATGCCCTAACTAGAGTAAGATTAAATCTGTATTTTGTTTTAGGCTAGCTTAAGTAAATTCACTCTTCAAAGTTAGTTACTGTGGGGATGAATGTGAACCTCAGAAGTTGACATTTGTTTTGGCGTTTAGAGGAAGTTTATGATTCGAATTACAACTGAGTGGCAAGCACTTGATGAACTATTAGGCAATAATCTGGTGCTAATATTAGTTATTCAATCTAATGTTTATCATGCTTAATAGTTTATTTTCATTTGATTCCGTAATAATAAATTGTAGGTGGAACTGAAACTCTAACAATCACTGAAGCCTTTGGGGAATTTAGGTGAGTTATGTTTCTTTCAGTATCACTGGTATCCATAATCTGAAATGTTTCTTTGAGTATCACTGTTGACCATTGCTTGTATTAAACATAAACACAAATTCCAAGTCTAGGAAAACACAGCTTGCACATACACTCTGTGTAACTACACAGGTTTATCTTTCTCCTTAACTTGTGACTGTCTTAGCGTACTAGAAATTATGCCATCATTGTGCATACTTCTGTTGTGGTGTTTCACTAAAAGTTTGGCATTTGAGTATTGAAATGTTAAGTTTACATTGACTATAATTTTCAGCCATCTTGCATATCATTTAGTTTGATTAACGGAGAATTATACACCATTAAGAAGCATGTTACTGAAAAAGTGATAATTGTGGGCTATGGACTCCTGCAGTGCCATGCAAAGTAAAGTTGAACGCCAATACTGCTTTTACAAATGCGCATCCCATATCTGGTCTTTCTTGAATAATAAACTAGTAGCTACCTAAGATTTCCATACTTGAACATGCTCTTAGTAACATTTGATATGCACAATCTTTTTGTCAAATTAAATTAACTTGGCTCTTTGTTGCAACAAATACATCTAATCGATGGAGACAACTGCTGTAGTTCAATCAGCAATTGAAACTACTGCTGTATCTTCTTGCACTCCGTGTTTTTGTTTGTTAGTTTGGAAGAATGTGATAGCTGTACGTCATTATTTTCTTTGAAATTGAGAAGTCCCCTTGTTTTCTTACTAGAGTTTTATACAAATTAGATTTGTTAAGTTTGGGTATTGATTTTGGTGGTCTAGTTTTCACTTTATTGCAGCTTAGCTTTGTTGCATGTGCTGGTAGCATAGTTTTTCTTTTGGTTGATTGCATTCCAGGTTTCTTTTCTTCTTTGAAGATTGGACTTTCATTGTGGACATTTAATTTATTACAAAGGTAATGCTTACAGACTTTGGCTATTTGAGTTTGTGACATTTTGGTTGTTCTTTGCTTTTGGTTTATGTTCAGTGCTATGGGTATTTGTTACTATGTAGTGATCAAGGTTTTGCTATATATATATATATATATATATATATATATATATTTGTTAAAACTTTTTTATTACTTTTATGGCACGTTTACTTACTTGGAATGGAAAATAATCATGAATCGGAGACAAGTGGAATGGGAGAAGAAAGGAATCGGTATTGATTCCGGAGGAATGATTCCTAAACCCATCTCCCCCCTTCGGAATCGAATTCCTGAGTATTCAGGAATCGATTCCTGATAAGGAGGTGGGACCTACATCCATTCCGATTCCTTCATGTGTTAGTAAACGCAGGAATTCTTTTACCTGGAATCATTCCAATTCCTTTATGTGTTAGTAAACGCAGGAATGTTTTTACCCCGTAATCATTCCCTCCCATTCCAAGTAAGTAAACATGCCCTTATTGTTTTGTTACCTTAAGAGATGGGCTGATGGTTGCCGACAAAAAATGAGGAGGGATAAAAGGTTAAGAAAGAAAAAGAAAAAGAAGGGGAGTACTGGAGAAAGAAGAGGCGGAGGGATCAGATCAAAAAAACAAAAAATAAAAAAGAAGAGGGAGAGAGAAAGAGGAAGAAACAAAGACAGAAGAAAAGAAGGGGAAACAAAGGGAAGAAGAAGGGTTTCTTTTCAAGTTGCTTAGCATCTTTTATTGTTTTAGTATTGTGAGTGACTTTGTTATACTTCTCTGTTTTCATTTTTTTCTTGTTGGTTTTACTTTGGCTTATTTAGAATTTGTTAAAGCTTTTGAAATGGGTTTAGGGTTTAGGGATAGAAATTAGGTTCTCATTATTTGATAACATTAACCCCTAAACCCTAAACCCTAAACCCTAATTATGCGATATTAATAACATTAACCTCTATACTTTCTTTGTTAGTTAGTGTATTTTCTCGTTATTTACGTTGTTTACTTGTTTTATAGGTATTTTGAGCAAAGAAGGAGAAAAGAAGTAAAAGAGGGATTGAAAGGCAAAATCAGCAAATCTGCCTGTGCAGATCAGTCAAGTTCGACAGATCACTGAGACCAGCTCACAATGATCCAGAGGATGATCTTTATATTGATGGAAAGCTTCAGATGTCTAGTTTCCAGTTCTTTTTACGGCTCGTCAATATCATTTTTCTAGAAGAAGTTATGGCCGATTTAGTACAAGAAGGTCAGGCTGCGCGTGAATCTGAGGTTGAACGGGAATTTATGTTTTGAAGCCCAAATCACACCGAAAAGCCCGAGGACGAGTTTTTGCTTCATATTCCGACTTATGATGGAAAATTGGCATGATGTGAATGGTGGGAATAAGTCATCAAGTTCAAGAGCCAATAGGAAAACTCCACCTAAGCACGTGAGCCCTAATTCTTTTAGGTTTTAGATTTCCTACACAATAGAAAGATGAAGGCAACCTCTAAGTATATAAAAGGAGATAAATCTGCAGCAGCTCTTGGCTCCTCTCCCCGGCTCTCTCCCCTCTCTCTCTACTGCAACTTCTTATTTTTCTCTTTAGCTTGTTTTTGTTTTTCTTTCTATGAGAAACTAACTCTTTTGTTAGGGGTTGTTGAAGGCCCAAATCATGATTGTAAACTTATTATGACTTTCAATTAGCTTTGTTTATCTATTGGATGAGAACCTAATTTCTATCTTCACATTGATGATTCCTTTGCATGTTTTCTTTGGTGCGCAACTTAGACTGCATGTTTAGGATTCTATTGCTAAGAATGATCATTGCCTGTGCCTTGTTTCGAGGGTTCCGTTGAGAGTTCTAGAGTAGTAAATCGTCTATAAGGCGAGTGATTAGGTTCCTAGATTAATTGAGACGCGTCGTACTCATGATGTCTTGTGATGTCTCGTTTTTCTTAATCTTAATGATTTCTATGTGTTAAATCTAGAGTTGCGTCAACCTAGGTTGCATTTTAGAAAATAGGTTAGGTGTAGAGCGTCTCTCACCTAGCATACAAGTAAGGAAGAACAATAGGTTGATTCAGGCGTTGGGTTAACTTGAGCATTTTCATCCATAGATAAATAAAATTAGGTTGAACATGATTCGTTTACTTGATTGATTGGTGGTGGATGCAATTCCTCTAACTTGTTTTATCTTTGATTTTCAAAACCCTAAATCAAGTCTTTTTATTTTCGGAGTCGTTCAGTGTTTCGTTTTTATTTAATTAGTTCGTCAACCAAAACATCTTCAAAAATTATCAAACTTTGTCAGTAGTTAGTTTATCATGTCTAGAGTCTGTCTGTAAATTTTCGTGACATTTAGAATAGTTTAGAGTCGTCTGCCAGTCAGATCTTTATAATTGGACAGTTTAGGTTTATTTTGTTTTGAGTCTTTAGATTAGTGATTAGACCACAATCTCTTGCGGGAACGATCCCTACTTACCTATACTATTTTCGACATTCTTGTAGGGTTAAATTATAGACATTTTTGTGCATCTATTTAGGTGTATAGAAATAGCTTATCATTGGTTTTACTTTGGCTTATTTAGAATTTGTTAAAGCTTTTGAAATGTTAACTAATTGGTTGAGTTTGGTGTCTGATGACATGAGTTTTGGAGCTATTTGACATTGCCACAAAGAAAGTCTCTTCCTAATATGCGCTGTGACATTGCCAAGTGTCTTGAGACTGACTAGAAAGCTACAGCTCGGATTCTAGTAATTTCTCATTTTTCATTGGGTTAATTTACTTGCACAGTATAGAGAACAAGTTCTTAGTTTTTGGTTAGTAATTATTTGGTATATGTATTTCAGGTAGAGCATGTTATTAGAGAAGAGAATATGATGGCAGCTTAGGAGATCATCAGGCAGCTTAGGAGATCATCGGGCTATTTGCTGAGCTTATTTCTATTCCCAGATTGAGGTCTGCTGTTTTTCTGCTGATTACTTCTTCTAAATATATTGCAAAGAAACTGGGGCCTTATTTGCAATGAAGAAAGTTAATCTCCTTCCTGATGATCCTAGATCTATAAAAAGTATAAAGTGATTGGAGCAGATCCTTCCAGGTTTTATTGAAGTCAAAGGCAGCTGAAGGCTAAGAGCCCTCGAGAATATGAATGATCTTGATTCATGTATAACTAGCTAGGAATGCTCTTGTTTGGTATATTATCTAGTTACTTGAATGTATAGATGTTTGAATAATGGTACTTGAATTATATGGATTATAGTACTGTTCATATCATAGTATATCGAGCATTATTTCTGTGAATATTCTTCTTATTGTCCAAGTTTCAGTCATACAACACAATATAAAACAATATGTTGTATGACTGCAAAAGAGTTCAAAATTGAGGCTTCTCTTACAACATTTACTAGGTGTTAGCCAATTTGATTACAATATTCACACCACAGTTAACCAAATATAGTTTGTTGTTTGAACTAACAACCAACATCAGAAAACAATAAAATTCCATTGTGTGAGATTCATAACACACAACAGAAATATAACTATCCCTGTTGTCTTAATGAATCAACAGACAAGAGATATCATTTCATTGTGGTTGTGTGTTACTTATCTCAGACAATAAATAAAGAATTATAACTGTTGTGTCTTATACATCTTAGACAACAAGAAAGATTTATAACTGTTGTGTATTATGAATCTCATACAATAATTAATTTCTTCTTTTGTTGTCTGAATGGTCATGTCAACGTCGAGACATCTCTGCGCATGCCATGTCAGGCACATGTCTGCGCAGAGTTCACACAACAAAAATAATTATCTGTTGAGGAAATGGATATTACACAACGGTGGAATCACCGTTGTGAGATTTTTCAATCACACAACACTCATTTAGACCACAGTGAGGCTGGTCATCACACAACTCCAAACCTCCGTCGTCTGATTAACTTATTGTAGTAGTGGTGTCTCCCCCACTCACAAGCCAATTATCCAAATAAAAAAAAATGATCGAGATCTAGCAAGAGAAGGGGGAGGAGGAGGAAAACAACTGATGGTTTTCTCTAGTCTCAATCTTAAAATGACAGCATAAGTTTTTTGCAACTTTGGAAGAATGACTAATTTTTTGTTTTGTTATATAAAAGAGAACTAGGTGAGATTAGTTTTCAAACAAAGTAAATATAAATAGCTCGCATAAAGTGCATATATTTCGAATGATCGAAAGGAATTGATCCAAAGAAACCATCCCCCCATCCCCATAATATTATTAAAATAGAGAAATATACAGTACACTGTACACACAAGAGAAGTGGGCATAAACCTATCTGAACTGCTCATGAAAAAGAACGAAAACGACAATTAAACATCATGTAAATATATTCGAACCTTTCTAAGTCATCCAATTTTACATAGTCCAAGTTCTTTTTCTTATTACATTTTTCTCAGTTTTACTCATTCTTCCCAATGCCTTTTGATGGCTAAAAACTCTAGGAAAGACACCCGACCCGAATTTCTATTGAAATCTCTTTGGTAGATTGTCTTAATTTGAGAAGCCGACCAAGATTTCGAGAGAACCTCCAGAAACACTGTTTAAGCTGTAACCACCTATCTGCAACAAACTAGGGTTTTAATTTCAGGAAGGTATACACAGGCATGCATGGGCTCATAACTGTAAGTCATGAATTAGGTCATTGCTTAAGGGCTTCATTCAGAGACTAGAAAGGTGGGCTTTGTAAACGTTGTCGAGTTGCGCCAGTGTACTATGGATGATTAGCAGAAAGGTTCTTATAGGGTAGGCAAGCCAAGCCCATTTATACCCTTTCATCACATTATACAAGTATGCCATTTCGGTTAGACATGGCTGCCGGTGTTTGAATGTAACCCCCTTTTCTCCAAAGGAGTAAAGTGAGACCACCTAAAGATGTCTGGAATGCAGCTTTAATTTGAGATTGTTAATTTGGTGAGTTCTTTAGTAATTACAGCTCCAAATGGCCGACTATTCGAAGAGGAAGTTAAGTATATCATATCCAAATTTTTTTCTCCGCCCGTGTGCACTACAACAATAGTAGTCCAACTGTCGTCTAATAACCTTGTCTCCTGTTGTGCCGTTTGATAGAATTATTAGACAACAACAGAAACTGTCGTCTAAGAAAATTTTACTCAATAGCAGCTGCTTACATGACTGTTGTTTGAATACTAGAAAGAACAACAGCGTCATATATGTTTATTGTTGTCTCTATGAAGCTTCTACATCAAAGGACTAGTTTTATCTGTTGATTGGATTTAAACAACATAGTAGGTTGCTGAAAATGGCGTTAGCTGTCCACTTTTGATACTATAGGTTTGTTTAAATAACTGTTGTTTTGCGTTTTTATTGGACAATAGTTTTTGATGTAGTCTTGTTGTGCTAAGATGGCTCCAACAACAGTTTTTGCTATCAT
This sequence comes from Rosa lucieae, assembly GCA_024704745.1. Classification (NCBI taxonomy): domain Eukaryota; kingdom Viridiplantae; phylum Streptophyta; class Magnoliopsida; order Rosales; family Rosaceae; genus Rosa; species Rosa lucieae. Next base: position 40,066,091 of record CM045492.1, read on the forward strand.
TTTAGTTGTGTTTAACTCTCTCAGACAATGGTTTTTACTTAGTTGAGAGTGGTCTAAAAGTGATTCTTATGATATACATTTTCTTGTATGGAAGAACAACAATCTTTATTAAATGAAACTAAGGAGTACTTAGGGAAGAAAGAAATAAAACTACGATGAACAACATTTGGACTTGTATAAATATAACAATAGTTCCATACTAGCCTTAACGGGATGAATCAAAGAGAGATCTCTCTATCTCTCTCCTCTCCATATTATTAGCTGGGAGGGTATGGAGCTCTAGGTCAACTTAATTGACATACTAAGGACCTTCATTTCATCAACCTGAGGGGGGATTATCTTCAGTCCTTTGACGCTTGGCATTGTGTTCCCTGCCATCTTCTTCCTGGTTAAGAATTTCATTGACAACCTCTGGACCTAAGAGAGAAATGTGCTTGCTGGTGATTTGACGACCTGCCCTAAGCTTTGGACCTAAATGCATTTCCGGGTCTGGAAGGAAGCGTGCAACCTTCTTATTCTGTACCTTGCTGAGAGACGCAACAGCTCCAGCAAAATTTTCCTGTCAAAAGAGGAAACAAAAGCAAATTTCAGCGACATGCCATCTCGTCGAATCGCTCATAAAGCAAACAAGAAGTGGCAAGAAACAGAAGCAAAGTGGTCCAAAAAATTAGTTAAAAAAAGTATTTATATGCAGCAAGCAAACAAGACACAAGCAAGAACTGAGGGTAGGGAAGTGCACTTGAGGATAGCACAAAGGTAGTAGACTCAAGAACAGAGGAACATCTGGAGATTATAATTGCTAGGGATTATAATACTTAAATCAATGAGTATGCATATGCTGCTATCATAAGTTATTTTTCTTCAAAGAAAGATATATTTTCAGTTGCATCTAATTTTCACTCTGATAGTATAATGGCATGAGTACATGACTAATTGATTTGTATATGAAGGATATCAAAGCAAATTACTGCCACTTAAATTTAATTAATGAATGAAAGATGTAAAATGATCGAGTATATTAAATGCTCATGTAAGATGTAGAGGTCACATAACTCGAGAAGGTGTAGAGGCTTGACCAATCAGTCATTTAATTAGGAATCAAAGATTGATTTTCAGATGACCAAGAAATCATTGAAGCTAATACTATAGTTCTGTCTTTTCGTAATATATGAGGGTAGGTGATGGCCTTCGTTCTAGTAACAGGACTCCAAAATTCTAGGCTTCTTCTGAGTGATTCACATGTCTAATTTGTGAGGCGTTTTTCATAGCTGGGATTGATTCCTAGTCTGTCATCTCAAAATTCTTTATTATCTGATATTTCTAGCATCCCTGACTATTAGTGCAAGATATTGTTCAGCTGTTGTACATTAAACATATTCAAGTATGAACATGCATGTAAACTACTGACAAAAATTCTCATAATGAAGGAAAAAGTAATTAACTATTCGCAATTCATCAGATTGGAAGAGACATAAAGATAATGACATGAAGTTGTCTAAAAATTGTGCATCCAATTACATATAAAATGACAAACAATACCGACCTCTACATCTTACTGCCACTTAAGGATATTCTAAACTAGTTTTTCGTCAACAACCAAAGAAAACACTGATCAAGTCAAAGAAAAGAAAGCAGTCATACCTAAACAGAGAAACTTGACCAAGTTTTGCAGGCCACCACATTTCAACGAGGTCAACCACGTACCTCCTCAACAACATGAGGGTGAGAAGACGATGAGGCTAGCCCATAGATGGCTAGCGGTAAATAGATGGCCGTGGTGAGACAAGCATTCTTGCTACTTGCTAGCTTCTCCTTCAGCTCTGTCTACACAAAGTGTGTTAATGTCTAAGATTGAGCGGTGGCTCAAGTCTCGGTTAACGCTGGTCCGGTAAGCGGACTGCTGCTTGTGATATTCTCAGATCTTCCGCTACCTGTCAAGCAAAATATAAAGGGCGTCAGAGGGAGACCGTGTTGGGCGGTCTTCTCTTATTCGATGCCTAAGTTAGTCAATGTATTTGCGTTGACATAATAACAGTAGGTAAATAGCATATGCGTATTTAAAGAGGAGAGAGGAAAGAACCTTTTATAGCTGGGGAAGAGGCTGACCTCTTCTATGTTTTCGATGTAGGACTGATATGCTTCGGTTCCCAGCTTCTGAAGCTTTTGATGCTATCTTGGTGCGGCGCTTCAGCGGTGATCTAAGGGTGAGTCGGGGCTCAGGCGGTAGCTTGCTTGGTTGTGTTTTCGTAGGTCATTCAGTTAGTGGGAGTTGGTACTGCTGGCGGTAACATAAGCGTGACTCATTATAGCTAATTATACTTGGCAAATGCTCATGTAAGTACAAGTTTCCCAAGTCTCCAGTCAAGGAGGGCAATCTTGGTTGGCGAGTTGCCAAGCGGTTTGAAACGTTACTTCCGCTAGACTTTAGCGTCAGTGCGTTGTCAACCATGGACTTACTGAGAAAACGCTTTATATCCTTTCGGGTGGGCCCCTGCTAGGCCCCCCAGGGAGTCCTCTACTCCCCGGCTGAGATAGACCTCCGTTTGGTCGGTGTATTGTTTGTTGAGGGGAGCTGCGCTGAGCAGAGGGTGTTGGGTAGCGAGCCCCATCTTTGATACCCTAGTGGCGGGGTCAAAGTGCCTGATTAGGGCCGTCGTAGACTGTTGATGTGTCCCCTTGTCCCGGAGGGACGTAGCTTGACTGCACCATCGTGTGGCCGTCGTCGTCAGAAAGATGAGTTGGCTCAAGAATCGCCTTTGGCGGAAGTCCCTTCGGTGATATTAAGCGGCAAGAAGTGTCACAAGGACCTGCTTGGTTGCAGCTCCACGAGCGGTATTTGCGCTTAGTAGAGAATGTCTCGCTTGCAATGATGAAAGGGAGAAGTTCCGCTAGCGGTGTTGCCCATAGCGAAGATTGTCTGGCTTTGTAAGGTGAAGGGGGAGAAGTCCCGATAGCGGTGCTGCACTGAGCGGAGACTGTCACTTGCAAGGTGCACGGGGAGAAGTCCCGCTAGCAGTGCTCCGCTGAGCAGAGATTGTCACTTGCAAGGTGCAAGGGGAGAAGTCCGACTAGCAGTGTTGCGCTTAGCGGAGCCTGTTTCCCTTGCAAGGTGCAAGGGGAGAAGTCCCGCTAGCAGTGTTGCGCTTAGCAGAGATAGTCTCGACGATTGGTGAACTTGCTCTTTGACGGTTTCTTCGAATAGACGCTTTGTCTGAAGGCACCCGACACGTGGCCATCATGTCTTGGGTTAGCATGTGGGATAATGTTTCCTCAGCATGCCCGTATCTTCGCCATTAATGCGAGTAATTATGGATTTTGGTTAATCCGGAGAGGAAGTACGATGGTGGGGAACGTGTATGGCTGTCGTGTGATGTCGTTTTTCAACGAACAGCTTAGATTTGTTTGATGTTGACATAAAAGAAAGGGAAACCGAGTGGTTCAACACTTTCTATACTTTGAAGTGATATCGTCGTCGTCTTCAAGCTTTGTTCTTTGATAGTCGAGGAGAGTCTTATGCAAATCGAGTGAGAGCTTCATTCAGCAAGGGAAAGAGATCCTTGGAAGTGAAGACATATATTCCAAGCGCACCAGATCTCTCATATTTACAGGTTGGTGATCCGAGTTTCTCTGTTTCATTGCTTTTTGTCAGTTTCTGGTTTTGCTATTTTGAAGTGATTTCTACCATTCTCCTGTGTATATGAGGATTTTGGGGATGAGGTTAGGTGTTTATGGCAGAGAGTTGAGGTTTATAGGTGTACATACATGTACATTTGCAAGCATAATTAGCTATAATGGGCCATGCTCATTGTACCGCCAAAGGTACTAATTCCAACCAAAGGAATGACAGGCGGACACACCGCTAGGCGGGCTACAGCCTCGGCGTCGAACCGCCTCCAGATCGCCACCGACGCGCCGCCACGCGCCACACCAAGTTAGCATCAGAAGCTTCTGAAACTGAGAACTGAAGCATATCAGTCCCACATCGAAAACAAAGACAAGATCAGTCTCTTCCTCACCTATAAAAGGTTCTCTCCTCTCTCCTCATTAATTACGCATTCAATACTTACCTACTGTTGCTTTGTCAACATAAATACATTGACTAACTTAGGCATCGGAGAGTTGAAGACCACCCAGCGCGGTCTCCCTCTAACGCCCATTGTATTTTACTTGACAGGTAACGGGTACAACAATATCAACACAAGTATCGATCCGCCCACCGGATCAGCGTTAACTAAGGTCCGGCTACCGCTAGACTTTTAGACATTAACAATAGGTTTGCTAGATGGTCGAATCTGGGAATGTATATGCATTGTGTTCTTTCTTTGGTACTTTTCTGAATTTTCTGGGTATGGGTGTTCTAGACATTCTTGGCTAAAATTTGGCATAGGGTTAGTGTAGATCTTGTTGGAACTGACTGACTTGGGTTTTAGGGTTTTTCCGATGGCTAGCTTCATAGAGATCTCGAGCAGTGAGGATTCTGGGTTTGACGTGTAGCTCAGCGGTTCCGATAGGGTTTTTATTGATTCGTTGCGTCCGTCTGCCCCTGTAGGAACCTCACTGTCAGAATCACTGAACATCCAACTATACCGTGGGATATAGTGATGACTCGTGCTGGTCGACCAGAGAGTTCTAGGGCAAGGGAGGATGCTGCTACCAGTACTCCGTGTGAGGAGAGGCTAGCGAGCAATAGCGCCGCTAGTGGTTTCTCTAACGGAGGTAAGGCTGGCAGAGTAGAGATAGAGTCAACCTGGGGACCTTCTTGATGGTATATCGATTGACGAGGCGGGCGGTCATATGACTGCGTTGGCGGTAAATAGTCTGAAGAGTGTATTCCGCCTCCTGGGAGTAGTGAAACTGCGTCCGCCGATGGGAGATGAGAGAGAGTTGATTTTTCCAGCGGGACATGTAGTCGTGCAGGAGGCCATCTTCCGCCAGGGAGTGACATTTCCTCTACTGTCGAATCTCCAAATTTTGGTTTGCGAGTTCGACCTCGCGTTTGGGCTGATTTGCCCCAACATGTGTTGGTTGCTGATGGCGCTGAACTCTCTTTGGCATCTTCCTGGCTGTGAAGGGCCGACCATGGCGAAGGTACTTCACTTCTACGAACTTGTTTATGTGAAGCAACAAGGGTGCAGCGGACAAGTGAATCTTTCCAGTCACCAGGGGGCGTCCAAGTTGATTAAGAACCTGAAAGATTCCATGTCTCCTTGGCGGGCCACCTTCTGCGTTGCAACCACGAGGTAGGAGTATGACGCAGGGGTAAACGAAATAGCACCGACGTTTAGGACTAAGTCGGAGTTCCAACCAATCCGAGGTTGTCGCTAGCCTCTGCTGCTCGGGGTTGCCGAATTTGTTTGTTGATATGCCTCTGCATTTCGTTCTAATCATTGCTTCGTTTTCTATGTAGCAGGCTTGCGTTTTAACTTGACGCGCTAGGAGCAGTGTCGAGTAGCAAGGATTAAAGGCTGTTGGCGGAATCGCAACATGTTTGACCTTCGCCTGCTCACCAGTTGGGAGTTGTTGGTCGACCCACAGTTAACACGCGCTGTTGGTAAGTATCTCCCGGCCACCTGTGTCTTGTCCCTATTTGTCGTATGCTAACCAGTGTTGTGCTTGTTTAGATACACCGCTGGGTAACAAAGCCAGTCGCGTGGCATTTGATAAGGCCATGGACGGCGCTGAAATTCAGAACTTCCTGGAGGGTATGTATGCTGCTAAGGTGGCGGCTCAACAAACCATCGTCGATTCACAAACACTGGCGATGAGTAAGTCGGTGACCCCAGTGGTGTTGCCAATGCCGCACCACTCATATCTCACTATCGCTGGCCAAACCGTGGCGTCGGTCGACGGTGGCGACTAGCAAAGGGAATCTAGAGGGAGCAAAGCCCTCGCTGCTTCTGTGAAGCTGAAGGAGAAAGCGCTTGCCAATCTGTGTGGGCCCTAGAAGGAGAAGGTAATGACGGGGAGAGAAACCATTACAATTGAGAGGTTGGAGCCGCAGGCGACCTCGAGCCCTATCGCTGCTGGTGGTACATGGGCGGTTCTTCAAAAGAAGCGGCTGCAGAATGACGCTGAAAAGGTAGATGAGGCAGACGATGTGGAGACCATCGGGGCCCGCCAACAGAAGAAGGCTAAGCAGGCTTCGCAGCCGGTGACCGTGGTTGTCGCTAGGGAGGTGCCGCAAGGTGGACTGGACTCATTCTCTCCCTATGCTGAATTTTTGACCTATCCCAAGTGGGAGTTCTTGTTCCACCTCTGTGAGCGGCTCGGGTTCGGCGAGCTGGATGTGACTGTTAGCTCAACGGTCGTTCAGCAGTCGCCGTTCAGTTCGGCCTTCAGGCATCTGTCTGTCGGGTTGCACGAGCTGTTCCTGGAGGCAGCTGAGGGAGGAGATCAAAGGTCTCCAGTGGGAGTTTGTAGAGGCCAAGGACAATCTAGCGGAGGTCAAGCGGCGGCTGACCAAGGCAGAATGTGACACGCTGGATGCTTGCGGCAAGCTGAACGTCACCATTGAGCGAGATCTTGAGCGAAACGACCACGTATCCAAGCTAGTGCAAGACATAGCTCTGCAGCAGGAGAATCTGGCGGCCAAGGTTAAGCGGGAGTCTGCTGCTCATTCTGCGGAGGTGAAGAGATTGGAAGGCGAGGTTGGCTGGCTAGAGGTTGAGAGGAGCCGGGCAGAGGTTGCCTCCATGGAGTTGTTCAAACAGTCCCCGGAGTATAAGCAAGCTTTGACGAAGGCGGTGAAGGCTGGCGCCGCTGCTAACTTGGATCTGTTGAACAAGAAGGGCGTCATTGACTGGGTCAAGGTGTCTTAGTCTGCCAGTACTTCGAGCCATCCGCTTGTGCCTGTGGGTGGGTCTGCCGGTAATCAGACCAGAGGTGGGCCCTCCGGCAGTGGTGAGAGTGACTATGGTACGGCTGATGATTCCCAGCGGACTCTGCGGCCTACTCAGTCTGAAGTGTCCCATGCTGAGTTCATGGCAGCCAACACTCGGGAGGATGGCACCATAGTGACACCGAGCCCTACCTCTCGTGGCTCGAATCAGATAAGTCGCCTGGTTAATCCACAGCCGCCGGTGGGCGAAGAAAATGTTGCTGCCACTCCCTTAAATCTGTGAAGACTGTCAGTCTCGTAGCCTTTTTGTAATGCCGCTGGGGTTTTTTTTTTTTTTTTTTTTTGGTAACTTGACAATGTATTTTTGGATGGGGAGTCCCGACCTTAGATATATAAAGTATTGTTATTTGTCTTCTGAAATTTTTGCCAAGTGTGGGATTGTGTTTTTTTTAATGTTAATATACCGCTAAAGTTTTGACTTGGGCTTTTTGTTAATCAATGAAACATTAAAAGAATTAAAATTGTTTGAAGTGCACGATGTAGAGGACGTTGTCGGTTAACTGTTGTTGGCGTTGCCAGTTAACTCGTGCTGGACTTGGTGACAATGGTTTGAATAATTCCTCGTTTCATTGATAGCTGACAGATCAACATTTATAAAAGTGGGGTTGTATCAATTGGGTAGCTGCCCTTAGCTAAACATTGAACAAAAATTTAGCTAAGTCAAGATACTCTTGGGTAGCGGCATGACTATTTGTAATAATATCGAAGGTGTTCGGTATTCCAAGGGTGGGTCATTGTGATGTCATCCTTATCCATTAAATAAAAGGTGCCAGGGCTGACGACCTCCACAATTTTGTATGGTCATTCCCAAATTGGGGGAAGTGCCGTTGGCGGAAGGATGACCTCCTTCATGACCCAATCTCCAAGTTGGACGTTCCGGGCTTTGACTCTGGCGTTGTAGAAACGCGACACCCGCTGTTTGTTTTGCAAGTTGTGCAAGTCGGCCTTGTGGCGTTTCTCCTCGAGGAGGTCCTTGTCGAGGTTGACGCTCGTACAAGGAAAAAGAACAGACCTATATGCGCTAGACTTTTTTCAAGAAAGCGTTATTCTCCGTGTGACTGCACATTCATGGACGCTATCGTCAGACATGATTTGTTGGCTACTGAACACGATTTCCTTGATATGGGTGATTTCTATGTAGATCGATGGGACAGGTACATGTGGCAAGAGAGAGAGGGGTCGATGGGGGGTGGCGATTTAGTTGTTGTAGGTCAGGATTGCGGCTCCGACCAGCATTCGAGGTTCTGATCATGGTTGCTAGATCGGTGTTGGATATGGCTAAAGCAGCGTGATTGGCCAAGTAAGACTCATGCCTAAACCCTAAACCCAAAAAGCTTCGTAAGTCCTAGGTCCAAACCCAGACCTTGGTCTACTAGTGGGTTCGCTTGTTTATTTTTTCTAGTTTTAGTTTTATTTATTTTATTTGGTTAGTGTTGTCTCGTTTTTGGCGTGTAATAAGTCCCTTCATGTATCTTATATGGCTAGTTCGGCTGAATGCCTGTGTGTACACTCTAAATGCCTTGTGTGGCCTAGCAATGGGACGATCCATTTTTAAATGGGCTCAACCTCCAAGTGGTAGGATAAAACTAAGTGTCATCGGATTTATTATTCGGTGGCAACGTAGTAGGAAATCTATGATTTTAATAATTATACTTCGTTGTAATCAAGTTATATTTTCGGTATGTCACCGCTATGTTAAAATAAATGAAGTAGTCGGTAGTGCACTATTTGCTAATTGGTGCTTGTTAGAATAAATGTATTTTGTAGAGACTCTTGAAATCATTTTAGGATAGTTTTCTAGATGTTTATTGTAATCACGGGTTTAGGCTCGAAGGAGAGAGAAGACATTCAAAATTTGAGGGCAGCCGCACCAGCCATTTATTCAAAAAAAAAAAAAACTAGTATTTAAATTATTTACCTTATCGTTACACTCATCTGATTTATTTCAAATAAGTCAGGAGTGGAACAGGAAGAAGAGGAGTTGCATGTGGATATTGAAGAAAAACAAATTGAAATAAAAGGAACCAAAATTGAAAGAAGAGGAAGTTCCATGTGGATTCCATCTACTCGAGCAGGCCATAACAATCAAATATTCCTGGATCCAGAGAATTAAGAAAGAAATTGCAGAATTTTGTGTGTCGGTGTTGCTATTGTTTGCTTGAGCCTACAGAACTATAGCATGGGGTCCTTTCCTTTTCATTTGTTTGTTTTGTGTTTTGTGTTTGGTTTTTATTTAGACTAGCACAAATCAATTTAAGTGCTACATTATAATGAGATCTGCCTTCGATTTTATGTTTAGAACATTATTTCCAGTGATAAAAAACAATGGAGTTGAATTTAGTGTCGGTTCCTAAATGATAAACAGCTTTTGGGTACCAAATTATATGCATCATATATATCACAAAAAAACAAATCATCAATTATTGCGAAAAGATATTTAAAGTTGCTCAAAATCTGGGATGATCTTGTTAGACCCATTTGTTTTGTGCTGAGGAGGACCCATCGCTTTGTTTTCAGGTACCAAAACAAAGGTTCGCTCATATTCATGCGTTGAAATCGTTATTGATGAGAAAAAAGAAATTGAAGTTCTAATTTCAGCGAACATTTTTATTACTAGTGTATTTGGGGTTCCAGAATACTAAATTACAGTTAGCTATTACATAGCTCCATGGATTCGTGCAATTCCCTCTTAAAGGGGACATGAAATGTATTATACGATATGGATTGCATCCTTCTACTTCTACTAAACTGTGATTCTCTTTTTATTTAGGGAAAATGATCCGTGCGGTACCCTGCCTTTTCCTCCTTATAACTTTTGGTACCTGACAAAAAAAAAAACATCAATACGGTACCTGAAATTCTTTGCCCGACCGAAGATCGGTACATATGGCCGTTAGCTCTGTTACAGAACTTGCCATCTGACAATCTTAGAGGGGCACTTTTGTCCATTCATATCTTAATTATATTTTTTTTCTCTTAACATTTTTTCCTCTCTCTCTCTCTCTTCCTCTCTCATCCTCTCTCTCTCTCTCTCCTCTCTCTCTCTCTCTCTCTCTCTCTCTCCTCTCTCTCTCTCCGCTCCCTCCCTCCCTCCCTCCCTCCCTCCCTCCCTCCCTCCCTCCCTCCCTCCTCTTCTTCTCTTCTTCTTCTTCTTCTTCTTCTTCTTCTTCTTCAGCTGCACTACCAGAAGCTCTATCAAAATAAAGTCAATACAAACAGAAACCCAACTCTCTCTCTCTCTCTCTCTCTCTCTCTCCCCTTCTTCTTCTTCTTCTTCTTCAGTTGCACTACCAGAAGCTCTATCAAAATAAAGCCAATACAAACAGAAACCCAACGTTTCAGTTTCAATTTTTTTCCCTTCCAAATCCATCACTCCTTTCAATTTCCTCCAATCTTGTTTTCCTTGATTCCCCTTTCATTTCTCTATCCCAATCTATTTGAATCTCACCATCAATTTCATGGGTTTTGGAGCGCTGCAAGAACCAGCGGAAGAGGTTGATGCCAACTAAGATGGTGAAGGAGAGGAGGGTCATGAGGAGGGAGCAGAGGGTGGGGATAGGTCTGAGAGGGATGGGTCAACCCGGGCAGCGGAGGAGGGAGAGGAGGAGTTGGAGGAGAACGGAGCGAAGGGTGGGGATAGGTCTGAGAGGGATGGGTCGACTCGGGCAGCGGAGGAGGGCGAGGAGGAGTTGGAGGAGGACGGAGCGGAGGGTGGGGATTGGTCTGAGAGGGATGGGTCAACCTGGGCAGCGGAGGAGGGCAAGGAGGAGTTGGAGGAGGACGGAGCGGAGGGTGGGGATAGGTCTGAGAGGGATGGGTCGACCTGGGCAGCGGAGGAGGGCGAGGAGGACTTGGAGGAGGACGGAGCGGAGGGTGGGGATAGGTCTGTGAGGGATGGGTCGACCCGGGCAGTGGAGGAGGGCGAGGAGGAGTTGGAAGAGGACAGAGATGGTGAGGTAGAGGGAAATGGCGGTAATGGAGATGTTGATCCTCGTCGTCATCTTTGGAATCAAAGGCGGAGATTGGCTGATAGTACTCGGCGGCATCGTCGTCGTCGATGTTGGTGTCGGAATGGCTTCCGCTGTGGTTTTCTATAGCTGTAAAACATTTGTTATCCAATCTAAATGAAAATGAACAGAGAAACAAAATGGAGAAAAAGAGAGAGCTTTGGTCCTGTGCGTCGGGATTCAAGCTTGATTCTTCTTCTTTGGTTGTCTTAATCATCCTTTGTTCGGCAGCAATAGTAATGAAGAAATGGTTCCTATATTTTGTTGAAAAAGCATAAGTCTTGATCAAGGTTATGCAAGAATTGAGGGATTTTGATTCAAGAAACTAGTTTTTTTGTTGCAAAAGTGAAATTGTATCTTGTGGGTTTTGTTATTGTTTGAGGGATTTTGATTCAACATGACACTTTGAACGATCTGGGTCTTTGTATTTCTTCCTTTCTGTTTGCTTTTTGTCACTTTGAATGATCATTGACTCCGGGAAAAGCTTATGGAAGAGAAAGAGAGGGAGTGTGTGGGGTTTAGGTGATGGTCGTAGGTGATCTAATGGCTGTGGCGGGGGTGGTGGTGGTCGTAGGTGATCTAATGGCTGCGGCGGTGGTGGTGGAGGAGGAGGAGGGGGGGAGTGATTTGGTGCGACTCGGGTGTAGAGGTTCAGATGATCACTACCATTAATCTTTTAACATTGGGGACATGGCTAGGATTAAGGAGGATGAAGACATAAAATGACAAAAATACCCTTAAAAAATTGTCAGATGGCAAGTTCCGTAACGGAGCTAACGGCCATATGTACCGATCTTCGGTCGGGCAAAGAACCTCAGGTACCGTATTGATGTTTTTTTTTTGTCAGGTACCAAAAGTTATAAGGAGGAAAAAGCGGGGTACCGTACGGACCATTTTCCCTTTTATTTATTTTGGGTACAACAAATCATTTTAACTCTTGAGTAGGTATAAATTGGATTTGAGGTGAGACCACTTTTTCATGTAAAACAAGCTCAATCTTTGAGCCGAAGTACTGTATAAGTATTACCGAATGTGTGAAAGATATATAAATACTCCTTAGTGAAGCAGTAAGGTTTAGTTTTTATATCGTAAAGGAAAAATTTTAAGAATGGTACATGACATATCGGCCCCTTTGAAGTTCGGTATATTAGGTTTCAAAAAATTAATATCGATACATGAAGTTGTAATCCCTATCCAAAATTGGTACATGTCGTTACATTCTTTGTTAGTCAGTGTGATTGATCAAATTTGTAAGGGCAAACTGTCTCTTCAAGGATTGATGGAAAAATAAAAATAAAATTGCAGAAGAAGAAGAAGAAGGAAGAATAAGAAGGAGAAGAAAATCAGATTTGGGCGTCCAAATCAATCCTTGATATCGGGGAGAGAGGGAGGGAGAAGAAGAAGGAGGAGAAAATTAGATTTGGGTGTCCAAATAAAACTTTGATATTGGGGAGGGAGGGAGGGAGGGAGGAGGAAGAAGAAGAAGGAGAAGGAAGAAGAATATGGAGGAGGAGAAGAAAATCATATTTGGATACCCAGATCTGGGTGTCCAAATCAAACCTTAATATCGGAGAGAGAGGGAGGAAGAAGAAGGAGGAGGGGTACCCAGATTTGGGTGCCCGAATCAGAGAAAGAGAGAGATGAAAACCTAAAATTTCTTTTGAAAATTGAACAATTTCATAGGTTTAACGATGTTATTGATGTCATGTGTTAAAAGTGTGTCGAGATTGCAACTTCATGTATCGATCTTAATTTTTTGAAATCTGATGTACCGAACTTTGGAGGGGCCCATATGTCATGTACTATTTTTAAAATTGTTTCCTATTGTAAAATATTGAGATTGAAATTCAAATTTGATATATACTTAAAAGTTTTATAACTTAGTCAGTTCACTAAAACTCTATGATTTTTTCTCTCCTTCACTTCACTTGTTTTGATAACACCATTCCTTATTTTCTCCATTTTTTCATATATGATAATAGCATTGATTTTTTGTTTTTGTTTTTCATTTGTTGTTTCAATCTTCTTCTTATTTTGGTCAATCTTAGATTTTGATAATTGTAGGTGATCGAGCCAAAACAGAGCAGTAGCCTCTGCTCATCTTCTTTAAATATAGTTGAATCCACCCATAGGTAAAACTGTGCATATTGTAGTCAAGTAAGTACCCCTTTCTCTTCAGATATTCTATAACCAGTTCACCTGGAATCAATGCTAATTCTGCATGCAAGAAACCAGAAACAGCTTGCCCGTACCGGAAGTCGAAAGCCAAGATATCCTGATATCAATATAAGTCAAGCCCCGATTGCACGTGTAACTTCTCACTCATACAAGTCCCACTTTGGATTTTGTTCATGACACAAATCTCGAGGAACAAGTCAATCTTTAAATGCCGTCTAGTTCTTCGGGCCCCGGACACCAACCCTGAGACCTACCAGCTATGAATGCTCCTTCTTTCAGGCTCTTTCCCCTTGTCCTCTCTGTCCTTCAACCCACTGTCGGCGAGTGCATTTTAATAATAACCGTAATATTAGAGTTATAAATTTTTTTTTCTACCAAATGACCTGTATATAAAATCGATTATCTATTAGAATTATTGAATCTTTTCACCAAATGATCGATGTATATATATAATCGGTTATCTATTAGGGTTTTCGAATTTTTTTTTTTTTTTTTTTGTACTTTAGAATTACTAAAATATTAACAAGTGTTTAATATATTATGATAAATACGAATAGAGTGTTCGACAAATCAAAAGGGCCGGCAAATACGAAAGTGAGGAAGCAAAACAAAATTGCATGCAGGCTTCTTTCATCCAATCGATCCAGGTAGAAAACTTCCGAGAAATTTTGAATCTCAATTATAATATGAGAGAGGCAGAGCTTTGTATTTCTTTTATTTTGTGTTATATAGAATTTGAATGCTGAGCTGTATGATTGTACTTTTCCTTTACAAGGAGGAGGCACATATCTTGCAATTTGATTTCATATTTAGCTTCCACCCACCTTCCAAATGTCTGAAAGCCAATGTCATTTGACTCGTTTCCCCTCTTTTTCTATTCACTGACACTAACCAAGTCTCTCACTTCCTCTCTGTATATATGCCCTCTCTAGCCAAAACCTCTTTCACCACAAAACCTCAAAAGAATAAGCCTTTATCTCTTTCACAGATATACACAGAAAACCAAAAATGGTTTCCTCAACATCCCTTGTAATCTCTCCAAGAAAGTTCAGATCAGATTTGTACTCCTATCCATACCAAGCCGATTCAAACACCCCTTTGGTGGTTAATGTTCTTGCTTCTCTTATTGAGAGAAACATGGCCAGGAACCAGAGGATTTCAAAGAACTGCAGCCCTTGGTACTTGTCCAAAGACATGAAGAAGACTCGGATTTTCGAGTGCCACGAGACTCCGGACATGACGATTCAGTCGTATTTGGAGAGAATTTTCAGGTACACAAGAGCCGGGCCGTCTGTTTATGTGGTCGCTTATGTATATATCGATCGGTTTTGCCAGAACAATCCTGGTTTCCGAATCAATGTCACAAATGTGCACAGGTTACTCATCACAACTATAATGGTGGCTTCGAAATATGTAGAAGACATGTAAGTTCCTCCCTTTATATTTCTCAGTTTCTTTCTGTCCGTTTTTTTTTTTTTTGTTTAATCTGTTTGTCTCTGAAATCCTAATGTGAAGTCCTTCTTTCTTGAACAGGAATTACAGAAATTCTTACTTTGCAAGAGTGGGGGGATTAACAACAAACGAGCTGAACAAGTTGGAGCTTGAGTTTTTGTTCTTGATGGGATTCAAGTTACATGTGAATGTGAGTGTGTTTGAGAGCTACTGTTGTCATTTAGAAAGAGAAGTCAGTATTGGAGGAGGCTACCAAATTGAGAGCACATTGAGATGTGCAGAAGAAATCAAAACAAGGCAAGATGAAGATAGAAGATATAACCGGTGTGCTGCAGGTGTTTTGTTGTAGATCAAATCAAGGACATTTCTCTCTTTTTTTTATTTATTTTTTGGTTGGATTTTAGCCTAGTAATTTAATTGTACAGGTCGATGTAAATTTGTGTAAATGCATAAAGTTGTTGCATCTAAGAAGTGAGTAACATACATATCCAGATTGGCATAATCTGTTACATACTTCCAGTTATTTCATTTATGCCGCAAAGAACATTTTTTTCTTTCGATAGGTATGCAGCAAAAAACATTAATAATTTGAAGAATAAAATAGCTTTGCATCAAAAAGCTAGAGGGTGACTATTATTAGAAATGGGCTCCATCTTCACTAGTGTACATTAACAAGGATTGATTATTTGCCTCATCAACCTTGACACCATCAAGGGGAATTGGTAATTTGTAATTACATCGCAAGTCAAATTGAAGGCTCTTGTCAACCTTGAGTTTGATGCGACCTCTGAAAATCTTCTAAAGAAACCCTGAAGTTAACAAATTTTCCGGAAAGCCCATTACAGTGATTACACTCATTTACTATATTGGGGTAGACCACCAAGCCAGAAAAATGATTCTCAAATTGTTTTTTTTGGCTTCAATGTCAAGTATCTTCCATTTTGAAACCCTGAGCCATAACAATGCAATTGCCTAATTTTGTTTTAGATAACAGGAACAAAATCATGGGAAAGTTGGAATAAGCCAAGAATATAATAAATCAGTACAAGTTCTAAATGTCAAATTAACTTGATTACAAACTGTGATTTATGCCTCATACTTACAATTGCGAAAAGTCTCTCTACTTAATTGACAAAAATTGTCAGTTTGCATCATCTCCATCAAATTTAACATTTTTTGAACCAAAATTCTTTCAATGTAGTAATTGTGCATTTTGGGGTGGAAATTTTGTACTAGCTAGGTGTAAAAAGTATAAATAGGTTCTCTACTATATAAAGTTATATTTTGACGTGCAGATTTGAATTCAAATCGTTAAAATAGTAATAGATAATATATATTGTAAGACAAATAAATGAGTAGTTGCTGACATTCTGCCCGTCATCCGGACACGAATTTTTCTAGTTGTCATTGATGAAAGTAATGGATTTGTTATTTAAGTAGTTTCAAGACATATACACCAGCTCCGGATCCCTACAGTATCTTTCTCTAGCAAACCCTTTTACTTCCTCTGGATGTTGTTATCATGTATAGGAGTTTTCTAGGGTTTAGTACTTACTGCCCAAGCTAGTCATACAAGTAGACATGGAAATTAACTGGGTCTGGAGTGGATCGATCTAAATCCGAATTCGTTTAATAACAACAAAATTCAATCTGACCCGATTCGTTAACCCAACGGATCGTTAAAATCTCAATCCAAATCCGTATCCGGCTCATTAATTGATACTTGATCCACTAATATGATCCGTTAGTGAATATTCTTAAATTTTAAACACTAATTTAAATATTTTATTGTGATACTTCATAAAACTTCAATAAAACATTGAAACATATCACCGAATGTTCAATTAAATAACCAAAATACTTTTTAGAATACTACACTAAGGTAAGAAAAACATTGTATTCATAAAAAAAAAAAAAAAAAAAAAAAAAAACGAAGCAGATCATTAACAGATCGGATCAACCTAAGTCCGTGTTTGGTTAATTAAATAAATAAATTAACGGATCTTGACCATGACCAAATTAACGGATCAAATTTTCAATTCAACATGTCCAATAATCACCGATCCAGACTGAATCCGGATTAAAATTCGGTCTATTTACAGGTCTACATATAAAGCTTGCACAAATATTAATAGATAATACTAACTCCATAACTTAACACGGAAAGCACACACAACTATTACTCTTTATAAATACTGCTCAAAAAGGAAAAGAAAGGAAAAACAACATAATTTCTCTTGGTCGGTTTGGAGGCATGATCGATCCACTTTCTAATTGAATACCATATATAAAAACTTAAAGATGCGAAATATGGTTGGTACTAATTAAAATGACCCTTCCTGTCTCAAAACTTTGTTGACGTACGGCTACCTTTAGGATAGAAAAGAATAGAGATCGATGTTGGCTGGTGAGTGCTACAAAAATCTGAGGGTAGTCATGGACTCATGGTGTTGATCCTTTTATATATTCCATTTCCCAGAAGCTGATCGAACTCATACTATATACAATTAAGTCCAGCTAGCTAGTTTGATGACATCGAAACCCTAATAATATATAATGAAGGATAAGAGGAAAGAAGGTAGAAGCTTACATAAGCCGGTTGTTACATAAATTATGGGTCAGAATTGGTGGGATTCTGTTTATAATTTGGCAGCTGCATCATTCTTTACCACCACTTTTGTGAAATGTGAATAAAGACTCACTACAGTTTTCTTTTAAAAATACACACTTTAAAATCATCCCTACATTTAATTTAAAATCATCGCTACATTTAATTTATCCTAATTTAACAAAGACGGACCCCCCCCCGTACTCATCTAATTTTACATTTACAAGGCTTACTAATCTATAGTGACTTGCAATACTCTATTTTTCTTTCTAAGAGATGCAAGTTTAGTAGTGAGTGTCTTTTCGGAAAAGAAAAATGTAAGTCATCTTCCATTAAGATTGAAGAGAAAAGAGAATTGTAATGGTGCATTTAAATACAATGAAATGAACAACCGTCTATTCTTTAGTATTGATTCCTAATTCATCATCTCGCTTGATTTAGTAGTTTCTAACTTTCTTGGATCTTGCCGGTACTTCTGCTTTGACATTAATTAGGTTCCTTAAGATCAAATTTATATAGTGTATTAGTGTTACATGAGAAAACCAGTTGTCTAAGCTATTAAACAGTAATTTTAAATATGATACTGTTATAGATCCACCTCCCCGAGAATAGAAAAAAGTAATACACACCCTATTGTGGTTGCTTTGTCTTATTGTGTAGCCTGTTGTAATTTGAAACTGCCAAGTCACAGATTAGTAGTTGGATATTGTTTATAGATCCACTCTAGAATATGTAAAACCTCGGAAGTTCTTGGAGATGTGAGAGTGCATGAGAGTTTCTTTATCTCCAGCTTTGTCACTTATGAGGGAGCTTTACTTTGGTTTATATAATCATCTTGGTACCAAACCGTATCATTAGTTTATGTCACTAATTAAATTAATAATTTCTAATTCCTATTTGTCTGTGATGTTTTCTGTACTTTTGAAAAGCATGGTCCTAGAATTTCAAAGAAAAGTCTATTCATTCAGAAATCACGAAAGGTAAAAGGAGAAGTTGAAGGTCATGTAAAAAGTGTTGTTATATTGTTCCCATAGTGCAGTTACTTGTACAGAACTCGCAAATCTGTCTTAGAACATATTATTTTTACTGGATGCTCTATTAATCTATTTAGTTTATATACGAATCTGTTCGATCAAAACTTAATGTAAGATTTATGAATACAATCCTATATATAGGGTACATATGTAATTATGCATATTAAATCATATACAAACTTTGGGTAAAGATGTGGGAATCTCTTTTAGTTTGTTGATTTTAAATTTAATGATGAGGCCAGCGCAATACCCGGAAGGAAGGCATAAGATTAGGGAGACGCATGTATGGCATGGGATTATGTTCATATAGACATTGTGTTCGGTTGAACAGACAAGTAATCAGATCTTAATTTAGTCTATGTCCCCAAGTCCATAAGCATTTACCTACCAAAACTACTTTAATTTAATTTAGTTTTTTTTTTCTTTTCTTTTTTCTCTCGAAATGACTAAATATGATGAGTAACATAGAAAAAATCATCTTGCATTGTAATACTAACTCAAGTTTAGGTTCCAATGATATAAAGAAAATTGCTTCACCTATATTTCAATTATTCGGTAACCTTAATATGTTGTTAATTAAGTGTCACTTAACCTTCCCAAACGCTCAAGCTAGTTTTTGGTGGGTGCACAGGTGTGATGTGCAGAAGAAGTCACACTAAAGTTGTGTAGTTTCTAGGGGTGTGAAAAATACGGTACAAGCCGGTCAAACCAATCGATAAAAATATAGTTTGCTTAAGATTTCTTTAACTTAAAAAATTGAAAAATCGGTTCAATTCCGAACCAAATCATTTATGAACTGGATAGGTTTGGTTTCTCTTGTGCATGAAATGTAGAATCCGAACCAACTTATATGTTTGAAAATATAATAGGAAAAAGTTTTTAATGTATATATTGTTTTAGGCAATTGAAATTGGGAGAGAATAAGTTGTGTCTTTCATTGATAACAGAGACATCTTTATATAGATGATTACAAGCATAGAATCAGAGACTTACAAGAAAACATAATCGTACAATGATTTGGATATCTACAAAGATATTTGTAAGACAAACCCTATTACAACTCAAACAAGTAACTAGAGTTTGGGCCAGAAATATAATTCAGATATACTTAAACACCTCCCCCTTGTGTCGCCCAAACGCAGTGCTCCTCTATTTGCCTAGTCAAAAATCTTGCTGACTAACAAAAGCCTTGTGCGACAAAAATAACCTCGGTCGAAGGAGAAAAAGAGTACAACACACCCTTCACATTTCGAGACCAAAGATGTCTGCATCTCCCCCTGATGACTAAGATCATGGGAGTTCGGATAACTTCCGTAAACTGATGCTTGCAACATGTTTCTTGAAACAAGTCTGCCACATTGTCCTCAGATCGAAGTTGGTTCACTTTGATCTTGAGGAACTTTTGTTATTGCTGATTGTAGAAGAATTTGGGCTATATGTGCTTGGTGTTGTCGCCTTTGATGTAGTTTTGTTTCATTTATTCGATACAAGCAGCATTATCCTCATAATGCTTGTAGGCTTATCTATGGTAGACTTCAAACCACAATTGCTTCGAACATGCGTAATTATGGATCTAAGCCATATACATTCACAAACCGCTTCTTGAAGAGCAATAATCTCTGCATGGTTTGAAGAAGTAGCGACTAAGGTCTGTTTTGTAGACCTCTAAGATATCGCGGTCTTATCCATGGTGAACATATAACCATTTTGGGAATGACCTTTGTGTGGATCAGAGAGGTACCTAGCATCAGCAAAACCTTCCAAAACACTAATGTAGTTTTGAGATGGGGAGAGGGAATGCAGACCACTGTTGGTGGTGTCCCTGAAATTCGATAGATCTGAATCCATCATTTCTTTGTAGGGATAGAACAAACTCATATCAATCGTATCACTTAAGTATTGAAAGATATCTTTAACACCAGTTCAATGATGCAGTGTTGGCGCAGAGCTATACCCTGCTAACAAGCGCACAGCAAGTGAGATGTTTGATCTTGTGCATTAAGCTAAGTACAATAATGCACTTACTGCACTTAAGTAAGGCACTTCTACCTCTAGCACGTCTTAGTCATCATCCTTTGGACATAATATATGGATCATTCTTTGGATCAAGACTGCAGAGGATCATTGAGGTGCTTGAAGGCTTAACTTTGTCAGTATTGAAAAGCCTAAGCATCTTTTGGGTATAAGCTGATTGATGAATCAGGATACCATCTTTACGGTGCTCAAGTTCCAAACTGAGATAAAACTGTGTTCTCCCAAGGTCTTTCATCTCAAACTCAGATTTCAAGTGCTCAACAGTTTCCTTTAGCTCTTTAAGGGTGTCAATTATGTTCATGTCATCAACATAAACCACCTATAGCGAATTCGGAACTTGTTCTCTTTATGAAAACACATGGACATAGTTCATTGTTAACATATCCCATCTCAATCAAGTATTAACTTAAAGGGTTGTAGCACATTCGTCCGAATTGCTTCAATCCATATAGTGAGCGTTTCAGCCTTATTGCAAATGATCTCCGTGGTTTAGAGCCACTTGACTTGGGTAATTGAAGTCCGTCCGGGACCTTCATGTATACCTCTATATCTAGATCCCAATATAGATACGCAGTAATCACATCCATGAGCTGCATGTTCAGATTTTCAGAAACTACTAAACTGACAAGGTAGTGAAACGTAATAACGTCCATTACGGGAGAATATGTCTTATTATAATCGATTCTAGGGTGTTGTGAGAAGCCTTGCGCCACAAGGCGAGCTTTGTATCTTACAATCTCCTTTCTCTCATTAAGCTTTCTAACGAATACCCATTTATGACTAACTAGCTTGGTGTTAGGCGGTATTGGCACAACTGGCCCAAATACATTTCTTTTCGCTAGAGAATCAAGTTCTGCCTGGAGCGCATCTTTGCATTTTGGCCAATCAGTTCTATGCTGACACTCATCAACCGAACATGGTTCGATGTCATCGGTCTCAATAATCTCATGTGCTACAGAACAAGTGAGTACATTATCGATGATGATGAAGTTTTTTTCCCACGACCCATGTAATTCACGGAGATCTCTACGTTCGCAAGGATATGTTCTAACGTTGAGGCGTCCCCCAACGATGTCTCTTGGACATAACCATAATTCGGAACATTCTCATGGGATGGATTTTGGGAATTGATGATCAAATGATTTGTTTGTGCCTCATTCGCTCTCTTTCTAGGGCAAGTATCCTTCAAACCAATTAGTCTACCATGCTTTCTAGAGGGATCTGCAGCCATAGACACCACATCACTACTAATTTGGGCAGTGGCGCCATCTCCTGGTACCGAACGACGTTACGTCCAGTATTTGGGACGTGTCAATCCTTGCAGGCACATTTGTAGCAGGTATATGTGATCTCATCATTTGACAATATCAAAAAACGCATCAGGTAGAGTATCTGCTACACTCTGAAGCTCGATAATTCTTCGCACTTTAAGTTCTGACTATGCAGTACGGGGATCGAGATGAGACATAGTGGGGACAGACCATGACAATTCCTATCGATCCTGGTGAACATTGGTGTTCTTGTCTCCCCTAACGATGGGAAGACTATCTCATCAAAATGACAATCCGCAAATGTAGCAGTAAAGAGATTGTCTGTCAAAGGTTCCAAGAAGTGGATGATAGTTGGAGCTTCATATCCAACATATATGCCCATTCATCTTTCTGGACCCACCTTAATATGCTATGGAAACATAATAGGCACATAAATGGCACACCCAAAGATGTGTAAGTGCGAGATATCAGGCTCATACCCAGTTACTAGCTGTAACGCAGAATAAGGTTGGGTGGCAGTGGGTCGTAGACGAATTAGCGTAGCTGCATGTAGTATTGCATATTCCTAAGTGAAAATAGGGAGATTGGTGCGCATAACCAATGTCCGAACTATCATTTATAGGAGCT
Source organism: Rosa lucieae (assembly GCA_024704745.1). Taxonomy (NCBI): domain Eukaryota; kingdom Viridiplantae; phylum Streptophyta; class Magnoliopsida; order Rosales; family Rosaceae; genus Rosa; species Rosa lucieae. The sequence goes on from CM045492.1 coordinate 40,088,200, forward strand.
TAATTGTGGCTTCCGCAAGACTATTATGGGTGTGTACATGAGGAACTAGATGCTGAACATCAATCCTCAGTGACATGCAATAGTCATTGAACATTTTTGATGTAAATTCCCTTGCATTATCCAGTCAAATCAACTTAATAGGATAGTCCAGGTAGTGAGCTCGTAGACAAATATTCTGGGCCAGGAGTTTAGCATATGCAGTATTTCTAGTGGACAACAGTTCGACATGTTACCAGTGTGTTGACGCATCAACTAACACCATAAAGTATTTGAATGGTCCGCAAGGTGGTTGAATTGGTCCACAAATATCCTCTTGGATTCTCTGCAGGAAAGGAATGAGTATTTTTGGATCCTTTGTGTAGGACGGTCTCGGTCCTAATTTCCCTAAGGAACAGGCTTTGTAAAATGAGCGAGGAGATTGAAAAGCAACCAATGAGGATTTTAGTTGGGCTTGAGTGTCTGAAGTGCTATTAGAAGCAAAATTGGTGACTACATCACCTACCATGGCATCATGATCATGGAAAATGTCATCCATGACGTCATGGCCATAAGAGATGCCAACCATGGTGTCATTAGAGTGGACAAGGGCTACCCTAGGCCAGCGGTGGACGGTAGCGGCGGTCACACTTAGTCCAGGTATCAACTTTTGATTCTTGCTTCGTTTCGATCGAAAGAATGGATGTCCGTGTGAAGTCTTTAGTATACGGATCATCATATCACTACCAAGATGTCCTAGTCAGTCATGGCAAAGCCAATATGTGTCAAAATCTAAGAGATCTTCTCTTATCACGTTATTGGATTCAATAGGTCGAATTGTAGTGACATAAGTTTCACTAGATTGACACATAAGCTTCTCTAAGATTCGATTCCGTCCGTAATCATTAGAGGTAATGCAAAGGAACTTTTTTCATTTTCTGTATGCATTTTTGCATGGAATCTGTTGGCTCTGATATCTTTAAAGCTCAATAAGATTGGATTTGCCTTAGGATTGTAGAGAGCTTCTGCAACAGCAATTAAGGTGCCATTTGGCAAGAGGAAATTGGTCATTCCATGTCCTTGAAGCAATCCTGATGGCCCAGCCATCGTAGTTACAGAGTAATATGTAGGCAACATCTCCAAGAATAATTGCCTATGTCGGAGAATGGTGTGCGTAGTCGCATTATCCGCAAGACATTTTTATTCTCCAGAACTCATTCCTAAAAGAAAAGCTCAGAATTAAAATAGAGTCATAATAAAAAAAACTCAAAATTTTATTCGTAAGCCAATGGAATTACATTATTGTCTCTTTAACCAAAGAAAATCTAATCCAAGTACTAGCTAATGTAAAATAATGGTAATCGTTTAACTTATTTCCGTAACTTCAAAATAAATGTGACTAGGTGAGTAGAGAGATGTTGGTGGAGCAAGGCTCGCTTAAGTACCACTAATCTCAAAACCTTCCTAGACATCACATTTACTTTGGATTAGCCTAGTTAAAGAGAAACTAAACCATTGGCATTTACTACAAAAAATATATGGCAAGTGCCTATTACATCTCTTGGAAAAAATTAAAAGACTTAAACAAAATAGCCAGTCTCTTGATCTTGGCCTTTGAAGTCTTCTACCTCAGATCGAGATCGCTATCGTGATCTTCTTGCTCCATGTAATTTGCTTCTCTTGCTTCACGATACATTCTATAAACATTTGCAACATTCTGGGATGCATTACAAACTTTTTTCCAATGTACGGACGTTCCATATCGAAGACAAGCATCGTTATGGTCTGGATCCCTTGATCGAGGCGCCTTTGGGCCTAGTTTTTAACAATTATTGTTCTTGGTGGCGTCACCACCATATATAGTTGGAGGCTCTGCCTCCTTCTTTCTTCACACGTTGACCTCCACGGTTCCGTGCTCTCCTATCTTTGCAGTTACCTTCCTCTTTGGGGTGAGAATATAGACCAGAACATCTAGAATTATCCCTAGCTTTAGGGTTTCGCTCTTTGCACCCTCCCTTAGGGACGCAACTATAATTTGACTCCTGAATAAACTTGGTTCCCAGGGGTCTAGAATTATAGTTCTTCACAAGGATGTTGTCGTGCTTCTCAGCTATATTCATGGCTCCAATTAGCTCATAAAACCTTGTGATGCGTTCTGCATTGACATTTCTCCGATAGTTCTTGGCAACCATCATTGTAGAGACGAGGAAGATAGAGAGAGTCTTCTTGATCATCATTGCATCCGTGATTTTCTTTCCACAGAATTTCAACAAACACTTGATGCGAAAGTCTTTCAAGTTGTAGTCAATCACAAACTTGAAATCACAGAAGCAAAGATTGTTCCATCTCACTTCTAAATCAGGAAGCAGGGAGTCACAAACGTTACCAAATCGCTCTTCCAGTTGAACCCATAACTTTTTGGGATCCTTTTCATTTACGTACTCATTTTGGAGCGAGTCATTCATATGGCGTGTCATGAGAATAATGGCTTTTCCTTGTTTGCCTCCATATTAGCTCTATTTGCTTCCAAAGCAACAACTTCTCTAGGAGTAGGCATGTTATGACTGGGCTCAAGAATTGTATCCAGAATTCCTTGAGCCTTAAGATGCTGGCAGACATCACGAACCCACTTGTGATATCCAGAGCCTGTTATCTCCAGTAGGGCAAGGTCAAACTTGTTCAGTTTACTCATCTTGAAAACAGTGGCGGAACTTGAAACTTGTCTTTGAGGGGGCTAAAAAAAAATGTAATATTTTTGTACGATAAAATTTTACTATAAAATTAAAGATACAAAAAGTGGAGATGAAAGTTGTACAATAAAATTTCACTTCTTTTTCTCATTTTCGAAGCCATATATTAAGGTATATATTAATATCGTCCTTTTACTATGCACCTCATTTAAATATCTACCCTATTTTATAAGATATATTAAGGCAAATAATACAAGAATTTATTACAATTTTTCTTTCTAAATAGATATTTAGTGCTAATCTTCAATTTTGGGGACATTTATTGGGTAAATACTTGTCATTTATGAGAAATATACAAATCAACCAATAACATTAATTGCAACGTTTTCTAAAATATTTTTTTTTGGGGGGGGCCATTCTGGCCCTAAAGAAGTTCCGCCATTGCTTGAAAAACAACAAGAAAGAGGGTTAGTTAAGGAGCGATAAAAGGCTGCCACGAAAATAATAAAATTTTTTTGAGTGTAGTCGCTCCCAATTGAGAGTTCCTGAGCATAGTCTCTCCCAATAAATTAGGAATTTATGATCGTTTTCGCTCCTAAAAAATTCGATTCCAATAGGTATTGGATTAAATCGAAATAATGACATGTTGGTGGTCGATCGTATCTTCTCAACAAACTCTAAGTTTTGAGGTCTCAACAAGCTCCAAACTTGGAGATAGCACAAACCCCCATAGTTCGGCTTAGGTCTCCCCTATGAATAAGAAAGGGCGTAGAATAAGGGAGGTTGCAAGTCCCTAAGAAAAAAAAATTGAAAGTACTGAAAGCGAGAACATTTAATAAAAATTACCTTGAAATAGGTTGTCGGAGGTGGTCGGAAGTAGGTCTAGTCGCCGGTGGCCGGAGGTGGTTGAGTCATGGCTGATAGCGAGGCTAACCGCGCAGGTAGGGGCTGGGTAGGTTCTGCTGATGCTGTGAGTGCAGAGGGGCCTAGGGTGCTACAGGGGTGCGTGAAGGGCTCTAGCTGGCGAGGCTAACCTATCGCTGGTGAGGCTAACTGATGCGTTGGGGCGCAGGGGCTGCTGTGAGGCTGTTGCGAGGCAAGGCTAACCCTAGGTACAGGGGTGTGCAGGGGCTAGGGCAAGCGAGGCTAACTGACGCAGGGGAGTGTGAGGACTATCGATAGCGAGTCTGACCTGTAGTCACAGGGGTGCGCGACAGGCGAGGCTAGAGGAGGAGGAGGGGTATCAAGGCTAACAAGGGCATGGTGAGGCTAATAGAAAGCATAGGGATGCGCAAGCGAGGCGAGGCTAACGGAGCTGGTTTAGAAACTTCAGGTAGCTTGTTTGGGGGTTTTCCGGCCAGTTTTGGTGGTTTCACTGCCAGTTTTGGAATCCTAGGGTTGAGAGCTTTGTGGTGTGTGGCGGGGGTGGCTAGGGTTTGAAGGCTACAATTTTAGGATTTCAGAGTTAGGGCTTCGTGCTGATAACGTGTTTTAGGGAATCGAAATTGGGAGAGAATAAGCTATGTCTTTCATTGATAACATGAGCTTCTTTATATAGAGGATTACAAGCATAGAATCAGAGTCTTACAAGGAAACATAATCTTACAATGATTTGGATATCTACTGTAGACCCCGGTACTTTTTCTTATTTATTTAATTTGTCATATAACATATGAAACTACGTATTCGTACGGTACACAAGACGTATTAGTAAGGTACACAAGTATTCGCACTTAGGTTAAGACTTTGAGGCGGTTATGAAAGGATTAAGAATTTAGAGAAAATCCAATTTAGGTCTAAAAAACTATTTTTAAAGTATCGAGGCTTAGGACAAGCCAAGAAAATTTTCCCGAAAGGATTCGGTGAAGTGTCGGAGAAATAAGGGTGTTTAAAGATGTATTTTCGGAGTGGGGTTTAGGGAAATTAAAAGGAGAGTTGGAAGTTAAGTTGGATATTTGTGCATTGGGCCTAAAAGTAGGCTAGGATTGTGGTGAGAGATCATATTAAGGCCCAAAGCCCATAAGGAAGATTAATTTAGTCTTTTCTCATTATGAGTATATAAAGGAACAAAACCACACCCAAACCAAACCCTAGCCTCATTTTCCTTCAGCTCTCTCTTCATTCTGGCCGAAAATCGTCGTCGCCGGAACCCCATCATTCACCAAAATTTTCAGATTTTCTTCTCTCCATCCTCTCTTTCCATTTCTCCAACCAAAATCCTGAAATTTAGCCATTTAATCGTCCAAAAACCCTAGAACCCGAAGCTAAAATTGGGGGTTTTCGTGATTTCTTCATCCCAAGTTCAAATCAAGGTAATCTTCATCCTAATCTAGCCTCTATTCATCCGATCTACACCTATTTCTTCCTAAATCCGAGTTTTTGATTTTGATTTGTGATTTTGTTCGCATGAACCCAATTTTCCCTAAACCAAGAGGCTAGGCTATAGGTTTGGCAAGGATTTGTGGTAAGGATCTATCCATGCATCCTTGTTTTCTAGTTTTCAAAGGAATTTAAAATTGGTGCTGAAGATTTTGGTGATTTTGTTGTGTAATTTTGGCCAAAAGAAAAAGAAAAGGAAGAAGAAAAGAAAGGTGTTTTATTTTGGAAGAGAAGGAAAATGAAGAAAATGGTAAAAGTTGGATTAAATGAGTTTTTACCATGGTAAAGTGGTAAAAGGTGAAGAAGGAGAAAGTAAAGGTAAATTCAATAAAAAAAGAGGTAAAAGGTAAAAGTGAAAGTGTGGAGACAGTAAAAGTAAAAAGGTGAAAAAGGAAAAGTAAATGGATAAAAGTAAAAGTAAAACTTTATTTATAATTATTTACTTATTTATATTTAATAAATAAGAAATAATGGTAAATAAAGGAGTATTTAGTCAAAAGTCAAAGGTCAAAAGTCAACTCCAAGAGTTGACCAACCTCATAAAACGAGAGGATCGACTCGACTTTGGTCGCTCGGGTTGGCGATAATTTAGTGGAGCGATAAAGACGTTTTTCCTTTTTAAGAAATAAGTTAGTTTCCCAAATTGGTAAATGTTGAAAGAAATAATTAATGACCTCATTGAAATAAAAATGATTTAGTGTGCGCGATTTATTAATGTTGATCATGATGTTTACCTGGATAATTACTTACAAACTATGTAATGGTTCAGGAAACACAATCGTTAAGGAAGCTTAAGCAGAAAGCATCAGAATGTGGAATGTGCCAGCATTTTCCAAGTAGGGTGAGTTGTCCCTTCCTTATTAGAGGCTTTTCAATATATGTGGAATGCTCTAGTATAATATTATGTTGCCTACAAGTACGTTTTTGGTTGTTCATTAGTCGATGTCTTGTGATACCTGTGTTTTCAAAACTGATAATTGTTGATTGCGAAATCCGAGGCTGGACTTGCATGTTGAGATACTGTACCATTTGAATGTTTGTGCTTGTGATCTGAAAGTGAATGGGATCTAGACGTGTTGATTCCTAGGAATCGCATGGTGTCGATAACCGTGAACCTCTAGAAAGGGCTGTGCTTCTATGTTTGTCGAGGAAATGTGAGTACAGACAGTGAACCAGTCATAGGAGACTCAGAGCCAGGAAATGGACACTTTCACTGCTTGTAGTCACAAAGACTACAAAGTAGTTAGCTGGTTCTCGAAGGATGACGAACCAAGTCGGTCACCAATTTATTTTAGTTTAGCCGGCAGGTAAGTATCTCGGAGCTCCAAGTTGTGTGAAGCATGCTGCATATGATTTCCTGAAAAGAAACAACTGTGATTGTTTTTGTTTGCATTTGTTTTACTCGATTTTACAAATGTGCGCAATCTATATTCTAGTAGCTATGTTTTACCTATTAGTTTTCAAACCTAACTAAGGTTGGGTCAGCCCTTATTGGACTAGCGATGACGAAATGCTCACCCCTACATTTCATGTTACAACGAGGTCATTCCGGACTATTTGGATTAGAAGTGGGTCGTTGGCAGAGTCCGTGTGTTGCTGTCCCTGTCGCTTGAAGTTCTTCCCTTTTGGTATTCTATCGATTTAATCGCTTTTCTTTCAATGTTGAACTTTGTGAGGTCCGCCTACCTGGGAGCGCGCCTCACCCCTTTGTATTATTGTTATTGTTGAACTCCTTTAATTTCGGTTATGATGTAAGCCCTAAGGCATCACAGTGCACTTACCCAGGGGCGGATCCACGTATAGGCGAGCTTAGGCAGTTGCCTAAGCTGGATTTTGCTTGTTTACCTTAATATATATATGTTGGCTTAAGGAATTCACTTAAAACTGACAGAAAAGGGCAAACCCACAATCAGCCCACTAATCTCATCACCTCTAGAAGGGCAAAACCACGTTTAATATATATGTTGAGGTATAATATATATAGATAATTGATATGCATGGTGTTGTTTCACAAAGCACTATGCCACTATCATTCATATATAATTGTATATATGTAAAGCCGTAAAGGCTGAAGCCATGCTTTTTGCCATTCCCAGACGACCCCATTTCCCATTTCTCATTCTTTTTGCCATTTCCAGACGACCCCATTTCCCATTGCTAGCACAAATGCAATCGTTTGACTTCATATTTTGTCTGTTTTTAATGAGGCAAGTGTTAGGAGTCACGAATGATTTATCACAAGCATTACAAAAGAAGGATCAAGATATTGTCAATGCTATGGATTTAGTCAAGGCATGTAAGCAGCAACTACAAAAAAATGAGGGAAGATGAATGTGAATGGGATGATTTTCTTGACAAGGTTTATTCTTTTTGTGGCAAGCATGGTATCAAGATTCCCAATATGGATGATGTCTTTGTTGCTCAAGGGAAATCCCAACGAAGAGCTGAAAAAATAACAAACCTTCATCATTATCGAGTAGAGGTCTTTTATACTGTGATTGATAGACAGCTTTCAGACTTGAATGATCGTTTTAATGAGGTAAACTCTGAGCTTCTTTTCTGTGTTGCAAGTTTAAGTCCAGATAATTTATTCTCCTCTTTTGATAAACAAAAGTTACCCCGTCTTGTCAAATTCTATCCAAGAGATTTTTCTGAAAGAGATGTCTTATCACTTGAAGACAAGCTTGATATTTATGCTAATGAAATGCGATTCAACAATGAATTTTCTCAATTGAAAGGAATTGGTAGTCTTGCTAAAAAATTGGTGGAGACAGGAAAACACAAAACACATGCATCAGTCAACAAGCTTCTAACTTTGGCTTTAGTTCTACAGGTTGCAACAACTTCAGTGGAAAGAGTATTCTCAGCTATGAACATTGTGAAGAATCCACTTCGTAATAGAATGGGAGATCAATAGATGAATGATAGTTTGCTTGTTTACATCTAATAGCATTGGTAATGATCCTATAATGCAGCGTTTTCAAAATATGAAATCGCGCCGTGGACAATTACCGTCTCGTACTAAATTTGTAATTTAATAATTTTTTTTAATATCTTACTAACTTAGTTGAATCCTGCCCTACCTCACATTTACTTCTGGATCCGCCACTGCACTTACCCACTTTATTTTATTTTTTTAAGCATTTTCAACTTGTTAATTTGAATGTTGGGTTGTTGATTTAATGTCCTTCCTTAAAAGTTTTTCTTAATCTCCTATTTTCTAAAATTTTGCATTTTCAAAAGGCCTTGTAGTATTAAGTTGGTAGGTCTACGGTACATCTGTTATGTATCGAGCTCCTATTGGCTTAATATTACAGCGCTGTGGTATACCCCTTCGGGTCGCCACATCTACAAAGATATCTGTAAGACTAACCCCATTACTACTCAGACAAGTAACTGGAGTTTGGGTTAGACATATAATTCAGATATACTTAAACATATATATGTATGTGTGTGTGTGTGTATATATATATATATAAAATAAAGGGTTAAATACTTGTTACTCCTCAAACTTTTCCCCGAAAAACAGTTTAGTCCCTCGCCTTTGAAATTAAACTGGATAGTCCTTATTCTCTCTAATTCTCGCACAACAAGTCCACGACAGGCCCAAAATGACTATTATACCCTCACTTCCTCTTTTTATTATTTTTCTCTATTTTTTTTAATTTTCCTCTCCTTTTTTATTTTCATTCTCTCTCTCTCTCTCTCTCTCTCTCTCTCTCTCTCTCTCTCTCTCTCTCTCTCTCTCTCTCTCTCTCTCTCTCTCTCTCTCTCTCTCTCTCGGCCCGTGCCTTACGACGATGGTATTTTCATTACCATCTAGGCACCAGAACCAGAGCAGACATTGCTACAACGTCTGCTTCACCGCCGCCACTTGTTATTGTGGACACCGCCGAGAAACCCAAGTCGTTCCGGCCCAGCATGGCCATAATGGTCGGAGTTCTGATGACTCTGTTCTCCTTCATGTTTCTTCTCCTCCTCTACGCCAAGCACTGCAAGCGCGGCAGCTTCGTCGTCATAGGAGGAACCACCGACTCCGGATTTCCCGGCGGGGTGGGTCTCCTTAAAAAATCAGGAATCGACCAGGCCGTCGTCGAGTCCCTCCCGGTTTTCCAGTTCAGGTCTCTCAGGGAACACAAGGACGGCCTCGAATGCACCGTCTGCCTCACCCGAATCGAGCCCACCGAGGTCCTCCGCCTCCTCCAGAAATGCAAGCACCCCTTCCACGTGGAGTGCGTCGACACGTGGCTTGACGCCCACTCGACCTGCCCGCTCTGCCGCTACCGGGTTGACCCGGAAGACATCCTCCTAATCGAAGACGCCAAAATCCTGCACTACCAGAACAGCCAGCCCCAGACTCCCTACCAAAACGACATCGTCATCAACATCGAAACCGACCCAGGAATCCGCAGCGTCTCGGGGCGCCACTCCTCCGCCTTGAGTAGTGACCCGGCTCCTCCTCTCACGACAATACGTCGTCATTCCAGAGGTCCCTCGACAGCTGGATCTGGTTCCAGAAAACAATCGAACCCGTGGCCACCGCCGGAAGCCAAGAACGTCCGAGAAAAGACAGCCTCCTTTTAAGCCACGACAAAACGAGGCTGGAGCAAAGAATCATCGTTTCCTCCCCCAGATCAAGCAATACCGGCGGTGGTGGGTTCCACCAACGATGGAGCGACGTACAGCAGTCCGATCTTCTCTACCTTCGCTCCGAGATGATCATAAGCTTGAACGGACTGACACGTCAGAGGCAGGAACAAAGATGTCCTTCTTTGACAGGTTTTGGTACCTCTCGGGAGGCAGCAAATTAAGCAGATCATGGTAATTAGGGGGCAGCTTCGATTCCCAAACCGCATCCGATGACGCCGCACGGCGGAACGCCCGGTTGAACCTGGACAGGTTGTAAATCTCCGGCGGAGTCAGGTACATGAAAACGCAGGAGACGCAGTTCTCTGGGATGTGGATGAAGATGAACCCAGTTCGATACGAACTGGAGAGAGAGAGAGAGAGAGAGAGAGAGAGAGAGAGAGAGAGTGAGTGAAAATAAAAAAGGAAAAAAAGGAGAGAAAAATTAAAAAAAATAGAGAAAAATAATAAAAAGAGGAAGTGAGGATATAATAGTCATTTTGGGCCTGTCGTGGACTTGTTGTGCGAGAATTAGAGAGAATAAGGACTATCCAGTTTAATTTCAAAGGCGAGGGATTAAACTGTTTTTTGAGGAAAAGTTTGAGGAGTAACAAGTATTTAACCCTAAAATAAATATATATTCATTTGTCCAGTTTGTTCATAAGGAAGTTCCAAATCTCCAATTATAAGCCCAAAGACATAGAACCCTAGTAAATAATTGCTACAATTCCTTTGATCCTATCATATCACATCCCTCAATTTCTCATTCTCTAACCTTTAATAGTACTATATTAAAATAGTAGTCATAGTACTGATGGCTAAGCCATCGAATAAGTGAATAACTTTGTCTAGATTTCGATTTTTGAATATTGGTTTTAAATTTAGGTTGTGTATTTAACAGAATTTTTATTATTAAGATTGAATATTACTATGAATTTTTTCATAAATAGCATGTTAATATTATATAGGTTAAATAAACCGCCTAATCGACTGAACTAAACCATGTTTAATTGGATTGGACTGGATTAATTTTTTTTTTTGATGGCCGGTTGTCCAAAATACTTAAACTGCGCACTTTAGCATAGAGATGGTTTGGAGTCAAAACCAATCAAATAGTGTGCAGCCCTAGTAATTTCTCGTTTTGTAGTCAAGCCTAGTGGTGAGGCCTTTGATTCAATCAATTCTTTGTATTACTATCTAGCACTTGTGCATGTTGGCAATACCATTTGTCTAGTGTTGTTGGGTCTTGCTAACATTATGGTGTGTGAGTGGTGAATGAGTTGTATGAATTGCCAGTTGTATGGATGGCTAAACTTGATGTATAATTTTTTTTTTTAAAGGATTTGATGTTATTAGATATCAAAGCCATAAAAACAGGCCGTAGTCTAACAGAACTTACATAAGAAAATCCGGGACAAACCGAATAACCTATCTAAGCCACTCTAAACTCATTAAGATCTAAAGGGCCGCTCACTGAACAGCAAGCCTAAACTAAGCAAGAGTAGTCTCGCTCTCTAAGGGAGAAATATTCTTCTAGTATAATCTGTCAATCACGCAATTGTGGTACAAATATCAACTAGAAACGTCTTAGAATAGATTATAGAAATTACCCCTACTTCAAAAGGCTTGAGTCCAGAATGTCTAGAAGCTTGGGGACTTAAGAAAGCGTGAATCCCTTCCCCGTAGGGTTGGAACCAACACCATCTGCATCCTCCTCAGTAGCCAACAACCTCGGCATCAGGTTGCTCCTTGAGCTCTTCTTGAGAGTCTGCCACATATAGCCCCTATTTTCAGAATTGAGCCGCATAGGCCCATTCCTTTTCTTCAGCCCAGTCTCTGCCTTTGGCCCATTTCCTGCCCTAGGCCCAGTCTTCAACCCAACAGCCGGCCCAGTCAAGCCAGCAGTCAACCCTAGTTCAAAACTAGGGCTTCCCACCGTTTTTTCCGGACCATCTTCTTCCTCGCGACTTACAGCCGCATTGATCCAATCCCAAGACCAACCTTGCCTAGCATGAATAATCTCCTGCCCTATCAGCCCAAAGGCCAACAATTGAGGAGCATTCCAGTCCAACCTAGCAAGAGCCCAGATCCTCTTCTGCAACTCCGCCTCCACCACCGCCATCAATTCCGGCGGCCTTCCTGCCCACATTATTTGAGCCGCCGCGTCAAAGAACAACCTCGATCGACGTCTCAGAACAACGGCGCCCAGATCGAAACATCGATCTACACACCACAGTAGCCGGCCTCGTCTATCGCCGCGATCAGAGCCAACAGCCACCTCCGTCGACGATGCACGACGCTCAAAGACAGGATCTAATCCAAAAGAAAACACGGTCAGCGAGGCCTCCAACCCAGAAACCTCGCTCCGCCATTCACGATCAACGTCAAGGCCCCGCTCCACGCCGCCGCATCCTGTCGCTCCACGATCGTCGCCTTGCCTGAGGAAAGATAGCCTTGCCTGAGGGAAGATCGCCTCCGCCAGATTGAAAACCAAGGTCGCTCCGAGAAGCTCGGAGACGCCTCTTAAGCATTGTTTTTTTCTAATATATGGTATTCATATTTGAGTACTAGAGATCCCAAAAAAATTTACCAAATTTCAATCTTACGTTTGATGTATAAATTATTTCCAAAAGCTATTTCTTTTTATGAAAGCTGTGGTAAAATAAGATGGACGAGTAAAACTTCCGATAATTGGCTTTTAATTGAGAAAAATAGGGGATTGATTTAGGATTTGAAAATGACTGTTAAATTGAGGAATTAGATTATCTTGAGGGGAGAAAGAAAGAGTGATTTCTACTAAGTACAACAAAATTTCTTTTTTTCTTTTCACTTAAATTCGTCAAAAGATAAAGTCACTTTATAGTCAAGACGCGATGCGCAGATGTATATACACAGAAGTAATTCTTCCCTGGTGGGCTATTAGAATATTGAGTTGGGCTGCAGTTGGATCCGCCACTAGTTGGCAGACTCTGTTCTTGGATTTGTCTTATTAAATTAAACTCCAAACTTTACTAAGAAAGCCCAATTCCTTTGGGTTAAGAACCACCCAAGTTAGAAGACCAATAGGAAGCCAGCAAAAGAGCTTTCAGTGCCTAACGCGTTCAAGACTTCTTCTTCTTTTTTGGTTTAAATGGAGGCCTAGAAAGGCCCAGAACTTTTTTTTTCTAACAAGTAACGTGTTCAAGGGCGCAAATGTATGTTCCAACATAATGAAGCTTTGCAATTGTAGGACGTCTTGATCGGTCATTATCGACGTTAATTGTAATCAATCTTTATAGAATTTCATTTTGGAGTATATGGTTTTTTTTTTGGATTTCTAAGGGGTTCCGCATCCTTAATTCTCACTTTGTTTCGATTTTGCAATCCCAACCTGGTGACTAGAGCTCATTTAGGATTAAAAATATATATATATATATATATATATATATCAGTACATGACAAAGAAATTTGTCAATTTCTTTGTCACAAAAAGGTTCTTATTTATCCATTTCTTTGTCATAAAAAGGTTGTTCCACCCTATTCTTTTAATTTCTTGAACTCAAAACAACATCTCTTAAAACGTAGAAATTTTATTAGTACCAAAACTTCCATCAAGAATACTCTCAACCCGACCCCCTATAGGAACACAACATTGCCTCAAGCAACAAGAGGATCCTTATTTCAAAGAGCGGGGTCACCGGACACCGAACCATGTAAGAAATTACAGACCCAGTGCTGCACTTGATATAATAAACTTGCATGTTATAAATTAAGACTTGTGACAAGAGCTAATCCTTTGTCAATTCATAAATCATAAAAGTATTTTTAACAGATTCTCCATTTTGGCTCCTTAGTTATTTTAGATAGCACATTTAGCTTTTTATCTAATTTAGCAGCTGCACCAAACTCCTAAGTGACTCTCCATTATAACTTTTAGCTATCTCACTTCTAAATATAGAAAGCGAATGCGACTCTCTATAATTTAAAACATTCTTTTTAAGTTATTTTATATAATTTATAAATATATTTACAATATTTAGTTTTCATTAAAAATAATGTAAGTTCAAAACTAGTTAAAATAGAGAACACAGATGCAGACAAATTTCTAAAGTGGCTAGCAAAAATGACTTTTATCTACTTTGACTAAAATTTGACTAAAAAATAACTAGCATTGTTAAAAATGCTCTAAGCGCATTGCTATTTGTCAAATACTAGCTATCAGCAGAGGCGGAACTACTTATGGGGGCGGGAGATGGCTCTAGCCCCCTCAAACTTCTGAAAATGTACACATGTATCTGTAATTGGTTGTGGATTTAATGAGATTGTGACCATAATCATCATGATTGGCCCCCTCAATTACTCAACTATGCATGAACTGATGAAAGCAATAAGAAATAATAATATATTTCACACAATTTATTTATCTAATCTATTAATAAATGCTTGTGAAAAAAATAAAAAGAATACCTAAATGAATACTATAAAAGAAAACATTAATATGTAACTTAAAATATTAAATCTTGATTTACAACTGATAAATATATCATATGTTAACTTAATTTTTCTTGTCAAAAATGACGAAGTATTTTTTGCAACACCCCCCACATATAACTTTCTAGTTCAGCCATTGGCTATCAGAATCTGGCCAAAGAATCAAGATTCCTACCAGAATTTGTATCTGTGTCACCAACTGCACTTTTAATCCTTTGTGGGTTTTCCTTCTGACCATGAACCATTACATTTTTAGTTTCTCCCTCTGAAAGTGATCGATAACCGTGTGCATATTGCTCGCTTACAAATTTACAATATATTAGGCAGGTACATCTCCCCTTCTCTCAACACAATGATGTTGACCATGTGACGGTTCCCTCAACCAGCAAAAATTGAGGACTAATTGCAGATCAACTGGACAAACTTAGGAAAGGAATTATTCAAAAAAAAGACTATGCTCCAAAGAGGAATGGTTGCGTTTTCAGCTGGTACGACTAGTTTTATATAGACTAAAGTGATCATGAAAAGCTTTCTATATTCCCAGAAAAAAAAAAATGGTTAGCTTCAACTGTTTGCGTATATAGGGTTTCAACAATTTACAGTCGTTCATGGACATGTACGATCCGTAGACGCGTAGTGTAAAAACACATTAGAGTGATGCCGTATTTACCATTCTTTTCCCTTGCTGAAAAAGTAAACAAGGATGGAAAATATGTTAGAATCTTGTTGAAAATATTACCTTCCCTGGAATGGGGGTGCCATCTAATACATTTAATAAGATAGATTCAATCATATGATTATCCTATTAAGAAAACTTAGCGCCGTGAAAATGAGGTAATTTACATGATTATCACAGTATTTCAGAGAGCTCTGAAGTATTTATATACCAAATTATAATTGATATTCAACACTCAACAATGGACAACCACCATTAACGTCAATATTAACTAACGGGAGAGGATCCTCTCCTAACCTTTTTATCTGCCTAACTTGCCTAATTTTTAAATGACAAAATGACATGTGTACGTGTATAAAGGCAAATCAAACGGCTGATATTGATTTTCGAAAATATTTACTTATTTATCTTTTTTTTAATCACTTTTGTTGAGGCAAAATACAAGTCACGGGCCCGCCCTCCCTCCCTCTCTCTCCTATTTCTTCTTTGCCATTTTCCAGATCTTGTTTCTCATGGAATGCAATTTTTTATTGCTTGAAGTCTTCAATTCCATCAACCTTTGGTTTCCAAGATGAGTTCATGTTGATTGATTAAGAGGAGAAGAAATGAATGATATATAAGAGAGAGAAAAGCAGAGGGCTAGTTAATTGGTGGAAGTTTTCAGAGCAAGGAAATAGCTAGAGAGAAAGCTCTCACTCTTAGATCTGCAACTGCTACCACTGAAGCTTTTGGTTGCGCTAAGCCCAGTCTGCTCTCTCTCTCTCTCTTTCTCTCTGGCTCTGTTAAATTCTCCTTCTCTCACTAAATTTCAGAGCAATGGAGGCTATGTTAAATTCTCGTTCAATCAAAATAAACAATGATTAAAAACATTAAATAATAAGAAGAAAGAAAAGCAAAGGCAAGAATGACCATGATTTTAGATGAAGATGATTCATTTGTGTGGAGGGGTTAAAAAAGCTTGGGTTTTCAACTTGATGAAGAACACCAAGCAGTTATACTTGGGTTTGTTTTAGTCTGAACTCTGAAAAGTCTGAAGCTTCAGTACTTGGTCGCGAATAGAGAAGTGGGAAAATCAATATCAGCCGTTAGATTTGCCTTTATACACGTGTTGCTTTGTCACTCAAAGCTTAGGCAAATTAGGCAGATAAGGAGGTTAGGAGAGGATCCTCTAACGAACACATGCCCTTCGCTTTCACCAAAGAAAAACTGAAATTGGAGATCTTGTACGTTGAAGGTTAGTATATAATTGTGTACGTATCTTGTACTAGACTAAAAGTCAAGTACTTCAAGATGTGATGGTAAAATCAAATTAAGTCAAAGTAATCTTGCTTCTTTATTTTCTCTTTAAAATGGTTTGTTTTACACTCGGCCTAAGTTTGTATATGGCATCATATACTTGCATCTCATTATGGAAGAACATTTCTACAATATTCAATAGATTACTATTTTTTTTTCTTGGAGAGATGGAGACTACTATTACCACTCTCCACCAAACACAATTTTTCTTATTTTCCAAGTTCAGTGGCGTAATTGGTTACCCCTCTTGTCACACATATTACTCATATCCATACTAAATATGACACATGGAGCACATAATTCAGGCAAAGATATATGTTCCAACTCGTGAATTTTAAACCTAAACCTTCTAAACTCATGAATTAAAGCAATTTTGTACAAAATTAATCTTTCTTCTTTTGGATTTAGTGCTACTAATTTTTTTGAGTGGGATCGGAGAAGGGTTGCGCGCTACAGAGAAAATGTGACACCTAAGTTATAACATTCTTTTGGTTATTAATATTTAATCAATAGACACATTGTCCCAATTAATAATTTGAAGCTAGGCCAATTAGCATTTAATCCAATGATAAATAATTTTATTCTGAACAATGTAGTGATAAATATCTCAAATTCGAGTCATTCATTACTTAGACTAGTGGTTTTTTTATATGAAAATCCTCAACCATCGAGGGTTTGGATAAAGGACGTGAGCGTAAGGAACTGTTCAACAATTGCGGATATCACCGGCAATATAATGGCAATATATAAACCCATGTCTTCTAACTTGTACGAAGCCAAAACAATAGCACACCAGCTAGCCAAAGACAATGGAATTGAACCTCGATGATGTATAAAAGTGAAGGGAATGGTTGCAATTACAATATATATGAAGATTCATTTTCCTTTTTCTTTTTCATTTTATGGTTCTCATAAAAGGTAAATTAATGATTGGAGATTTTGACATAGTCCATGTCAATTTATATGTGATTTGATGGGGGAATTTAATTGTCACTTATGATTCCATTAAATTATGAGCCAATGTCCCTTACTAATCCTTCAATTAAGATCTCTTAAGGGGCGCAATTCTCTCACATATATTCTCTTCTTATGATTCTCTTCATGTGATTCTCTTCATAATCATAATGTTCTAATCTGAAATGTGAAATAGTTCTCATTCAATTAAATTGTCGTGTTTGGTTAAATCATAAGTCTGGAAAGGAAAGTAAAATAAATGGGTTGACCGGAGTTCAATTCCATAAAAGAGGCGGAATAGAAATACAATTTAGGGTGTGGTATTTCAATTCCTTCCCTCAATGAAATTGAAAATTTACTTGTTTAGCCCCTCATAAAATCCTGTCAATTAATAATTCCTATCTCCACTCATTCATTTTTAATCTTCCATATTTAATTTGATTGGGCATTACTGAAAAATCATTAACAAATTAATTCTCTCAAACCATTTTCTAATCTCAAGTCTTGAATCCTTCCAAACACCACAAATGGAAATGCTAAATCAATTCCATTCCATCCTTGAAAGGAAAATTAGTACAATTCATTTTCCCATCGTAACATTCCGATCAAACAAACGAGGGCTAAGAGTATAATAATAATAATTATTATTATTTTAAATAGTATAATTAATTTTTTACCCTCAAGGAAACGAGAAAACAAAGTCACACGTGGCCATTGAAAAATCAGTTGGATGGATATTTGAAAGTAATCAAGTTTCACGAACTCTATAAATACCAGCAAATCCAATTGTAAATTCACTCCATAAAGCCCTAACCATCAAACTCATTAAGCGAATTCTAGCTTCTTTGATAATGGCTCTTGTTGTTCCACGCTCTTTGCCTATCTATGCTCTTGTGACATTGTTTTTAGTTCTACTAAACCTAAACCTAAGTTCTTGCTTCAACCCCAAACTATTGAATATCTCAAGGCTTCAGTCTGACTTGAACTGGGAAGCGACTCTCTCAACAACTCAGTCTTATTCGGACTGGGCACCCGCTGTTGCAACATGGTATGGAGACCCTGAGGGTGGTGGGACTACTGGTACGTAAAGATTGAATTTATTGGCAAAACCCTATTGGATTTATTATCTATACGATACTAGTAAGTATAGTTGTTTGAAATTTTTTAAATGTCTTGTGTAGGAGGTGCATGTGCTTATGCCAATGCTGTAGATCAGCCTCCGTTTTCTAAATTGGTTTCTGCCGGAGGGGCCTCATTGTTCAAATCAGGGAAAGGATGTGGAGCTTGTTATGAGGTCAAATATAGTAGCATAGTATCATGCATGTTTGTATACAGATTTGATAGATGTTAATGGCTACTACTTGTGTATATCTAAGCTTTTAAGCAGTATCTTATTAAAGACCCTCATAAATCAATTCCTGGGTTGTCCCAAATTTCAGGTCAAGTGCACCGGTAATGCTGCGTGCTCGGGGAATCCTGTGACTGTTGTTATAACCGATAGCTGCCCTGGAGGTCCGTGCGCGTCTAATGCTGTTCATTTTGATTTGAGTGGCCATGCTTTTGGAGCCATGGCCAATTCTGGCCAAGAATCTCAACTACGGAATGCTGGAGTCCTTCACGTTCAGCATAGAAGGTATATGTACATACAAAAATATTAATTGTCAGTGAACCGTGAGGCTTATAGTATCCTAATATTACTGAATTATTTATTTGGTCATTGTAACATTTTTTCAACATTCCATTTCTTTTTTATAATATTGATTGTCAGCTTAATGACTAATTGAACATGGCTATATATTTTCAGAGTCGCGTGCGTTTATCCTGGTGTGGACATAACCTTCAGAGTGGACTTGGGTTCAAACCCTTACTATCTCGCTGTTGTAGTAGAATATGCAGCTGGACCTGGTGCAGTATCTGCACTCGAGCTTAAACAAGGTCGAGGTGACTCAGTCTGGCTTCCCATGCAACAATCTTGGGGTGCAGATTGGAAATTTAACTCCGGCTCACAGTTGCAGGGACCGTTATCTATTAGAATAACTGCAGATTCCGGCCAAACCTTAGTTGTAAATGATGTGATTCCGGCTGGCTGGCAGCCCGGTCAAATTTATCGCTCGGTTGTGAACTTTTAGATCCTTTATAAAACTGTATTTGTGATTTCAGTATACTGAATAACCACTCTAGGTAACATATACTAACCATATCATGTAATGTCATTTCTCTATATACAGTAAGATGCCAAGAGTGGAAAATTTGTTATCTTGCCTTTTGTTGCTTTCGTTTGACTTTTTAAGTTTAATCTCGGACGATTTTAGAAAGATCAAATCAATTTGATCATGTCATTCTTAGATGGTGGAAAATCAAAAAGATACAAAAATTTTATTAGAGAATAATATGGCTGGAAATTAATATTTTCTCCTCTAGAAGTAACATTTCCTCAACAAGTCAATGCTTGATACGAATATGGTACACTTAAATAAGGGGGCGGATCCATGACCCGGGTTAAGATTATACTCTCATTCTAGACCATTAGATCACATAGCAACTAATGGTTAAGATTAAATAATAGTTTTTATTGATTTTCTTTTTTAATGAATGTATATTCTAAAATACTTAAGTAGAGGATTATCCTTTTTCCTTTTTTTTTTTCTCAATTCTTCATTTACTACAGAAAAAATCCAATTTGGAATACCAAATCAAATAAGATTATCTATTTAGTTACTTTCTTCTTTAAAGATTAAGGTATTTTTCCTGCAACAAATGAATTTAGAGAATAAGAGAAAGAAGAAAGTAATTTGAGGAAATGGATCCTATAATTATTGCGCATTTTTTAAGTTGTCTGTAATAAATGAATTTGAAGGAGACAAATAACATATTTTGTTTAATCTCAACCATTAGTTGTTATATGATCTAATGTTCTAGAATCAGAGTATAATCTTAACTATAATTTACACAGATGGTCAAGTTGGTAAGAGCCTCTAGGTGTAGAACCTCACAACCGGGTTCAAATCCCGCTGACGCTTATTTGAGTTAAATCCCAATATATGCTGATATGATCCCCCGACACGGATTAGTCTCTGAGCCTAGAACCTTTAAGAAACCGTGTGATCTAAATAAAAAATAAAAAATAAAAAAAAATCTTAAATCTAAAATTAATTAACACGAAAAACTCTCTTATTAATGTTAAATTCATCGTGTACATTGTGTCAAGTTGTCAACCCTCTCTTCTGCTTCACAGCGGGCTTATACTCAACTTTTTGAAAATCCTCCAAGTAGTTTACTGCCCATTGAGCTGCAAACAGGGGATTGAAAGAAGCCCCGGCCCCTTCCGCACCACTCTATTCCTTTCGTTCTATACAGAGCCATAAAGGAAGTACAAATCTGATCCCCTTCCAAATCTGTCCACAGAGCCTAAAAGTCAAACTAATTTTGCTTCTTTATTTTCTCTTTAATATGGTTTAGGTTTATGGAGGTCATTCATGACGGACCCGTAACTGGTTTAGGTTTCAGGAAGGAGAGTGGGGAAGTCTTGTCCACCACCGGTCGATCCCGTTTTATGTAATCTGGTTTATTTTAATAAAAGTTTCTTATTCTCAAAAAAAAAAAAATATGGTTTGTCTCACACAGAGCCTAAATTTATATGTGGCATCATATACTCGCATTCTCATTATGGCAGAACATCTATGTAATATTCAATAGATTACTAATTTATTTTCTTTCACTCTGGGAGACCTACTATTACAACTCTCCACTTAACACAATTTTTCTTATTTTCCAAGTTGCGTGGCGTAATTGGTTACCCCTTTTGTCACACGTATTACTCATATCCATACTAAATATGACACATGGAGCATATAAATGAGGCAAAGATAGATGTTCCAACTCGTGAATTAAAACTTTGGCCTAAATCTTCTAAACTCATGAATTAAAGCAACTGTGTAAAAAATTAATCTTTCTTCTTTTGGATTTATGCGCGCTATAGAGAAAATGTGAGACCTAAGTAACTTTCCTTGAGTTACTTGAGAGCTATTAATATTTAATCAATAGACACATTCCTCCCTCATTAATAATTTGAAGCTAATTTGAAGCTAGGCCAATTAGCATTTAATCTAATGATTAAGATCTATAACTTTATTCTGAACAATATATTAATAAATTGGGAGTGCTACATACACACTCAGCTATGTGGCAAAATATTAGATTTTCTAATATTAAATCCATCTAGAAATACAGCAGTTGGTTTGAATGAATTCTCTTTCATATTTACCCTTCATATGTCCTTACTCCTCCTTTCCTCTCTCACCATCATTTTCTTCTTCTTCATCAAACCCATCATTCTACTTCTAAATCAAGATAAGAGGAGTGATAAATCTGCAGAGATCCCTCATTTATTTAACACACCAAACTATAAGAAGAATCAAGTTTTACACATCCACAAAATCATCAAATCCCTTGCAAAACCATGCTTAATTTAGGCCCCCAATCTTAATCAAACATCAAACCATGTTCATACTCATCTGAAATTTGTGTCGTATTAGACAAAGAATATATCTATTCAACGAAAATCCCAAAACCTACCTAGGCAACTGGGTTATCAAAGCACAAAACCCATTAGAACTATCAATAAATCACTTATCAATGAACAGTGTAAGATGGGTTTTAGTAAGTTTCTTTTTTTAGTATGGGCTCATGAACTTGATATGAGCGAGGAGGACATGCAATGGTCGGGTTTGAGAAATATGAATTGGGTTTCTTGTGTTTCTCTTTCTCTAGATGATTGTGTTTCTTGGGTCTTTCTGTTAGGGTACGAGCCCTAACTTCCAGATCAGAGAAAGAGTACAAAGAAATTACAGAGAGGAAATCTAAGAAGAAAAGAAATTGTAGTGCAATTCATATCAATTCGTACAGATTTGCCAGCATATGTAGCTAGACAATAACATGTGAGACACGTGTAAGTAGGACACTGGTAACCTCAAGATAGCCTAACAGCTCATAGATTCCTCTTCGATGTAAACAAAACGGTGTGTATTAACCTAATGACTTAACTAAAGAAAATAGACTAACTTGTCTTAGTCAACTAGTAAAGATAATTCTTAACTTCATAACAACTCTGTCCCCCTCAAATCGAACTTGACCACAAGTTCGAAACTGTACTGTAACTCTCACAACACATGGGGTTGATCATGGTCCTCCACATCAGGATTAAATGTTGGATACCTGAGTAAGATTTTTTCTACCTCTTCTCAGGTGGCTTCTTCTTGTGTAACTCCCAACCACTGAACCAGCCACTGAGTTACAGCTTCCCCCTTCTTTTTGAAGATTCTTCTATCAAGAACAACTACAGGCTCCCACCTGGGGTTCTCAGGATCACATATTGGAGGGAGCTGAGCAGCCACTGTAGCGGTTTGACCAAGCTTTTTCTTCAACAAGGAGACATGGAAGACATTGTGAATCCTAGCTGATGGTGGTAGGTTGAGTCTGTAAGCCACCTTCCCAATTCGTTCTAGCACCTCAAAGGGACCATAGTACTTCTGTGCCAGCTTATGAAACACATTCTTATGCATAAAATGTTGTTTGTAGGGTTGCAGCTTTAAATAGACCCAATCACCTACCTCAAACTCCCTTTTAGTGTGTTTCTTATCGTAGAAGTTTTTCATTCTAGACTAAGCCAAATGAAGGTTTCTCTTGAGAGCAGAGAGAATGGTATCCCTATTTTGCAGTTGATGGACCACTGCAGCAACAGAAGTTGAACCCGGCAGATAAGGAACGATGGATGGTGGTTCATATCCATATAAAGCTTGGAAAGGTGTCATATGTATAGCAGAATGATAGGCTGAATTATACCACCACTCTGCCCATGGCAATACTTGTACCCAACCAGTTGGTTTCTCACTTGTCACACACCTAAGATATTGTTCCAAAGTTCTGTTGAGGTTTTCAGTTTGTCCATCAGTCTGTGGGTGATATGCAGATGACTTGTCAAGCTTGGTACCCTGCAATTTGAAGAAGGATTCCCAAAATAGACTGAGAAACACTGGGTCCCTGTCAGAAATAATGTGTTCTGGCATGCCATGAAGTCGGAAAATTTCTTGGACAAACAGTTTTGCCACTGATGCAACAGTATAGGGGTGAGACATGGGTATAAAGTGGCCAAACTTAGTCAACTTGTCCACAACTACCCAAATGACTGTTTTTCCTTCAGAATTTGGTAAACCATCAATGAAATCCATTGATATATCAGACCAAGCTCTTTCTGGAATTGGGTTAGGCTGAAGTAATCCTGGTGGTTTAACTGTTTCATAATGATTGATTTGACACACATGGCAATCAGCTATAAATTTTTTGATGTCCTTAAGCATTCCAGGCCAAGCAAAGGTTTTGTGGATTCTCTTGTGAGTTCTAGACCTACCTGCGTGACCTCCAGTATATCCACCATGTAATTCTCCCATAATCTTCTTCCTCCAATCATTGGTCTGAGGTACAAATATCCTGTCCTTATAGAGGAGCTGGGAGTTGATGACCTTAAAGTTTTTTCTGTTTCCCAAACCATGATTGAGATCATCCAATATCTTAGAAGCTTTATCATCCACCAAGCAATCCCTCTTCATTTCATCTACAAACTGATGTACAGGTTGTGATACTCCAGTCAATGCAGACAACTCCAATTTCCTTGACAAGGCATCTGGGGCCACATTATTTTTACCAACCTTATACTGTATAGAATAATCATAACCCATCAGTTTGAGCAACCACTTTTGCTAAGCTGGAGTGGTGATTCTTTGCTTCAAGAAGTGCTCTATGGTTCTATGGTCAGTGTAAATTTTGAAATGGTGGCCCAACAAGTAAGGCCTCCAGTGTTGGACTGCAAACACCACAGCCAACATCTCTTTGTCATATACTGACAAAATGGAATGCCTTGGAGCCAAGGCCTTACTGAGAAAAGCAATTGGATGCCCTTCCTGAGATAGAACTGCCCCAATCCCTCTTTCTGATGCATCACATTCCACAACAAATTCTTTATTAAAATCTGGGATAGCTAACACTGGGGTAGAAATTAAGGCTTCCTTGAGCTGCTCAAATGCCACTTCAGAATCTGCATTCCATTTGAAACCATCTTTCTTCAACATGTAAGTTAAAGGCTTTGCAATCACCCCAAAATGTTTCACATATTTCCGATAGTACCCAGCCAAACCTAAAAATCCTCTTAGCCCCTTCAGTGTTTTTGGTTTTGGCCACTGCTTAATACACTCAATCTTGGAGGGATCCACTGCCACCCCTTCAGCACTAATGATGTGTCCCAAATATTCCACTTGTGCCACACCAAAGTTACACTTACTTTCCTTGATTCTTAAAGAGCTCTGCTGTAATTTGTCAAAGACCAGCTGCAAATGCTTCACATGATCTTCCAATGTAGGACTGTATATGAGTATGTCATCAAAGAAAACCAAAATGAACTTCCTCAAGAATTCCCTGAGAATGTCATTCATAACAGACTGAAATGTTGATGGGGCATTAGTGAGCCCAAAAGGCATCACTAAAAACTCATAGTGACCAGAATGAGTTCTAAATGCAGTTTTGCTGACATCTTTTTCACACATCCTAATCTGATGGTAACCAGATCTCAAGTCCAACTTGGAGTATATTGTTGCCCTATGCACTTCATTAATCAGCTCATCCACTACTGGTATAGGGTACTTGTCCTTCACAGTTGCTGCATTCAAAGACCTATAGTCAACACACATTCTCCAAGTTCCATCTTTCTTTTTAACCAACTAAACGGGGGAGGAGAACGGTGATACACTAGGTCTAATGATGCCATTTTCCAACATTTCTTGTACTATTTTTTCAATTTCTGCCTTCTGGAAGTGGGGATATCTATAGGGTCTGACATTAATGGCTGATGTGTTAGCTTCCAACTCAATCCTATGATCTTGTGTCCTTGCAGGTGGCAGTGTGGTTGGAGGTTTAAAAATATCAGCATAGCGGTGTGCCAACTTTTGAATTTCTGGATGAACAACATCAGTAGCAGATTGCATGGAGATAGGACTTAACTGTACCATTATGGCTTCTTCCTCCTTTTTGAGCAGTATGATCATTGATTTACAAGATACCACTGTGGCTTGTGCCTTTGTCTCTCCCTGCAATGTGTGTTGGGCCTGGTTACTGTAAAATTGCATTTTCATGGTTTCGAAGTTCCAGGTGATGTCCCCAAGTGTTCTGAGCCAAGCTGCTCCCAAAACTATCTCACAACCTGAAATAGGTAATATGTAACGGTCAGCAGAAAAAATGTACTGTTGAAGCTGCATCTCAACTCTTACCTGACCCTTGGTCTGCATTATAGCCCCACTAGCTAGCTTGACCTTCAGTGGCTTAATGTCAATAATTTGAGCTCTCATTTTTTTTAGCAAGGATGGATGTATGAAATTATGAGATGCGCCAGTATCAATTAGCACATGCACCATTCTTTTGTTAAATACACCCTTGAGTTGCATAGTATCAGAATTATTCTGTTCCCCCATTACTTGCAACTGAATTTCAGGTTCTGGGATGTCTTCCTCATTTTGAACTTCTTCTACAACTTCATTATTAGCAGGTGCAGGTAAGTCCACCTAATCTTGAGTCACTTCAATGACCATAAGCTGGCCGTTCCTGCAGTTGTGGCCCGGTCTAAAAAGTTCATCACAAAAAAAACATTGGTTCCTAGCTCGTCTTTCCTGATATTCAGCTTGGCTCAATCTTCTATTCCCTGCGTTGATGTTGTTGCCTGGAGCAGAAACAGTCACAACATTATTCCTAGGTGAGAAATTCTGTGGTCTTTCTGAATGACTCTTATTGAAACTCATTCCACTTCTTCCTGAAGCAGCAGGAATTGTGGTTGAAAATGACTTGCTTCCCATTGGGCTTTTGGCTTGGTTTCTATGCCGGCATGCTTCCCTTTCTTCATAAATTCGAGCTAATTCACAAGCCTCATATAGTGATTTTGGTTTTTGAGCCTTAACATCTGCTCTGATCTCACTTTTCAACCCTCCCAAGAAACATGATAAAAGCACATGTTGAGAAAAACCAGGGGCTCTCCTTGAGAGTTTGGTAAATTGTTCCTTGTACTGCTCTACACTTCCGGTCTGGCTCATTCTAGCTAGGGCTGCTTGATAATCCACAACATTATAACCACTAAACTCACTCATCAACAGGTCTGCCAATCCTGCCCCAGTGGAAGGGAATTCATGTTTGAACATATACCATCTGTCAGAAGCCTTGTCTGCAAGGTGCATGGTTGCAATTGCTAGCTTTTTTTCCTCAGGGATTTGGTAGAATTCAAAGAACTACTCTGCCTTGTTTAACCATTCCACTGGGTCCCCTCCACTGAATACATTAAATTCTAATCTCATCTGCCTCATTGTAGGTAAGTTGGGATCAGTTGGATGTTGATTTGGATGCACAAACTGATGGCCACAAGGATGTGAGAGAGGTGTTCTGTAAGGCATATAGAATGGAGGTAAAGCATATGAACTCTGCAACTGTGATGAATTCATAGGTGGAGTTGTGGGAATTGAAGCAGCTAAGCTGTTGTGTGGCTGGTAGGGCACATATGAATAGGGGTTGGTCTGAGATGAGCTCATCTGTGTTGAGGTGTGGTTTGCGAGGTATGATGGTATGGCAAAAGGCAAGGTGGGATGAACTTGCTGAGGAAAGTTGATGGCTGTGTAAGGATAAGGACCGGAGTAGTTTAATACAAAAGGCTCAGTCTCACTATAGTGAGTGGTTGCAACATTTCCACATGAATTGAAATTTTGGTACATGTTAGGTACTGCAAAGGGCCCCGTGAAGTGATTAAATGGTTGAGACCCAGAATTTGAATGCTGAAAATACTGTTGTTGCACACTAGACCCTGATTGAGTAGTTGGGTTACTAGTAACCTCTTTGTTACCCAAATTATCTGACATACCAGACCCACATATTATAGCACCAGTAGTTTGCACAATCCCAGCAGTATTCATCAATTCAGAATAAGTATCACTAGTAAACCCCAATATAACATCACTATGACTCAAAGATACTGGATGATTAATTGTAGAGGGTTTGGAAATACTACCCATTCCAATAGTGATAGCAGATGAAGACGTAGCTAACACGGAAGAAGCTGATGCAGTGCGTCCCTTTAGGTTACTCGCTGGAGTACCCTCAGAGACGTGTAGGGACCCAAATTGTAGTTATGGTGATCCGATCTGAGCCTGACTAGACTGAGCTGACCCGATCTGAGGTTGAGGGTGCTGAGCTTGAGCTAACAATATATGCATATCCTCTAAGATCTGGTGGCGTAATGATGCGACTGATTCCTGTATATCAGTCACCGTTCCTTGAACTGTTGCTACAGATTCCTGCATAACAATAAGTTTGGCAGCTGTCTCATCCTTGTGAACTTGCAGGTCAAATTCCACACTAGAAAGTTCACCGGAGATGTGTGGTTGAGCTCCGGCACCTCCAGCTCCCTTGAGCTTCCCCATCGCCCCAGAAGAAGGGCTCTGATACCAGATTGTTAGGGTACGAGCCCTAACTTCCAGATCAGAGAATGAGTACAAAGAAATTACAGAGAGGAAATCTAAGAAGAAAAGAAATTGTATTGCAATTCATATCAATTCGTACAGATTTGCCAGCATATGTAGCTAGATGATAACATGTGAGACACGTGTAAGTAGGACACTGGTAACCTCAAGATAGCCTAACAGCTCATAGATTCCTCTTCGATGTAAACAAAACGGTGCGTATTAACCTAATGACTTAACTAAAGAAAATAGACTAACTTGTCTTAGTCAACTGGTAAAGATAATTCTTAACTTCATAACACTTTCTTTGGTCAGATTGTTTTAGGTTGATTTTGCTTTCTGGATATTGCGAAGATCATGGGGATTTGAAAATTCAAAGAGAGCATTGCAAAGATTGAAAATTTGGGATTTAGGAAAAGATGAAATACAAATTGGGTTTTGCTTGCTTAATGTGAAGGCAATGAGGACTGAGAATCTGAAATTATTCACTAAAGAACAGAAGACAAAGCAAAACATTGCAGAGGATTCTGGTGTTTGGGTAGGGAGGGCGAGAGGGGAGGGAGGGGAGAAGTTGAGAAATCTGACGATAGAGGGAGAGGGCAATGTAGGAAAGAGATAAGTTATTTTAACCTTTATTCTTGTTTGATATAAAGAGACAAAATGAGAAAAGAAAGCAACATGTGGCGGACTCGGATTGAGGTGTGGCTGACCCAACCGCACCTTGCGGTTGAGCCTAGCATTCCCCATTGATAAATATCTCAAATTCGAGTCATTCAGTACTTACATTCTAGGGTTTTTTTTTAAATATAAAAATCTATAACCATCGAGGGTTTGGATAAAGGACGGGAGCGCAAGAGTTCCATACTCCAACAATCTCAAATTTGAGTCATTCAGTACTTACATACTAGGGTTTTTTTTTTTAAATATATAAATCCTTAACCATCGAGGGTTTGGATAAAGGACGGGAGCGCAAGAGTTCCATACTCCAACAATTGTGGATATCATCAACAATATATAAACCCATGTCTTCTAGCTTATACGAAGCCAAAACAATAGCACACCCATGCATCCAAAGACAATTGGAATTGAACCTCAATGATGATTAAACGTGAAGGGAATGTTTGCAATTACAATATATATGAAGATTCATTTTCCTTTTTCTTTTTCATTTTAATAGTGCTCATGATACATAATTAATGGTTGGAGATTTTTGGTTGGAGATTTTGGCACAGTATAAGTCAATTCATATTGATTTGATGAAGGAATTTGTCACTTATGATTCCATTAAATTATGAGCCAATATCCCTTACGATTAAAAATTTTTAAGTGCTACGGTCAAACCACGTCAGCATTAACACATGGTTTGACGCTTTAGTTAAATTACAACATGTGTATAATTATTACACATCAGCCACTAAGTACAAATATTAGACGTTTATTGTTAACTCACCATTATAAACTAAAAATAAATCAATCCCAAATTTCTTTTGCTCTCTGAAAATGAAGATCACCTTAAATTTTCAAGGACACTGTTCTGGATGGTTGAATATGTAATTTTTCTTTTCTTCTTCCCATCTGCTTCTAATAATTAAATTTCTGATTTGATAAGAAACTTGAGCTCTCCGATGGTAGAGCAAGAAGGAGAATGCCAACTATTAGACTTCATGAATGAATCAAAGTTAAATTTTATATCAGTCTCAATCTCTAAAGCCAGAGACACAATGATGATATGGAGGATGACATACAACCCAAATTTCAATGAATTCTCTTCTTGATCGAAATTCAACCCAGAAAAAAAAATTTTGATTTGATATTGATTTTTCTTTTTCTTTGATATAATGAAAAGAAATTGCATTGAAGATTCTCCAATGCTAGAGCAAGAAGGAGAACGCCAACTATTAGACTTACTGAATGAATCAAGTTAAAGTTTATATCAATCTCAATCTCTAAAGCCGGAGACAAAAAGATGATATGGAGGATGGAGTACAACTCATATTTCAATGAAATCTCTTCTTGAAATTCAACCCAGAAAAAAGAATTTATTTGAATCCTTGCTCTACCATTGGAGAACTTGCCATATACATGTCGACAGTAGTGTAGAAGTTACTTGATTTTCAGAGATCTTTTGGTCAGGAATGGTAAAACGATTTTTTTTTTATTGAAACGTGATTCATTCATCAAATAAGACTACATCAAGGAGTATATAGCGGCCTCATTAAACCCACCATGACTGGTTAGGAAGAGTACCACACTCCATTTTTGACATCGATTACAAAGACTCATCAACTAGAATGGGAAGAAGCCAATCTGGTGTCATTCTCCACCCATAAGTAGAAAAAGGTAAAGTGAGCGCGGCTCTTGCTACACTATGAGCAGCTTTATTACACTCTCTAGGATATAAACCCAACTACAAGACTGGGGAAAAAAAAAAAAACTTAAAAGTACCTTGGCTTCATCAACTAGAGCTCCATCCGGACTGAGATCTTCTTGATCAGAATTTAAAGCTGAGAAAATGTTTATAGCATCTCCTTCAATGTCCACCTGGGTAAACCCAGCTTGAAGACAAAAATGCAAACCATTTACCAAGGCTATAAACTCACAGGTTTGTGCACTCAGAAAGTCCACATCTAGCACCGCCAAAACCCCAACACAAACACCATTTTCATCTCCACAAATAGCTCCCGTACCATAGACCCTGTTATTCACCTCCAACACTCCATCTATGTTGAGTTTAATGGCCCTCGCCCTCGGCTTCTCCTATTTGTGTTGTCTCATACTACACAGCCCTTGTGGTTGCATCATGCCCCTACCCACCACTCTGCCACTACCAACCCCATTATCACACTCCAATGTATCACAATTAATAAAGAAATCCCACCATGCAGCAGCCTTTGTTATAAGTTCAATATCACATAAAGCTTGTTGTCCATGATTTCTCTTATTCCTTTCATGCCACAATTGTCAAGCTACTACGCCAAACCACTCCAAATCATTCTCTCAAGCCACCATTGCAACATTTAAAAAAATATCAAAGAAACTTCCTTCATGCCACACCTTACAAACATCCACCAGGAAGGCCGGTATGCTTCCATGCCTTACGGGCCATAGAACATTCCCATAATGCATGGAGCACACATTCCTCACTGCAACAACAACCTTCACACCACCCATTCCTACATATCCTTCTTCTAATCAAGTTTGCCGCACATGGGAGAAAGTTATTACAAGCTCTCCAGAGGAACAC
Organism: Rosa lucieae; assembly: GCA_024704745.1. Classification (NCBI taxonomy): domain Eukaryota; kingdom Viridiplantae; phylum Streptophyta; class Magnoliopsida; order Rosales; family Rosaceae; genus Rosa; species Rosa lucieae. The sequence goes on from CM045492.1 coordinate 40,119,052, forward strand.
TTTGATGTTATTGGGTAGTTTTAATCCCCACAACAATCTCCAGCCCTTATAATTACCACTTGAGCCACTTCCAGAAATAAGCCTACCCTCCTTCCTTAACTTCTTCTTATCAGCGACCCAATAGCCAGACTTCACCGAGAATCTCCCATTCTTGTTATAATGCCAAACTAACTTATCTGTGCCCCCATTTCTAGGCCAAGGCATATAAAGGATGACTTTAGCTTCAAATTCCAAAAAATGGTTATGGATGAAATTCACCTTCCATTCATGACCCGAATGAATGAGCTTAGCAACTTTGAAATTCCCAAAAAAAACAAGTAGGAGAGATGACCTTGAAAGTAGTTGGCTAAGGAAGCCATTTCTCAGACTTTACGTTGATTAGCTCGCCATTCCCCACCTCCATCGCATACTCAATTCCAAAATCTCTTTACCCCAAATCAAACTCCTCCAAATTAGCGAAGCACCACTGTGAACCCTTGCATTAAGCCATTCAACATCTTGATAATATTTGGCTCTAAGTAACCTGCCCAGCAAGGAATGTGGAGTTTGCATTATACGCCAATAAGTTTTTGTTAACAACGCTTGATTGAACAACTCCAAATCTCTAAATCCCAACCCCCCTTCCCATTTACTTTTACAGAGCACATCCCACTTACACCAATGCAAACCCTTTTTCCCTCCCCCTTTTTTCACCAAACGTTGGTAATCTTTGATTGAAACACCTTCTGCATGCCCTTTGGAAGCCGAAATATACTCATCGTATAAGTTGGAATAGCTTGGGCAACTGCTTTCACAAGGATCATTTTACCTGCCTTAGAGAGAAACTTTCTCTGCCATCCCACAAGATGGTGATCTAACCTGTCTTGCACCTTTTTGTACATCTCTTTCTTTTTTCTTCCAACCACAGTTGGTAAACCAAGATGTCTTTCATGGAATGGCACAATTTGTAGCCCCAAAATCTACTACAAATCCGTCTTCACATTTGCTCTCATCCCAGGCCCGAAACCAACTCCGATTTGTCAAAATTAAATTTTTTGACTTGCTGCAAATTCATATATTAATAGAAGATTCATAGATTAGTAGAATCTATTTTAGATTGAGAACCTCCTGCATCTCAGCCTTGGCAAACACTAGGCTATCATCTGCAAAAACTAACTGTGAAACTGATGGTGCATTCCTACAGGCTTGAACTCCATGGATAAATCCTATCATATTTGCATGGCAGAATAAGCATGATAATCCCTCGGAGCACAGAAGAAAGAGATATGGAGAAAGGGGATCCCCTTGAAGGTTTGAAAAGGCCAGTTACATGTCCCTCCCAAAGAACAGAGAAGGAAGTCAAACAAACACACCTCAAAATCAACTACACCCAACTCTCTGCAAAGGAAAAGCCACTTCACCCTATGATAGGCCTTGCTAATGTCCAACTTCAACACCAAGTTTGCAGCACCACTCCCAGAATTTTTCCTAATAGAGTGAATAGTCTCAAAGGTCGCTATCACGTTGTCATGTATATGCCGTCCTGGCACAAAAGCACTTTGAGTGGGGAATATTACCTTATCAAGCACCCCCTTCATTCTATTCACTATGGCTTTTGAGATCAGTTTGTAAAGCACTGTACAAAGACTGATGGGAAATCCGACGTCTTCCGCAGCTCAGGAATCTTAGGAATGAGTGTGATTAAAGTATGATTAGCATCCTCCAATTGTCGACCATCATTTAACACTCCCAGGCAAAAGTCACAGACCTCATCACCAACTATATCCTGATACTGTTTGTAAAAAAGCGCAGGGAGACCATCATAGCCCGGGGATTTAGAGGCGATCATTTTTTCAAAGCCCGTTCAATGTCTTCTCTTCTAAATGCAACCAAAAGCTTCTGATTCGTGTCCTCCGTGACTCGGCGCTAAACCTTTTCTAAAATCACTTCATAATGAACACATCCTCCTAAGGTAAATATCTCAGTAAAGAACTCCACAAACATCCCTTTAATCACTGTGCTATCCTACACCCATACATCCTCATCATTAAACACTTCGGGACCCAATTCGAACTTCCTCTGTTTTTTGCATAATTGTGGAAGAACTTTGTGTTGTTATCTCCCTCTTTAAGGCAAGTAACCCGAGATCTTTGCCTGCAAATCTCCCCTTCATGCCTCTCCAATTTATGCAGCTCCTTCATCACCACTTTCCTCCTTTCTTGGACGCCATTCATAGTACTATCAAAAGGGAGATCTGCCAAATTATCTTTTAGTTCAAGAATTCGTCAGGGAATGTTGCCAACATTATTCTTGCTCCACCCAACTATTATGTCCATACATTTAAGTAACTTTGAACTTACTCCCAAACCCTCAGAGATGTCATTCTCCCAACACTCCTTTATCACATATTTGCACCCCTCTTCTTTAACCCAAAAAGTCTCAAATATCTTTCTTCTTGTTCTTCGCCTATGCACCAAATCCTCCCCATTAACTTAACAAAGATAGGCAAGTGATCAGAGGGACCGAAATCGACGTGAACCACATGCAGCCTGTTAAAGAACCCAAAAGCTGCTCCATTAGCAAAAGCTCGATCAATCTTTCTGTTTGAACCTATATTTGGCAAGGCTCACATGGCAGATAGGTGGGCCCAACCCACAAAGCATAATGAATATCCGCGGCTAATTAGCCGCGGTGCATTAAATGTTTATTGTCAAATTGATGATTAAAAATAACGTGTGCAGAAAGCCATTATTAAATCGGAAGAAATTAAGTGAATCACAAAGTTTAATGACTGACAGCAGATCCACAAGTCATAATGAATGACCGCGGCTAATTAGCCGCGGCACATCAAAGAGGTTGATTATGAGGAGAAACATTACCGAAGTTTGGGGCAATTAACTTGAATGAGCATTACGAGGTGTTATTGCCAATCATCAGTTACAAGACATGATTGATGGCTCATGATAAAATCAATCATTGATAACGATATCACAAACATGAATACTGTTCTATTTGTAATCAATGCAGTCGTAAAGGTTGAAATTGTTTCTTTTCATTCATTCAGTAGTTTAGCTTCACTATAAAAAGGACCATAGGATTCATTGTTAGAGGTCCTCGACCAAACGCTCTACGCGATTACTCAAATTTTATCTCAATACATTTCAACATTCCAGCAACACTTATCAATCTTTACGTGTTTATCTTATCGCTTTCTTTCTGGTATTTATCTTTCCTGCACTTTACTTTGCTGCTGTTTACATTCAAGCAGTTTATCTTCCTGCACCTTTACATTCCTGCACTTTACTTTGTCTTTACCTGCACTTTTATTTTCTGTCATTTACTTTACGTTATTTACTTTATACAAAATACAAAATCACAAAAAGAATCATCATCACTTCACTTTCACTTCAATCACCGAGTTACACAGCACTACGGCCATATAAGGCCGATCTGTGCTAAAGTCCTTGCATTCAAGGCAGAGAGAACCCCGCAGCCGAGATCGATCCTTCCTCAGCCCACAATCGACTGATCAGAAGTCAGATCAGCGCAAGATCTACAATCTATAACAAAACCTCGCTTGGCCTACGTACCGGCCGCGAGTTGGCACGCCCGCGCACACGTCACCACTCCAGAAGGACACGTGTAAGCCAAAGAAGACCTCGGCCCAGTGACAAGCGGCCGAGACGATTTTTGAGCGAACACTTTCCAGCACAGAACCATTACTCCAGGTAAACACCGAACCTTCAAAATTCACCTCCGTTAAATTACACTGATCAATCACAGCTCTGAAACGATTAATCTGAGAGGTAGACCGATCTTCTCCACCAAATTTCTCATCAACCTCCAGAATCTCATTGAAATCCCCGAATACAGCTACTGGACTGTCTGCATTACTAACAACCTTTTTAAGCAGCTCCCATGAAAAGTGTCTTAACTGTATAGTAGGATTCCCGTAGAAGCCAATGAGCCTTGTCTTCACGTTGTTCTGTACTAGCAATGCATCAATATGACCAATAGAATGTCCAATCACATCCAACTAAATATGATCCTTCCAAGCAAATACAAATCTTCCACTATATTTCCTCTGTCTTTCCACCACAAAACACCTAGAAAAACCCAAAGAGTTACAGTCCCGTACCATCTCCATCTTCTTCTTTTTTTATTTCCATTATGAACGTAATATCAGGGTTGTGAGCTTTAAGAAATTTGCTCAAAGCGTGGAACTTGTGCGGGTCCCCCAATCCCTGCACGTTCCAACTCAATACGATCATTTCTCATGTTGGGCCCTAGAATCGGAGCCCATCACGGTTTTCTTCACGAGTACACTATGAAACTTCTGGAACTTTATTAGTGACCCAGTCCCTTTTCCCTGTTTTGGATATCTGCTACCTCATACTTTAAACCCTTTTTCTTCTCAACTTTAGAGCCCCCCTGTTCAGACTGGTTGTTTTTCGGTGGGCCACTCTGGGGCTTTTCCAAAACATGTTTAGTACACCACCACTAACCAAATCCATTTTTTTGGGTAGTCGAACCTTAGTCTTACCCGGCCCACAAGAGCCTAACCCGAGTCGATCTTTAATTCCAATCACCGGGACTTCAAATAGGGGGCCCTCATCTAGCTTTCCTTTCCCATTCGAAAACAAAGACTTCCCGCTAAAATCACTCTGTTGAAACAAGCCTAGATCCCTACTATCACGGCCGTCATCCTTAACAGCCTCTATCATCAAATCATCATTTAATTCTTGCAACAAATCAGTCCCCAATTTGCCAAATCCATCTTCCTTCGATTTCTGCATTTCTGGGGACAGAGCGGCCACCTCGGCCATGCCACCAGTCACTCCACCACCGGTAACCGCCCATCCTTCCCATCTCTACGATGCCTTTGCGGTGTTTAATCGGTCGTGGACATAATCCTGAACTAGGCGTCTCCTCCAACTCTGCTTCCTCCCAGCTCCGCACCACACCACCTAGCTGGACCTCCGGCGCCGCACATGTCCACCCTGGTTTTGGGATATTCCTACGTAACCCAAAAGACTGGCCTTTAAGTTCACCATCCACTCTGATATTGTAGACATCCCTGATCACCGTCTTCCACCTCCCATACCTAACCTCCAGATTCTGATTAGTGTCCTTCTCCCGGCAACAAGAATTGACATGAGAAAACAGGCCACAACAGAAGCAGAAAAAAGGCAACCTAGCTCTCATACTCCAAATCAAAAGTTTTTGCCATCCCACTATCAACTCTAACCTTCACCCACCGGGAAATTGGTGCAGAAAGCTTGAGTCTAACTCTGATGCGCAGAGCACCACTAAGAAAGTCTCCATTCCTCCCATCATCGGTCCAAACATAACTCCCTACCCTATTCCCAATCTGCTCACCTATCTCCTTATTGAGGAACAGAGGAGGTAGGCCACGTACCCGAATCCAGATTTCATGCTCATATAGACTGACCTCCCTCAAATGAGTCCTCCCATCCGTCAAGGGAAGAGGCACCAAAGCATTGTCGAAAGTCCAAGGACATCCCTGCATCACCTTCTGTCTGTCCAGCTCCGAATCAAAACCAACCAAAAAGCGATCAGAACCATCTACATCACATATGGAAAACTGCTCCTTCGTACGCCAGAGCTCCTTCAGTTTCTTAAAGAAAGCCTCCTTGTTGAACGACTTCACCATAAGAACTCTCCCTACCAGAAAAAAACGAACGCAACCCCGATCGGGATTAGATTCAATCCCTTCAATCACAACCTCCTCCACCTCTGCAGACAACACCCGTCTGATAGAATGACTAACCATATCTTCGAGGAAACACAACTGCACTCCCACCAATAACCACGTCGTCCACAAAACTTGAGCCCCTGTCTGGCCTACCTGCTGGAGGACGCGGTATATACTTGCCGAAAATACCATTCACCTGACAACACCCAAAACCCTAACTCTCACGATGAGAGAGAAGGGACTATTAAGAATAATATATTGTAAAACGAATTGGAAATTTTTTTTTTTTTTTTTTTTTTAAGTTTGTAACTATGAATTAAAGTTAAACGTCTAGAACTTGTTGTTAGTGGCTGATGTGTGATAATTGTATATATATCGCAATTTAATTAAAGCGTTAAATCACATGTTAGTACTGAAGTGATTTGATCGTAGCACAGAAAAATTTCTCACCAGATCTCATCAAACGCGCAATTCATTTCACATATATTCTCCTACGAAGATTCTCTTCATAATCATAATGTTGACTTCAATTACAATTAGCTTAAACAAGGTCAAGGTAACTCAGACTGGCTTCCCATGCAGTAATGTTGGGGTGCAGATTGGAAATTTAACTCCGGCTCACAGTTGAAGGTACCGCTATCTATAAGAATAACTGCAGATTCCAGCCAAACCCTAGTTGCCAATGAAGTGATTCCGGCTGGCTGGCACCCCGGTCAAACTTATCGCTTGGTTGTGAACTTTTAGATCCTTTATAAAACTGTATTTGTAATTGATAGTATACTGAATAACCACTCTAGGCAACTTACACGAACCATACAGTAAGGTATGCCAACAGTGGAAAATTTGTTATCTTGACTTTTCTTGCTTTCTTTTGACTTTTTAAGTTTAATCTCGGACGATTTAAGAAAGATCAAATCAATTTGATCATATCATTCTTAGATGGTTGAAAATTAGAAAGATTTAAAAAATTTATTAGAGAATAATGTGGCCGGAAATTAACATTTTCTCCACAGGAAGTAACACTTCCTCAGCAAATTTTCTTTGATCAATGCTTGCTAAGAATGTGGTACACTAAATGTACAATTAATTAACACAAAAAACTCTCTTATTAATGATAAATTCATGAAGTACATTGTGGGAAACTACAGTGTACTTTTACAGGTGCTTGCTTACAAAGAAAGTTAGTATTCTGGGAAAAGTTAATGTCGGTTATGTATGGTGGTAAAACTACGGTGTATTTTAATCAACTTTTTTTTTTTCCAGATGTACTTTTAGATGTGCTTGCCTACAAAGAAAGTTAGTATTATGGGAAAAGCTAATGTCTGTTATGTATTGTGGTAAAATTATGGTGTATTAAATCAACTTTTTTTTTTAAGGGATTTAGAACCCAACCTAGCTAGAAGCCCATGCCCGGTTCTATTATTATTAATTAAGAAAATAGCTACTTGCAAACATCTCGTAGATAACGTCTTGAATAATAGCATAAGTCTCTCCTAACCAAATATAATCAATCATACCTAAACTAGCAAGGTGTGCTACAATCTGCGACGCCATTTTCTTCTCTATAGTCGTTAACAGATGGAAAAGTCAACATGTAAGATCTACAATCCTCTAACACCTGACCCACCTCAAAAAGATCAACTCCATCCTCTTTGCAGGGCAGTGATCAATAGGATAAACTTGCTCTCAATATCAACATCAGACCAACCTTGGTGGATACCAAGCAATAGACCCACTCTACACGCTTCAACCTCCGTATTTAAGGTGGAGTGAGCATGTGTAAAAGACCTAGCTAAAGTGGCGATTCCCACACCATCATCAGTTCATCAGTTCTAGCCACCACCCCAATACCTCCACTACCATCTACTGCACGAAAGCTCCATCTATATTTATCTTGAGCCTTCTCCGTGGGGGAAACTCCCACTTTGTTAACCCTCTCGTCTGCTTCACAGCGGGCTTATACTTAATTTTTTTGAAACTCCTCCAAGTAGTTTACCACCCATTGAGCTGCAAACAGGGGATCCAAAGAAGCCCCCTTCCACACCACCCTATTCCTTTCGTTTCCATACTGTCCACAGAGCCATAAAGAAAGTACAAATCTGATCCCCTTTCCAAATCTGTCTATTTAGCCATAAAGAAAGTACAAATCTGATCCCCTTTCCAAATCTGTCCATTTAGCCATAAAGAAAGTACAAATCAAATCTGATCCCCTTCCAAATCTGTCCATTTAACCATAAAGAAAGTACAAATCTGATCCCCTTCCAAATCTGTCCACAGATCGCCATAAAGAAAGTACAAACAATTCTTTAAAGTTAGCGGCAGCATGTCCCTTAGGTTCTAATTTCAGATCCCCCTCCACCCAAAAAGTCTCACAGCAACACATTCTTCGAATTTAAACACATTGTATACTTCTTTCAGCAGCAGAATGACACAAAACGCACCTGTAATCAGGCAGCTTCACCCTTCTATCGGCCAGAGTAGTGCGCGTAGGAAGAATGCCAAACAGCAGCTTCCACTGGAATACCTTGACTTTTGCTGGCACCTTTGCTCTCCAGAGTGTGTTCCAATACTTTCTTAAAGGGCCTCCATTCACAGTACTTGAAGTGGACGCAGCCAGAGGAAGCATTCTAGCCTCTCGCCAGACAAAATACCCACTCTTGACATGATAGACACCCTTTTTGTCATAGTGCCACCCCAAACGGTCCTCAACGAATCGAGAACTGAGCGGAATACTAGCAATTAGGTCCACCTCTTCTTTTAGAAATAACTCCTTGAGCAGGTCAGCTAACCAAACTCTGTCATCTGGATCAATCAGGTCCGCAACCAATAAATCATCCAGGCCCTCCACAGGTGAAGAAAAAGGCTTGAATCCCAGCGGCAACGGGAACCATTTATCACTCCAAACTTAAATGCGCTGCCCATTCCCGACTTGATACTGCAGTCCCTTCTTTTGCTTAATTACTAGTCACTTACAATATGATTTTGCTTACTACAGTAACACGTCATCATATAAAGAAAGTTGGAGCGCAGTTAATCAAACAATTTTGATTAAAATCGCCGCAGTCACTTACTTTTACATGTAGTCGCCGACAAAGAAAGTAAGGGTGCATTAATCAATTTTGTTTCGGCTTTAGCTTTTTCATACAATACTACTAGTCACTTACTATATGACTATGTATGCTACAGTGGCACACGTGATCATAAAAGGAAACGCACTAGTACCATTAATCTTGTGAAGAAATTAAAAGTGCAAAGCACAAAAATATTTAAAATGTAAACGTCGTGGAGGAACAAATTTACTTTAGTTCTAACTCAAGTCTCTATCACGTACTCTCCCGTTACTTAATTTTGATATCGGAAGCGTATCAAGTTAGAAACATGATTTCGTTCTGCATCAAAATCAAGTGAAACAAGCTAGAATCCACTAGAAAAATATGCTAGAATCCACTAGAAAAATATACTATAATCCACTAGCGAATACTGACACAACCGGAAAAAAACAAGATATTTCTCTAATTTTTGGTTTTTCTTCTTGATATCACAAATCTTAAAATTACAATCTAATGAAGCGCCCAATACCTAAGATCGAGGTTATATGTTCGAGTCACCATGGGGGTATGAGTGAAATCCTTTGATCCTCTTTAAAAAAAAAGATAAAAAAAATTACAATCTAATGAGGTGCTTATATAGAGCACAAATCATATCTAATAGAACTAGAAACCGTAACAATTTCTTTTAGAGCATCTTTAGCAGACTCTCTATTTTGACTCTTTAGCTATTTTGGAGATGATCGATGTTTAGCTTTTATCTATTGTAGCAGCTGCACCAAACTCCTAAGCGGCTCTCCATTATAATTTTTAGCTATCTCGCTCTTAAATATAGAGAGCGAAATGAGGCTCTCTATAATTTAAAACATTATTTAAAAGTTATTTTATGTAATTTATAAATACATTTAAACTATTTAATCTTCATTTAAAAAATTATATAAATTCAAAACTAGCTAAAATAGAGAACATTGATGCAAACGAATTTCTAAAGTGGCTAGCTAAAATGACGTTTTAGCTACTTTGGCTAAAATTTGACTCAAAAATGGCTAGCGCGGCATTGCTAAAGATGCTCTTAGACTAAGACAAGAAAACCTAATTTAACTAAAATTGAAAATAATATTCTAGATTCTAAAAGCATACCTAACTTGCCAAATTACGCTAATCTGTATCTAGGGTTCCAACTGAGAGTTTGCTCAAGAATATATATCAAAAAGAGCCATTTACGAGTCATTCCATCACTAAGAAGCCTATTTGAATTCCAATTTTCAATCTTCAAACTGTTCTTCTTAATATGACAATGTTTATTTATTTATTTATTTTTGAGATATTCTTTGTTGAAATTGACGAAAGTATTGTCCTACTTGGGGGAAACCCCATGGTTTGACTTAAATTTTATAGCAAATTACCATTAGATACACTTTGAGCTCAGTATTTACCATTAGCAGGCCTTTTTTTTAATTATTTCCCTTGCAGGTAGTGTTGCTAGTTCATGAGCAAAGCCCAAACCCATGCGGCTGTTTTCAGTCCAATTCTGAATAAGTAAATTACTAAAATGCCCTTTACAAAGTTTAAACGGGAAGCACAACAGAGAATTGAGTATCTTTGACTTATTCTACATATATGGACCTGAGGAACCTACCTAGGATTTTCCAAATGTGTGAATAAACGTGAATAACGTATTCCTCTTGTCCAAATCTGCTTAATCATCATAATAACATACAAATTTTTTTTTGGTTAAATACTGCTTACTCCCTATACTTATAGGGTTTCATCGTTTCAATCGCTGACCTTCGAATTTCACCTAAAAAGTCTCTGAACTCTCAATTTCCTCCCAATTGGTCCCTGCCGTCAAGTATCAGTCAAAAACTTCGTTATCTTTTCCTATAAAGTCTATTATACCCTCAATTACTTAAATTTTTTTTTTTTTTAAATCTCTTCCTCTTTTTTTTTATTTTTAATTTTTTTTTTCTTTTTACCTCTTCTTCTGGCTCTCTCGCTTCCTTTTGTTAATCTTCTCATCAAGATGGTTCCAATCCACTAACCTTCAAGAGGTGAAATGAAAAAAAGAAATAAAAGAGAGAGAAAAAATAAATTTAAAAAAATAATAATAAGTGAAGGCATAATAGACATTTCAGCAATTTTGACGGCAGAGACCAATTGAGAGGAAATTGAGAGTTCAAGGACTTCTTAGGTGAAATTTGAAGGTCAGGGACTGAAACGATGAAACCCTACAAGTACATGGAGTAAACAGTATTTAATTTTTTATTTTTGACGTTGTAAAATATACAAAGAAACAGAGAAATAATACTATTACATTTCATCTTAGTTTTTTTGATAAACAACTTATTTATATAATAATATCCCAAAAACTATTTAACATTTAAACTTAAACAGTATATCATTTATTTTATGGCTTTGTTGCTATTCCCTTACGAGTTGCTTTAAATGCCAAGTCTTCTCATGATGAAGAAGTTTCTCCAGTATGATGTCCTCATATGCTTGAGGCTCTCTTTGACTTCGTTTTCAATTTTGTAGCACACTCTTTGTCTAAACACTTCTTTCTTTGACTCCTTGGTTATTTGCAACTTATTGTATATAGCTTAGGATATACATGCTCCACAATGAAACTAGAAAACGATAAAGAAATGTATGTGAAGGTATGCATTTAGTTGAAGCTACCCCCACATAAACATTTTTTTTCATGGCATAAACATTTTTTTTTCTTTTCATGGACAAGTCTACCCCCACACTTGAACTTTCACCTCTTCTCATCCTTCATCATTGCCAAATCCTCAAGTAAAGTCCCAAAACATAGCTCCACTAAGTTCTTAGAACAAAGGGTAAGGTTGTAACTATACTAAGGTTTAGGTTAAAGATTTTTAAGGGTGATGAAAGAAAAGGCTAAATGTAGGCTCAAAGGGGTTTATCTAGGGGAGTCCCACGACGGGCACAAATAGGGACACATGCTTATTTGGCAATGGTGGTAATTCCTAGGGTGCCTCTATCCTTTCCAGAATCAGGGCCATGTATTGACAAACGTCTCAACAAGCACAAGAGCGAATTCTAGCATTCTCTAGTCCATCAAACTTAATCTATGGCAAGCAATCAATCAAATGAAAGAATAATGAGATCATCAAAATATTGCCAAGAAAATAAGAATATATTTTTCATTTATCACTCCAAGAAAAAGGGACATGGGCTCAAATATCTCACATAGGCTTTTATGAATCAAAACTCATCCTAACATGCTCATATTCTGTACCAAGGTCACGAAATCCATATCCACTACACATGCACACATTTTTCATATATCTCAATTAACCAAAGAATACCATTTAAAAATCATCTCAATATTGTGATCCTCTTTTAGCCATAATTTCAGAGATATAGAATCATCCTAGACAGTTGAAAGGCATCCTATGACTCGAAAATAAAAACAAAGGACTAAGACTCAATAAATAAAAGCAACTAAAATTTTTTTTGTTTTTTTTTTTGTATTTTTCAATATATATGACTCAAGATAAAAAAAAACAAAAGTATAAATCCCTTCCCCCACACTTAAATATTGCATTGTCCTCAATGTAATCAATCATAAGCATGCAATGAAACAAATAAGCATAGATAGAAGACATTTATGAAAATAAATTCTGAAATAAAAACAAAGAAGAAAAATAAAAAAAATAAAAAGAAATAGGGAAAGAGAAAGCAAATCTGTATTGGTAGACTCCTTCACAGCTGCTTCTGAATTGGGTTGCCTCCCAAGCAGCGCTTGAGTTTAACGTCTTTCAGCCAGACGGTACCTCCATTAAATAAAGTTAGTGACTATAATTAACAAAGAAATACAAATTAAATAAACAAGTAACTATGAATTACAAACTACAAGTATAATTAACAAGTATATTGTACATAATTTCTCACACAGGACACAAGTTAAGTACACAAGTGAGTAAAAAAAAAAAAAACACGAAAAATATTTACACAAGTGTTTTTTTTTTTTTTGGGTACCTTAGTGTATCACAACATTTTCTTTTGTTATAAATATTGTTGATATCGAATCTAATTCCAAGCAGTAAATCAAGTGGACGTGCGGCCTAAGTATAGTCGCCCGGACACAAAGTCCCTCTTACATCCTTTGGGCAACCTTACTGAAATGGCCAGGTGGGGGAGGACGAACACGAGAGGAAAAATCCATTTTGGCATGAGCTACTCCCACATAGTGGTTTAGGCCCATTTGTAAGCACTTCTGGATTCAAAAACCCGTCATGAACGTTGTCCCCTTCCTAGACATCATTCCACATAGGCTATACTTACTAAGATGAAAAAGTTCATAAGTGTGAAGACAGTTCAACAAGTGTTAATAAAGGCCGCCCTCAACCTTAAGGGACCTGAACTAGGCACCAATAAGGGGTTTAAGCCAATATTAACAAAAGAGACTTCACCTATTCCATTCAATTTACAACTTACAATTAAAATTCGTATTTCAACAATATAAAAAACAACCTAGTTAATTTAACCTAAGTTTCAAACAATTTATATATAACAACTATAAACAAAAACAAGTTATTTTTCAATCCCCAGCAATGGCGCCAAAAATTGATGTAGCTAAAAGCAAGCGCATAATTTAACCCTGAAATGTCATCGTTAGTACAGAATAAGTAGGGATCGTTCTAACCGGGGATTGAGGGTACACCTGTAATTGCAAAAACAAATTAATAAAAGTAAAAAGTATTATTTACAAAAGTAAAACAAAGAATAAAAATATATACAAATGAACACAAAAGGGGGTTTTAGGATTATTAAATTAAAAACTAAAATAAATAAAATAAAGAAAATGTAAAAACATATATACACGGGTGGAATGAGAGAACTAAGATCAAAACCGAAACTATGATCAAATTCGATTAAATCATAATATTGTTCATCTAAGTCATGAGAAAGGAGTTGATCATGTGAAATATTCGAAAGCAAATAATTTCCCATTTTTTACTTTTCAGTGCTAATTAACCTAAGTGAAAGCACAAAGATTAATCCTATCAAACATGTAATCAAGCCCTAGAAAGCTAGTCAATCATGACATGTTTAACGCATTAAGAACAAAGAAAGGCTATCAACTCAAGTGTGCAACTTAGTATGAAAAAGTCCACCTAATTGCAATCCTCTTTAATTAAATTCGGTTTTTGTCCAAAACCTTTACTACTTCGATTCAAGTTACACAAAACAAAAAGTTGATTTCATGTTCTTAAATCTAGCACCATTCATATCAAAACCCTAAGTGTTTCGAACCACATAAGATTAAAATACAAAAGATATCTATAAAGCAAATTTAATTAAACAAACTCACATAAGCAACTCTCGAATTACAATATAAGAGTCGAAATTCTCATTTAATCATAAAAATTCCAGAAATAATAATTTTGTTCAATCATGAATGTCAACTAAAACAAAACCAATGAAATTCAAACAAAGGTTACAAAGTAGAGGTCGAATTACACCGTGGATGGAAGATGAGGATGGATGATTTTCGTTGTGATCCTTGAAGCTTGAAAGCAAGTCTTCAATGGTGGATGGTGGAGGAAAAGGTCACGGCTCCTTCTTCTCTTGCTTCGGCCTTGCTTGAATCCCGTGGCTTGCTTTAGAGGATGGAGAGAATTTTTCTAATGTTTATTTACTAATGGAGAGAGATGTTTGAATGAAGAGGTGTGAGGTGTTGTTGTGTGATGGTCTAGAGAGATGCTCCTATTTATAGGAGGATGGCAACTTAGTCTCCAAGTCTTCAAGATTTATCCACACAGCATTAGCCAATCAGAGAACGCCACGTCAGCTCTGCTATGTCATCCAACCAATAAGAAACCTCCAATTTAATACCTTGATTTAGGGAGATTATTTTTGAATTAATTGCATGATTATTTTCTGATTTATCTCCTCAAATAACTATCCAATCATGCCACACAGCTTCGACCAATCACAGAATGCCATGTCAGCTCTGCCATGTCACTCAACCAATCAAAAAGCTCCAAAATAAATCCATAATCTTTCCAAATATATTATTGCTGATTTTCCCAAGATTTAATCTGATTTTTCTCTTAATTTTCGGCCAAAATACTCTTGAGTGAAAATAGGAATGAATCTGGACTTGTTTTGGACTTTTTCTCCCTTAAATCTCTCCATGGCATCATTATCCTTGATCATCTCTTGATTTTTGACATTAACTCCATAATTTCCCATGGCAAAATCAACTTTAATTCCCCATAATATCTCCCACGTCATCATGTGGTCTCCTACTGCCTTCAGGTTTCCTAGCCTCATCAGGATTCTTGCGTTGACTGGGATTCCTAGTTGGACCAGGAAAACTCCATTTCTTCATTTCAGCTCATTTCTTCTCCATTTATTCCAATGTACCTAGAAAATAAAAATTAAATTAAAATTTATTTATTTAAGGAAATAACTAAGTAAAATATGAGGAAATAATTATTAAAACGTCGCATTAAAATGCTCCTATCAAATAATCTTTGCATTGTTTGAAGATATAGCGACTAGGGTCTGTTATGTAGACCTCCAAGATATCGCGGTCTTACCCATGGTGAACACTTAACCAGTTTAGGAATGACCTTTGTGTGGGTCAGAGAGATACCAGCATCAACAAAACCTTCCAAAACACATGTCATTTTGGGATGGGGATAGAGGACGCAGGCCAGTGTTGGCGGCGTTCCTGGTGTGTGATAGGTCCTAATCCATTGTCTTTCTATAGGGATATAATAAGCCCATATCAATCGTACATCTTAAGTACTGAAAGATATCTTTTACACCAATCCAATGGCGTCGCGTTAGCGCAAATTATATCTAGCTAACAAGTTCACAGCATATGAGATGTCCGGTCTTGTGTATTGAGATAAGTACAATAATGCGCCTATTATACTTAAGTAATGCACTTCTGCCTCTAGCACATCTTTGTCATCATCCTTTGGACGAATAGGATGCTTTTCAGGATTAAGACTACGGACGATCATGGGGGTGAGTGAATTTGACCCTATCAAAACGCCTAAGCATCTATCAACACGATGCTTAAGTTCCAAACCGAGATATAATCGTGTTCTCCCAAGATCCTTAATCTCAAACTCGGATTTCAAATGTTCAGCGGTTTCCCTTAACTCTTTAAGGGCTTCCAATGAAGATCATGTCCAACATGAACCGTGATAGAATTTGAAACTTGTTATGGAAACGCGTGGGCATATCCTTTCCCAATCAAGTAGTCACTTTCGTGAGCGTTTCAACCTTATTGTAAACGCGCTCCATGGTCTAGAGCCACTCGACTTGGGTAAATGAAATTCACCATGAACCTTCATGTACATTCCGTATCTAGATCCCCGTAGAGTTTCATAGTAACCACATTTGTAAGCTGCATGTTCAGTTATTCGGAAACTACCAAACTGACAGGGTAGTGGAGTGCAATGACATCCATTACCAGAGAATATGTCTCATCGTACTTTATTCAAGGGTGTTTTGTGAGAAGTCTTGCGCCATAAGGAGAGATTACTATCTCTTTTTCTCATCACACTTTCTAACGAAGACCCATTAATCAACAAGTTTTATGTTAGGAGGTGTTGGCATCATTGGCTCAATAACCTTCCCCTTTGTTAGAGAATCCAACTTAACTTGGGTCACATCTTTCCATTTAGGCCAATTTTCTCTACATTGGCATTCATTCATCAACAGAGCTAGTTCGATATCATCGGACGCAATAAACTCATGCGCTATGAAATGCGCGACTACATCATCAATTATGATGGAGTTTCTATCCCATGTCTCATGTACACTAGTGTAATTTTCATAGAGCTCTATATTCTTAAGAATCGGTTCTGAAGTCGAGGCGCCCCCCAACGATTACCATAATTCGGAAGATACTCATGAGACGGATTTTGAGTGTCGATGATCCAAGGATTGAGTTGTGTCAAAGTATTCTTCTAACCCACGGGCCTCCCACGCATCCTAGCTCGGGCCATGGCCTATAACGCCACGCCTACCTCCTTGTAGGGTGGCGTTACGTCCTCTAGTAGGGACGTCCTTCCTCGCAGGCACATTTGCTACAGATATGTGATCTCATCAATTTAACTGTCGAGATGAGACATAGTGGGGACAGATCGACCACGAAAATTCTTGTCATTCCTGCTGAACATCTGTGTAAAGAAAAACTAAACCAATGGCATTTACTACAAAGTATATGGCAATTGCCTATTACTTCTCTTGGAAAAATAAAGACTTAAACATAATTGGAAATCTATTGATCCCAGCCAGATTTGTAGTCTTCAACCCTTCACTCTAGATCATCTTCTTGATCTTCTTGTTCCACATAGTGAGCTTCTCTTGCTTCACAATATGCTTTGTAGGCGGTGACAATTTATTCACGAGCTTTACAAACGTGTGCCCAATGACCGGATAATCCACATCGAGAACATACATCTCTTTGCTCAGACTCCATTGATTGAGGCTCTTTGAAAGCATCATTTAGATGGCTCTTAGTGTTTGTGGCACCACCAACATGACCAGAGGCATTGCCTCCCTCTCTCTTTCCACGTTTACCTCTTCGGTTCCGTGTTCACATATTTTGGCGGTTACCTTCCCAAGTAGAGTGATTATATGGACCAGAACATCCAGAAGTATCCCTAAGATTAGGGTTTCGCTCTTAGCTCCCTCTCTTTGGGACACGACTGTAATTGGATTCCGAAATATGCTATGTTTCCACGGATCTCGAATTATAGTTATTCACAAGGATGTTGTCATGCTTTTCAGGGATATTCATAGCTCTAATGAGCTCATGAAACCTTGTGATTCGTTCTGCAGTAACATCGATTCGATAGTTTTTAGCAACCATCAATGCAGAGACGGGGAAGGTAGAGAGAGTCATCTCAATCAACATCGCTCTGTGATATTTTTGCATTAAGGATTTAATGCAAAGTACTTCTGAGTTGTAGTCAAGAAATGACTTGAAATCACATAAGCGGAGGCAATGCCATCTCACCTCTAGGTCAGGAAGCAGGGAGTCACGGATGTTGCCAAATATTTCTTCGAGTGAGATCCACAGCCTTCTGGGGTCTTTTTCATTCATACACTCATATTGGAGCGAATCATCCAGATGACTAGTCATTAGGATGATGGCTTTCGCCTTATTTGCCTCTAAGCCTGCTCTATTTGCTTCCAAAGCTTGAGCTTGCTCAATAGTTAGCACGTCCTAGCAAGGCTCGAGAATCTATCCAGGATTCCATCGGTCTTGAGATGCTGGCGGACATCACTAACCCACCTGTGATATCCAAAGCCAGTTGTTCCCAATGGAGCAAAGTCCAATTTGTTCAGGTTACTCATCCTGAAAGAGAACAAGAAGAATGGTTAGTTTCAGAGCGAAAAAAGCTACCACGAAAACATATAAAATTTATGAGCCTAATCGCTCCTAAGAAATTAGGAATTTCTTAGCATAATTGCTTCCAAGAAATTTAATTCCTAGAGATATTGGATTAGATCGAAACAATGACGTAAGTGGTCGATCATAAATTCTCTACAAACTCTGAGTTTGGAGATCTCAACAAGCTCCAAGCTTGGAGTGAGCACGAACCCCTACAGTTCGGCTTAATTAGGTCTCCCCTATGATGAAGAAAGGGGGGTAGAAGAAGGGAGTTTACAAGTCCCCGAGAAAAAAAAAAAGAGAAAAGAAATAAAAACTTCAAAAACGGGAACTTTTAGTAAAAAATACCTCGAAATAGGTCGCCGGAAACTTGGCAGGAAAAATTTCCCAGAAAAGTCGTCGGAAAGTGGCTGGAAAAGTTGCACGCGGTGACCTGTCGCCGGTGATGACGTGGCTGCTAACGGCGTGCTGACGTGGCAGTGGGCTTTTAGGCTGCGTCAAGTGCTTGGGCCGCGTCCTTTTCTTCTCTTTGGGCCGTGTTCTTTCCTTCTCGCTGGGCCGCCTCCTTTTCTTCTCTCTGCCGGTTCAAGGTGCAGCTACTATTGACTGCCGGTTCAGATCATTTAAGACCAATTCAAGGAAAAGTTTTTCCGGTTCCTGGATTTTGGGATTAAGATGCTACTATTGACAAAATTTGGTAGCAATTGGACATTTAGAAGTTGGTGAACCGGTGGAATATTTCTTGCGAATGGTTTGGAGATTCCGGTGGCCTGTTCGGTAGATTTCCAACCTATGCTAGTTGTTCTGCCACCGGTTCTGGACTCCTGGGGTGAAGGCCTTCAAAGTGTGCGGCGGCGGCAGAAAGGTTTTCAAGGTTTTGTATTAGGATTTAGCGTTTTGGCTATTAGGTTTTAGGGTTAAGGTGTTATGCTGATAACGTGTTCAAGGAAAACTAAAATTGGGAGAGAATTGAGTCGTGCTTTCATTGATAGTAGGGGTCTCTTTATATAGAGGATTACAAGACATAGAATCAGAGTTGTACAAGGAAAGATAATCGTACAATTAATCGGATATCTATGAATATCTCTAATTCAAAACCCTATTACAACTAGATCAAGTAACCTAGAGTTTGGGCAGACACATATTCTAGATTTACTTGAACACAGATGTCGATTTCATTCTTTTTTTTATTTTTTTCCTTAAGGTCATTTGGGCCCGAAAACCTGGAAGCCGGGTCCGAAATGAAACTGGCCGATCCATGTTAGGTGTAAAACAGGTTTTGGGCTCGAAAAAGTAGGTTGTTTAGAAAGAATATAGTCTATCCCAAATTGAACTTTATTTCGGAAAGAATATACTTCCTTGTTATCTTCTACTTTAAGTTATACATTGGAATGATTCTATTCATACCTCCTCAAATCATATGTGGACCTTCCATAATTTTAACAGTTTTATTTCCAACTTTTTCTTCCAGAAATCTGAAGAAAAAACTTTGCTATTGCACAATGATCACTCGCACCGGGATGAGGAGGATAATTCACCATGAGGTTTTGTCCATAGACTGTTGTTGCTTCCGTACTACTCTGCCTATCTATTATGTGCCCCGTGTCTCTACTCCATTCCTTGTGTATGCACTTTGTACATTGTACATCTAACCTGCGCCATTGTGTACCCCTACTCAGTCTTTGAACTTGCCTGCTCCACCCTCACACCCAAGTGGGGCTCCGTGTAAAACCATATACATGCTCACAATCATATGCATACAAGCTTGACAATAATCACATAAGAATCAAGACTTACCTTCAGCAATTACTGGCATGGATTCATCTCTGCAACTGCACAATAACGATCACTAGAATATAGCCTTCTGTTGCTTACCAACCTTGCTTCTCAATGGACGGAACTAATGCAATAATCATGGTGGCAACAGGGACCAATTCATCCATATATATAGGAGACTTAAACCTCAAGAAGCTTCCCATTAAAGCATTCCTTATCAGATTAGGTTTCCTAGTTACATTCTTAATATAACACTTCATTGTAGTCTTTCTTGCAGACCAAGAACTGGATTACTTACCTTACTTCCTCCAGCCATGTCTCTCTCTCCTCTGGCGTCTCTCTCTCTTCTCTGCCCCGTCGTCGATGCTCTAAGGGTACCAAAATGGCCGGAAAACAACTAGATAACCTGGAGGCGATTCTCAACGACGCTTTCGGCTCTACTCAGATCATTTTGCAGAACCACCCGCCACTCCGATCATTTTGCAGAACAACCACTCGTCGTTACTGCTCCGATCAACCTCGTCGACGACACAGAATCACCAGTTTGCAAAACCGATCTGGTGAGGACCCGATCCTGTTGAGATGCAGCCCAGAAGCCGGCGATCATAGTGAGGCGGGGCCATGGATCGTGCCACTGGCTGCGACTTTGTGCAGCTCGGAGTCGTGCGGCTCCGGTAAGACAACTCTGATCCCGGGTCTGCAACCGGAATGAGAAGGAGAGGTGGGTGCCCATATCGTTTTTTGGGTGCCCAAATCAGGATTTATTTTTATTTTTTTTTAAGTAATGGGACAGAAGGAAACAAAAAAAAAGTTTTGAATGTCTATTAGAGAGCAATAGACGTCTGTTGCAAGTATTAGAGAGCAATAGACGTCTATTGCCTTGCAACAGACGTTTTGAATTGATATAATCTCTTCATTTTTTTTTTTAATAAAAGTTTTATTTGTCTAATTTTAGGAAGATTAGTTCACATTCTTTTAATCGAAAGTTCTATTGGGGGCAATAAATGTCTATTGGGGGCAATAGAGGTTTTCAAAAAAATTTCGGTGGGCGGTGGCCAGTGACAGGAATCTGGCGACCAGCGGCCGAAATTTGGTGAAAGTTGCCGGAATTTGGCGGCCGGTGAAGTCTCCTATGGTTTCTCACTCTTCCATTTTCTCTCTCTCTTCTCTAAGTAATAAAAGGGGTGAGGGTAAAATGGTATTAAAAAAAAAACCTTAATGGGGTATTAGGGAAGACTCCCTTAGAGTGTTTTGGGTAAGAGGGAATTAAAAAAACTTAATGGGGTAAGTGGGAAAAAAATCCCTAGAAATTGGGTAAATTGACAAAAACTCAATTATCAATATACTTAATGTTAATGTGTGACAAGTCCATATTTGATTCTAACACTTCACTCATACTCGCATTGTTTTGAATGCTGTTGGAGAACAATATAACAAGAAATTGACAATATAACAATAGACGCCTAATTGAATACGCCCCCCTAAGTCTTATGAATACAATGATTGAACATAAAGGGTTAAATGCTTAAGAGCAACAAAAGTCTGAGCTCTTTTGTTTGAATTAAGGTTAAAGACCCAGACAACTACAATCAATGATAATCAACAGAATACGAAGCATCTTCCAAAATTCAAATTGCTCAGAAATAAGAGCACAGAGCTAAGACACAAGAAACATCCTGGTTGAATATCTTAGCAACTAGGAGCTTCCATAGGGTTCAACTCGAAGGCTGCTTGTGGGAAACTACACCAATCAAAGAAGATAGGGTCGGAGAAAGACATCTGCCGGCGGGAAAGAGAGGCAACCTAATCTGCTATCGTGTTTACCGCACCTCAAATATATTCCCCTTCATCTTTATCCCTCATCATTTCAGCATCTAAATTCCAGGGCGTTTGGCATCCTTATTATTCTTCTAGTTTTCTTCTTCTTTCTTCTCTTTTGATCATTCGTAATTCTAATAAGAGTATTCTCTAAATTTTGATTTTATTTTTTCTTTTAATAAATAAAAGTTTAATCTAATTATAATTGTGATGAAAAGATGTAATGCCATCTCATTTTCTACATCGTTCACTTGGAGTTGTGCTGACCTTATTCAAACAACAAATCCAGTCAATTGAATATTTTAAATCTAATGACTCACAAGATGTATAAAAAATTATATAAAATATGATGTCCCACTAAAATTATATATATTGGAAATTATATTTTAAATGTAATGGCTCACAAGATGTGCATCGCTCCATTATCATGGCAATAGTTAAGTTTTGTTGACATTTTTTTTTTTTTTTGAAAATAAGAGCTTGTGCAGCTGTCCTTAAGTCTTCATTAATGTAACTGTTGAATACAAAGGGGGGGGGGGGGAACTTAAAGCCTAAACCCCGAACAATTAGTAAGGAGAGAACATCCTGAATAATAATGAGAACTCTCACTAATCATATTTATTCAAACTTACACCAACCAACAAGGGTTGACATATCAGATATTTGGGCAACTCTGTTTGCTTCACAACGGTGATATACCAGAAAGGCAAAGGTCATACACAGCCATAAAAAAATTAAACTTTCTATCCCACTATGTTGCCGTCCAAAATAACCTCTAGCGACACCTCGTTTCATCATGCCACTAGGAGGTTGTGTCCATTTGATAAGAACTTGCCTCCTCACTATGACAGACAAGGCACTTTGAGTGCACACATAGGCTTTCAGCCTGACTCTCCCTACCCAATAATAATAGGGACTTATTTCAACATAAACATTATAAAAAAAAAAGCTAAAACAAACTAAAGCAGGACCCAACATAGAGCCCAAGCCCAACTATTGAGGAAGACAACATGGAGAGTTTGCCAGCCCACCAGCCAAACATAATCCAGGTTCTATTGAGCCACCACCACCACATAGCTGCCTCCGATGCACCGCCCACTCTATTGGACCTCCTCCACCCTTGTACCGCCGCCTCCCCCATACTAGCAAGAGGATAAAATTGATAACAGCGATGAAAGCATGAATCCACCAGATCCAAACCGGAGTAGATTGGTTCACAGTCTCGAAACCCACTGGCGGACTCACGTTGGAACGAGTGGGAGCTGCTGCCCCCAGTGAATTTTTTTCATTTGCTCAGCAGCTTCATATATATATATATATATATACACACACACACATACATACTATGTTCATCGGTTTTGCCCCCAGAAGAAGAGGAATATATATGTTGCCCCATGACTTGACTATTGTGTAATCTGCTGCCTCACAGAGTCACAGCAATGCAATTAAACTAAGGAAAGTTACACGTGTAAATTTATGCAACCATTTGACTTGTCTACAAGTCGCAAGTCTTTATTTTCTTAATTTTATATTTCTACTTTATAAGAGTTTCACATGTGCATGATTTCATAATTAATCAGTTTTAACTTCTTCTTTTTTATGAACTACATGATGATCACTAACATTAAATTGTAATAAGGTGGGGTGGTAAGGCTTTGGTCTCTCATTTGAGAGATCAGGAGTCTGAGCTCTATCAAAGGTAACTGTGGGTTTCTTTTTAATGCATGATGATTTTGTATTTTCATTTTTTTGTTTTGCTAGGAAATATAGTAAGTGGTACTTTATGGTAAATAGATAGAAATAAAATATGTGTCAAGAAATATATTGATTTAAAGTTAGTTTATGTGTTAGGAAGTTAGAATATGTATTCATTGAAAATATTATCCATGTCGAAAGATTGAAAAATTATGTTTCATTCATTGTAGTATTTTATATTTGTTTGTTCAATCTTTTTTTTTTTGCCCCCACTCACAAAAATTTATGCGTCTGCCACTGTCGCCACCGCCACCAAGTGACCAGAAGAAGAAGGATCCATATAGATCAAAGCTTCGTAACCGAAAACCTTTGATCCACCGATTGTCCCAACTCAAAATAGCCACCGGAGCAATCTTCTTCGATCTCGACCCAGCTACAGCCGTCAGCAACCCCGACCCCCCGTCCGACCTGCGGTCGCTAAACCATAGCCCAGTAGCCACCACAAACTCCCATGTCAACTTCCACAAACCCCAGTGATCCAGAACAAACACCGAGGATGATCACCCACAACGGGACATAGCTCGTCTAACGATAGCGTCAATGGACACTCCGCCGGGCGGAGGAAGAAACGCTTAATTGAAAACCACAGCAAGCGCAGTAGAGAGAAAGAGACCCCCGCAAAAATATATTTCTCAAGATTATAGTTTAAGTGTGTGCCAATAACAAGAATTCAATAATACAAGTTTTGTTGATATTTTATGTATGAATAATGTATTTTCCAATATTCTAAAATGTTGTCCAGGGTATGAACAAATTTCTTTTTGAGCGTGGTTATAACCTAATAGAAAGCCCAAGTTTCTTCTTTGGGTGTCACATTTTATTCAAACCCAATGTAAAAGAACTTCTTTAATTTTCTTCCAATTTTTTTGGTCACTATTCTATATTTGAAATATTATGCGTTTTTCAGAAGCTAGAAAAACCCCAGAGATTTCTTTACGCACCTAACCTTTGCGACTACTTTCTCTTATACTTTGGACAGCTATCTTTATGCTAGTGTTAGCTTTCGGAAACCTCTCATTCTCACAAAAAAAAAAAACAAAAACAAAAAAAAAAAAATGGACAACTTGGTCATGTTGTCCATTTCTTTTTTAGAATGTGAAGTGCACATGTTGGTCATTTCTTTGTGAGAGTGTAAAATGTTTGTTCCACATTGAAAAATAGAGATCTTAATTTAGGGGTCTTCAACTATAATTAATTGATTTTTGCTGTGAAACTCATATTAGTATATGAGACAGCACAAACCTTTACATGTACTCACGAGACTGAAGATGAACCTCCTAGACCTCTGATTGCACCAACAAACGCCTAATTTTTTCCCATTTGAATCCGTTGGTAGTCAAGGTCACCTTATATTAATTAGCGTGACTGCTTTTAAACATTCACATTCCACAATAAGGGGCCGAAAATAACCGTCTAGAACAAACTGAAGTCCATTATTGATAGAATAATAGCAAACAATTCGATCAAGAGCAAGAATAGAGATGTTTCAAGCTTCTTGCTTAGGAAATAGCAATGGCTCTGATTTGAAGGCCTTCATGACTTTGAATAACCCCCCACTGAAAAGACCATGCCAGTTAGACGTCGACCCATGTCTTGTACTGCTTGATTTGTCCCAACATGTGATGACACGATCGACCAAAGCATCGATCGATTAATATTACTACGCGATAACCCATGCAAGACTTGGTTTCTTTAAGAACCAAGCAAATCAAATCACAAAGACTTGATTGAACTAATTTACAGTAGCACAGAACTATATATATGAGTCATATGGCATGCCCGGCATCTGCGAGAGCGCAATCTTCTTGATTTCAATTCTCTTACTTATTTACTTACTATGGTTGACAAGCGTACGTGGCCCAAAATTATAACTTCTTTTCGCTTCAACTAATTTTGATTCTTGTTTTATAGAGCATTTAACAAAAAAAAAAAAAAAATTAAGTCCTGGGACCCCTATGAGTTACAGAGTTAACAATCAAAACTCTTAGTTTACAGATGCTTCCTTGCTTTAAATGTAACTTCAGGTAGTTTCTATCATACAATTTATGATTAATAGACTATCGAACTTTATCTTAGAGCTTTAATTTGCAGGTAAGGTGCAGCTAAGTTGGTCAAGTATAAGAGTTGCTTCACCTAGGCTGAACCAAGCGTGTTGTTTGCTTAATCACTCTCACTAGCTACTCACGGCCAGTTCTTTCTGTGAATATGCTTTGAATCAAAGCAAAAACAAAGTGAATCATATTGATTAAAGACTAAACGCACTTCACTTATGAAAGCAATGTCTTTGCTTAACTAGGAGATCACTGACTAATTGAAACAGTTAGTGCACCTACATAGACCCACAAGTAGTGTTGAGATCTCAACTATTGAAGAAGCAAGTCTAAAAGATAAAAAGGGACAAATAAAACTCAAAAAGCCGTTTGTTCCATGATTTATTGGAATGCTATAAATAATAAAGTTGAGAAAATCATTCATGCATAATGGTTAATTATTTGATTTCTTACTCAAACTAACTTTAAGCCAAGTGAGACGTTTTCATAAATTATGTTTTTTCTTTTTTCTGTTTTTAACTTTAACAAAGAGTTAGAAGATCACACAACTCAAATGCATAATACTATATAATAGTTTTGAGAAAGTGTAGCATGTTTGCAATCACTTTTTTTTTTTTTTTTGTTAAGGTAATGTAAGATCGTTTCTAACAAATTAAAATCTTTTGTTTTGTCAATATGAAGCTACCTAATTAACTTTTTCTCAAGGAAAACAGCAAATTTAAAACAGTTAGACGAGGGTATGTATGTGGATGTGAGTTAGTTTTTTTTTTTTTTTTTTTCAAAAACTAGTAGTTGATGACCGTGTGTCTGTGTGGATTAATGAGTTGGAAGTTCAATTGAATAATTGATTCTCTAACCGACACTCAGAACAAGCTCAAAGATCCTAATAATTAATACTCCAAGCATAAATAATTTATAGATAAACATTCGTTTCTTCATTGACTCCATCTTTTTTTTTTTTTTTTTTTGTAAAAGATATTAAAGGGTTTCACTCCTGCCCCCAGGGTGACTTGAACCCATGACTTCGTACATAGGTAGTGGGTGCTCTAACCACTGAGCTAACACCACTTCGTCCTTCATTGACTCCATCTATATGTGGATTGAAAATATATATATATATATATATATATATATATAAACTCTAGAAAATGAAATTATATATCTAGTCAACTATCAGTACGGTTTTGATGAACAAAAATTATCCTTACAGTATGTATAGAATTTACGTGAGGAATATTCTGTCTTTGGATATATCAAAAATAGAACGAAATTAGGTTAATAAATAAAAAATTATCTATAATTAATGATAATTACTTATAATGTGTGGAAAAAGCTGCTCGAACCAACCGACAGACAAGGAGAAGCATTGGCTTTGTTTCTTGGCTTGCAATTGAAGCGATATGAATAGGTATATGGCAGTTAGAACCACTAAACTCCCTTCTCTATAGAGAGAGAGCCTTACCTTCTATCTCTCTCACTACTCCTTCACTCCCTCACTCCCTCACTATATGTTTCTCCCAGAAACACACACGTGGATATGTACGGAGAGACTCGAACGGAGATGTACGTATGGTCTGGATGTACGGGCGTCCATCCCTTGTATTAAGCTTTTGACCCTCCGGCGGCGCCACCACAATAGCAGAAAGAGTCTCTCACCTCCCACTTGTCGCCACCAGCTCACTTTCTCATCCACCAAATTCAATCCGAGCCAACACTTCAACTAAAAACCAGGACTCAGTAAGCCTAGCCTCTTATTTTTTTTTTTTTTTTTTTTACCCCACAACACCTCTAACACTTCAAACAATCAAAGTCCTCTCACCCTTCTGCATACCTCTCCTGCATATATACCTACCCTCTCTTTCTTTCTCCATCCTTTTTTTTTCTTTTTTCTTTTTTTAATTTTTATTTTATTTTCTGGTCTTATGTGAATTCGGCCTTGTAAATTTTCATGGCTCTGATTGTTGACCAGCAATCAAACTTCAAACACTTCTGTAAAATCTGCAAGAAAGGATTCGGGTGTGGAAGAGCGCTGGGAGGGCACATGAGGGCGCATGGAATCGGCGATGAGAGCGGCCAGATTGACGACGACGACGACCCGCCCAGCGATTGGGAGGACAAAATCGGCGGAGGCAACAACGTGCCTTCTACCAACAACAAATGCATGTACGCCTTAAGAACAAACCCTAATCGCTTGAAGACTTGCCGGAATTGCGAAAATTGTGGCAAGGAGTTCTTATCCTGGAAATCATTTCTCGAACACGGAAAATGCAGTAGCTCCATCGATGCAGCGGAGTCTTTGGTCTCATCACCGGATTACGAAGACGACAGGAGAGGGTGCAGCGGGTGGTCTAAAAGAAAGAGATCCTTGAGAGCAAAAGTGGGTACGTTTGGTAATTCACATTGCCCATCAAGTGAGGAAGAAGATCTAGCCAACTGCTTAATGATGTTATCGAATGCAACCGTTGATCCTATGGAAGCTGAACCAGAAGAATCTTGTGCTTCAGCTAGCAAAGAAGAAGAACGAATTCGAAACCCTATGAATAATTATATGGCTCCGATTTCCCGTGGGGTGGTCGTAGACAACAACAAGGCAAAAGGGATCGCTAATAAAGGTTTGTTCGAATGCAAAGCATGCAAGAAAGTTTTTAATTCTCATCAAGCCTTGGGTGGTCATAGGGCCAGCCACAAGAAGGTTAAGGGCTGCTTTGCTGCCCGCCTCGACCACCTCGAAGATAGTATGGCAGACGACGACGTTATTACCCACGAAGAGTTCTTCCCATCGAAACCAAACTCAAGTTTACAGTTCGACCACGGGTCTAATGGCCCATCGTCAGCCTATACCTCCAAGAGAAAATCGAAGGTGCACGAGTGCTCCATATGCCACCGGATTTTCTCTTCGGGGCAGGCGTTGGGCGGGCACAAGCGGTGTCATTGGATCACGTCTAACGCAGCCCCGGACACGTCCACTTTGGCCAAGTTCCATGAGTTTCAAGAAAGCATGGAGCAGCAAATGATGAACCAACAAAGGCCTAAGTTTGATACCACTTCTGATCCACTCGATCTCAAGCTTGATCTAAACCTTCCCGCTCCCGCTGCGGATGAGAACGGCGGAGGAGGAGGAAGAAGAGATCGTCCGATTACAAATCCAAATCCATCAAGCCTAGAGGTGTCTACAGATTTTTTTTTACAGTCTTGGGTGGGGACAAAAGAGGAGGACAATCTCCATCATCGTCTTCACTCCCACAACCAAACTGACAACGACAACAACATTATTAACAACGACGAATATAATGTTGATAACAACAATAATAGCAGTGGCTCAATGCAGAATGTGGTGGATGAAGCAGACAGTAAGGTAAAGTTAGCAAAGCTAAGTGAACTAAAGGATATCAACACAAGTGGGAGTTCCTCGCCATGGTTGCAAGTGGGGCTTGGTTCAACAACTAATGTTGCAGCTGACCCGTAATTATTTTGATCATGTCAAGGACTGTGAGATTTTCTAATTTCTCTCACTCTCTTTTTCTTCTTTATATATTTTGTACGTATTAATCAAGAAACTGTAATTATCAACTCGACAAGCTCATCATATATAGTCCCCATATATATTCTTGTTACAAATGTACTTACTCTTTTCAATGTACATTTTTTTTTTTTGGGTCATCAGGAACCCTACATTTATTTGTTCCAGCAGAGAGAAAAACAAGGTAAGTGCACTAGCTATCACTGGATCAGAGTACTTATATTCCACTTCGGGTTCAGGCATGTTATAATTTTGTTGTATTCAAATGATATTTCCTATTACATAATTATCTTGTTGATCGAAAAAGCTTCAAAGTCATTGTTATTTTGGATTTTTGTGTGTGTGTGTAACGCAATTCAACTACGTATACCACACACTGCTTAGGATTTCCTAGAGAAGAAGATAACTTTCCAGAGTAAAACTTAACTGGGATAAATTGTGATGGATCCTGTGAAGCAGCGTTGCAAGTGATCCTATGCATGTTTCGTACAATACTGTGAATATTATCTCCCTAACTAATGAATTTGGAGAACTGGACATGGATTGTAGTTCATAATCAAATCCAGTTTGTTAGAAAATGTCTCTACGCGTCAGAATTGTTTGAGAGCTAGCTTTATGATTGACAAAACTTTCCTATTCACTTGTGACTTGTGCTAAACCACCAGATGATCCTAACTGTACATATTAGTCAAACTGGTTTTGATTAGCAAAGCTACGAACATAATTGAAGCCTGCGAACAAGTTGTCCTTGTTTTCAACGAGCTTATTCAAAGTCAGTTAGTAGATCCACTTTGTTATAATTTTAGTATTAGAACGAACATCCTTAATTAAGGTTTAGGGTTTGGTACACTTAAGAGATACCATGAAGAGCTCCGGATTTTGAATACATTTTATTCATGCATGTATATAATATGTGTATAGTATTCTAATTTTCATTGCACCTGACACACACTAACCCAATATTACATGTCGGTAGATTGTGAATTTACGATGCACGTTATAACATTTCTTTTTACATGATCAATTGTTCCGATTGGTAGGTTCAACAAGAGATCGAACATCGAACATATATATATGATTAACACGAATTAGAATCAACTTACTAAGCTGATCACTAAGTTGCAGAGACTACTAATCAGTTAGCTGCATATGCTTATCCAGAAAAGGAAAAGCTAGCTCCACTTGCGCTTTACCCCAACTGCTTTGTAGAAAGGTCTAGCTAATAACCACTGTCCTCCTCTAGTCTCTTCAACCACAGACGAGTTAATCTCAACACACTTGGTAAGAAATCCATGCGCACCATATTTTAAACGTGCAACCAACTACTCTCTCTCTCTCTCTCTCTCTCTCTCTCTCTCTCTCTCTCTCTCTCTCTATATATATATATATATATATATAGATAAGCTCACATGGGAAATTCATGATTTTTCTTTAATTTCTGGAACTTAATCATTAAGGACTTAGTAACCAATAGAGCACTCTACCCTACTTGGTGCTTGTTAAAATACATTGTTTTAGTGGAGAAGACTCTTATAATTATCTCAGAAAGTTCTGTTAATGCAACTTGGGATATAGGCACCATGTCCCCTCATGTATTATGCGGTTTCATTAATCAAGATTTGAGGACAGCCGCACTGGACCTTATTTAAAAAAAATAATAAAAAAAAAGAGTTCTTGGTTGCCTCTCATTTTTATTTCAGGGCCGGCATTGAGGACAATAACTCAAGGGAGTGGATCCTCTCTGGAGCTCGTGTTTTACCTAACTTTCCTAAACTTTCAACAACAAAATGACAACTGTATAAGATGCATCTAACTGCTCATATTGATTTTTCTCACTACTTTTAATTTATTTTTTCAATCCTTCCTTTGATGCTATGACCAAGTACTTGCTTCTTCGTCTTCTTCAAGTTCAAACCCAGACTTTTTCAGCTCCTCGTCAAAAACCTATCAAACTTTAACACAATTGTAAGAAACCCAATTGAGATTTTCACATATTAACACAAACTCAATTGAGATTTTCACATATTAACAGGAACCCACTGAGATTTCCACATTAACAAAAACTCAATTGAGGTTTAACATAATTGAAAGAACATAAGTTAAGAGGGGGAGTTGTTGGTGTTGCGGTCAGCCGAGAAGTTCCGATCATCGTCATCGTAGCTGGTCCCCGGGGCGTTGCTGCGTTGGTGTTGAAGAAGCGAGAAACATAAAGAGAGTCATGTGCTCGTCGTCTTCATCATTATCCCAAATTAAGTCATCCCAGACAAAACCAAACCACCTCCCATGAAGCCTAGCAGTCTCTAACAAAACCCAAGCCTACCTCTTCATCTTCTTACAGTGCAGCCAGAGATCTCCGGCAATGAAGAATTGAAAGAGGCGCAGGAGAGGGAGAGGAAGGGAGAGAGAGAGAGAGAGAGAGAGAGAGAGAGAGATTGGCAATAGCAAAGGAAAAGTGAACTTTAGAAGGAAAATGAAAATTAAATTTATTGTAGAGCATTAGATATGACATTATACACGTGTCATAATCTACCTGAAAGCTTAGGTAGCTCAAGTAAGAAGGTAGCTCATGAAAGGACACTACTAGAATTATGGCCCCAGACATCGGCCAAAAACCGATGAGAAACAAAAACCTGATCGATGTCTTTGTGGGTGATGAAAAAGATCCGGAAAATGCAGACATTGGTTTTTAGCCGATGTCTAGTATTCGTGTAGACATCGGTTCCTAATTATAAATCGATGTAAATAGGTTTAAATGATAACAAAGTTACATGTTTTACTATTGTTAAACCCACATTTTATTGTATTTAATGCTTAAAGAAATATAGATTACACAACACAAGTTTGCTTTTTAACATCGTTATTGATTTAAGAACCGATGACTGATACTGTTACAGACATCGGTTCCCATTTTGGAACTGATGTCTGGTACTCAGTAACATATTGTTTTCGACAAAAAATCGATGTCTGTGTATTTTAGTAACATCGATTTCCATTTTGGAACTGATGTCTGTTACTCAGTAACATATCGTTTTCGACAAAAAATTGACGTCTGTATATTTTAGTAACATCGATTTTCATTTTGAAACTGATGTCTGGTACTCAGTAACATATCGTTTTCGACAAAAAATCGATGTTTGTATATTTCAGTAACATCTATTTTCATTTTGGAACTGATGTATCTGTATTACTAGACATCAGTTTTTATGGTTAAAACTGATTTCAACTTTATATCTAGACATCATACTAGAAAGTACGTCCGCGCGATGCTGCGGGTTCAGGCGATAAGAGTAGTAATCACAATCTTATAATGTTTGCCGAATATGCTATCGTTTTACATATCATAAAAGTTGGTTCACAAACTTTTTCACTAACTCTTACAAACTCTCTCTAATTCTTCCATTATCAAATCTATACATTCCTGCATTTCTGCCTTACAGATTACCAGCCTCTTCCACATTGTAAGTTGAATTAGATGCAAGAGAATACTTCTATGTGGCTGAAAATTCCAGCATGACCAACGTACATATAATCTCCTCCATTTTGGCTACAAGGGACGAATATGCCACAGCCAACAATTCCATAGTCAAAGCTTTCTTTTCTTTTCTTCTTTCATGTTTGATCTTCTCTTTGTGAAAAGTATCTACACAACTGCGAAATTCAAAAATCAATGATCAATTCATGACAAAACAAACATAACAAAAATCAATCACTGTATATCACTAAAAATACAATCTTCCAATTACAAAAACACCTCTGATAATCCCTTGTTAAAGTCACCCCTGAGAAGAAGAGGATCTGATTAAAAAATAAGAAGTGTTAAAACACATATCGTATCCAATAATACATAAAACAAAACATAAATGCAAAGGAAGCAGATAACTTAGCAAGAAGAGTAGATGTAAAATACACTCACATTTCCCATTGCAAGTAATCCTTGTCAAAGAAAAAAACCATTCCCAAGAATGAGAAAAATACGTCAAATCCGGTCAATCCCAGTCCGATCTCTGTCTCATTTCAAAATTGCATGAATTAGAGGTGACACCAAAAGTTCAAATACATCAAATACAGCTCAACTGGCAATCAATCCAACCTTTCTCAATGAAATTTGACACCCAGTAAGAAGAGGCAGGACAAGCAATGCAGTATAAAACATACTGGAAAAATAAGTTCCTATAATAGCTTCTTTTGTATTAGAAATAATTCCAAGTGGTACACAATTTTCACCACAACAATCACAGCACATAACATGTGTTGCAATCACTGCAGATCAATTCACACCACACTGGTCACCAGAACCAAATTCTAAGCCCAGCAGCTTTGGTCACACTACACTCAACTATAGTGCCAGATTTTAACGAACTACCATACTAGTAACCACAACCAAATTCTAAGCAGAGCAACTTCAGTCACACTAGACTCAACTATAGTGCCAGATTTACTGAATCAATAAACAATATTACCCATAACAAGTTCACACAATTAAGATGCATATAGCTTAAATCAAGAAAGTAATTAAAGACTCCAAATCTATTGGGAAACTATGAGAATAGCAAAGATTAGTAATAAAACTCGTCTTACTTTTCCGATCATTCATCTCGAAGGAAAACATTTTTGCCAACGACTTACTGCAAACAATAAACACAGAAAATGGGAAGAGAATTCTTGGTGTACTGGTTTAATATAATAAACCAAACAAGATGTACCTTCTCTGCATACTCCTTGGTGTACTATTTGAATTTGTTGTAAATAAGCTTTCTATTCTCAGCATTCTTCTTCTTGGCAGCTTCAAGCCCCCTGCTTCTTTGCCAAGACTTCGGAACCACTACCTTGACTGCTTCACCCATCTCTACAAATGTGGATCGCAGATAAATGAATGAACTTTCAAAACAAGCCTAATTCAATCTGATACAAAGTCCTCATAAAGTTCCCTAAGAACAACAAATGAACAAAGTGACAAACAAAGCACAATATATTAAATAAACAGGTACATAATCGGAACGGCAGAGCACAACAGAGCACAATATTTGATGCGGCTGAAACAGCCTCACAATTTAACCCTGCAAAATGTAGTTGTCAGTATAGGATAAGCAGGGATCATTCAGTCCAGGGATTGTAGGGTACACCTACACAAAAAGGTCAATTAACAAATAAAAGAATAAAATGGGGGGTTTTGAATTTTGGTTCCTATTCTACTTAAAAAAACAAAAAAAACAAAACAAATAAAACTATATACAATGATTGACTTCCCTAACCTAGACCAATACCACTCGAAAATTACTAAGTGTAAAAACAGAAAATCCATTTCAACATGCTACAAAAATGTGCCCATCTTTAATGCCTAGATAAGAGCTCAAATGAAAAGCCTCAGCAGATCAATCCACTTATCTGATTCATTCTAATGTAGGCATGGATCAGAAAAGTCCTTACCAAGCCTAATACTACTAATTTTCGAAAATACTCAGCGTAATTCTCTTAACTAGTAGTATTATCTAACCCTCGAATCAACTCACACGTGCAAATTAACCATTACACATAGAATTTAACACGTAATTTCCAGAATCATTTAATTATTAAAGCATGATTTTAACCACTCGTTAGAAATAATTACTACTTGTTTAACTCAGCATCTTAACAAATAATAATTACTCTTGGCAAATTAAGCAAACACACAAGAACTCTCACCGTTATTCTAGCATGCAAACTTATTAACCTAACTCTGAAAATTACCTAAACAAGTAAAAGGGCACAAGATTGTAACATGCATCATATAAGAATTCTCGAAATTAACTCAATAATAAACTGAAAATCTCAAAAATATTAATAAAAATATTCTGAAAATTTCATGTCTCCAATTACACAACTCGCAAATTGAAACACACAAAACCGAAACAAAAATTATAAGTAGAGTCATAGTTACACTTTGAAACTTTCCTCAGCGGCTTAGCAACACAGTGATGAACTCGTCTCTGCTATGGTGGTGGAGCGTCTTTGACTCAGCGCCTAAGAGCTTCATAGATTGATGGATGGATGGTGTCACGGTCTTGTAGGAGATGGAGGTTTGAGGAGTTAATTGGGCAGTCTTGGAATGGTTTTTGGCTAGGAAGTGATAGGCTAGGAAATGATCTTGGCTCGGAAGTGATACCAATTATGTTCTGGATGTTGCCTATTTATAGGGGAGCATTGGTTGGCTTTTGTCGATCATACCCTTCATCATTGGACGGATGGATTGCATCATAATTCCTTTAATTTCCCAATTAAAACATCTCCTTTATGGCCTTAACTCCTCTCATAATGGGGCAATTCCTTTAATTTCCAAGCTGAAACGTCTTTCTCTTATTTATTTTCCTGTTGAAACATCTTTCTCTTTTATTCCTCAACTCAAAAACGTCTTTCTCCTTTATTCCCCAACTGAAAACGTCTTTCTCCTTTATTTCCCTTCTTCATTGCTTGGTCAAATATCTTAATGCTTTATTTTATGACTCCATCATTGCTGTTTCCAAGAGTTCCACCAGGCAAGGTTTCCTACAACAAGCAGGAGAATATCAGAATTTTCTAGAGAAAATAAAGGGAATTAAAATGTAAAGACCGCAAAAACAGTTGACAGTTAGGAATCCTGATCCAACTAGGATTTTTCATGAATTTTACTTTTTCCGCCTATTTCACTCCAAACACTCAACAAGACTATCAAAATGACTTAATGACTCAAAACACTAAACTAAGGGAGAAATAAGGCTAAAATGAGGTAAATAATCAGTAATATCGTCACACTTTTTTGCTCCTATCAATATTCATACCATCCAAAAGACCAAAACTGGCAGTGCACAACAGAGCCTAACTCTTTTTTCAAATATTCCAAAACTGGCAGTGGCAACCGCAACAGTCGCAAAAGAGATACAAAACAGATACATAACTAAATATACAATCTTCAAAATCTACGATATGGGATCCAAAACCAATACATCAAACAATTCAATGCTTTACCAAAACAGATACAACTCTACAAATGCAACTCAATTTCAAATTTTCAAGTCCAAAGTCAAAACAGAAAGGCAAAAAGTGACTGAATGCAATTCAAACCCAGAAATCCAGAAGGACAAAACAGAACACAGATCCAATTTTCATCTCATATCAGTCATATGTATAGCGTATAGCAATAGAAGCAGATGCAATTCGAACCCAGAAATCGAAGCAAGAAAGATGGCAGCAACTTACCAAGCTTGAAGTTTCCGAAATCGAGTTGAAAACTGAAATTGAAGCTGCTTCACCTAGTAGAGTTCGAGCCCAACCCAGACTTGAAGATTGAAAATTGAATACCCATAAGCAGAAATTAAGAGAAACAGAAACCCAGACTCACGGCGCACCGTCAGTCCATCACGGCGTCACCGTCGAAGAAAGAAAAGGCGTCTTGCGGTCGTGCCAGAGAGAGAGAGAGAGAGAGAGAGGATGCGGGAGAGAGAGAGAGAGAGAGAGGTGGCTGTAGAACCATGCTGGCATTTGGTGCTCGAAGTCGCACCAATCGAGGAGGATAAACTCCTTGGAGGCAGGTTGGACCAGTTGGGGTTCGGATCTCGGAGCAATGACGTGGTGGTGTTGGAAGAGAAGCACCGGCAGAGGCGATGGCGCCGGTCAGGGGACAGAGGCAGTAGTTCAATGAGGGAGAGACAGTAGCCGTGGAAAGAGAGCAGGAGAGGGAGGAGAGCGCTAGGGTTTCAGAGAGAAAGAGCTGAACGGAGAGAACGAGCTCAAGTTGGAGAAGGAGCTCAGGTCGGAGACGCGAAGGAGGCAGTCAGAGACTCAGAGTGAGAGTCTATCGATTAGGGTTTGAAAGTTTTTAGATAAAGTGACTAAGTGTTGGGGGGAATTAAAATTTTAGACCCCGCATTTCTCAAACTTTTAAACTTAGTCCCTCCGCGTTTTTGTAAATTTTTCGTACAAAACTTTTCTCATCGGTTTCTTTGGTGATTGATGTCCATAATAACAATAGAAATCGGTTTCTTCACAAACTGATGTTAACATGATTTTTAACATCAGGTGCAATCCTGACCGATTTAATAGTGGTGATGTCTAATGACATTATTCTAGTAGTGGGATTTGTTCCCATAACTCAATGGGTCCAATCTTGGAATGGAATCAACCTAGGAAAACAGCTTGCCACTGCTTAGAAGTTAGAAGCATGACTTTTTCAATAGGAACACTTCACGATCACCTTTTATAAAGTAAACATACCATCATAATGAAAAATAAGCCATTTTCATTAAGGAATCGATGGATGAACTATTATTTATCATTTATGATTTCTTGCTCGTGAAAATGCCAAATTATCTTATATATGTGCGTCATTTCTTGCTCATCGAAACGGTTGTGAGGCCGCCTACTTAGGTAGATAATTCTATGAACTTTGGTTGTGTATGCCTGTGAGGTATATCTGTGTAGCCAGTACAAGTTTGTTCATACCATGTACAAATGGTACACGAACCAAAAAACTCCTAGTAAAAGTTTATGTTGAGAGTGTACTAATTGAGACTTAGGGTTCAAAAGATTCCATTTACAAGTTTGGAATCAATTGTTAAACAGCGACAAGCGTGGCCCGTGACCCACCATTGTACCGATATTGTCACAACTTAACCACCCGATAGGTGTTGGGTTTTAATCACAAAATGCCTCGGTATAATTTGGTGAGATCCACCCACTTATAAGTTATATTTTATTTGTCACTTTTCCAATGTGGGATCTTTCCTCTCCAACATGCCCCCTCACGTGCAACCTAACTCTAGGTCTGCACGTGAAATTAATTAACAATCCAATTCCCACATTAGAAATTGGGACACAAGTCTCTAATAGGAGACTTGGTCAATATAACAATTCAAGGCCCACATCGGACACTTGGTAACAATCCAATCGGAATTTTCCTATGGCAATATAAGGAACCCAAATTTGGGCCCATGACAATTGGAGACGCAATTGGAGAAAGACCCGCTCTGATACCATGTTAAACAGCGACAAGTGTGGCCCGTGACCCACCATTGTACCGATATTGTCCCAACTTAACCACCTGATAGGTGTTGGGTTTTAATCACAAAATGTTTCGGTATAATTGGGTGAGATCCACCCACTTATAAGTTATATTTTATTTGTCACTTTTCCAATGTGGTATCTTTCCTCTCCAACATCAATATCAACAATATTTTCAGGGCCTTGGTAGTACTCCTTGTCATTTAATGGAATCAGTCAATTTAATGAACTTTCTGGGCTAAAAGATAGCCGGATCCTCTCAATGCAAGAAGGATTGGAAATTCTTAATCTATTATATAATCTTAAAACTCCATAAGAGCTTTAGGAAGATGTATTGTATTTGGATTTGTGCAGACTTCTTTTAAATGACAGACTTTTTGAAAAGTCCACATAATATTTGAAAAGTTGATAGACTGCTATTGATTTCTTAAAACCATTTATTTTAGCAACAGACTTTTTGTTGATTCATGAAAATCTATATATTTTATTATGAATGACTTCTATAGATTTCCTAGCAAGTAAAAAAAATAAAAACAAAAAACAAAACCAATGTAGGCCAAATGCAAAACAAGATAATAACTCATTCCCTCTTCAATGGTCAAGTATCTTCTAGTAGAAATTGACTCAAATGAGTAATTATCACTCTATTTAGCTAGTTTGTTCTAGGGGTCGGGCCCGGCCTTACTATATTTTTAAATAATTGCGGGCCGGGCCGGGCTTTATTAAAAGTCAAAGGATCCAAGCCCGTCCATATAAAGCGGGCCTTGCGGGTTTTTTCTGGCCCGGGCGGGCTTGGCCTTGCGGGCTTTTTTGGGCCGGGCCTTGCGGGCTTTATTTATAAATAAATATTTAAAGACACAAGTATTTTTTTTTTTAATCAAGCTTTGGAAATTCAATGGATAATGATCAAATACAACCAAAGATAATAGATCTATATAACTATATTGTACCCAAAAAAATCTATATTTATATATAGATACTAATTTATTGATAAATAAATTTTTAAAGATACTAATTTTTTATAAATCTATATTTATACATCATACACTCCAAAGAGCTACACATAGCAATTCAAAGAAAATGAGAAACCGACCGTTGGATGAGTTTATTACAATAAATTATGAGTGTGGTAAAAAATTTAGCCAATTTGACCATATTTCGAATCAAATCAGATTGGTCAACCGTAGTTACTTATATGTTTTATTGGTTGACCGATGGCGTGGCAACCGCAAAACGTGCTTATTTTTTCACATCACGTTTGTATATATTCCATCGATGGATGTGCATGTCCATAAGATTAAAAAAAAAAAATTTAATTACAAACACATTGGACTATACCAATTTTATTCGTAAAGTTATATGACTTATACATTGCATTTAAATTGTTTAGGTTCATTCTAAAGCAACCATGAAGTAGAAAATGAATTCGGAGAAACCAACCGTTCGATGGAGAAATTGTAATGTTTTATGGTGGTTGTAGAAAATGCAGCCAATTTGGTTCTCGTTTCGAATTCTATCAACTAGGTCAAACGTAGTTACTCTTATAAACCTATATTTATATATCATACACTCCAAAGAGCAACCCCTATCAATTCAAATAAAATGGAAAAACCAACCGTTGGATGAGTTTATTACAATAAATTATGAGTGTGGTAAAAAATTTAGCCAATTTCATCATATTTTCGAATCCGATCAGATTGGTCAACTGTAGTCACTTATATGTTTTATTGGTTGACCGATGCCGTGACAACCGCGAAACGTGCTTATTTTTTCACATCACGTTTGTATATATTCCATCAATGGATGTGCGTGGACATAAGATAAAAAAAATTAATTTTAATTACAAACACATTGGTCTATACCAATTTTATTCCTAAAGTTGTATGACTTATATACATTGCATTTAAATTGTTTAGGTTCATTCTAAAGCAACCATGAAGTAGAAAATGAATTCGGAGAAACCAACGCTCGATGGAGAGATTGTAATGTTTTATGGTGGTTGTAGAAAATCCAGCCAATTTGGTTCTCGTTTCGAATTCGATCAACTAGATCAAACGTAGTTACTCTTATAAACCTATATTTATATATCATGCACTCCAAAGAGCAACCCCTATCAATTCAAAGAAAATGGAAAAACCAACCGTTGGATGAGTTTATTACAATAAATTATGAGTGTGGTAAAAAATTTAGCCAATTTCACCATATTTTCGAATCCGATCGGATTGGTCAACCGTAGTCACTTATATGTTTTATTGGTTGACCGATGCAGTGATAACCGCGAAACGTGCTTATTTTTTCACATCACGTTTGTATATATTCCATCAATTGATGTGCGTGGACATAAGATAAAAAAAAATTAATTTTAATTACAAACACATTGGTCTATACCAATTTTATTCTTATAGTTGTATGACTTACACATTGCATTTAAATTATTTAGGTTCATTCTAAAGCAACCATGAAGTAGAAA
Organism: Rosa lucieae; assembly: GCA_024704745.1. Taxonomy (NCBI): domain Eukaryota; kingdom Viridiplantae; phylum Streptophyta; class Magnoliopsida; order Rosales; family Rosaceae; genus Rosa; species Rosa lucieae. The sequence goes on from CM045492.1 coordinate 40,159,590, forward strand.
AAGAATTCGGAGAAACTAACCGCTCGATGGAGAGATTGTAATGTTTTATGGTGGTTGTAGAAAATCCAACCAATTTGGTTCTCGTTTCGAATTCGATCAACTAGGTCAAACGTAGTTACTCTTATAAACCTATATTTGTATATCATACACTCCAAAGAGCAACCCCTATCAATTCAAAGAAAATGGAAAAACCGACCGTTGGATGAGTTTATTACAATAAATTATGAGTGTGGTAAAAAAATTTAGCCAATTTCAACATATTTTCGAATCCGATCAGATTGGTCAACCGATATGTAGAATATATATATGCACATTAGCACATATTTTATATAGAAGTATAAGAACTTCCACACACACACACACACACACACACGCATATTGATATATATATATATATATATATATATAAACACACACACACACACATATTTCTATATATATATATATATTATGCGGTAATGCATATATATCTTTTCTATATATATACATTTGGAAGCTTCACATATTGCAAAAAAGAATAGCAAGCTTAAGGAGAAGATGATAGTAACAGAAGGCCCAACTAACCATTTTTTCTCACTGATTCTACAACCGTTCATATATATGTTTATAAACACACACCGACACACACACACACATAGCCATTTTTTCTCACTGATTCTACAACCGTCCATATATATGTTTATAAACACACACCGACACACACACACACACAGAGATATATATATATATATATATCTATATATATATTTATAACACACATATATATATAAACACACACACAAATATATATATCTATATGTGTCTATATATATATATATTTATTTATAAACACACACACACACATATATATAATATTTTACAGGCTTTTACGGGCCGGGCCTACCGGGCCTTTGGCGGGCTTTTTGCGGGCCGGCCCACTACCCACCAAGGCGGGCTTTTGCGGGCTTTTTAACGGGCCGGGCCGGGGCGGGCTTTTAGCCCTCAGGGTCGACGGGCCTCCATCGGCCCACTTGATCCGCGGGCTTTTTGATGAGGCCTAGTTTGTTCACATTTCTAATCTCCAATCAACATAAGAATACAATATAGATTACTTGATGTTATAGTTAATTCTCATCAATTTTGTTTTCACCGATTAACATATATCATACCAATATTGGTCAATGTCTTGATCTTTTTTTTTTTTTTTGAAAGGGTATTGATTTCATTAGATTGAATAGCCATAAGCAAAGGGCTAGAGTCTAACATGCACTTGAATAGGAAACAGATTAATCCCGAACTCTATCAAACAAATGCAAACTCATTACAGATCTGTTTTGAGCTCACTATAGCAACGAGCTTATAGTACAAAGAACAACTCCGTGTCTTCTAGGGCAAAATCATCTTCTAATCTCTAATTAGCCAATCACGCCATTGTGGTACCAACAGAATGCCACTTCCTAGCAAAACAAATAGAAGCAACTCCTTGTCCATAAGCCGTTTGGGGTGCACCTACCATTCAAGATATTTACCAACTCCAATAGAAGCTCTAATCTGAATAGATAGGCACTTGCAGACCGTAAATCGACCTAAGCCCAAGAAGGTTTAATTCTTAGGCCAGGCCATCCCAATCCACTAAGAAATAAGTGAGGGTGGCAATACACCCTCCTGCAAAGCCCATAGATCAGGCCCAAGTTGCCCATATGTGAGTCTAGGCCTAAAGGCCCAAACCCACACACAAATAACCCTAGCAGGAACATAGGCCGTCTCCTGCCATGCCGCCGCCGCCAGCAAGACTTCCGACAGGCGTCCTGGTGAGGTGAATTTTGGTGTGGAGGTGTGAATCTTGGTGAGGAGAGAAAAGTGATGAAGTGGTGTGGAGAAGGAAAATGAGGTCTGATGCGGCGCTGTTGGAGAGGATCGAAATTGAAGAAATGGATTTGCTCAAGTATGGATGGTGCGGCCACTGTTGGTGTTCTCGAAGTATAGTATAATTGGTCTATATATATGGGGGTGAGAGAAAGGAAAGACAAATCAGTGGGTGTGGGCTACGGAAGAGGAAAAGAGAATGCATCCCCTCCGTTGGTCGAGAGAGAGAACCAAATTCATGTGTTAGGTCAGTAGGTTTCATGATAGACAAGGAGATACTGCTACGTGTCTGCGTTTGGTTGGCTACAAAGAAAGAAAAGAAGAGGCTGATGGCATGCACGTGGGTTTTGGAAATCAAAGTGCAGACTTTGCTTTTGTTTGCTTCTGTGCATGATTAATTAAGTAATTAATCATTTGATTAATTAACTTAATTAATTAATCACTATTTCTTTTCCCCCTTTTTTTCATTTTCTTGGTGTTCTTTTCTATTTTTCTTTCTCACGACACTCTCACATATGACTTCATGGGTTGGACTCCACTTTCTTGCTCGAGGTGACCATGGTTGACCAATGTCGATTATTTTTCATTTTGTCTGAAACTCCATTTTACTTCAGTTTTGCACAATTTTCTCTCATTTCCGCAATTTCGCTTATTTTCTACAAAATAAATAAAAGTGGATTAATTACATAATAATTGACATGAGAATTAGCTTAATTCTAGTGTTTTAGATATAATTACATGTATATAAATACTTGTAATCACGTCCCTTCCACAGCATCATTCGCCGCCCGGTTCAAGATTTGGCCACAACCGAGACCACGTACCACAATCAAGCCCCATCCAAGCCGGAACCACCTAAGACTAGATCTGCTGTGTCGGGCTCCTCCCCACCGACCGAATGTTGCTAGCGTATACAACGCCAATCACCTACCGATTAGAATCAGGAAACCTCCACCTAAATTCCGATCACCAAGAGCACCGAGAAAACAACCGGTACAAAATCGAAACTCAATATCCACATGTCATGAGCGCTAGAACACCGTGCCTAGGCTAGAACACCATCGAACAGTTGACGGAAGTCCTCTATGTGCTCGACCAAACCCTAGGAGAGGAGAGCGCCGCTAGTAAAATAAGAACAAGTATTATTGAAACTTACTAAAATAAAAAGAGTAGACATGAATCTAATGTCTTTATCTATTATCAATCAATTGAAATTCAATTGTTAAAACTTTCTTTGAATTATAATATAAATTCAAATCGATGAGAATAATTAATAAGACAAAATTTAGTTTAATTTTGATAGCAACACTATTCAAGGTTTTAGGGGTAGACCACAATATTTGGGTTTTAGAGTTTCAGAAATTATTTTTGTTGCTATTTAGGGTTCTAAGTATCACAATTGAAAAACAAAAAAATCACATTCAACAACTACAATGAACATGTTGGGTATAAAAAAACGTTGATATCATACAAAATTAGATAAAAGATAAAAAAAAAAAAAAAACCAAGAAGAGAGATGATAGAGGACCAATTTTATTCAGAGAGAATGACTTTGATAGACTTTTTCAAATCTTTAGTCTGGTGACTAGAAAATTATTGAAGTTTGGTATGTATAGTTAACACTACAAAATCCATAATTATCCATGATTTTCTAATTCCATATGTATGAATGATAATGAATGCTTTTTTACTAAGGCGCCGCTCTGACGCCAGAAACCCTAAACTCTGTCCTTCTCCTCGTACACCCTCTCCATGGCAACGATTGAGGAGGTTGCAGCAAGCTTTGCATCGTCGCTGGCTCTTCTTGGCGACGATGTGGTGGATCTCTCCAAGATGCCGGGTGCGGATACCAGGCGCGGCTCTCAGGCCTACCTCCTTGCACGGCCTCTCACAACAAAGCCGTTTAAGGCACCCGATCTGCAGCGCTATTTCAAACGCGTATGGGTTCTCAATGCTGCTTTCACTGTCCAAGAAAGGGCACAGAAACGCTTTGTGATAGCGTTCGATCTGCGCAAGGATAGAAACAAGGTACTAAAAGGAGGTCCTTGGTATTTCCAGCGTGCTCCAGTCGTCATCCAAGACTATGATGGCTTGAAATCTCCCACTGCAATCCAGATGGATGAACTGTTCTTTTGGGTGAAGATTCGTAACATACCACCGGCCTTGGAGGTAAAGAACACAATCATGAATGTTGCTTCGGTTGCCGGCAGGTTTCTGGAATGGGACGACAAGCATTTCAAGGTGTCTGGGGATGTTAGGGTTCATGTGACGCATCAGATCGCTAAACCTTTCTTCCTAACCAAAACCCTCAAACTTGCACCGGGAGTGATTGAGGAAATATCCTTTTTCTTTGAAAACCTTCTTGGCCGCTGTCGTGATTGTGGTTTTATTGTTCATGAGAATGGAAATTGCCAATTTACAGGAAAGAACGCTCACCAGAACTCTGACCCAAAGTCGGCAGTGCATCGGATGGAACTACCTAGTTCCTTCGCCGGTTCTGCGCAATGCAATTTCACTGGAGGTGCATTCCGCTTTCAAGGGATTCAAACACCTATTCTACCTCCTGTGGCTCGCAGTTTGTTTGGCTCTGGTCCCTCCACCAAGCTGCGTAAACCTATGGTGCTTCGCCATACTAACCTGCAGACAACTGAGGAAGCAAATAAGCAACTCGTTTTAATACCTCCAACAGAACAATCTCCTTTGAAGAGAGGCAGGCCTAGTTCTCCCTTTACCTCTCCAAAGAAGATCAAGCTCATGCTAGAGGAGCTTAGTGTTGGCAGTATTAGCGCACCGGCACCTGCAAAGAAGGTTAAACGACTGGCCACCGACATTAGGTTTTCTGCTAAGTCACTGGGACTTGTGGAGACGCCGGGAGGGATGCTAGTCCCTGCAGAGGGGATGATGCCTCAGGAAAATGTCTCCGAGGGCCCAACCACCAAGAAGAAAAGAGGCAGACCTTTAGGGTCCCGAAACAAGAACCCTCCGAAGCCAAAGACCTCAGTCTCTGCTGAAGATGTGCTTTCCTACCTCCACTCGGGGAAGACTGCTAGCCCTAGCTTCAAGGGCAAGGAAAAGATGTAGCCGTTTAGAATATGTTGCCTATTACTATGCTTGTTCATAGTACATAGGCTCACTAGAATAAGTGAGCATGAATTGTTTTAATGGATGATCTAGTCTATGTATCACCGTGGTGTTTACATCGCAACTTCTTGACTATCTGTATAAGGAAGGATATGTAATGGTCATTCTGGCCTTACTGTTTAATATCAAAAAAAAAAAAAATATGTATGAATGATATTTTGAATACATATGTACTTTCATTCATTTTTAAAAGTCCTAATTAAATACTCTTAGATTTGGGTGGAATTCATGAAATCTTTAAAAATCCTAATTAAATACCCCAAGACTTTCATGGACTGCTAAAAGTCTATATTGAATACATTTAGATTTTTAAATTCCATAGATTTATTTAAGAGTTCCACTAATTTCATATACAGTACATCCCCCTTAGTGTGTGTGCGCGCGCGTGCAAAACCTTTTGAGTAAAAAATTTAGGCAAAAGCAAGACTCAATTATCATGCAAAAAATTATTTCAGAGGCCAATCTAGAGCAAGACTATGTACGTTGTGAGTGAGATATATCATCAAAGATTCAATAAGGTAACTTAATTTGTTAATTACAGTTCATTTTATCATTGAAAACAACGTACCATTGTTCGGAACAATACATACACCAATACATGAACACAGGCATGCAAGCCTACATTGGTACATAACTACTCCTTAAGAAATAAAGCTCTGAGTTTAAGCTAGACAAAAGCACTTCGTGGAAGAAAAAATATAGACTATTACCTACGTTCACCGAGCATGCAATTGTGGTATGGAAAACAGATAACAATTTTAAGAAGACTCATATAAGAACTTCAAATAGGCTGGACTAGACAAACTCGATCAAACAGAACCGTTTGTCACCTAACTAAGAAAACAAAAAAAGCACACACACAAAATGCATAGACTGGTCCAAAGTCTACTAACACTCCCCAAAATTGGAAGGAATTTATTGGAAAGATAAAAACTATAAAAAAAAAAAAAAAAAAAAAACTGAAATAGGCAGCAGCCAACATGTTCCAAAGAGCTCTAGCCCAAGGCCCAACAGTTGGCCTAGCCTAGCGTATGCCCCTCTGTGTAGATCTGTCAAGTGCACACCACTGTTGCCACCACAGAGCAAAGAACACCACCTTGACACCTGGTGTAGATTTGAAACGGAGATCCAACCCAGCCCACGTCACCTAATTCTGTCTCGTAAATCGGTGCCCTTGGCCTCACTTGTCTCACAGCTGCATCAAACTAGAAATGGACGCCTACGACCACCATTGTCAACCTTCCAGGCAAAGCAAACCCAAAGGCCAAAGGAGTAACTACAACCCGTCTTGCAGTAGCCTCACAACATCCGTGCAACCAAAGGCTTGCACTGACGCTGGGATTCCACCGGACGAACACTGCTTGACTAATGCCCGATTGCTGTAGCTAAGATATGAGGAAAAACTGTGCGGCTAGAGAGGAAAAAAAATAGCAAAATTAGTAATTGCTATATATTTTTTAATTTGTTTATTACATCAACATAATGTGATTAAAGTTGTCTCCTTTCTTCTAGTTCGCTCATTAATTTTTTAACGTGTGCATCTTAATTTAGGTCAACTAGTTCCTTTCTTCTTGTTTCTTTTTTTCACTTTCAAAAGGATCTCAGGATCGATCCTAGATGTAAGAAATCTAGTGAAAACTAGTTCAATTTCGTTTTCAAAGGTTTGCTTGCGATACTTCTGAATTGGACATGTTTATACTTAATCTCCAGGTCCATAGCCTTTCCATATTATCATAATTCATAGCCGTAAATGTTGATTAAGCAAGAATTCAGACACACCATTCGAACTCTCAGTCATGTGTATGTATATATCCAGGTTATAGTTTAGTAAGAACAGTTATAACACTCAGTTTGACTATCAAAGCCTCTTCTCTAACAAAGTAGTCTTTGTATATAAAGTCAACTTTTGCTCTGCTAGGAGTTTCTTCTTAGTTGAAAGACTGATCGAGATTGGTGCAGTGATGGCGGCAAAAGGGATGGTGGCATATCTTTCCTTGTCGGAAGAGGCCGTAGTGAGCCTGGTTGGGGGCGGGGATACGATCTGCGACCCATTTTTTTTACCTATGTGGACATCTGCTAACAAGAAGCCGATGGCTATTCAGTGTTCTCGGCGGCGATGTCTGGAATATGGAGGATGAATTAAAGGGTCCTGATCCATGAAGATGAGGGGGAGGATCTTCGTGTTCTAATTCAAGGAGCAAAAGGTGAAGCACCGTATTCTTCATGGAGGCCCATAGTACTACAGCAACTCGATGTTATTGCTAGTAGATTATGATAGTGTTGGGGCTCTGGCAGAGGTGTCCCTGTACTTTCTAGAGGTGTGGGTGGCAGTGATGGGTCTGAGAGTGGCCATGAGCAACGATCGGGCTCTCACCCAACTTGGCAACATGTTAGGTACTTTTATCAAGGCTGATCAAGGGGCGTTGTGATGCAAGGAAGCCAACCAAAGAATCAGGCTAATCCACGATGTGCGCCATCGCATCTGGGCTAGGCGTAAGGTCTGCTTCTCGATGGAGGTTTCGGTGGAACTCTAATTCTGGTATGAAAAATGTCGTGGACCTGCTTCACCCATAGTGGTGGTGAGTGTGACCGGAAGCTGGTGATGACGGCGATGGCGGTGGAGGAATCAGGTCTAGTTGTGGAACTGCCGGAGTCTAGTTCGGTTGAGATGGACCTGGTGGCTGGTGCTGGTTTCTGGTGTCTTACAGGTTTAGGCAACGCAGACAGCGGGGATGAAGAAAGCTAGCCCGAGATTTTGCGCTGGAAACCCTAAATTTAAATTAGGAAATTAGGGTTGACTGCTATGCCGGGTTTGACTAAGGCTGTTAGGCTAGTTTGTTCTGTTGGGTTCGGTTTGTCTAGTGCTGTTGAGTTGACTAGTGTTGTTGGACTGGGCTCTGGATTAGTTGGATTTATAGGAGCTGCTGGTCTTTTTGGGCACCCATCTAGGGTTTAGGGTGTGAGAATACTTCGTGAGGAGGAGTAGCTCGAGGATGGGAAGCGTCTGAAGCTGTCTGATGGCTTAGTCGAGGTCCCAGTAACTGATGGAAAACTTCTGAAGAAGAAGGGCAGACCTCGTGGTTAGCAGAACAAGCCCAAGCTTGTATCTACTCCCACTTCAGTGGTGGATGCTGGGAGGCCGTCATCAGAGGAGCTGAATGGCCTATCTCAAGAGGGCTAGGGTTATAGATCTACATTGACTCGAAGAAGCTTTGGATATGATGCTTGCAGAGACGTACACCATTGGGTCTTTAGGCGTTAATGCTTCATTATAGTTGCTTTGTTTTAGGTTGTGTAGGTCTGTATTTTCGTTTTCTCTTTTGGTTTTTAGCTTGTTTGTTTTTGCTTTTCACTTCCTAGTCCTCTATCTATTTCTTGAATGTTCTCATTCTTAGATGGTGTAGGATTAGGAAGTTTTATTTTTCCTTGCAGTTCCTTAAGGTTTTTAGTTTTTTCTGGTTAGAAGATTTGGGTTGCTTTTCGCAGTCTGTATTGTGCTTAAATTTGTACTATGAGTGGCTTCTTGAAACCCTCTAACTTGACGTAGTGACATCGTAATATTTTTGGAACCTGACGTCGTAAAAAAAAAAGTTATATATTTTTGGAATGACTATTTAATGTAGAGATAATCTCCATGGAACAATAATCAAATGAAGATCATTTAGTCACCCAAATGTTTCAATCAATTAAGTAATTTTTGGTAGCAATTAATATGATATTTATAACAGACGGTTCATTTGTTTCATACAATTGGATATATATATATATATATATATATATAGAAATAGATAACTTCATTAACTTATTCATGGCCAGAAGACACATACATCACATGTTATTTAATACCAACCGTACTAGATGACACAAACTGCCAAACAAATGACAAGTGACCCTCATTGTAAAATACGCACACTTTTAAAGTGCCTAGCTAAATGTTCAAAACTCAAACTATCTAAGTTCTTGCTATAGCAACCTTACTCGTCTAGAGACCTCAATTGGTGTATGACTAGAGAAGCTAAGTTATATAGTACCAGACTCTAAAACAAATGCTAAGTACTAGGCCGGCCCACACCAAGCACAACTAGAGAACTAGCCCAAACGAGCCCAGGCCGAAGTGAGGAGGGAAAAATGGGCCGAAGCATAGAGCCCAACCCACTACCACCCCCCCAACCCCCCCTCGCCCCCACAACCATACCAGCAAGAACTGGAACCCTAATGATACTGCCGGAGCCGCTGCAGCCGAGTCAATCCGATGGTCGCCCTCTCCGAACAGCCATGGCCTCCATATTGCGTACCAAACATGCTGGTATTCCGCCGCTACAAACACGACCTAGTTCGAGTCAAGGAAGATCCGTTCACCCTTCCGGCAGACCGACACAGCGCCGCCAATCTCAGGTTGCCGCCACCAAAGGCAATAACTGTCTTCAAAACGCTAATGAGAATAGTTTTTACTTAAATGAAAATGATGTAATTGTTGATTATTGATTAACAAACATCTTCCCATTGTTTGACAAAGAAAAGAAATGTGACAATGTCATTCACTTCCCATTGTTTAAAATTATTATATGCATCAGAAGTACAAGTGAATCAGCAAATTCAGTGGATCTCAATCATTAATATTTATAGGCAACTTTTTTTTAATAATAAACTAATATAGTTAATGTCATCCAACTATCCATTTCTGTTGGTGCACTGAATACTCTCTCGATAAAAACTTGTCCAATCATTTTGCCATTTAAATGATTGCTTGTGAGAGTCATTTTGTTATCACATCTTTGCATCTCCACCATGGCACCATTCAGTATGTATAGATGGAAGATGTAAATTTTTAGGTAAATTGAAAATCATTAAGACATTCATTATTATTCATTATTGTGATTTACCATTACATACATGAACATATAAGATTTAACAGATTTGATTTGTCCAATACTTTGATCTAGTTCGGTACTATAACAATTATCAATTTGGTTGAAAATTTGCATAAATAATTTGTTCATAGAAACCTAAAAATTAAATTGTCGAAATGTCGTCAAAAAATAAGCTCCACAAGCGATCCTTCAAAATATATGACGATTAAATCTATCAGTAGAGGGCCTCATATATAACATTGAAATGGGTACTCGGAAGTATGTTGAATACCAAAGGTGAAATGGGTACTCAGAAGAGTCTTGAGACCTAGTTGTTTAGTGTTCAATGGTAATTGGTAAGAAATTGCAACCTCTGAATACCAAACACCGAAGAACAAGGACCCAAACCCAAATCCAGAAATCTCTGATCTGTCTTGGAACTGAACCCGACCTAGATCTCAAATACCATAAAATGAATAAAACAAACATATACTAACCAAACTTTGGCAGCCATCTGAATCTACATATTTTACTGCAAAAGAGCAACAACTGGAAGTTACCAAAAGAAAAAAGAGCGTAAACAAAGGTTCTACCTATACCTTTCACAGCAAAAACGTGAAAGACGGATATATAGTTTCTTCTAACCATCCATCAATACAGAAGTCTTGGTCTTTGGAATTCAATTAAACATTGGTACCACTATTTCATTAGGCATTAGCAATACCCGTAACCAAAAAAAGTAGTACAAGGCCAATGGGCAAGTTGCAAGCGTAACCACAATTAATTCTTATTCTCACCAAACCTATACTATCACTGGGTTGCCTCATGACCATATACTACTTTTATGGATCATGGTTACTATCTAGAACAATGTGTAATTTTAATGGTCATTGTTTACTATTGATTCAGAGTAACAAAATTATGACTAAAACACTCTAATAGTTATTAAAATTTATAAGTTTATTTCGGTTTAGCAATAGAGAAATTTTATTTTATTTCAAAGAGGAGTTTCATATTAGGCCTTATTAAACATTGAGAAGAAAAATATTACTAAACTAATATAGTTTAATAAATCATTGACATATGTAGTACGGTTTGATGCCTTTGATATTTAATCACATGATTCACATTGTGGTTACTTTTCATTTTAGATATGCTTGTACATCTTGTTAAAACATTCTTTGGATGCTCTCCCACATCATCATCATGCTATGTACTCCTTAATTTCATTTAATACAGATGATCGTCCGTCCTTTCAAAAAAACAAAAACAAAAAACTATTTTACAAAACTATTGAGCTTGATGAAATCAAGGAAGAAATGTAACTCACTTTGTTTCACATTATAAATTATGTTTGTTTTCTGGTTTGGATTACAAAGGCTAATGTTGCATATGTTTTTTTTTTTGGTTTGGATTACGAAGACTAATGTTGCACAAAAGCTACTAAGCAAGATATACGTACATATATATCTACAACCCAATGAAACCGACTATTTGAGAAAGAAAAATTACAGTGGGTTTGGTAACTCTTTCTGGTTATGTAAGTGTGATCACTTGCATCCTAGCTCCCCAAATTATGGATTGATTACAGAAATAGCGTTCACCATTAAATAGAACAATGCCAACGAAGTTTGGACCATGCTCCACCAAAAAAGGGCAAAACTATATAATCTAATTTAGACAAAACGAACCTAACAAGCAAGGCCATACACCACACTAATACAAATGCAGTTATCTACTTAATTATAGGAGTCTCTTTGTTAGTACTAATTTCTTCTCTTTACCATTTTACTCAACGGTGATTATGAATTGTTCATTTATTTAGTACTCGTAGATTTCTATGAAATATTTAATTTAATTTATTTGATAGATATAGTATTTAATTGAAGTTTTAAAAGATGAATGATTCCGATCATAAAAGTGTAGAGTAAATATTTGTGACTAAACTATTTATCTATTGTAATAGTTAATTGAAATGTCCATTATGATAGAGCCTTGTAATTCTTCCTTTTTAAGACTTAAGAGTATATACTCGTACTTTACCTCCTTTCAAGCATTGGTTGATAAAAAGAATCTCTCTACATACGTTTGATGAGTCAGGCTCTCTTAAAATAAAAGCCAACTAGTCCAGACCCTTCTCCATTCAAAGTAATATCAATATCCCACACCAGATAAAACACCCCTAGCTAGCAAGTGCATGCCCCACACTTACAATACAATCCCATGTGTATGAGGGTTACGTTAGACGATTTCATTTTTTTCCCTCTTTGATAGCTTTGAGGAATACAATGAATAGGATGACTAGTAAAGATTATTTACTCCCAATTTAGTTGTTTCCATTCTCCACAATTCTTCTCAATCTTATGGGCATATTCCTTGCTCGACTTAGGAAGGGGAGGGGGACTAAGTCCATACAAAGCCCCTAACTGAACGGCATTTACTCACCCTCCATAGAAAACTCCTTCTCAAAGGGGGAAGTTAGTTTCCTGCCCAATTTCCCACCTCTCAATTCCCATAAGACATTTCAACCAAAAGATCCAAAATTAAAGGACACAATTAATACCAATTAACACCCTCAAAGACCCCAAATTTAATTCTTCTTCTTCGAGGGTGGAAATAAAAATTTTAAAAAATAAATAAATAAATAACCAAAAAAAAAAAACAGCCGGCATGCTAAAGCTACCAACACTGACGGTGTGCCCTAACATCACCGGCACCAAAATAAAGCCTTCAGAGAATCTCGAAAATAAATAAATCCGATTCAGTTTCAACCTTTCCCAGTAACCGTACCGGTTTACGTGGGCCCCACAGGATACAAGAATTGATACGGTCACGACGCGTGGACGTAACACCTCCTACAGGTGAGCCGCGGGTGAAGGCTAAGAAACAAAGTTGGGAGTTGGGACAACCATAGTTTTTTTTTTTTTTTTTTTTTTTTTTTCAGCTTCGTCGTTACAACAAAAACCCCAGCAGTTTCCTTGACTTGGACAAGGAAGCCACCGGTTTATTCTGGTACATTATACTCGAAATGTCCGAACTGCCCCTTCGGAGGTTTCTGTTTTCGGGTTGGGCAGAGGAGGGCATTCTGGGGAGAGGGAAAAGGAGTGGTGAGAGAGGGTGAGGAAGGAATAAATACAGAAACGGGCAAGCTTCGCATGTTACATGTCGCCTCCTTCAAAGTTTTCAACCTTCATGCATACGCTTTGAATTAAATTAAATTTTCTTATTTAATTTGCCGTTTTTATGAGGAACAATCCAAAATTAAAGAAAACAGAAAAAAGGGATTTTCTGATTTAAGGAAAAAGAAAAAAATTGGAGCTTTGTATATATCTCTCTCTTGGTGGAGGAATGCTTGTCACCTACTCATTTTTAGTTTTCCACTATCTCTGAAAGGAAGAAGGAAAGAAGAAGGAGAGCATGTGAGCTCTTCACAGAAAGGTATAGCTATCTCTCTCTCTCCTGTTTTATGCTCTGTTTAAACACTCTTTGGTTTTTGGGGTGTGTTCTATTTGTTGTGTGGGGGTTTGGGTTTGATGGAGAGGCACAAGTGTAAGCTTTGCATGAGGAGCTTCTCTAATGGCAGAGCTTTAGGACCCCAAATTTAATTCTTCTTCTTCGAGGGTGGAAATAAAAATTTAAAAAAAAAAAAAAAAAAACAGCCGGCATGCTAAAGCTACCAACACTGACGGTGTGCCCTAACATCACCGGCACCAAAATAAAGCCTTCAGAGAATCTCGAAAATAAATAAATCCGATTCAGTTTCAACCTTTCCCAGTAACCGTACCGGTTTACGTGGGCCCCACAGGATACAAGAATTGATACGGTCACGACGCGTGGACGTAACACCTCCTACAGGTGAGCCGCGGGTGAAGGCTAAGAAACAAAGTTGGGAGTTGGGACAACTATAGTTTTTTTTTTTTTTTTTTTTTTTATCAGCTTCGTCGTTACAACAAACCCCAGCAGTTTCCTTGACTTGGACAAGCAAGCCACCGGTTTATTCTGGTACATTATACTCGAAATGTCCGAACTGCCCCTTCGGAGGTTTCTGTTTTCGGGTTGGGCAGAGGAGGGCATTCTGGGGAGAGGGAAAAGGAGTGGTGAGAGAGGGTGAGGAAGGAATAAATACAGAAACGGGCAAGCTTCGCATGTTACATGTCGCCTCCTTCAAAGTTTTCAACCTTCATGCATACGCTTTGAATTAAATTAAATTTTCTTAATTTAATTTGCCGTTTTTATGAGGACAAATCCAAAATTAAAGAAAACAGAAAAAAGGGATTTTCTGATTTAAGGAAAAAGAAAAAAAATTGGAGCTTTGTATATATCTCTCTCTTGGTGGAGGAATGCTTGTCACCTACTCATTTTTAGTTTTCCACTATCTCTGAAAGGAAGAAGGAAAGAAAGAAGGAAGAGCATGTGAGCTCTTCACAGAAAGGTATAGCTATCTCTCTCTCTCTCTGTTTATGCTCTGTTTTAAACACTCTTTGGTTTTTGGGGTGTGTTCTATTTGTTGTGTTGGGGTTTGGGTTTGATGGAGAGGCACAAGTGTAAGCTTTGCATGAGGAGCTTCTCTAATGGCAGAGCTTTAGGGGGTCATATGAGGTCTCACATGATGAACCTTCCGATTCATCAGAATCCAGGAGGGGGGGAGGAGGAGGAGGAGGAGGAAGAAGCGCCACATGATCAAATGCTCATTGATGAAATAGACTCGGTTTCAGCTTCTTCTTCTGATGATGATGAAGAAGAACAAGGAGAAGGGGAGGAAGAAGAGGAAGATGAAGAAGGTTTGTATTACGGGCTTAGAGAAAATCCAAAGAGGAGCATTCGATTAGTAGATCATGAGTTTTCTTTTGCTGTGGATGCTGGCTCTGTTGTTCTTCAGGACAGAGAGAGTGAGACCGAGTCGTCCAAGAACCCAACTCGGAGACGGTCCAAGCGGACTCGGAAATCGGCCATGTTTGATCATCATCATCATCATGACGATCATCAGCAACATCAACATCAACTTCATAATCAATACCACCAGCATGATCCAAAGCTTAATCAACATCACCTAGAAGCCTTCAAGAAAATTAAGCTGAAAAACAAGATAGATTCTTGTGCTAATAATGTAGAGCCAGAACCGGTGAGTTCAATTTCTGATGCCACAACAGAGGAAGATGTAGCCTTTTGTCTCATGATGTTATCGAGAGACAAATGGAAAAAACAAGATAAACAACAAGATGATCAAGACGAAGATGCTGAAGTTGAATTATATAGATCCCTGGACGACAGTGATGAATCCGAGGAACAACTGATCAAGTTTCAAAGAACAAAAAGTAGTCGGGGAAAGTACAAGTGCGAAACTTGCAAGAAAGTCTTCAAATCCTATCAAGCTCTTGGCGGGCACAGAGCGAGTCACAAGAAGATTAAAGCCGCCGCCGCCGCTGCTGCTAATCCAAACCCGAATCGCATTGTTTACGAGCCCCAACCCGACCCAAAAATTAACCACAATGCAGGCAGTTCTTCTTTCGCAAAAACCCATCAATGCCCTGTTTGTTTCAGAGTCTTCTCATCTGGGCAAGCGCTTGGTGGACACAAGAGATCACATGTGACAGGCTCTGCAGCCATTAATAACACTCATCATCATACTCCTCCTGTAAAAAGCTTGGCAAAGCTAGGTGACAATATGATAGATCTTAATCTTCCTGCTCCTGTTGATGATGATGAGATGAGCCAAATCGAGATTTCTGCGGTTTCTGATGCTGAATTTGTGAACCCAATTAGGCGATGAATTCAAGTGTTTATTGACCCTGTTGATGAGTTCTTCTTCGCACATATGAGATAGCTTTGAATCAGAAAAAAAAGGTAAAATCTTTTTCTTTTTGGCAATTTTGGGTACTTATGGGATCTGTTGAACTTGTTGTATGGTTTCTGGTATGATCATAAACATTGTTTCTTTCATAATTTCTAACTGTACTTCAGAACATCCCACAATTCAGGAACTTGAAATAACTTAAATTTTCTGGGTTCTGTTCATCTTTTTGTCATTGTAGACACATTGATTCTGGTCATGTGCTTGCTCTGTTTCCAAGCAGTTCAAGCTTACACATTGATTCTGGTTATGTGCTTGCTCTGTTTCCAAGCAGTTCAAGCTCAACTATTGCCATTCTTTTTGCATTTTTTAATTGAGAAAAAGTCATTCTCAAAAGAGGGTGAGCAACCCATGAAAATTTATTATTTAAAGGAAAAAGCAAGTCTCTTGCTTACTACTGACATTCTACAGTTCATGAGAGAGGAGGAAGCTAATTCCTCATCTGCAACTGTACAACTCTGTCTCTGTCTGATACTGTCTTCACAAAGCTTTACTTACATTTCACAGATCTCTGCACAAAAACCAGTAGAGATTTCAAACAGAGGGGGACTCCGTTTAATGACAACATAGCCCTTAGGGTGAATCAGATTTTTCATCGAATTGTGTTTTCCACATGTGGGAAATCTGTAAAAGGATGATTGTTTGTGAGAAAAAAGTAAAATCCCAAGATCCTAGTTTTACTGGGAACATTACTATTTTTTACTGTTGTTTTGGTCTGGAATGACCTAAAGTATCTTCCCAGGAGAGGCTAAAGATTTGATTGAAAACTTTTAGTCATATTTATTAGATTGTATTTAATGGCATAAAATAGCAGTTTTGACCTTTTGGTTTAATTTTTTTAATAAATTTATGGATATACAGAGCATATTTGGTAGTGGGTAGTAAAATCCACTTTTCTGGTACCCAATTGCGCTAGTTTTCCTTGACAATCAATTTTCTCTTTATGAAACCAAAAAAAAAAAAAAAACTGATATTTATTTGGAAAAATTCAGGGCACAACTGATGAATTGTTTTTTTTCTCTTATTTTGGTTGGGCCGATCAGATCACTAAGAAAATTTATTCTATTCTATGGAGAAAAACCAAAAGCAAAAGGTTAGCCGTCAATAGGAATAGGGTAGAGCTAATAAAGCTAGCATCAAGAGAAAAACAAGAAAAATGAAAATAAAAAGGATCTTCACCGCACACTGTCATCTTTAAATAACTAGAGGTTGTCATTTATCGAGATTGGGTAACCATTAAGTTTTCTTATCTCTCACTTTTTTGTGTTTTTTTTAAGTAGTTCAAATAATAACGCAATGACTCATAAATTAAGTTTGGATGAAAATTACTTAATGGGTAACTAACTAGGAAATGCTATCAAAACACTCTTTTTCAAAATATGGAAAAAAATTACTATTTGAAGAGCTATCTTTGTTATAAAGGTTTGGACTTGCCGTTTGTGGAAAAGAAAAACCAATTAGGAAAGCATACAAATATCTGATCAGGAAAAAAATGAATAGTTTATGAGAAAAAAAGGGAGAAAAAGTAGAAGAAAGCAACAAAATGAAGATCAAAGAAGGTCCCACGTATATATTATACCACTTTCTTGAATTGTCGATGGTGGATTTCTATCAGACTTGAATTTGGCAACAAATAAAAATAAGATTTGAATATATATTGTAGTTGGACTGCAGTGTGGGGGTTTCCTTGTTCAACTTTCAAGAGGTTAATGTGATTATAATTTGGTGAAATAAAGAGACATTTCACCATGCTTAAAATCATTGAGAAAATCTTATAACTTATACAACAAGATCATACAACATATGATAGTGTTTCTTTGCATGATCATTTTAATTCTTTTGATTATG